>OZ004600.1:130754069-131468452 GCA_963924605.1 Malthinus seriepunctatus
CTGATAAAATATGAGAAAAACATAGTAAAATAGAGGAAGTTAGAGATAGATAAAGAGACTGATCAAATATGAGAAAAACATAGTAAAATAGAGGAAGTTAGAGATAGATAAAGAGACTGATGAAATATGAGAAAAACATAGTAAAATAGAGAGAGTTAGAGATAGATAAAGAGACTGACAAAATATGAGAAAAACATAGTAAAATAGAGGAAGTTAGAGATAGATAAAGAGACTGATGAAATGAGATAAAAACATAGTAAAATAGTGGGAGTTATAGATAGATTCAGAGATAAGGAGATAGATAAAGAGACTGATGAAATGAGCTAAAAACATAGTAAAATAGAGGGAGTTATAGATAGATAAAGAGACTGATAAAATATGAGAAAAACATAGTAAAATAGAGGGAGTTAGAGATAGATAAAGAGAGTAATGAAATGAGAGAAAAACAGTAAAATAGAGGGAGTTAGAGATAGATAAAGAGACTGATGAAATATGAGAAAAACATAGTAAAATAGAGGGAGTTAGAGATAGATAAAGAGACTGATGAAATATGAGAAAAACATAGTAAAACAGAGGGAGTTAGACATAGATAAAGAGACTGATAAAATATGAGAAAAACATAGTCAAATAGAGGGAGTTAGAGATAGATAAAGAGAGTAATGAAATGAGAGAAAAACAGTAAAATAGAGGGAGTTAGAGATAGATAAAGAGACTTATAAAATATGAGAAAAACATAGTAAAATAGAGAGAGTTAGAGATAGATAAAGAGACTGATAAAATATGAGAAAAACATAGTAAAATAGAGTGAGTTTAGAGATTGATACAGAGATAAAATAAAGAGACAGAAACGGAAATAGAGAGACAGACACGGAGATAAAGAGACAGACACGGATATAAAGAGACAGACACGGAGATAAAGAGAAAGACAAAGAATGAGAAGAAGATAGATAGAGAGAGAGAGAGAGAGAGAGAGAGAGAGAGAGAGGTGGAAGCCCCAGAGAAAAAGTCCAGGGGACTTTTTTTTGTCTATCTCTTTATCTCCGTGTCTGTCTCTCTATCTCTGTTTCTGTCTCATTATTTTATCTCTGTATCAATCTCTAAACTCACTCTATTTTACTATGTTTTTATCTCATTACATCAGTCTCTGTATATAAGTCTGTTTATCTATTTTTAACTCCCTCTATTTTACTATGTTTTCTCTCATTTCATCAGTCTCTTTATCTATCTCTAACTTCCTCTATTTTACTATGTTTTTCTCATATTTTGTCAGTCTCTTTATCTATCTCTAACTCTCTCTATTTTACTATGTTTTTCTCATATTTTATCAGTCTCTTTATCTATCTCTAACTCCCTCTGTTTTACTATGTTTTTATCTCATTACATCAGTCTCTCTATCTATCTCCTTATCTCTGTATTTATCTCTAACTACCTCTATTTTACTATGTTTTTCTCCCATTTCATCAGTCTCTTTATCTATCTCTAACTCCCTCTATTTTACTGTTTTTCTCTCATTTCATTACTCTCTTTATCTATCTCTAACTCCCTCTATTTGACTATGTTTTTCTCATATTTTATCAGTCTCTTTATCTATGTCTAACTCCCTCTGTTTTACTATGTTTTTCTCATATTTCATCAGTCTCTTTATCTATCTCTAACTTCCTCTATTTTACTATGTTTTTCTCATATTTTATCAGTCTCTTTATCTATCTCTAACTCCCTCTATTTTACTGTTTTTCTCTCATTTCATTACTCTCTTTATCTATCTCTAACTCCCTCTATTTGACTATGTTTTTCTCATATTTTATCAGTCTCTTTATCTATGTCTAACTCCCTCTCTTTTACTATGTTTTTCTCATATTTCATCAGTCTCTTTATCTATCTCTAACTCCCTCTATTTTACTATGTTTTTCTCATATTTCATCAGTCTCTTTATCTATCTCTAAATCCCTCTATTTTACTGTTTTTCTCTCATTTCATTACTCTCTTTATCTATCTCTAACTCCCTCTATTTTACTATGTTTTTCTCATATTTTATCAGTCTCTTTATCTATCTATAACTCCCTCTATTTTACTATGTTTTTAGCTCATTTCATCAGTCTCTTTATCTATCTCCTTATCTCTGAATCTATCTATAACTCCCACTATTTTACTATGTTTTTATCTCATTTCATCAGTCTCTTTATCTATCTCTAACTTCCTCTATTTTACTATGTTTTTCTCATATTTTGTCAGTCTCTTTATCTATCTCTAACTCTCTCTATTTTACTATGTTTTTCTCATATTTCATCAGTCTCTTTATCTATCTCTAACTTCCTCTATTTTACTATGTTTTTCTCATATTTCATCAGTCTCTTTATCTATCTCTAACTTCCTCTATTTTACTATGTTTTTCTCATATTTTATCAGTCTCTTTATCTATCTCTAACTCCCTCTGTTTTACTATGTTTTTCTCTCATTTCATCAGTCTCTTTATCTATCTCTAACTTCCTCTATTTTACTATGTTTTTCTCATATTTCATCAGTCTCTTTATCTATCTCTAACTCCCTCTATTTTACTGTTTTTCTCTCATTTCATTACTCTCTTTATCTATCTCTAACTCCCTCTATTTTACTATGTTTTTCTCATATTTTATCAGTCTCTTTATCTATCTATAACTCCCTCTATTTTACTATGTTTTTAGCTCATTTCATCAGTCTCTTTATCTATCTCCTTATCTCTGAATCTATCTCTAACTCCCTCTATTTTAATATGTTTTTATCTCATTTCATCAGTCTCTTTGTGTATCTCCTTATCTCTGAATCTATCTATAACTCCCTCTATTTTACTATGTTTTTAGCTCATTTCATCAGTACCTGTATATGTCTGTACTGGTCTAATTTCTTTAGAATTGGGTTTTTTTAAGAACTAAAGAGACTGTGGATAATAATTAAAGACTTGGATTTTAACGTGTAAGGCAATCAAGAGAATAAAGGAGTTGGAGAGGGAATATCTTTTTCAAGGTAATTGAAAAAGAAGATTATTGAGAGATATTCTTTAAGGGTGCTTTTATCTCTGGAAAAAAAGTCAAGATCTACATGAGTTTACTGTTTATTAAAATGAAAAAATACACAAAAATATCTTCTATTACCTATAATATACATATTTAATATAATTATGTGCACAAGAAAATTATAACAATATACTATTAATTAATTTTACAAATTCAAAACTAATTACATATTTGTAAACAATTTATTATTGATTGACGGGCCAACGCTTAGTAAATCACCCAAGCGAGATTCAAGAGACATAACAGTCCCTTTAACGATTCAGTCTCGTGTCCTAATCGATGTATGCAGCAGAAATTAAAAATTGTAAAAACAGCTATACCATTAAAAAAAAGATTAAAGGTTGCAGCCCAGGGCATGGGCTGCAACAGTCCACCCCTCGTTAGATTTGGAAAGAAATAACTGTAACAAATAAACCTTGAGGAGTCATCGCTTGAGGAGTTGGGCTCATCAAGCGGTGGCCCACAAGACATAATACATAATTAAAACAATAAATAATTACAAAATATTAATTAAAATTAAAACTGGTAATGGCTGCTTATCGAGTAGCTGCTAGGTAGGTGGCGTCGCTTCAACCCTGCACCTTGTCCGAGAGAGTACGAGGGGTGGCAACCCCGTCCACCACTGGGGGTTGTCCTCGAAATTGCCGGTTGTTGCTCCTCCTCCTTAGTCTCTAATGCGCATGCGCGGGGACTCCGTGTAGGAGTGCGCATGTGCGTTGGCGCCGGGCGGGGAGGGGTAGGGGGGAGGGGACCGCCGACCCCCCTCCCACCTACCCCTCCCCGCCCGGCGCCAACGCACACCCACATTCCAACATGGAGTCCACGCCCATCGCCACATTAAAGACCACAAAAGAGGAACAACCTCCGACCAATTCGAGGACAACTCGCAGTGGTCTTAGAGGTTGCTTCCCCTCGCGCTCTCTTTAACGTGGAGAAGAGCTGTTGGAAGCAACTTACCTAGCTGCTACTCATCGCTAGCGATGACCAGTAAATAGGGGTAGCTACCCTTCTAAGCAAGCAATGAATTTAAATTGAAAAAAATTAATTTGAAAAAAACTAATCGAGAGGTGTAGCTACCCTTCTACTTAAATACAATCCAAAATAAATTAAAAATAAATTAATTTTCGTCCATTAAATCTCATAATCCTCATGTTGGGTCCAAAACCAGAAGACACTGTCGGCTTGATAAGAATAAGCATCTTTCCGAATCAAAGGTGGAATGTAATCTGAAACTAATCGAGATGTTAGTCTGATGTAGGTACCCATTTTGGACACAAGCTGAATCGTTAAAAGGACTTTTGCTTCTTAAAGTTTCGTAGTTATCGCTCAATCATTACTTCCAATTAATTAATTTTTAGTAACCAATAATTAAAAATATTTTGATTCAAAATATCCTGAAAGCGCTGTGAGAAAATTAACTTAGATAAAATAACTTCAACTTGGTCCATTAAGTTTTCTAAAAATCCTCTTGATGTGGACTAAAAGGCACTCTCACTGTCGACGATTGAACGGAAACTAAAAGAAGATGTGTTTTATTAGTATGTATTTTAGGCTGTATTAATTTTATATTTTATTAATTAATTTTTAATTCGCAATAAACATTAAATAAAAATACATGCAGGATTCAGCATAACAAAAAGCAAACAAACTTCTAGAGTATATTCTATATTTAAAATTAATTAAAATAACTTACTTAAATTTTAGTAATTTTCGTCCAATGATTATTTCCAATTAATTAACTTTTAATAACCAATAATTAAACATAATTGGAGCCAAAATATCTCGAAAGCGCTGTCAGTAAATAAACTTAGATAAAGTAACTTCAACTTGGTCCATTAAGTTTTCTTGTAATCCTCTCGCTGTTCGGAAAAATGAAGAACTGTTAGTTACAAGACCATCTTTCCAAATCGAAGATTTGAACGGAAACTGAAATAAGAAACATTTTATTATGTGTTAGGCATAGTCAACCAATGATCATTTTCAATTAAGTAATTAATTTTTAATTTGCAAAATAAATTAATTAAAAACACAAGAGTGTTAAAAAAACATTTGTAACTACAAGAGCGTGTATTACGCATTAAAATGAGTAAAAGAAGTTAGATTGAGGGTTGTCCAATAGTTAATACTTTTGGAGTTGTGGCCACTTAACTCGAAAAGTATCAGCTATTGGACACTCTTAACATAACTGTTTTTAATCATTTGAATGCGTACTACACGCTCTTGTAGTTACGAATGCTTTTTAACACCCCGTGGTAGAAAAAATTAAGTACCTACTTAAATTTTAGTAGTTATCGCTCAATGATTATTTCCAATTAATTAATTTAGTAGCCAATAATTAAAGATCTTTTCATTCAAAATATCTCCAAGTCCAGTGAGAAAAAAAACTTAGGTAAAACAACTTCAACTTGGTCCATTAAATTATCTTGTAATCTTCTTGATGTCGATCAAAAGGCACTACCTTCTATGGGGCCATCTTTCCAAGTCGAAGATCATACGGAATCTGAAATGAGAAAAATGTTAGTATGTATTAGGAATGTTTCAACACAGGAGTCAACCAACGATTATTTTCAATTAAGTAATTCATTTTAATTTGCAAAATAAATAAATTAAAAAAACTGGAGGGGTAGCAAAATGCTTCAAAAAACTTCTAAGATAAGTTCTCTAATTTATTAAAATTAAGTACTTACTTAAATTTTAGTAAGTATCGCTTAATGATTATTTCCAATTTTTTAACCAATAATTAAAAATATCTTGAAAGCGCCGTGAGAAAATCAACTTGAAATTTAACTTGGTCCATTAAGTTTTCTTGTAATCCTCTTGTTGTTCGGCAAAATGAAGAACGGTAAGTTACAAGACCATCTTTCAAAGTCGAAGATTTGAACGGAAACTGAAATAAGAAACATTTTAGTATGTATTAGGCATAGTCAACCAATGATTATTTTCAATTAAGTAATGAATTTTTAATTTGCTAAATAAATTAAATAAACATACGATTTTTTCACCAAATTTCACTTTAAATATTTACAAGGAACCAGAAAAAGGAAAGCATTTTCGGGAATATTTATCGCTATTTAGTAAATTAATTTAATTAGTTAAGGGAAGTTATCTAAAATTTTTTAAAGAAATAAAGTATCGGAGTAAGTAGGTACTATGGATTTACACAATAATTTAAATTAGTTAAATGTTTAATTGTAGAAAGAAGTTTATTAACTAATAAGCCTACTAAATGTATTTCCAAAATAGCTCTTTCTCTTATACTTTACATATCCTTAAAAAGACGAAAAGTACTTACATTAATCGTTGTTAATTTTCTTGTAATCCTCGGTCCATTGGTCTTTGGAATTATTCTCGTATAGAGAGCACTTAACGAACGATCTTTCCAGTTCAAAAGTTGAATGAAATCTGAAACAAATTACGAAATGTTTACTATGATAGACACAAGTGAATCATCACAAATTCAATGTTCATTTTTAATTATTTTTTACTTTTACAAAATTTATTCTTATGCTTATCACTACATTATACAGGATGTTGAAGAGAATAGAATTTCAAACATCAGATTACTATGTGTTTACATGATAATTTAAATTAGTTTAATGCTAATTGTTAAGAGATATTTTACATTGTAAGAAGTTTTACCTAAAGCCCGTTTTGAAATTAGGGCAACTTAATTAATCAACTTAATTAATCAACTTTAAAATATTACTTGCCAAAAATTTCTTACAAATACACCCTTAAAAATAATTAAATGCTATTGGTTGATTTGAAGATTAATAATTAATTGGATTTTTTGTTAAAATTAATTTAATGAAAGTAATCCTAGTCTTTTTCTTATTTTAGAGTGTTAATGAATGTCCGACTCAATTACCGGGTAATTGCATTAATTACCTACATACGAATTACTGATTATTTTGACTCGATCCTTATGTTTATGTAAATTAATGGTTACGTATTTAAAGCACTACCTAATTAAAAATATTTTTTTACTTTTTATAACAATTCAAAACAGTGAATTAAAACGCTTTAAATTTATTTAATAATTAGTTAGCTAGACAAAAGTTATAAATATCATAAATCTTACTTACAAAATTTTTTCACTCGTTTTATTGGGAATGCAACTGGCAGCTTTCTTTCCACAATTGCAACTCTGGAATTGTTGTCCGTGTCTCTGTTCATTTTCTGTTAACCCTTAGGTTCTGTTGTTAAACGCACTGGCACTTCACGAACGATCCTTTCGACTCAGAAGTTCAAACGAAACTAAAACAAATTACGAAGTTTTATTATAAATGACACAGAGTGAATCATAAAATACTTTATCAATTGCTGTGCCTTTGTAAATTTAAACTTCAGATATACACAACAATTGTTATGTAACAAAATATGTATTTTTATACTTGTAAAAGTTAATTATTTATTGTTACATAAACTTGGCAGGATAAAAAAATAATGTAATAATTTAAAATTTCTGTTATTTTATTAATTCCCTAATTATTAATTTATTTAATTTTGTTCATAAATAATCTTCAGAAATAAATTAAATAATGCAAATGTAATTTAAATTTCCGCCTAACACATAGCCAATCCTTTGCTTTGATACTCGCATATTATTGGTTGATATTTCTTTAGTGGTAGGGAATTGGTAGGAGAAAGTTAATATAAGTGCGAGTTTCGCCATAAGTTCAGATTCTTATCAGTAACACAGATCAGCAAATTTTAGAAAAATAAGGGTTACTCTTGTGAAAATCAACTTTCAATTTTCGAATATTTTTTAATTGGAAGTCGTTCTTTACATTAAACTAAGTATTTCTACCAAGTATTAATTAATTTACTTCAATATTATGGGTAGAAATTTAAGTACTGTGATCAATAATTATTTTTAATTAATAGAATAAAACTATGCTATTAATATTACATTAACAACAAATAATTTTTTATTTTAAATTTGAATACCTAATTAATTAAGTTTGATGTGTAGGTAAGTATGTAGTATTTAAGTTATATTTGAAAAATTATCTATACTTGTAATTATGTAATAATTAATTATAATAAAGGTATAAATTTAGTTATGGAATTGTTTTACTGCAATTGAAGGATATTAATTTCTTATAATATAGTTTTTCTGAACCGAGATAATTTATAACACAACATTTTTTTATAGACGAAGATATTTGTTATGAAGTTTTTTATACACTTTGATTTTTTTAAACATTTTTATGAGCTGAGACTATTATGCATCCTTTATGATTAAAAATTTGTTATACCGTGACCGGACCTCTCGGTCATACAGATTTAACATGTAAAAACATACTTTGGTAATTTTCTGCTTCCTAATGCATTTTAGAAAAAAAATTATTCAAATAAAAGTTTTAGAGAATAAAATTCTGCATCTAAATGAATAAATAAAATTAATTTTGGATGCTTTATAACGCCTGAAATTAAATTTAAAAATTTCGGAAAATAGAAGAAATAGCGATTGCCTTGAAACACAATTGAAAATCGTCAAATATTTTATGCTTTGTCTGTCAAAACAGTTCTGAATTGTTTATCCAATTATTGAATTTATTTAATAATAAATTATTTTTACGTATGATCATCCCTAAAAATTACTTCATTTTTAGTTTTTGTTAATTTAAATTACCCTCAAAAGTAATTTTGAAAGATGTCAATGTTAAATATTGATAATTTTTATTGGGAATATTTCATGGCAATCGCTATTTCTGCTCATTTTCGGAATTTTCAAATTAAATTTCAGGCGTTATAAAGCATCCAAAATTAATTTTATTTATTCATTTAGATGCAGAATTTTATTCTCACTTTTATTTGAAATTTTTTTTTCTAAAATACATTGAGAAGCAGGAAATTACCGAAGTATGTTTTTATATGTTAAAACTGTATGACCGAGAGGTCCGGTCACCGCCCTTATAAATCCCAAAATTTTGGGAAAACGGTCCATAAAATTAGAAATTGTTCCCAATAATAACAAAGGTTGTGCACCCTCTTTAATTTTTCATAACTCAAAATTTTGGGAAAAATTTTTTAATCACTTATATAAGTACTGGAAGTTTATGTAACGTGTGCACCACCTCCTGGGGGTTAAGAAATATAAACAAAAGTTATAACACAAATCAAACGCAAAAGATTAATTTATACCATCTTTAATTAATAAATGCAATACACCATATCAAATTATTAATATTAATGTAAGTGAGTTATAATTAAAATTATAATCACTAATAAGCTTATCAATTAACTTGAATTACAAAATAATTGTTAATCAGGATATTTAAATTTTTACCCTTAATATTAAAGTAAATTAATTAATACTTGGTTGATATACTTATTATAATATAAAGAACAACTTCCAATAAAAAAAATTCGAAAATTGAAAGTTGATTTTCACAAGAGTAACCCTTATTTTTCTAAAATTTGCTGATCTGTGTTACTGATAAGAATCTGAACTAATGGTGAAAATCGGACTTATATTAACTTTCTCCTACTCATTCCCTACCACTGAAGAAATATCATCCAATAATAGGAGAGTATTATAAAGTAATGAGTATTAAAGTAATGGGTTGCCTATATGATGGGCGCAAATTGCTTTTCACGACCAGAATTTATTTATTATAAAATTGATTCAATTATCAATTTACAACTACCTGCTAGTAAATAAGGGTTTCAAGATTATATTAAATGTTAAACAAGAACTAAATATTCTTCAATGGACGTTCTTAAACTGCTTGAATGATGTCATTTACCAATTTTAATATGCCCACCAAATCGCTTAAAAATAATTATCCTTTGCATCTTTTTCAAATTGAAATACAAAAACTAAATTTTGGTTAGTGGTTATTTTGCCACCCTTATGTTCAGCAACCACTTATAACAAACAGTTACAAAGCAAAATAAATTAATAAGGATAATTATCTTTAATAGCTTCGGTAGCTTGAAATAAACTATGTACATTTTACAATTATAAATTGAACTAATTATTTAATAATTACACCCCTTATGAAAAACAGTTAAGTACATGAGAAAATTAATTGATACTTGTATCTGATATTTAAGGTAACTGACAATGGCAACTTCGAATCAATTTGCTTCAGTTTTTCAATTTTTGAATTTATCATTTTAAAAGTTAACATTGATGTAGTAATTCAATAAATGGTAATAAGTAAGTAATTGAGTAATAAATTTAACCATCATGTTTTTCACATAATTTCTCATACTTTGGGTATTTTTCCACTTACACTAAAAAGTACTTTTCGTGTAAACTTAATTGTTGAACATTTAAATATAATTAATTAGTTAACACTAAATTTTTTAAATTTACTTTTTGAAGTTCGGTAATTGGTGTTAAATTATTTTAATAAACAAACATAAAATCAGTTTTGAACTTTTGGTGACCCACAATTAGTTTATCGTTTAAAATATTAAATTGAAACTACAAGAGCTTTAATTTACACAAATATGTTAATTATACATTTTAGTATGCTCATCAAACCGAATAAAAGTAATTATCCGTCACAAACTTTTCAAGTTAAAATACAAAAATAAATTTAGACGAGTGGTTTTCTCACCCTTAAGTTCAATAATCGTTTATGACAAACAGGAGAAAATTAATTGATAATTAAAACATTTTCTGTACCTTATTAATATTTCTATTCCTTGCTGTGTGTATCCTTGTAACAATGAGAAACTGTACTTATTACTACATGTGAACACTTGAACTAACAAATATAAACTGAAGCTCAATTGACAAATAAAATTAAAAAATATTAAGCTGTGGCAAAATACAATAAAAGACACATAATCAGGTATGACTATTGATGATTTTGAACTTTTATATTTTACATTTTTAAAGTAAACAGTTACGTAATAGTCAATGACAGACATATACCTTACACTTTGCGTATTTTTCCACTTACATTCAAAAGAACTTTTCGTATAATCAACTGATTCCTCACAATTGTTGTTACATTGAAAAAAAATAAATTAAAAAATTACAAACTTTATTTTTTTTAATTTACTTTCTTTGAACTAATTGTAATGTTTGTATTAATCTCATTTTGATAAATACTCTACAGCTTTTCAACAAAAAAATAAAATCATTTACCTTTGGGTGCTCCATAATTTATCATTTTAAAATTAAAAATGAGTTATAAAAAAAATAATGGGGCGATAAATTATGAGGAGACACACTACTAAATTAGTATTAGCAATCGGTTTATAATAATTAATGCTACTTGTTATTATGAACTATTTAATATACCACTCCATATTCATCAAAAAATATTATATCTATTTAGAAGTGACCGGATCCGGCGCTGTTAAGTTAGTGGTGTAGCAATTACTACAAACTTGATAATTAGTCTGCTTTGTCAATCGTTGAATTGTTTTAATCTAAAAGCACAAAAGCAATTAATTTTCTAATCATTAGCACATCTAAAACAAACTGGAAGTTACTAAAATGGCATTTCATGAACAATTAAAGATTACAAAATGAAATTTTGAACAATAATCTTACTTACCACTGTTGTACTGCTGTTATCGAGATTTGAAGCCTACCAGTTGAGGGTGTAGTCATCTTCAACTTCTAGATATAATTTACCACATTGTTGCATAAATAACTATTAATTAGGTACATCAAATGTTTTTTGACATCCAATCGGGCGTTCCGCTGTCTTCAGTGATTATTACAACTTGAGAGCTCAAGACTTGTTGTACTGATGATGGTTCATTCAAATGGAGTCCGTTAATTAACAAACTTCAGAAGGGATAATTCCATAAGTAACACTGAAACCAAAAATATAGATTAAACACTTGCTAATCATCACGTAGGTACTATCAAGCATCTATTTTGTCTTTGAAATGTGAAATGAATTTACCTGCCCTCATCATCTCTTCTTCCAAGAGCCTGCTTTGCAATATTTGAATCTCCTCAGCTTCATTACAAAAACATGTTATTAAAGACTGGCACGATACTTATAAAAGCCGGTAATACGAATAACTGCAAGCAAGAGGTATGTGGATCTCTTTGAGGTTTATGTGGTGTGCTTGGTTCTTGCCAACGAGTGGGTTGTAAAGTTGATATTGTGTTATAACTCATATTGTCAATTTGTTTGAAAAGATAATCGTTAAAAAAATTATGCTTTTTCAGTAATAAGTGTCCTCCATTTGATCTCGATTTACATTCATCTTTTCAATTCCTCTTCATACACCACAATCTGAAAATATAGAAACCCGATGAAGTTTAACGTATTTCTTGCTAAATACGATTTGAAATATCCCACCATAATTCCTAAACTCTTCTGTGGTCCTGTCACTTCAATTTGTTCGTTGACTACGTCTTATCAATTATTAGCGAATTTTAATCAAAATTATCCGATTTGGACTTTCAACTTTTGAACCACAAGAGCTGGATCGTTCAAAATCGACATCGGGCTAGCCGAGGGGTCACATATAGTCGTCGTTTTTTCAAAATTTAAATATCTACCCCCCAAAGCAGTGGTACATCCCTTAAAAGTTTTACAGTTTGAACAGCTTAATTCTTTAAAGTAGAAGGTAGAAACTAATAAAATTTTGTACGAAGATAGAAGAATAATAATCCAAATACCTTCTTTAATTGAAAATGAAATTTTAAAAAGCACACCCTTATTTAAAGTAGAGCTATAAAAGTTATAAAAATAAACACCTTACAAGACGTTATTGTACCTTGTAAATTGTTTGATGAAATCTTTTGCAGCTTGGTACCTACTTCATATACAAAAAAATATATTATACAGTAAACTACCCATTTATGGCAGTGTTCCCAAAGTTTTGACTTTTATATAACAAATTTTTAATGAAAGGGGTGAGTGCATTATTAGTTTAGTTTGTTTGTATCAGTATCAGGTTTGTGACAGTATCTATACTGTCCCTTACTCACAACTTCCAATTTCAAGGCCGTTTTCCCAAAATTTCTCTGAGAAATGACAACACTAAAGTAATTACGCACCCTTTTAAATGTTATATAAAACTCAAAATTTTGGTAAGTCGAGCTTAAAATTGAAAATTTTGGGTAATAGACCTTGGATCGATAACAGAAAATCGGGGTGATCGTATTCAGGCTAATCTTTTGGGAATAAGTTGAGTGCCAGCGATTACGAAACACACAAATACCGGTTATGTGTTACGGGTTTATGTTTACTGGTGTGTAACATAAAGACGTTAATTCAAGTCCAGCTGCCACGCTCTCAAAGCCATTCTAGATAGTAGTAAATTTTTTTATCGATTCCTTTTATAAAAATGAAGAAATGTCTAGCTTATTCCCAAAAGATAAGCCTGAATACGATCACCCCGTGTTCGTGATCACTCCAAATTCAATAACGTGATATAATGCCTGTACCGCTCTTGCCCTTCCATCTTGATAATTTTATAACTTCAGGTAGCCATCTGAGTAACATCTGTGTTGGGAAGTGTGTAGCTACTTGTAGCCCAAAGAAAATTTAGTGTGTATATAGTAAATTGTATATACTCAGTTTAGTTTATGTAAATATTAATTAAGTGAATTTAGTGTAGGTATAAACAAATGTATAAAAAGAAAACAATTAATGAGTGGTTAAAAGAACAATGAGTGCTGACGAGAACAAAAACCACACCGAGGATGGCTTCATCCTAGTAAAGAGAAACAAACGATACAAAATAGAACCACAGCCCCAAAAAAGGTCCATAGTTAGCCCAAACCAATTCGAGGTTCTATCGGAAGATGATTCGGAAATGGAAACTAATAATAGTACCACGGAACCAGCCGTAAGTAAACCAAAAAGACCCTCGCCAATAAAAAGCTTATAGAACTGTTAACTTCAAATGCCCCTAGTGGCTTCGACTTAAAAAAAGGCCCGAAAAGTACGACTGTCTATGAGAAAACTGAAGCTGACAAAAATGTGGTTTTGGAAAAATTAAAGGACATGGAATATCACACATATACTGATAAGAGCAACAAAAACCACGCTTTAGTATTAAGAGGCCTCTGGGGGGACATCGAACCGGAAGACATCCTTCTGGAGCTTAAAAGGAACAACATTGACGCAAAACAAGTGTACAAAATGAAAACGGTAAAAGCACCGTTATTCCTAATACAGTGTAGTCTCGGTAATTCGAACGCACTCTAATCCGAACATCCAGTAATCGGAACAAAAGAGAGAAAACTCAGTAATCCGCACAATTAGTTATAATCCGAACATAACTAATAACATGTTCGGATTACAGAATAGTGTTCGGATTACAGAAATGGTAGGTACGGCCTAAAACACGCAATATAAATATGTATTCATTTATAAATAACTTATTTTTGCAAGTATGCGCTTTTAATTTTCTTTGAATCAAGCACGTAGTAACTTAACTACAGGTTTTGTTGGTCTACTAGTCAGTATCAGTATTCAGTATTGAGTTGGTAGTTTATGCAAATACGCGTTTATCTCTAATCTCGCTAAAAATTTAAAATGGAAAAACGAAAGCACACAACCCTTACTTTAAACCAAAAAATGGAAATTATTAATAAACTTCAAGAAAACCAAACAATTACAAGTGTGGCTAAATTGTATAATGTAGGGAAGTCCACAGTATGTGGTATTAAAAAAAATAAAAATAAAATTATAGATTTCATAGCCTCTACCACTGATAAAGGTCCAGGTAAACGAAAGACTCTTAAACCTAGTGAAAATCCTGCTATGGAAAAGGCTGTGTTTACTTGGTTCCTTCAAGAACGTGCCAAAGGGGTGCCAATATCTGGGGAAATTATATGTGAAAAAGCTAAGTTTTTTTACCAAAAAATAACAGACAAAAATGACTTTAATGCCAGCATTGGTTGGTTACAAAAATTTAAAAAGCGGCATGGAATTCGTCAGTTAACAGTGAGTGGAGAAAAGTTATCCAGTGATACAAGTGCAGTGGCACCTTTTCAAGAGCAGTT
Organism: Malthinus seriepunctatus; assembly: GCA_963924605.1. Taxonomy (NCBI): domain Eukaryota; kingdom Metazoa; phylum Arthropoda; class Insecta; order Coleoptera; family Cantharidae; genus Malthinus; species Malthinus seriepunctatus. The sequence continues at coordinate 130,769,070 of OZ004600.1, forward strand.
TCTAAGAAAAATTAAAAATTTGAATTTAACCCCTGATCAAGTTTATAATGCAGATGAAAGCGGATTGTTTTGGAGAGTTTTACCTAATAAAACCTTGGCACATAGCGCTGAAGATTCCGCTCCGGGCAGAAAATTAAGTAAGGAACGAATAACTTTTATGCCATGTGCAAATGCATCAGGCACTCACAAATTAAGATTGATGGTGTTAGGTAAATCAGTAAAGCCGCGTGCATTTAAAAACTGTACACTACCTGTTTTCTACAGTGGGCAAAAGAAAGCATGGGTAACAAAGGACATCTTCAGAAAATGGTTTCATAATGAGTTTGTGTTATCGGTGAGAGAACAAATGGATAAGCTAGGTTTGCCCAGAAAAGCTATTTTATTATTAGACAATGCTCCGGGACATCCTAAAGAAAGTGAGTTAATAAGTGATGACAAACAAATTTCCGTAATGTATTTGCCTCCAAATTGTACCCCATTATTACAACCGATGGACCAAAATGTCATTCAGGCTATAAAACTTAATTATAGAAAGAAACTTACAATAGTTAGAAAGATGAAAATGAAGAAAGTGACGAAAATGATGAGACTTGTTTTATAAAACATAAAGAAGCTGTCGATAGTTTTAACGTTTGTTTAAAATGGGCTTGTGAAAATGATGTCCCATCTCATAAAATTTTATTGATCCGACAATTACGAGAAGAAGCAATTAAAAAGGAAATGGGTGCGAAGAAACAAACCACAATTCCAAACTATTTTTATAAAAATATGTAAATGTTTACCTATAAGTAATTTGTATAATCATTTCTTGTATTACCTACTTATACATATATCTAAGAAATTATTTTGAGTTCTTTGTATTTTTCTAATATAAAAACTGTTCAAAACAATTTTTTTTTAAGTTTATCCAGTAATCCGAACTTATCTGTAATCCGAATAAGGCCAGGTTTCTATTAGTTCGAATTAACGAGACTATACTGTAATAACATCCGCAAGTATAAAACTAACGCAATTGCAGAATCAAGTAGCAAATTATACAGATTATACAAATTATAGACAATTATACTATTCAATACGTTAAAATTAACCGAAGAAGAAAAAGGAGACTATGAAGAAGTCGTGAATGCTTTTGAAGCGTACTGCAAACCGAGAAAAAACATAATAACGGAAAGTTCCAAATTTAATTCAAGATCGCAAAATCCAGAAAAAAGGTTTGATCATTTCCTCACCGAGATACACAGTACAAGCGTACTGTACCTACGTACGGAACCTGATGAGTCGCTTTTAATAAAGTCACAAACCGCTCGTGTTTGACTCAACATATTCAATATAACTATTCAATATAATATTAGTTTCTGAAACAAAACTGTTCATTGTAATAGAATTGGGAGCGAAATATAGTCCCAATTTGAGCGTTTGTCCTATCTCGCCTGTGTATAAGGGTCCAACTTTAAAAAGTGATTACTCTGAAACTAGATGGACGATTTTGTTTAAATTTAAAATTTATGTGTAATGCTTTTATCTACATCTCTGCTTAATTTTATTAAAAACTGTGTATGTTGGTTTTAGTATGCAACTACCTTAAAAGTAAATAAATTTTTGATATACCATGCTGTTTCGTTGATTATTACTTCTTGAGATTTTTATTGATGACCATCTCATTCAATCGGATTCGGTTAAATTGACAAACTTCAAAAGGACTAAATTCCATAAATGACCCTGAAGAGAAAGAAACAAGAAATATAGATTATACACTTGTCAATCAATGATAGTACGTAATGGTACTATCAAGTGTCTATTTTATTTTTAAGACCTTTAAGGATGGAATTTATTCCATAGAGAAGCAGTTAGCAGGTTATTGATAAGAAACAAAGAAAACAACTGTCTCAATTCTCAACTTATGGTCGATTGCACCGCTTACAGATAAATTGACAGATAGTTTATCTGGCGGATAAGTTGTCTAAAACCTTTGCATCTCCATCTAACTGTCGGATAAATCAAATAACTGACTATATTTTGAAAACTTATGCCCCAGATAAACTATCTGTCAGTTTAGCTGTAAGCGGTACAAACGGCCCTTAGTCCAACATTTGGTCCGTAATATTGTAACGTGCACATTTTAAGGGCCCCTCTTTCACAAGCTAAAAAGGAGCCTAGACATTTTTGTGAATAAAACTCGTGCGTTTCTGCCTCAGTTAGTTGCCACGTGACCCTGTTCTACTCGATAAACATAAGTGAGATATAGTTTACGGTCTCCTAAGTAAACAAATTCAGAAACGGGTACTGCGACAACAACTTCTCGGAACTTATCGAAAAGGCGAGATCGGTCGAAGAAAACTTTTTAGATAAGTCGCCTACAACGTCGATAATCGAAAAATCGAATACGTCCAAGCGAGGAGTCAACCACTGTTCTGAATTTCTACACTGACTGCAGTTGACTGCCCATGACTGCATATGCTATGGCTGTCATTGACTGTAGATGAATACTGTTGACAGCTCAATTTTTGTTCATCGACTGCAGAGAGTGAACCCCTCGCGTCCAAGGTTCGATCGAAATGTTCGTATTGCAAACTATTTGGACACAATCAAGTCGAGTGTAATTGGCTTGCTGCCAAGAATTGTAAAGGATCTCCTCAAGAAACCACCACGGTTCCACAAGCGAACCCAACAAAAATCGTATGCTTATTGCTACGGAAAGTCCGGCGACGTGCGATCTTAAGGTGCGTCCACACCAATACAAATTTGCGGCGCAAATTTTTGCGTTGAATGTTGTATTTTGTATTCAAGAAAGATATTTGCGGCGCAAATTTAAAAGTGGTCAAAATATTTTCCACGTAAATATTTATTTTGCGTGTTGAAAGAACTAATTTTTTGACTATTTGTACCTGACTTTTAGGAAAAGCAATTAAATGAATTGAATCTTATCACATTTACACATAAAAAATTTATTTGAAAAATTAGAAAATTAATAATATTAATGTGGGTTTTATAGAAAACCCTATTTTAATAACTTTAGTCCAAATGACCACACAATCATAATAAACGGGCAATATTGAACAAAATCAGCGGCTAAAAGGGTTTAAAAAAGTATTGAAGTATTACTTAGAGTTAATGAATGAAATATCCATTTACCACTTAAATGAAGTTTGTCAACAATGCGGTTTATTGGTGTTAAAATATATGTTTTGGAAAAAAGCCTCTTTTATTTAAATACTTCTTTTCCGTTTCTTTGTACTTTTAAATGCATTTTTGCGAAACTTTGCCACCTGTACTTTTGGACTTTCCTAATTGTTTTTCAAACCCTCCAATCATAGACTTTCAACCCTTCTCTTATCTTACTATTTTTTTTTAATTTTAAGAATAATTTAAGAATAAGTTAGGTAGTTAGTGCTTTGTAACAAAATATTAAACATGGAATGGAGCATTGAAAATTCATTGACCCTGATTCAGGAATATTCGAAACACGAATTAATATGGAATCCAAAGCACAAATTGCATTTCCATAAAATAAAAAAATTCGATGCGTGGAAAAAGCTGGGATGCCCAATAACCTTTTTTTTATTTTTTTTTAATAATCTGACAAAATTATCAACATCGCACATTTTTTTTTCACTAAATTAGACATTTATAAATTAGAGCCGCTTGCCACTATACTAATTTCAGTATTGAAATAATTACGAAAAATTATTGTACTCAAAATTTAATGCGCGCGTCGTATTAATGTTGAAAATTAGAACATGTTCTAATTTCTCGTATTTAATTGTGTAAGTTATACTTAAACTAACCTAACAACGGTCCGAACTGATACGAACCATTGAGCACCGTGTAACCTAACCTACAAAGTTAATGTTTATGGTATGTTTATGTTTGTGTTATTGTGTTTGTATTTTTGTAAAATGTGGTCACATCAACAAGTGTCCTTATTAATTGCAATGTATAGAGACAATAAGTGCCTTTATGCCACTAAAGATGCGACATATAAAAATAGGCATGCAAGAAATAAAGCATTAGAGGAAATAAAAGCTGAACTTTTCAAGTTGGGGTTAGGTGTATCTGTTCTTGAAATTAAAAATAAATGGAACAATTTGCGTAATAATTTTCTTGTTCAACATCGAAAGTATACTGAAACTATTAGAAGTGGAATAGGTGATGAAGAACAAGAGGTAAGAAATACATTTATGTTTATAACCTTCATATTAAATTGTACTTCTTTTAATAAGCTTGATCGACCAACGTTATGGTACTTCGACCTGATGACGTTTATTTTAGAACATTGTATTCCTCGCAAATCAGAAGACAGTCTCTCGCAACAATCTACAGCAACAGAGCAAGAAATTATAAGTGAAGCTTTTCAAGAAACTGAAGAAAATGAAACTCAATTTGATCCTAAAGAATCAACTTCCCAATCGTTAACATTTTATCAGGTATAATAAACAATTCAACGAATTTAAATTAATTAACATTTATAATTTTAGTTGAGTGACGAGGAAACTGACGACTATACCGGGTGGTGACCGGACCTCTCGGTCATACAGATTTAACATGTAAAAACATACTTTGGTAATTTCCTGCTTCCCAATGTATTTTAGAAAAAAAATCTTCAAATAAAAGTTTTAGAGAATAAAATTCTGCATCTAAATGAATAAACAAAATTAATTTTAGACGCTTTATAACGCCTGAAATTTGATTTGAAAATTCCGAAAATTAGCAGAAATAGCCATTGCCATGAAATATTCCCAATAAAAATTATCAGTATTTGACATTGACATCTTTCAAAATTATTTTTGAGAGTAATTTAAATTAACTAAAACTAAAATGAAGTAATTTTTAGGGATAATCATACGTAAATATTATTTATTATTAAATAAATTCAATAATTGAATAAAAAATTCAGAACTGTTTTGACAGACAAAGCATAACATATTTGACGATTTTAATTGTGTTTCAAGGCAATCGCTATTTCTGCTATTTTTCGAAATTTTTAAATTAAATTTCAGGCGTTATAAAGACTAGCGGATAGAGACAGCTTGCGATGAAATACTCCCGCTAGAGGAGCATGCGCAAAATTCAAATATCAATGTGTACGTTTTTGTGAAACCGTAAAATGCTTGTAAAAGTAATGGCAATTTAAAAAAAATGCATCAATACACAACTAATAATTAAAACTTTACTGCAGTATCAATTTTTATAATATTGTCAGTTACATGTTCCTGGGCAAAGATATTTTGAAAAATTACCTATCAATTATTAAGTAAAAGGCTCCACTTATAAAATAAAAGAAAAAAATTCACTCCACTACTTAGGTACCTGCTGAGCATTTTAAATTTTTATTATAAAATGCTTTAAATGGGTACATTTTTATTTTTACAGTTTTAATATCTTAGAATACACGCTAACGATAATCTGAACATGTTATAAATAAATATTTTAGCCATCAGAAATGTTTAATTTTTTTGATTTAAAATTGCGCATAACGCAATTTCTTGCTTTTCTTGTACGCTTGGTTCAGCAAGGCGTCGGGATGAATCTTTCTTTTTCTTGTGTTTTGTTGAATATAATTTTTTTCTTTGTTGAGTTATTTTTTTGTTGGACGGACTTAACGAATCATGAGGAAGCGCTGGTTTCCTCATTTCTACTTGGCTATTTGCTATTGCTGCTACAGTTGGTGCTATAGGGGCACACAGCTTCTTAAACGCTTCCAACTGCTCCACACAAATAATATTAGCAGCAACGTTTTGCAGATTTGTTATTATTTTCTGCGCTTCTGTAGCGATCATGGCCGCATCTACCACTGTGTTTGTTGTTCTGCATGTAGGCTGCAGGCCAGTCAAAATACCATTAGCTTCATCTGAAGTTGGATTTTCGTTTATAAATAAACTATCGTTATCGTCTAAAAAAGACAGAGTCAAAAATTATGAAATAATAAATTATTTAAGTGAATCATGTCATCATGCACTCTCTTACAAGACACAATCACAGTTTGAATCTTTGACACAAGAAATAGGATTTCCGTTTAGAAAGCTATCACTTTCGCGCCAATATTATAGTGCTTTTGCGCAAGCTCTCTTGCGGGATTATTTCATCGCAAGCTGTCTCTATCCGCTAGTGTTATAAAGCATCCAAAATTAATTTTGTTTATTCATTTAGATGCAGAATTTTATTCTTTAAAACTTTTATTTGAATTTTTTTTTCTAAAATACATCGGGAAGCAGGAAATTACTCAAGTATGTTTTTACATGTTAAATCTGTATGACCGAGAGGTCCGGTCACCACCCTGTATACCCAATTCTGAAAAACAAATTAAAATACATAGTGTTGAAATAGTAAGAGAACCTAACTTACAAACCAATCCATCTTTGAAAAGTTTAGTTTCTACTGCAACTCTTAAAAATAAGGTGAAAAAACAGAAAAACAAAAACAATGAAGATGAAGATTTTATGAAAGTCGCCAGTAGTACATTAAGTAACTTAAGCAAAGTCATTTCAAAGAGTCCTGTTGCTTTGCCAGTAATGGAAACTGTAATAGCACCTAAAGACGAAATTCAGATTTTTGGTGAATTTATTACTAGTCAGTTAGATTACCTAAAATCCGATGAACATGTTCTAGTAGAAGCTCAAGAAGAAAAATGAATAAATAAATATTCTTAAAAAGATTTTATTTTTTATTTTGTTTGATATGAAAAATAAAAGTGTTTGAATGCTATCGTTCCTTTTTAATTTGACAACATCTACATTCTACATGTTATGTCTAAAAACTGCATTATCTTGCCATTCTACAGTTCCATTCTCACTATTAAAATAACTTTTAAATTCGTCTCTAATTTTTAGTGCTCTGGCTGTTGCACGATTACCTGCCTGGCTCGTTAATTTATTTGAACCCACTAAATTAATTTCATCTTGTATATCTGTATAAACTTTCCAATTTTCTGAAGCTAAATAATTATGTAACGCCAAACAGGCCAATGTAATTTTTTCAACTTTATCAGGATTTAAATTTATTGGATTTAACAAAACTCTAAACTTGTTGGCTAAAATTCCGAATGAACTTTCAATCATTCTACGGGCTCTTGATAGACGATAGTTAAATATTTTCTCGGAATGTGATAGTCCTCTGTTAGGATAGGGTTTTAGAATTCTACTAGTCATGGGAAATGCATCATCTGCAACTATCACAAAGGGCACTTTCATTGTACAACCAGGTAGAGCTTTATTTAGAGGCAAATTTAAAGTATTATTGTGAAGGGCTGTGCTTAAATTACTTTCGCGAAAGACACCGCCGTCACTAATACGTCCATTTACTCCTACATTATAATATATGAATTTATAAGCCGAATCACACATGGCCAATAAAACAATAGAGTGACTACCCTTGTAGTTAAAATAGTAAGATCCAGAAGATATAGGTGGTCGAAATGCAATGTGCTTGCCATCTAGGGCACCAACACAATTGGGAAAATTCCACATTTCTTCATAACCTTTGGCAATCTCTAACCATTCAGTAGGAGAAGAAGGAGTCTAAAATTTTTTTAAATTATTTGCTAGTTACCTAATTCTTATTAACCTAATTTTAACCTTGAGATATATTTCTTTCAAACTATCATAGATTGCTTCACAAACTTCTGGAACAAATCTAGAAATACTGCTTTCGTGTATTCGGGTACAATACATTAATGATCGGAACGTTTCACCAGTTGCCAAAAAACGTAATGTAGTTTCCAATCTATAAAATTATTACATTTACCCCCCTTTGTTTTTATTATATTTAAACAAACCTGCATCTGGCTGAAATGCTTTCCCGAAAATGTGTATCTTCTTTCTTTATTTTCAGATAAACAAGTCTTAATAGTTTTTCAAAAGATGCATTGGTCATCCGCAAAAAATTTTTATACGCGATTGGATCTTCAACTAGCAATTCCTTGTTTAACATACTCAATATTCCTTTACCGTTCATTCTTCTCTCAATCCATTTTTTAGTCCAAATGCGTTTTAACTTTTTAGCTTTGTTTCTTTTTTTTATCACCACTATCATCATCGTTACAATTAACGCTGCTGTACATAATGTTTGTTGCCTGGTAAGTGACATTCTATCACTTCAATAGACTATCTATCAGGGATTACACAATACTTTGAACAAAACAACCAATGAATTATTTATTTGGAATGACAGTTAATTCTTTATTGCGCAGGATTAAACCGTAAAAAAGATAGTGAAAGTTTTACAGTTGCAAACAGGGGTTAAATTCAATACGAGTTTCAATAATTTTTTCAATATGATAATTATTCGTACTTAATTTCAATACTGAAATTAGTATAGTGGCAAGCGGTTCTTACAGTTTATTATTTACGGACTAAAGTTCAACAAGTGCACCCAAAAAAAGGTCCACAGCAACAATACATTGGGACGTAAATCTCTTTGAAGTTTACTAAAAGCCGCCATCCCTACCGATAGTGTGTTTTGTACGTGCGAAATTATTTAAATTTGCGCCGCAAATATTTTTCTTGAATACAAAATACAACATTCAACGCAAAGATTTGCGCCGCAAAAATTTGCGCCGCAAATTTGTATTGGTATGGACGCACCTTTACGGCCGTTTTCATAATCAAATGAGTTAAAGTACTTTAACTAAAATCACTTTAAAATTTAAAGTAAAATTTAAAGTCTTTGGTTTTCACAATTGAAATCTTTAGCTACTTTTACTAAAGTCGACCCGAGTCTACGAATTTTGCTTTTGTAGTAAAGTTGGTATTAAACTCAAATAAACTGTTTACACACGAAGTTAGTTGGTAACCACAACAAACTGTCATAACCCCACGCCCACATTTACACCGAATTCCATATCGTGCACGTGCGTATCACATTGTGTGTCAACATTGTATCAGTATTAATTTGTTTTTATCGATTTTATTCAGCATGTCTTTTATTAAAAGCAAAGTTAGCAGGGGTAGCAACTTTCTGCCTGAAGAAGAATTAACACTTATAAATTTAATTCTTCAACATAAAGATGTGATCGAGTGTAAGGCGACAAATTCAATAACGCCACAGAAACGTGGAAGTATTGTATTATGAGTTAGTAGATATAAAATGAAGTAGCTATGTCGTATATTTAATTGTTTTCATGTGTTCTTATTTACTACATAGGAAAACACGTGGGCTATTATTTTAAACACTTTTAATAGTGTGCATCGTGCTAGATCGTTGGCACAATTAAAAAGCAAGTTCGACAATTTAAAAACCCGAGTAAGGAAATATGCGGCTACCACACGTTTTAATGTATATGGAACGGGAGGAGGGTGTAGTCGTGGTGGTGGCGAGAATCCAATTCTGGATAAAGTTCTGGAAATCTTAAATAAAAAAACAATTATTGGGATAAATAATCCATACGATGACGACATCGTGGATGAAATAGTTGTTTTAAATGAAGGTAAAATTGTTCTAGTAAACCTGAATATTGTTTAATATATCACCGCTATTTCTAGAATATGATGAATTTCAAAACTCGCAAATCAACATGATCGAGGATGCACATGTTATATTTGATATAGGTAAACTTGTTAAATTAGAAATTATTTTATTATTTCTTTATTACCACGTATACATTTTTAGAAAACAGCGAAGGCGAACCAATTGTTGCTAATTCGGTGGCTATTAATAGTAGTAGTAGTTTCGGCAAAACGCCAAAACAGACTTATTTATTACTTCTTTATTTACCATATATTTGTAGCAAATGAGGATTGGACCTCATACTCACCAGCCGTGCTTGCTGAAAGGCCAAACAAAAAGTTATGTGTTGCCAATAAGCCGAAGCCGATGCAGAAGCCACTGTTCGACTTAAAAAAAAGTACATCGAACACAAACTGCAAAACTTAGCAAATGAGGAGAAAAGGAGAGAAGAAGAGCATCATTTTAAAATCAATGATGACCGAAGGAAAGAAGAAGAGCATGCGTTTAAGATCAACGATGAACGAAGGAAAGAGGAAATCCACCAAAAGCAGATGGAACTGATGAATTTACAAATTAAAAAAATGCAAAATAAAAAGATTAAATTATTATTTTTGTTTTTATTATAAATTACAGAAAAAGTATTTACAAATTGAAATGCTCATTTATAAATAAGTCCCGAATATCCCGAGCAGCTCTTTCTGCTTGTTGCTCGACAGCATCAATATTTTCATTTTCTGCATTCTCCAGCGGAGGCATCTCGTCATTCATCATAATAGCCATGTTGTGCAGTACTGCTGTCGCAACGATAATTACCATGGCAGTCTGTACATTCACCTTCATCCCAGTAGATAAAATGGGAAATCTCCGCTTCCAAACTCCGTGTTGACGTTCTACAGTATTACGAGTTCGTATTAACGACTCATTATATAATCGTTGAGGTTCAGTGTTTACTTGTTGTAGCGTAGTAAATAAGTAAGATTTAAGTGCATAGCCGCTATCACCGATTAACCTAAATCTGCCATAACGACCATTTTCAAAACTTGTTTTTAAATTGCTTCTATTAAAAATGGTTTGGTCGTGCGAACTTCCAGGCCATCTTGCAACTATATTTCTAATTCTTAATTTGCTGTCGCTAACAGTTTGAACATTTAAAGAGAGACAGTCTGGTTTTCGCCCTGGTCATAGCTGCTGTACCGCGTTGTGTGATATTATTATTGACGACATAATTTCTAGTACTGATCATCTTGTCATCAATAAGCACAACTCTCCTTGTGCTTATTGATTTTACAAAAGCATTTGATACTATTGATCATGAAATACTCTTGGCTATCCTGGGATATAGTGGACTGGAATCGACTCCGTTGAAGTTGCTTCGTAGCTATCTCAATAATAGATCACAGTCTGTTAAGATTAATGATGCGATATCGGGGCCTCTGTTGGTTGGTTCGGGTGTTCCGCAGGGCTCTATTCTAGGTCCCTTACTGTTTGCGTTGTATAGGATTAATTTGAGAGGAGCCCTGCGACACTGTCAGTGTCATCAATGTGCCGACGATACACAAATCTATATTTCTTTCTTGCCGAAGGATGTGAACCGGGCTTGTGAGTTTGTTAGAGAGGATCTAGAATCTAGACAATATCGTGAAAGAGTTCTCTAAGCACTCTTTATTTATTAATGCGAGTAAAACTCAAATGATCTTGTTCGGCCCTAGGCAGTCTAGGAGGTTGGTGCGCCCAGGTGTTTCGGTTTCCGTTAGTGGCCAGACAATTGAATTGGTAAATGCAGTTAAAAATCTTGGCATTACAATGGATGATGAATTACGTTTTACCAAGCAAGTTTTTAATATTATTAAAGTCGCTTATCTGAACCTTAAACTAAGCAGTGGGAGTGTAATTTGACTAATTCTAGTCCGGAATATCCACGCTCAAATGGGATGTCCGAACGATACATTCAAACTATTGAAAAATTATTGAAAAAAGCTTTTCATGAAAATCAAGATTTGTACTTAACGCTGTTGATGTACAGAAACACTCCTATAGATAGTAGTTTGCCATCGCCAGCAGAGTTATTAATGTCTCGTAAATTAAAAACTATAATTCCAACAGTTGACAAAAATCTTAAACCAATATTATCCAATTTAAAGCAAATAAGAGATAATTATATAAAAAAACAGAATATTCAAAAATCGTATTATAATAGGGGTGCAAGAAATCTATCTGAACTACAAAAAAGTAATAAAGTTTTTGTCAAATTTTGTAATAAAATTGAAGAAGGAGAGATATGTATACCCTGACCATATTTAATTGAACAAAATGAACGAAAATGCAAAAATAACATTTTTAAGATTTATGGTCGATTATGGTACTTAGAGCTTGTTGATAACCTACCTGCTTAAAACCAACCATTTGTGTCTCTTCAAACTTTCAAAGCAGGTAGTTACTTAACAAGCTCTAAGTACCATAATCGACCATAAATCTTAAAAATGTTATTTTTGCATTTTCGTTCATTTTGTTCAATTAATAAGTCAGGGTATAACAAAGTTAGAGATAGAACATATGATGTAAAATTAAATAGAGGAGGTAATATAGTAAGGAACAGGGTTTCCCTAACACCCATCCCTACAAATATTACGGAGGAGACTCAGAATCAAAGTGACTCATTTTTGTCTATGGTAGATAATAGTTATTTTGATTCTGAAAAGGAAATTATTAATGTTCCTGAAAGGACGGCGTCGGGTCGCATGCTAAAGAAACCTGACCGATTGGTGTTATAAATGTGATAATAAAGATGTTATTGTAAAATCATGTAAATATTAAAATTTGTAAAAAGGGGAGATGTGATGATAATGGACTTAAGGTTTAATGCGCATAGCGCAAGAGTTTATAATTTAGTTTAGAATACGCATTCACAAGATGAACAATAAAGTTTATGTTAATTAAAGTATAAAATATCACAACCTAGAAATAGAAATTGATGATAGAGAAATACAAGTGAATAAGGAAGATGTTACGATAGACGTAACGTTTACTTCGGATGACGAATCTTATGAAATAATTAACGATTTACAATTAAAAGACTATTCAAAAACGTGACTGAATTATCAGAGAATTGTCCATTTGTAGTAGATAAAATTTGATAATGGAAAAACAAAAATTGTCAAAAAATCATCTTTATGTTGGTATTTTGATCAAAACTCTCGTAGAGTTAGTACCGACCGATTAAGACGATTTGTGACAAATACAAAAAACGCACATTGCGGAAAAACAAGTAAGATAATAAAAAAACGTAAAGGAACTAAGACTAAAACTTTGAAGACTGATGACAAAGATGAAAGTTCAACTTCATTAGAAGATTCAAGAGATGAAAATGTAATATATGACGATTCTACAGATACTGAACAATTTTCTTCTAGTCAGTCAGAATCGTCGAAAGTAAATCAATAATTAAAAGAAACTCTTAGAAAGATACTACGCTGTTTACTATGAGCAGAAATGCTACATAGGTAGGGCGATTGAGGAAACATCAACAAGAAGTTTCAGAATGAAATTTCTTAAATCTGAACTTAACCATTTTGTTTGGCCAAGGTCTGACGATATGGCTATTGTAAAAGAAAAGTACATTTTCCATGGACCTATTGATTTAATGAAGCAGCTCCTGCTTGCGTTACGGTATTATGCGACTGGTTCACATGTAATTGCAACAAGCGACTTTGCTGGGGTGAGCAAACCCAGCTTGATTTTTATGAAATTGCTCGATTTCCTAATTGCCGCACTGGATTGTACCCATATAAAGATACAGTCATTTACTACGTATAAAACGTTTTTGTGAAAAATGTTCCAGCTTAAAATGTTCCATAATTGTTCTCGTAAACTACAAGTGCCTTTCTTTTTAGGAGGCAATAATGCAGAGGTCTTTCGAAATAGAAAAGGATATTTTTCAATTAATGTACAAGCTACTTGTGATGCTCGCATGCGCATAACGGACATTGCAGCACGTTGTCCAGGATCAACGCACCATATTAACTCACGTACGCACCATGGATAACCCCATTATTAAACCCCCAAACCGATGCGGAACATGTTTAATGAGGCACACATTAGAACTCGCTGTGTTATAGAACGAACATTTGGGATATGGAAACGGCGGTTTTCTTGTTTAGCCACCGGAATGCGTTTTAACGAAAACAATTGTTTCCCCTTGATAGTGGCTACGGCAGTCGTGCACAACAAAGCACGCCTTGCAGCAGAACCCCCCGATGACCCAGAGTGGATATTCAGTGGAACGTCATATTGAATGAAGACCTGCACAACCGAGAACGGATAGAACAAGATAATGAAGCCACCCGCAGAAGCTTAGTCAATTATTTTGGAAGGTGGGGTGAAAATTTATAATTTTTGTCTGAATACAAAATCACAAATTGCGATCAATAATTATTCTCATTTTTTTGCAGCTTGTAAACGAAGCTCAAGTGAGGGATCTACAAACAAATTAATATTTTTATAAGAAATCGACGTATTTTTGAAACTCAATACAAAAGGAAAATAGATATTAGCACTGCAAGCATAAAAGAGTGAAGCTTGTTATAAATATAGGTGAAAATTATAAATAAATACTAATTTATAAGAAAACCTAAATTTATACAGAATTTTAAAGTAAAGTAGGTACCGATCATTAATGTTAAAACACGTCTTGACAAAAATAGATTCCGCCTGTAATGCTAGCCAATTGGCTAAATCTATAAATGTATTAGATGCGTTCTATTTTATCAAATCTGCATGGCACCAAGTTTTCGCCAACACCATTAAAATTGTTTCAAGAAAGCCTGTTTTAAAAACAATTACAGAACAGTAGAGAACGACGACGGTTTCGATTCAGAAGACGAACTACCATTGTCAAAAATTGCAGAAATGAGTAGAATGATAAAGCAAGTTGGAAATCTAAATGTTGATTACGATGAGTTTATTGATATTAATCGAAATTTAGTGTGGAGGATGACACATTATTAATGATTTTACAGTGTATTTAATTTTAATTATAGTACGTTCTATTATAATACATAAGTATAGACATTGTCTCACGCGCATGCATCCCTTAAGATTGGAGTTTATTAGAAAATAAATTCACTTTTTGGATAGAAAGTGATAAAAAATGCTACCTTGACAACAAAAATTAATTATTTAATTTAATTCCAAAAAGTGAACGCATAGGGGAACATGGGGCACAGAGGACATAGTAAGCCTTTTTTATTAATTTCTCTTTTTCTTATTCAATTAATGGGAAACTAATAGTTGAATCACCTAGGTACATACAGGGTTATTCAAATTCGACCGGCACCATGGGGATCTCGCTTATTTGAAGAGATAGAGAAACGGTTAAATTAGGGCAAAGTTGCGGAATTTTAGGCCGATTAATAATCTGAAAAGAAAACTGCCCTAGCTGCTTTTGTTTTTGAGCTATTGACAAAAAACCAAATAATCGAAATTTCGTTTTTTGACATTATTTTCCTTATTATCAAAAATTTTTAAAATCTGACCGAACTTCTCCTAAGCCATTTTGTATTCTACACCCGATTCCGAAAACACATTTGATGTAAAACGTTTCGGTTTTCTGGAACCATCATCAACTTTAGTTTTTTAAATAGGCACAATCTTTTCTTTTAACACCGTCTCATAGTACCTTTTTTGCTGTTTTCAAAAATGTTTATTACTTGAGTGTTTATTTTTAAATTTTGTTCTCAAATAAGCTAATTTGTTAATAAAAATTGAGGATCAAGCTGCTATAGAATAAAAACAAAACCCGGTATAACAAAACATAAATCCATGCTTCGATTACAACCCGAGATTTTGAAATTTAAACACCTTTAATAAGTTTTTAAAGCTTTTATTTCCTAAATTATGAAGTACATTAATATCATTGTTTACTCAGTTATTTTTGTAATAAACACAAATAAAGAAATAAAATTAGTCGTACCATGCTTTAGTAGTCAAAGAGCAATGCATTTTAGTTCCGACTTTTTCACTCACCTCCAAAGACGAGAGCCGTTCAACAAACTGGTGGGAAGACCATGCCACAGCTTATTAGTGTATTAAGCGAAACTCTGAGTGAACTTATAAAAGATGTAAATACGGCAAACAACACCATTTACATGGGTACAACCAGATGGTTCTCCATGGATGGACTGAGCACGACATCGGGTGGGGCAGAGGTAGATTTTGAAGCAAGGGGAACAGGCGAATTCTTTTTAGGGAGACCTCCTCATTGATTTTGATTTGTAGTCAAAGTTTCTTTTCTACTAATGTTACATTATATTTTTACTTTTGAACTGTAGGGAACTTGTGACAAGAATTAGAATTAAATAGTTAGACAAAATGTAGTAAATACAAAAAAAACAAAAAAAAAAAAACTCTATGCATTTGCTTCTTATGGAGATTTCAATACATTTTTGCGGCATTCTAGTGACAAAACTAATAAAGCTATCAAGCTCAAATTTGGACTTGTTAATATGTCATACTTGTTCTATAGATCGCATTAATCGAATTTGTAATATTTTGATTAGAACGTTATAATAATAGTTGAAAGAGTTTCACTAAATTAATGTATTTTATTTTTCTTAATTTTAAGACACTGTAAAGATTATTTTCCAATTTTTCTTAATGCACTGTGTAGATAATAAAATTTCGAATCTGCACATACCAATTTTTTTCGAAATTATTTAATAATTAATTAGCTACATGTTCGCAAAGATTTAATCCCAAACTTAGAAACTTCAAATTCTTTCTTTTTCTAATACTTTTCTTTGTCTCACCCATTGTCCAAATTTTAAGGCTTACCTAACCAGCGGGGTTGTCACAAATAACATTATTCTTTCTTATTTATGGCAGGGACCACAATTTTATATATTCAATTCATTATTAGCAGGTAGCAGTTATTGTAATAAGTAGGTACATTTACCAGAATCAATTTATTAACTTAATTTTTTCAAAAATCGTCAATCAAAGATTATTGTAGAATTATAGTTGATAAAAAAAAATTGTTATCCCGACTTCTTAAAAATATACTAATTAGGAGGGTGTACCTGCAAGTACCTATTTTACTAGTGAAGAAAAACTGTTTTTGTACTTTACCAGAATTTTTAATATTTAACTCATTGTTCCCAAATTACAGTTATTCTTTTATTATTATTTTTAAAAAAATTCATACCAAACTAGATGTGCACAGGGTTGCTACATCTCGCACAATTGTACTAGATCTAGCACAATTGTAAATTTTCTAGTACGTCAGTACCCCAAAGCACAATCTAGTACAATTTTGAAATTACTTTTGTAATTTAATTTTGATTTTCCAATTTCTTGCAAGGCAAGCATAACAAATAAAAAAACTGTTTTCTTCTGAAAGGTAATACGGCAACACTGCGAAGCGAACACACGTGACACGTCTGGCAGTGCGCAGTGGTCTGACCGTCAGCCGTCAGCGCAGCTATAGCTCAGCTGTTTTTATTTACGTAACAAGCTAGCAAGTGATCGCACACGTGGCGTTGTTTTTATTCTGTTTATCGCGTTGTTTTTACGGTTTATTATTATTGTACTACTTGTAGTAGTTTTAGTTAGCTAAGTGTTTTGCTTTACGGGGAATCCGACAATTTTTTTGATCTCACGTAAGTAGGTAAGTACCCCTAACCATGGTGGGCATTTTGTTTTAAATTTGATTAATTTCTACAGATAAGTAAATCATGGATAAGTGGCTTATAAAATTGCCTTCTAACAATGTAACCACTACAAAATCGACAACCACAACAACAATCACATTTGCAAATCAAAATTTTTCTACTTTGGCTTCACCTTCAACATCAACCCCGATAACAAGTTCGATTAGTTTGGCTTCAACTTCAACTTCAACCCCGATAACAAGTTCAATTAGTTCGAATCAAACAACATTTGAACATGAAAACGTCGAGACTTTAAAAGTGGATATGGAAACAGGGTCTTCTGATTCTGAATCTGCGTTACCAAGTTCACCAACACAAAAAAGAAAGAAATCATACAAACAAAAGTTTAAAGAAGAATGGAAAGAGAAATATAGTTGAACAGTTTGTTCGGGATATATTTAGCTATTTTTCCAATAGTTCCAAAAGATCAGGAGAGTTGGCAGAATGTCAAATATTTGCAGAAGAAAAACCCAGGAAAATGTTGTATCCAAGCCAAACTAGGTGGTTATCTCTGAAGGTATATTTTTTTGATATAATCTCTTCCTAATATTATTTATGCGTTATATTTTAGGCAGTATGCGTGAGGATTCTGGAGCATTGGAACTCACTTACACTATTTTTCCAACGAGCAGCTCTAGAGGATAACCTACCCACAGCCAAATCGATACTTAATGCATTATCCAACCCAATTTATAAGTTGTACCTACAATTTTTAGCATTTAATTTGAATTTAATTACTAACTTAAATATTGAACTCCAAAGTGAGTATCCGAAAACGCCAATTCTTCTTCAAAAATTAATAACTTTATACAAAACAATTTTAAAATTTTTTATAAAAAAGAATATAATAGATAATGTCCCTTTAAATTCAATTGTTTTAACTAATCCCAGTAATTATTTAGATGTTCATCAGATTTATTATGGAGGCAAAGTAGATGCATTTTTGAAAAATACAAATGAGGTATCAAAAGTAGATAAAAGGGATTTGTATAGCTTCAAAACCAAGGCTCTAGATTTTTATGCTGAATTGGCACAGCAAATTAAAAAACGATTTAAATTCGATGATCCACATTTAAAATTTGCAGCACAGTTCACTCCAGAAATTGCACTATCTGGAGACGTTTTATCTATAGCTGAATTTGTGGAAGTATTTCCCACTTTAGCAGATTTAGATATTGATGCAGTAAATACGGAATGGCAATATCTGAGTGAGAATATGGTATTAAAAGAGTATTTTAATCAAGATTTAACTGTTTTTTGGGAAAAAGCAGATAAGATGAAAAACGGGTTAAATGAGCCCATGTTCAAAAATTTAATGGTGGTTGTGAAATGTGTTTTGTCACTTCCGCACTCCTCGGCAGCAGCTGAGAGAGTTTTCTCTCAGTTAGCTTTAATAAAGAGTAAATTGAGAAACAGGCTTGCAATTGAAACATGTTCCTTCATTTTAGCTATTAAGGAGTATTATAAGAATAAGGTGACGTTGCCAAAAACTAATTTTAATATATATTGTGATATTGAAAACATAGAGGCTGAGAATGAAGACTTTTTTTAGGTTTACCCACATTTTGTTTATTAGGTATAGGTGTCTGTAAAAACACCTTACAACGCTTTAGGGTGAACTTATAGGATAATATTAGACCGATATAACCCAATTTACCTATATGCAAAAGTGCACCATTACCAAGTTACGGCTCTTCAAAGTTGGCGTTTTAAAAACGAATTTGCTTTATATCGAAAGAACCGTTTCGGATAAAAGTTCAAATTATGGACAACGTTTTTCACTAATAGGAAGCTATAATTCTACAAAGTTTAGAGGAAAAAGATACATGGGAAATAGACTAATCACTGAATCGTTAATACTAACAGTTAAATATCTTTTTAATTTGTTAATGAATTGTAAAATTGACTACACAAGATGAAACGAAATTTAAAAATTAGTAATTTTTGCCTCTTCAGATTTTATCGTAAGGCTTTTGGTTTTCTAGATAATAGGAAAAATGTTTCTAATAAAAGCTATTGAATGCAATAAAATTCAACACATTTTCTAATTTGCTTTTATTTTATGACGACTAGATAATTTGTTGATTTTTATTGCAATTAATAGCTTTTATTAGAAACATTTTTCCTATTATCTAGAAAACCAAAAGCCTTACGATAAAATCTCAAGAGACAAAAGTTACTAATTTTTACATTTCGTTGCATCTCGTGCAGTCAATTTTACAATTCATTGACAGATTCAAAAGATATTGAACTGTTAGTGTTAACGATTTAGTGATTGGTCTATTTCCGGTGTGTCTTTTTCCATTAAACTTTGTAGAATTATAGCTTTCCATAAGTGAAAAACATAGTTCATAATTTGAACTCCTATGCAAAACAGTTCTTCCGCTATGAAAAAAATACGTTTTTAAAACGCAAACTTTGAAGAGCCGTAACTTGGTAATGGTGCACTTTTGCATATAGGTAAATTGGGTTATATCGGTCTAATATTATCCTATAAGTTCACCCTAAAGCGTTGTAAGGTGTTTTTACAGACACCCTGTATATTAAGATTTATGTTAATATGTACTTTGTTTTGTTCTACTTTAATTTCTAGTTTTTGAAGAGTATATATTTATTTTACATTCCAGTTTCTGTTTAGTTTATTTTTTTCTATTAATGTAAGCAATATTTTCAATTTTCATTTGGTTTAGAAAAATATTTAATGTAACCAATAAACAGCAACAATTTTTGATAAATTAATTGAAGCATTACTTTTGTTGTCGTGTTTCATAACTTCATTGAATAAGATTGAATTCAAATTTGCCGCCACATGATTGCAAATTTAATGCAGCGTTGCCACTACAATATTCTTGGATTCCGAGGTCTCTGCACGTTTCTCTAAATTATTGCTATTTATTTAAAAAAAACTAATTCGTCGTACTTTTCGTTCACGACTTTTAAACTTTAGTACAATTCGACGTAATCTAGTACAATTTTTTGACAAAATCTGGTACATAATTTTTCTTGGCTGTAGCAACACTGGATGTGCAGCTGCTGTAGTTTCACATAACACAAAAATGGCACACACAACATTTCGTCAAATTATGAATAAAAATGAAGCTTCTGGTCGAATAGTAAGAAGAACTGAACTTAGACGAATAATGAAGAATAAAAAAAGTTCTCAAAAATGTAAATATACTAATAGCCAAATTAATAAATTAAAATCAACACCTGTGAACGGCGACGCAGATTATGGCGAAAACTGCGATAAAGAGGACTTAAGCGCAGAAATTTTAGAAGAACTAAAAAGTGAATTTTTAAGTAAGCTTCGGAGATCTCCTGAAGAAATTGCAAAATTAGAAAGAGATACTGTAGATCAGATTAACAGTGGACGTTGGATGGAGGAACGCAGGAAACTGTTAACCGATTCTAATGTTGCAAAAATTTGCAAAAGAATACCAAATAAAAATACCGAAAAACTCGTCCGTTCATTATTATATGTATACTGCACCACATCTCAACGTGTCTGCGCTAAAACACGGAAGAGTATTTGAAGATGTGGCAAAAGCAGAAATGAAAATGTAATTAATGTCACAATAAATCCTTGTGGTCTTTTTGTGGACAGGGAATTAAATTATTTAGGTGCCTCACCTGACGGTTTAGTAGGCGAAGACACTATCGTCGAAATAAAGTGTCCCTATAAAGCTTTTAACGAAAAATTAACCGTCGATGAAGGCATTAGTCAGAAAGTGATAAAATTTTGGAAAAAGCATAAAGATGGTCACATTTCCGTTAATAAAAATCACGAAATTACGAAAATTACGAAAAAAAACTCGCTGTTACAAAAAAAAGTCCGAAAATCAGGATAAATTTCGGTTCGTTCACTACACTATCAATTGAAAGAGAAAGAATAGACTTAGAAAATGTGTATTTTGAAATTTAAAATTTTTTGTGTTACGTTTTGTGCGATTTTATTACTTTAAATATTATCAATTTTTTCCTATTTTCCAAGTCTCGTTTCGAAGCATAACGCCCCAAAAACTGAAATTTCGAGATACCCATTTTCTAAGTTGAACCTTTATCTTTAACATATTTTTTGAATTTTTCCAATAGAGTCCTAATTTAAAAGATCTTGCGGAATAAAAATATATGTAAACCCCATTTATTTCTAATGGCATAAATGCATGCCACCATTAAGTTAAGTGGGGTGTGTGTAGAGATGCATGTGGGAAGATCGGGAGTCTTCACGTAACAGAACAAATGCTCTTGTGGCCTCTCCTATTTATAAGATGTGCAGGTGCGTCAATATAATAGGTGAACATGTGGATCTTTTTGACGAGGTTTAAAATAAGTTGCGAAAATGCATTGGATAGACTCTGCGCTGAGCGTGAGCAGGGATTAGTATTTAGGTTTAATTTTTAAGGGTGATTTGGAAATCTGTATTTGGGCATAAGATGTAAATTAAAAGGATTGATGTAGAATGTAAAATTAAGGTTCTCTGAGCGGGAACGTGGGGTGTATGTGTATGTGTGTAACATGTAAATTTAATGTGACCTATAAATGGTTTATACTGTTGGTTTCAATAATAATAAATACATAAATAAATAAATAAATAAATAACACTGACAACGGACGCACGTGTAGTACTTTTTCTGATATCGTTTATAACTTTAATTGTTCTTTATTATTTCTATTTTTCGTTATTAAAATATTTAATCTTGGTTTTTGTTCTTTATTAGTAAGTTTTAAGAGACGATCTGACAATTGTTTTTCCCGATGTATCCACTGAAGATGTCGAAGACTCAGATGAGGAGAAACCAATGTCCGTGGATGACGATGACGAATGTGAAATAAAATCATATAGTGAAAGTATTAAAGTGGTAGAAAACTTTAAAAAATAATGATGTTAAAAGTTATAGAAGCAACTATGGTGGTCATTTCTTACGCTTTCCTAAAAGTTTTGAATTACAAGAGATCTGGATGAAAAATTCTGGAAATGTTAAATTAAAGAAACTCAACAATAAGTTAATATGTGATTCAGACCAATTCTATAACTACGTTGTTGATATCATGGCTAGATAGCAATATTGTTACACGTTTAAGTTGTAGCAATATTCATAGCAATGATTGAAGAATTTCCTATTCAGTAACTTGTGAAATAACAATTCTTGTTAGAAATTAAAGCATAGTAATAATTGTTATTTTCTGCTGTGAAGTTAGCGTTGTAGGTCATATGTAGTAGTCATTTTGTAGTTCTTTTGAACAGAAAAGTATATCTTAACCTAAAAATTTTCTATTTAAATCACTGTTGAATCATCATTGATGCGTATAACCAATAATAACGTAACGCAAGTTGTGTTGAAATTTTGTGAAGTGTAAAATTGTAATCAAATGAATTGCTAACACTCCAAAAAAACGAGGTAAAAAGGCCTCCACAGAACAAATCGAGGCAATTATACATTTTATTAGTGCAAATAACATTCGGATAAGTGGAAAATGCCATCCATTGGCAACATCAGAGCTGGAGGACACGTGGAAAGGGTTGGTGCAGGTGTTGAATAATATAGACGGTGCTAGGAAAGATTTAAAGCAGTGGAAATGTATAAGTATCTTTATACACTAATGCAAAATTTCCAATTTTTGTCCACAGTTTGGTTCCTAAACTTTTCATTTTTATTTACCTTTTTACTCTTTTGTCTCATGTATTTAACTAAACGAACAAAATATTAATAATTTTAATAACAAAATAAAGTAATAAAATAACAAAATAATTTTGTGTTTGCATCAGTTTTTAGCCGAATGAAAATCTAAAGTTCGAAAGAAGGCCCGCAAACAAAAAACAGCATTAGTCCAAACAGGTGGCGGAGGTTTTGTAAATAGAGAATTTACCAAAATCGAAAATAGACTAATGCGGGTTAGTGGGTGGGTTAGAGTGACCGGGTGCACTGATCTACCCGAGGAAATTGAACCCGAAGTGGATCCAGGCAAAGCGGTCGTGAATAACGAAGAACCACTAGTCACGGGCGAATACACCATCGCGGATAACGGTGATCTGGTGTTACAGAATGAAATTGTCGATCCAGCCATAGCTGGTAAGTATAAATAATTTTTCGATATGCTTTTTGTTAAGGAAGTTATAAATATATTTATAAGTACAGTTAACAATAAAAAGTTTTTGCACAAGATTGAAATTTTTACTGCTCTTTCAATTTTTTTTCCTCTTAATTATATTTGAAGTTGTAGGAGTAAATAATAATTAATATATTTGCTACAGAACTGGAAGAAGCAGGCTAGGATGCCGATGACCCCCCAGTTAAAGAAGCTGTGCCTGTAGTTATAAAAGAAGGTAGTTTTTAATTATTATTAGTATATTCTTATGTCGATTTTGATAACAAAATTTATACAGATTTATGTAAGTTATATTTTAACAAATTGCATTTCTAGCAGAAACCCTCCGATCCAAGAAAACACCTTCAAAGAATATGACTGCAGGTGGCTCATCAAGAATGAGCAAATTGGAGGAATCCACAGAACGGTATTCTAAAAGTACCGAAAATTTAAGTGCTGCTGTCACTAATCTTGCCGATAGTATGAATGTACTAGCAAAAGCAATTTTGCAATATACAGAAGTTGTATTAAAAAAATAAATTTACTTTTTCAGTAATTTTTTTTATAATTTTTAATCGTAATAATTTATTTTAATAATTGTTTTTATAATAATTTCCTAATGATTTCTGATCCAATTTATCAACGGTCTTCTTATTAGTCGTCCTTCTTCTAAAACATTAAGTTGATTTCCTGCAACTTGTGCATGTATTTCATTCTCTTCATAATTATTATGATTCTGATTCTCATTTTCTTCAACGTCTGGGATATTATTTAAACGACATATGTTGTGCAATATAACACATGCATATATGATCTGACCAGCTCTACTGTGAGAATAATGCAACACTCGATGTTTTAAAAGACTATAGCTCCAATGGTATTTGGGAAGTTAAGAATATCTTCGAACCTGTGTCAAATTAATACACGTTATACAATAAAAATCTTAAGGGAGTAGTCATGTGTAGAGTGCGGATTTATGGCATTTTGCTTAGGTCTTTATAATTAATGCAGAATAAAATCGTTTTGGATATACACCTTATGTATAAAATGGAGAGATTTGACACTATTATTATTTTGCTTTTTTTCGGCATAAACGCTTAAATGCTTTTTTGGTGATTATTTGAACTTTTTATAGACGTTTTTGTTTTTTTCCGTGTATTAGTAATATAATAATTATATTATGTTTTTAAAAATTTAAAATTTCTAAATAAATATTTGTGATATCTGAATGATGTAATATAAAAATTAATTTTTGCGTTCAAGTTGTAACTTAATATTTAATCTCGATATCTCCCACCGCAACCTACATTTTAATCTACCCACGTTCGGCGAGAGTAAAGTGCCTGCACAGTGTTGCCAATTTAGCGGATTTCCCGCTAGATCTGACTTATTGGAAGTTGCTTTAGCGGTGAAAAACTGTCACTTAGCGGCTAGCGGAAGTTCTAGCTTAATTAAAGAATATTTGACGAAAAAGATGACGATTTGTCAAAATAATTACTTTTACTGTAAAAGTTAGAAATTTTGAACTATTATGTTTACGTCACTCCTCACAATATGGGTACTTCCCCGAATGTGCCTAGTAAACATTTGTTGTGACCTTGTTAGTTGTTACGATGTTCCTGGTTGCACGAGTAGAAGCGACACTATACGGGGGCGGGACAGGGCTGAAAGCGGGAAACTTATGTTTTCTCTTTTCTGTAATTACATTACGTCCTTTCTTCTTTGTTCGTGCATCGTCCATCGTGTTAATCGAAAGTCTAAAGTTTAGTTTCAGTGTTAATAGTTTTTTTTTAAATCTTTTTAATCTTTTTTAAATCAATGATCTCATAGAGTTGAATTTTGAATCATTTAAAAAAGGTATGTTTTATTCGTAACATGTAACGTATGTAGCACAATAATTCAAACTTTATGATCAGCCAACAACATGCCACCGCAATACGTTCAAAAATTTAGGGACGTTTGGCTGAAGGATCCAGCATTGAAGGATTGGTTGATTTATGTGGAAAGCACGAGCGGAAAAGTTGCAAAATGCAAATTTTGTATGACCACCTTATCCAATAAATATTCAGATATAAAAAATCATACTACATCCAAAAAGCATAAAAATAATTCCAAAATAATATTAGGCAAAGCATAACCAAAACTGCAGTTTGAAAGTGAAAATAATTTAGATTCGACAAAGGCTGCAGAATGTAGGGCAGCAATGTTCACTGCTTGTCATACAGCAATATCAACAACAGACCACTTAACCTTTAACTAGTGAGGTGAATCTTTCCTACACAAGTAGTGAGGTGGTCGCCTTCCAAACGCCCATATGTTTTATTTAAAAGTATGGTTTTAAATGTTCAATGAAAGCATTTTTATGTCATATATTGCAAGAATAGATTATTACCTAATACTTAATACGCTTTTGAAACAATAAATAAAAGGCGTTAATTAAATATCGGTGTTTATTTGCCAGTTGAATTTTTTGTCAAAAATAACCATATTTTTGAAAGTATTATTTTTTCATTTTGTAACAATAATAAAAATTCTATTAGAAAACGTACGGCCTCTACAACTCAACAAATGCAATAAAAGTGTCAACAACTGAGTAGATTACAGGCTGCTCGTCATAAATCCGTTAGGACGTAAGTAGTGAAGTGGTCGCCGCGGAGGCTAAATTGGCCTTTTTAGGGGTTTTACAATCGTATTTGTAAGAAATCTGTTAGGGGTATGTTCCTAACACTACAAACGAGGAATAGCTAGAAGCATTTTTTTAAATTATCAAAAATAACAAAAATACGCTCATTTTAATGTGCACCATTGCCTCAGAGGCGCCCACCTCACTAATTAAAGGTTAATATCTATATGTAAAGCAAGTTTTAAAGGTGTGTAGAAAAATTCCATATTACCTAATTTAAAAACTAATTGTTTTACAGGAAAAGAAGCAGATTATCTGCAAATGCATCGAACGAAATGTTCAGCCATTATTAGAAATGTACTTGCTCCACATTTTGTTGCCCAGTTAAAGAAGGACATTGGCGATCGACCCTTTAGCATTTTAATTGATGAATCTACCGACGTATCAATTCACAAATACTTAGGTACTTCCATAATCTATTTTAGTACTCAGAAATCAACTGTAGTAAGTACCTGCTTAGGGTTAGTAGAATTAATAGAGGCTAATGCAGACGGGATTGTAAGCGCCTTAACAGAATTATTAACAAAGTTTAAATTAGATATTAAAAAATGCAAGGTATCGGAACCGACAATGCGTCTGTCATGGTTGGAATTAATAACGGAGTGCACAAAAAACTGCTTGCATATAATCCCAACCTGATATTAATACGCTGTGCTTGTCATTCCTTGCAATTAGCTGCGTCAGCTGCTACAAAAGAGCTGCCCAGAAACTTGGAATTTTTGATTCGCGAAACATATGACTGGTTTTCAAAATCGTCAAGTAGACAGTTTAAGTACAAAACTTTATATAATACAATTAACGATGGTGCACATCCCTTGAAGATTGTATGTGCTTGTGCTACTCGATGGCTGTCGATTGAGGCAGCAGTGAGTACAATCTACTCACAGTGGCTTGAATTAAAAACTCTTTTTAATATAACAAGTCAAGATGAGAAGTGCTACACTTCTCATTTATTGCATCAAATGTATTGCGACGATTTCAATTATGCCTACATTTGTTTTATAAAGCCAATTTTATCAGAGGTTAATAGGGTAAATTAAAGTTTTGAATCGAATAATGCTGATCCTACCAAATTACTAGATGATTTAATGAATTTATTAGAAACACTAATTTCAAAAGTGACCACTCCGAACTCAGAGATGAAATTTACGTCAGAGATGTATCTCTTTTTTAAAAGTGTTGATCAATGAAATTATTAATAGAATTCCTGAAAATATACAAATATTACAAAAAATGTCGCTCTTTTCGGTAACAAATGCTCTTAAGCATCGTTTTCAACCACTTAACTTAACTTAACTTAAAGCAAAACGTAACGTAAGAAATTTGTATCCGTTCAAAATAAAATTATTTGTGTTAATTGAACCGTTATAACGCAAGCGCAGACAAAGACATTTAAACACACTCATCTCATCGTGATTTTAAATTTTTGTCTTTATTTTATTTTTCATAAATAACCTAACTATTCCAAATTTATCTTCTTCCAAGAAAAAGAAAACCCAATTATAAAAAGTTCTCGATACACCCAGTTTTATTCAAAATTTTATTTTGGGGTTAGGTTTGCCTTGTTTTTCTCAGCAGCTGATTTTGACGTTTCTCTACCTAAAACCAGCTTATGGGCGGAATTAACAGCCAAAACGAAGCGCACAGTATATAGCTATATCGTTTCTAAGGAGCACCGATTGGTAGAATTAACAAAACGTAAATTTAAGGATTCTTAAGTAGAAGTTGGTTCAACTTTGTATTACGTTTAATTCCTTACGCTACGTTAATTTGGTTCTGAACGGATACATATACTCAATGCATTTTAACTTTCCTTAATTACGTTCTTACGTTAAGTTAAGTTAAGTTAAGTGGTTGAAAACGATACTTTAAACACAATAAGTCTAACTTAATAGAATTGCTTCAGTTTCTAAATAAACCGAATGATGTTATTGAAATTATTGAAAGTCAATGGAGGAAATTACACTTAATACCTTGGACACATGTAGAAGAAACTTTTAGTTTCTGGCAAGAAGTGTGGAGTTACAAAGATTCACAAGGTATACATATTTTCAGAGAACTCACAGATACGGCTTTTTCTATGTTAACTTTACCACATTCAAACGCAGAAATTGAACGTTTGCTTAGCCAGATGAATACAGGGTGATTCATGAGGAAGTGCAAATATTTTGGGAGGTTGTAGTATGGATTATTCTGAGTAAAAAATGTCATATGAGCATGTGTCCGATTGTTAATAGATACAGAGATACGGTCATTTTAAGGTGTATTAAAGTATAAAACAAATGACTTTTTGTTGATTTTTAATACTGAACAATAAAATAAACAAATTTACAGTAATAGTTCAAAAATCCCACAGCCAACCTCAATGCCCTTTGTAATACTACTGTTACTTTTCTAATATCATCTTGGCGTTCCTTTATGAGCGCCGCACAATTCACAATTCGAGTGAGCAATAATTCGTCTCTGGTGTTTATCTTTTCTTGAACCGTCTTGAAAATTTATTTTTTATTATACTTGCATTATAATCTGCCAATTTCACACTAAAAAGCGTTCATAAAATCGTCTTTATAGCACAAGTGCTCTATAAAGTCGTCTAGGTAACAACAATAATATTAACTGTTGTGCAACTGTTGTTCTCTAATGTAAACACAAAGCATCTCTGTGGCAACAAATATATCCAAAATCGGCACGCTTAATTTTCAAATTTTAAATACAGATTTTTTCTCTTTTATAGAGGTTTTAGTTGCAATTATAATAAAAAATAGCGTATAATACTCGTGTATAAGTAGACTTTATCGCATACGCGCCGTTACAAGCACTCGCAAGCTCGTGCTTGTAATTTTCGTCGCTAATGCGATAAAGTCTTTCTTATACACATGTATTATAATATACTATTTATTATACTTGCATTATAATCTGCCAATTTCACACTAAAAAGCGTTCATAAAATCGTCTTTATAGCACAAGTGCTCTATAAAGTCGTCTAGGTAACAACAATAATATTAACTGTTGTGCGACTGTTGTTCTCTAATGTAAACACAAAGCATCTCTGTGGCAACAAATATATCCAAAATCGGCACGCTTAATTTTCAAATTTAAAATACAGATTTTTTCTCTTTTATAGAGGTTTTAGTTGCAATTATAATAAAAAATAGAGTATAATACTCGTGTATAAGTAGACTTTATCGCATACGCGCCGTTACAAGCACTCGCAAGCTCGTGCTTGTAATTTTCGTCGCTAATGCGATAAAGTCTTTCTTATACACATGTATTATAATATACTATTAATTTTAATTGTTAGTATTGAAAATCAACAATAAGTTATTTGTTTTATACTTTAATACATCTTAAAATGACCGTATCTCTGTATCTATTGACAATAGGACACATGTTCATATGACATTTTTTACTCAGAATAATCCATACTACAACCTCCCAAAATATTTGCACTTCCTCATGAATCACCCTGTATAGTGAAGACTAAACTTCGTAATAAAATGAAACTAGAAACACTAAATTCCACCAGTTTCCACTAGTAAACGAATTGATTAAAAATGGGAAGAAAATCTTCATTAAAGCACCTCTGCGAATACAGGCATTCAAAGAAAACAATCCAGATGTTCCTTTACCCCCAGAGCCAATCTTAACAAGATGGGGTACTTGGCTGGACGCTGCTTTATATTATGCCGAGCATTTTAATATATTTAAAAGTTTTGTATGCAGTCTATCCGAATCTTCTCCATCTTCAATAAAAGACTGTCAACATGTCTTAAGCAATCCAAACCTTTCACAAAATTTATCTGCTATCAAAGCTAATTTTTGGTATGTCAGCAAATTTATTAAAAAATTGGAAACAAAAAATCAACCCCTTTGTGAGTCAATTAAAATAATAGAAGAATTTCAAAGTGAAACAAATAAAATACATGGACCAATAGGAGATGCTGTAAAAAAGAAATTAAGGGGTGATTCCAAACTAGTTGAAGAGCTACGCACTAAAATCTCTCTAGAAAATGAAGTGGGAAATACCTCTGATAGCGAAGACGATCTACCATTGGTACGATTGATCCCATCAACAACTAACAAAAAACAACAGAAGAAAAGGAAGATTCCTGAAGTGTTGAATTGGACAAAACAACATATAAAAGAAGTGGATGCAGCTTGTAATGTGGTATTTACTAAACCTGAAAAAGTATCCACTCCTCTACAATATTTTAAAACGTTTTTTGATGATGATATCATTTATAATTTAGTCCAACAAACAAATCTTTATTCCACGCAAAAAAGCACTGTTTTTGTCAACACCTCTTATAACGAAATGTGTCATTATCTAGGCATACACATTATAAGTGGAATAGTAAGCATGCCGAGCTATAGGATGTACTGGGCTCTAGAAACGAGATATTCTCCGATAGCCGATGCTATGTCTAGAAATCGGTTTGAAAAACTTAGGTCGACATTGCATATTACCGACATTTCCAATACAAAGCAGCGAAGTGATCCTGATTATGACAAACTTTTCAAGGTTCGTCCTCTCATAGAAGCGCTAAGAAGTAACTTTTCCAAAATCGAATCAGAGGAACATAACTCAGTGGACGAAATTATAATCCCTTTCAAAGGCCATAGCTCCTTGAAGCAATACATCAAAAATAAACCTCACAAATGGGGCATCAAAGTTTTTGCCAGAGCAGGAATCAGTGGGATAATCTACGAGTTTGATGTGTATGTTGGAAAAGGTACCACAACAGAAGAAACGGAATTAGGTATCAGTGGTGACATTGTTATAAAACTGACTACCAATTTACCAAAAAACCATAATTTTAAAATTTATACTGACAATTTCTTCACATCTTTTAATTTGTTTACTAACTGAAAACAAATGGTTTACTGGCTGTTGGAACAGTCCGTGTAAATAGATTGGAAGGATATAAACCAAAAGAAGATAATGCATTGAAAAAAGAAGGCAGAGGCTCATATGATTTTTCTACTGAAGGAACTAGCAATATTGCAGCAGTAAAATGATTCGACAATAAAGCTGTTAACCTGATATCATCTTTATGTTGGTGTTGAACCAGTTGAAAATGTTAAGAGATGGTCTGTAGCTGAAAAAAAGCATATTGAAATAAGTAGACCACAAATTGTGAAAATCTATAACACCTACATGGGCGGTGTCGATCTGAATGACATGCTGGTGGCATTATATCGAACAAAACTGGCGTGAAAAGATTTTATTTAAAAATTCTGTTTCACTTGATGGATATATGCATAGTTAATGCTTGGTTGTTGTATCGAAGGCATTGTCGTCTCCACAATATTACAAAGTACAAAAAACTTGTAGTGTTTTGCAGTGCAATTGGGCACGCTTTACTACAATGTTATACCGTTGAAAGAAAAAGAGGACGGCCTTCTCTGGAAGGTACCCCAACTCAGACTCCTGCAGCAAATATAAAACAACCGAGGGTGGCCAACCCTATTGACGATGTCAAATTTGATGCAAAGAACCATTGGTCAATGCACGTAGAACCAAAAAAAAGATGTCGAGTGTGTCAGGCATATTCCCGAATGGCCTGTGAAAAATGTGGAGTTGCGTTGTGCCTTACTAAGGACAGAAATTGCTTTAAAAAGTTTCATGTAACATAATTTGAAAATAAAAATACTTAAAAAAAATTACTAGTTCTTCCCAGAGATGCCATATGGAGTCACCGTTATTTATTGTTAAACAAATTGTTTAAAAAAATATTGACAATTTTTTTTTCACCTGATGACATTCCTTGATCAAATTAACTAACAAAATATTTTTTTTAAATTGTCATTATTAATTTGGGAAAGAAAGCGTTAAAATAATAGAAGAATTTCAAAGTGAAACAAATAAAATACATGGACCAATAGGAAATGCTGTAAAAAAGAAATTAACTGAAGTGCTAACTAAAAATACTGGTTTTACTATTTTATCAAACATTTCAAAAATCTTGAGTACAGGAGCCACCGACGATTTAGATCAATACATTAACATTAATATCAATATCACGATACCACAAAGCATTTTTAAATTTGCACCAATAACATCCGTTGATGTTGAAAGATCTTTCTCAACTTATAAATATATTTTATCCGATCGAAGGCAAAATTTTTTAATTTCTAATTTAGAAAAATATATTATTGTTAATTGTTTTAACCATTTGAATCATTAAAAGTTGAACTTAGTTGATAAAAATTCGAAGTTTTGTTTTACTTGGAAGTACGTTTGAAATAAAATCTTAAACTAAAAGTTTTGTATCTTGTATCTATCTACCTTAAATATAATGTTTTAATGTATGTTAATAAAGAATTATCCTAGTTTTTTAAATGATTATTTTGCTTTTTTTGTAGCTTTTTTAGCGTTTTTTGTAGCTTTTTTTTGCATTTTTAATGCTTATTAAAAGCGCTATTTAAAGAAAAATAAATGCTTTTTTATCCGCACTCTAGTCATGTGTAACTAACCATTGTTTTGTTTGTGTAACATCAATTTCACTAACTGGAAATTTTACGTATCTCCTCAACAAATGGTACGTAAAAATTGCACTAACTTGTGAAACACACCTACTTATTGAAGGCTGACTCATAGCCAAGTTTAAATCTTGTCCGACTCCTGTTTGATACATACCAGAGCCATAAAAATTTTAACTTGCTAATACCTAAGATATAAACAATAATTATGTTATGTATACAAAGTAACTTAATTTAAAAAACCTTCAGATGAAATGGAATTTTCGTTTGTCGTAATGGGTTCTCGTCAAAGCCTTGCATTTCTTCAATTAAATTTAGTACCAGAATTTTAGGAAGACGAAATATTTTAATGAATTTTTCATCTGCTATTTGAAATGAATTGCTACTGTCTCGTAAAAGACGGTATTCTAACCGTAGTCTTCTACTAAATAATTTACGTTAAATAATTTACTTAACGATTACGATTAGCTATAGCTATAGGTAGGTAACTTACTGATTTTCCAATTGCTCAAACTCATACATAAAAATAAGATAAATATCCATTTCTAAATAGATAGGTGTAGGTAAAAAAAACGCCGCGTGAAGCGCTCGGAGTAACTGCAATTTACTTAACCAATTCGTACAAAAAATAACAACCAACTACAAGCTTAGCAAGTGGGTTTTGTCTATTGCTATGATAAAGATGATGGTAACAAGAAATTGCGAAGATGACATTTCAAATTGTTATTATTTTACCTTACAGAATAAGAAATTGGAACAATATTGTTATCATAGCAAGAAATCTTTAAGATAGCAATGAAACTTGGTTGCTATGGATAACAATGTAGTTACAGAATTGGGCTGATTAGCACTTTAAAAACAGTGACTTTGTGAATGTAAGTCGTCAAAAATGAAGGAAACATGTAAATCCAATTCTATTCGACGTTGAAACCACCGATGCTGATAACGTTGATATAGAATTAAAAGTAACCAGTTCGGAATCACTGAAGGATTATTTATAGCAGAGAGAAAATTGATCATAAAAATAATCCAGACTTTATTGATGATGTATTTTTATCTCAAGAAGAGGAGTCGTTTCACAAGGAAAATCAATCATTATCATCTGTCAAACAATCATATGAATGTTTTAAGTTAACAATGGCACATACGGGAATTATCTCCATTCCTCTAAACTCTCATAGATTTGACAGCAATTATCTTTTATCGCTTGAATTCAAGATTCCAATGCCTCCATTAGGAAATATTTCTAAATAATTCTTGAGCATGGGATTTTGCCTCTGATAGGATGGATCGAGCAAAAGTTATTCGGAGTAGCAACCGCAAGTGATTTGGATGATTTACGAGTTCAAGCCGATGAATTGTACAAGTACATGAAAAACTTAAGATCAACTTTGAGAGATATGAATGAAGCAGCATCAAATTTATTAAAGCAGACTGAAGTAAATCAGATGGAAGTTAAAAATATTAAAGTTAAGATAAACCAAGCAATTAATCAAATGTCTTTAACCCTAGAATACTACCGTGGGGTCGCCGGCGACCCGGCTCTATATGAAATTCGGCTTAAACATGCATCAGTTTACACACCTGTAGTTTGGTTGCGTTAAATATTTATTTATATAATTTGATATTAGTGTCATAGAGTTGCACCGTGGAATTTTTCTTTGTTCTTCTCTAACACCTTGTATATATTTTTACTTCGAAATATGCAATTTTGTTTACATTTATAGAGTTTACAATATAATTACAACAAATTTTTATTAATTTACTATATTTTTTTAAAACTATTTAAAAGTTATTTTTTGAATAACTTCGCTTGTATTGGTCGGATCGAGACCAAAAAACTTTCCTTTTGTTTGTAATGAATCTCTCTTTAAAACTGCCTGGGTTAAAATTATTTATATTAATTTCCTAACCCAAAAAAATTCAAAATTGTCGTCATTGGTCGGTTGTAGTTTTTTCTAGAGAGCTTGTTTTAATTAATGTTATGGTATAAAACTTTAGGAAGTTGCAGCTGATATAGTAACAAATCCATATTACAAGTTGGGTCCAAAAATATTAAGAACAACGGCTAAAATTTGCATTTTGGTTCAAATGTTCTTTTTCATATTTGTTGTGAGCAATTGGTGGTATCCCAATAATTCTTCTATTGAAATGTAGGAAATTTAATGCTCTTTCAGATGAAAACCAAAACAATCACATCAGACCATTTTTTCTTCCATGATTTCTTTTAAGATAAAAAGAAAATCTTTTAACTGTTTGTCTACAAAACCAATTTTAGTGGTCGAAATTTAATTCTTCTTTTATGTATTTTTGAAAATTAATCATAAAGAACTCCTATAAACTATTTTTGAACATTAAAACTGGATTTACAATTTACAATTGGTTTGATGGGTAAATAGTTGAATCTTTTCAACGAAATCGGAAGATAACGTGGTCTAATGTGATTGTCTTTGGTTTCATCTGAAAGAGCATTAAATTTCCAATATTTCAAGGGAAGAATTATAACGATACCCACCAATTGCTCACAACAAATATGAATTAGAAAATTTGAATCAAAATGCAAATCTTAGCCGTTGTTCTTAATATTTTTGGACCCAATTGGCAATATGGATTTGTATCAGCTACAACTTCCTAAAGTGTCATACCGTAATATTAATTATTACTTACTCGAGTTCTCTATAAAAAACTACGACTCACTTATGACGGCAGTTTTGAATTTTTTTTGGGTTAGGAAATTAATATAGATTATTTTAACCCAGGTAGTTTTAAAGAGAGATTCATTACAAACAAAAGGAAAATTTTTTGGTCCGATCCGACCAATACAAGGGAAGTTATTAAAAAAATAGTGAAACGGAAACTTGAAAAAGTCAAAATTGGGTTGAGACATTTTATACATAAACTCACAGGAATGGTTTCGACCGCTTAAGAAAAAAAAACTCACTGTTACAAAAAAGTCTCAATAAATCAATCAACAGTAAGCAAAATTCATAAAAAATTTAGAGAGACTGGATCCGTAGATGATTTGCCAAAAGCAGGTCGTCCAGCTATTGACGAAAATACCAAATTAAATGTTTTACTTGCTATGGAAGAAAATCCACATCCACAGATTGGTCGGGATTATAACGTTCCTTATAAGTACGTACACAAAGTGTTAAAATCAGAAAAGTGGCATCCATATAAGATGTGGCCTGTACAAGAATTATCTGATGGTGATCCAGACCGAAGAATGGCGTTTAGTGAGACATTAATGAATATGTGCAATGATAATCCCTTCCAAGTAAATAATATTCTTTTTTCGGATGAGGCTACTTTTACGTTACATGGTGAAGGCAACCGCCAAAATTGTAGGTATTGGGCGACAGAAAACCCTTATTGCATGCGAGAAGAACACACCCAGTATCCACAAAAGATAAACGTTTGGGCTGGCATCGTTCGAAATAGAATTATTAGACCCTACTTTTTCGACGGCAATGTAAACGGGGCAATTTATTTGCAATTTTTACAAGAATATTTGATACCTACTCTCGTTAACTTCTACCCAAGTATAAATAATCCTGAAGTTCCTGATGAAACCTTGTGGTATCAACAGGACGAAGCACCTCCACACTATTCAGTAGTTGTTCGAAGATATCTTGACCAAGTTTTCCATAATAGGTGGATTGGAAGGGGTGGAACCATTGAATGGTCACCAAGGTCACCGGATCTCACTCCGTTAGATTTTTTTGTGGGGTCACCTAAAAAGCGTTGTTTATAAAAATAAACCTGACAGTATCGAAGAATTAAAAGAATTAAAACAGAATGTAGTAACATCTCCCAAGAAACTATAAGTAGGGTCCAGCAAGAATTTATTCACCGTTTGGGATACTGTCATGCAGAAGAAGGGCGCCAGTTCGAACATTTGTGTTAATTTAATTGTTTTGTGATTATGAATTTGTATTTTTCGTTAAGAAAAAAATTATTTTTAATGCCGTTTATACTAATTTTCGTTTATTTACGAGATCATGATTGAAAAATCAATACAGAATCGTAAAAGACCTTCAAATGATGTTATAAAACTGTCACTGAAAAGTTAAAAAACTGTTGTTTTTAACTATCTGTATCTCTCAAATTACTAACTTTAGATCAAAGTATAATAGATTTTTGAAATCAGCTCCTCTATGGGGAATCCAAAAATGATAAAATATACAGGGTGTTCCATCTAAAAAACCGTTTATGACATCGTACCTCCGAAACAAATCACCCTGTATATATTAATATTATTTTTTTATCAAAAAATGCGTAATAAAAAATCTAAATCGACGTGTCCGAGCTTTTTTTCCAAATCTTTTTATATGCCGAGATAATCGCTATATACCTTACTTTATACACACCCTGTATATTATTGTTTATAACTATTACAAATTTGAGTAAATATTAATAAATCTTCAACAAATAATTTTTGGTGTCTTTTAGTAGCTACTTAAACACAAGATCAATTATACAGGGTGTTCGCGAGAAGTGGGCCACTATTGCTATATCCGTTAATATTAAAGATACGAGGTCGGTTAAATTGGTAAAGTAGTATAACTTTTCCGCTGACTGCAATGGTCAACACAAAAAAATAATTGAACATCTAGTTTTCAAGATATTCACAAAAATAACTTTTTTTAAATTGAACACCCTATATATTTTTATGTATTCGAAGAGAACACTGCATTTAGAGTATAAAATGTCATATGAGTTTTGTCCTAAAATAAAAAATGAAGTACCGATTTCGTATCTTCAGTATTGAACGGATAAAGCAATAGTCGCTCACTTGGCATGAACATGCCATGTATCTACATTATTTTATCAGAGATTTAAATTTGTATAAAAATACAGGGTGTTCGTGCCAAGGGGTGTATCTGGTGTATCTGTTAAATGCTGAAGATACGAAATCGGTAATTTATTTTTTATTTTAGGACAAAACTCATACGACATTTTTACTCTAAATTCAGTGTTAAAATCGAATACATAAAAATACATAGGGTGTTCCATTTGAAAAAAGGTATTTTTGTGAATATCTTGAAAACTAGATGTTCAATTATTTTTTTGTGTTGGCCATCGCAATCAGCGGAAAAAGTTACACTACTTTACTAATTTAACCGACCATCTTCAATATTAACGGATATAGCAATAGTGGTCCACTTCTCGCGAACACCCTGTATACAACTAACACGAAAAAATTTACAGAACAAAAACTTTAACTCAAGATTACTCAAAACTAAAGTTTTGTAACATAACACCTTTATCCACTCGTGTCTTCAATTTATTAATTTAGCTTAATTTACTCCAAGTAGGTAATAAAATTTTGAAAAATTCTTAAAGAGTCCCATGAAAGGGAAACTTATTTTAGAACGTTACAAAGAAGAAAATAACTTAAACTGAAAAACAAGAAATATGTTAGTAGTTACTAATCTTAGGATTGCTTAGTTCAAACGAAGGGTAGTGTGACATTTTCTGATATTTATTGGTATTTTTCAACGTTTACTATTTTAGAAAAATTACGTCGGAGGACTTGGAAAATAGATCCAATAAAATAGTAGGTCTTTTTCAAACTGAAGAAAAGTCCATATATTATGTGAAACGTGTAGCACATTTAAAAAACTCAGTCAAAAAATAAGTTAATGCTAAGGGAAAGGTAGTCGACAAATATCGAAACCTTAAAAGGGTATATTTTAAAAAAACTGTAAATGAAGGGAATACCTCGAGCATCACCAGCACCCTTACTTCAACAATTACTAGTAAGTCTTCTAAAATTTTGATACTCAATAAGTTTATTTAACTTTTTATAAGGTGAAATGCAAGAAAGCTTTGAGTGGTTAAAAGAGTGGTCTTTGCCATGGGACCTTGTTTTGCAAAACTGGAAAATAACTTTCCAGATGAGAAGAAACTGCTCAGTTGGATCAGTAGAAGGTTTTTTAGAAGAATGGCCAATACTGAAAAATAAAAACGCTAGCACATTGGTGAGTGTATATTGAATAATATTACAATCATTGTAATTTTCTTACAATTTCTAATTTGTAGATCGAATATGACTTCAAACAAATGTTTCCTAACCGTGACTCAAATTTATTTATAGAATTAATAGTTTTTTTAAAAAACTTTACGAAAATAAAACTGTATTGGATAAACAAGGGGAGGAGTTCGGGCAGTATTGGAAGCTGGAATTGAACGAATGTAAGTTAATAAGGGTATAATTTGAAAAATAGAACTTTAACTAACTTTTTCTGCAGGTAGTAAGAGAAGTATTGAACTATCGTTATTGGCAATGTTGTTTCCACCTAGATCGAGGGAAAAAAACGTTAAAAATTCCTATTGGAAACCCTCTACATTTCTGTATAACGTAGATTATAAATTTTAGTTTTTGGGAGTTTTTTCACATTTTTGCTAATTTCTAAGCCCCCAGTTGACATATCGTAATCATACCTAGCCTATGTTACTCCCAAAAGTACGGTCTATATGTGAAAGAAAAAATTATTAAAATTGGTTCGGTGGTTCGCGAGATCTTAAGTAACGCACATACATACAAACATCTTACTTTATATATTAGTATAGATAAGAATTTATTGTTAGAGATAGTTAGTTGATGTTAGATAGTTAAAGTGTATGTTACACAGTTGTAGAAAAAAATCGTAGTTTGTTTGATAGAAGTTAATAATAATAATTAAAATAGTTGCATTTGGAAATCTTGTTATTGTTACTGAAAAAACCCAGTTTAAGAAAGAATCCACCACAGCAACGCTCGGCTACATCACAAATGGTGTCAGGTGGCGGTTTCATAAATTTTGGGGTTTTTTATTCATAAATTCATAAATCGTCGTCGATCATTGATCATCTTCAAATTCATCAATAGTCGTCGATCATAGATCTTCAGAGTCATCAATTCGTAGCCATCGATCGTTAAAGAGAAATATGCACAAGTTCATGTAAGTACATGTTTCATGTTTAGGGACACACGAATCTGTTCACATTCTTTCGAGTTCAGTCTTGAATTAAATTTTTTCAATTATTAATTAAAATGGCAGAGCCAGAAAATCATTTAAAAATAGTTTTATTAGAAAAACAATTGACGAAATTCGACGGGAACAAAGACACGTTAGCCGAATTCATTAGTACGTGTGAATCTACTTTACAGTTATGTGCGCCCGAAAGCACCAATATCCTATTTGAGCTTATTATAAGCTAGAATTACTAGAAAGATTCGACAAAACCAATAAAGCGCTTCAAGCTGTAAAAATTAATTTATGCACTCTTCAACTATCCACTCTTTGTGGTTCTTTAAAAAATTACGTTAGTGGGCTTAGAGAGAAATTTGATTATTTTGAGTTTAAAGGGAAGGAGTTATCACAATGTGATCGTTACCAGTACGATAATCAGCGTAAAAGAAATAAGAAAACACCAGTATGAGGAATCACGTGAAAGCACTTCATTTGATGGTAGGGCTTCACATGCGAGATTTCTCGCAAGAAATAAGCGTTTCTCGCCTCGCCTCGCAACAAGTAATTTTACTCTCGCCTCGCATTCTCGCCTCGCAAGAAAATTTAAAACCGGACTCTTGCCTCGCCTCGCCTTGCGCGAGAAATTGCGAGAATTTCTCGCGCGAGACTCGCAGTCTCGCAAACTGTCAATGCCATTTATATATTTTTTTTAAATTCGTAGCTTATTATCTTTTTATATACGTATATTGATTTATAATTGGAGAAGGTTTAAAATAGATTTTAATTTTATAAAATAGTTTATTTTTAACATTTTGCCACTTCATTTTCAATATCTGTACGGTAATTAATAAAATTTTTAGTTTTTTTTATTTTAAGCATTTCCATTCCAAATACATTCTTTTGTTTAAATTTATTTTTTGTAGAATTTTTTTGTAAGGCTTTTCCTAAAATTTCGGAAAAATGTACGTCAAATATTTATTTCTTTTTAAAGGCTTTGTTTAAATAGCCTACCTTCTATAGGTAGTCGATTACAGGGTGAGATCCGAATAGAGTCCCATTTACCTGACCTCGAAAATTTAGATGTTTCAGTAGAGTCCCAGAGAAAGATATCCGAATAGAGTCCGGGGTATGCACAGCAGGGGGACCGGGGCGTAGTCACCAACAGGTATAATAAAACTGCAAGAAATATATATCACTTACTTTTATGCCCAGTTGCTGGTAAATTTATTTAACTTCTTCATTTTTCGGTTTCTCGAAGCTTTTGGAACAGTTAAAATAGTTGGGTGACTTGGATCGAAATGAAACTGATTCTGTTTTTCGACAATCGATGGATGGATAGTTAAAAGAATAGCTAATTCGCGC
This sequence comes from Malthinus seriepunctatus, assembly GCA_963924605.1. Taxonomy (NCBI): domain Eukaryota; kingdom Metazoa; phylum Arthropoda; class Insecta; order Coleoptera; family Cantharidae; genus Malthinus; species Malthinus seriepunctatus. The sequence continues at coordinate 130,809,788 of OZ004600.1, forward strand.
TCGTTTATAAATAAACGTCACTTGACGTTACAGTATAGTAAGTATAGGTACGTATATTTTTTACCATTGTGATTAAAATTGACAACAATGAAGAAAAAACGTTTTATATTTTAAAATAATTTCCAACTACCTCCACAAATTCAAAATTACTTATTTTACAATTTTTTAACTTTTCTATTTGCACATCCAAAAATTTTTTATTTTTCAAAGTTTTTGATGAATACACCGTTCTTCATTATGTTGGGCAGTTCTAATTTTGATGTAGGTATCACTTTGAAAATCCAATAGAACTGTAATGAACTTAAAAATATTAGTATGGGAATGGTAAAAGCATGAATTAAACTGGGAATAAAAACCTTCGCTTGCATTGGTAGTTCGCTGCAGGCTACTTGAATTTTCAGCCCATATTGCGTGGGGCAGGGCCGGATTGCGCCGATGGTTCATCCTTTAATTACGGTCAAGAAAGGGTTTGAAAAAAGGTATGGCCGGATTGCGCCAGTGGTTACTTAGGTCTTACCTGACTTACCTGGTTGTAGGTACTGAAATTAGAAATAGTAAACAAAAAAATAAAAATTGAGATGTTAATGCAAAGCTGTATTCATAGCAAAAAACAAACACGGAATTACATTTGCATTTTCCTGCTCACCAGCTTCATCTACATCTACAGGAACGGTAATGCTATCTATTGAAGGAGAATTATTTTCTGAATCTGTTGATACCAAATACTTCTTAATTTATAACTTTTTTATCATTTAATAAGCAATATTTTCATAATTTGAAAACCTATTGAGCAGCCAACCCCGGCGCAATCCGGCCATAAATTTTAGGGACCCAATTTTTACCGTGGCGCAATCCGGCCATAGGATTACAGGAGAACCCTGACCGCTGGCGCAGTCCGGCCATACCGATTGCGTGGTGGAAATTTACAATCTTCCGATATACAGTGTGATTGAAAAAACGTAATAATGCAGATTTCTTGGTTATTATTAAAGATAGAAAAAAAACTCGTTCAGGTAACTTATAGTACTCAAGAAGCTTGTTATTTTCGTCAATTCAAAAGTACCAGTGGAATTAAAACAAAAGAGTAACGTTAGTTAGGTTCATTTTTTTAAATGGAACGTGCAGATTTTTTCTAGATATTCTTCAAGAGTATCAAATTCTCTTTACAGTGACACTAAATAACAATACAATATTTGAAAAAATAAAGTCGTAGTAAGGTTTTAAAAAATGAATCTAGTAACCCTTATAACACGTTATAACCATAGCACAACAATCGATAACAATCAAAACAGTCGTTATTTATTTGTTTTAATACTTATGCAACTTGATAGTAGATGTTTTTGTATTTTTGATTGTTATCGATTGTTGTGCTATGGTTATAAGGGTTGCTAGATTCATTTTTTAAAACCTTATTACGACTTTATTTTTTCAAATATTGTATTGTTATTTAGTATCACTGTAAAGAGAATTTGATACTCGTGAAGAATATCTAGAAAAAATCTACACGTTCCATTTAAAAAAAGGAATCTAACTAACGTTACTCTTTTGTTTTAATTTCACTGGTACTTTTGAATTGACCAAAATAACAAGCTTCTTGAGTACTATAAGTTACCTAAATAAGGTTTTTTTCTATCTTTAATAATAACCAAGAAATCTGCATTATTACGTTTTTTCAATCACACTGTATATGTATCTGTGAGGTAATCCGCAAATAGCGTTAAATCGAAGCTGCTAGATTTGATAGCATTTAAATCTAATGCAAAGCAGTCTCCCACATCTTGAGGATTTAAATATGGCAAGCCAAAACAATACTTTAAATATTTTCTGACAATTCATTATAATTATTATTGTCGAAAAACAGAATCAGTTTCATTTCGATCCAAGTCGCCCAACTATCTAACTATTCGAAAAGCTTCGAGAAACCCGTTACATCAAGTTATCAGTTCTATAAAGTTAACTAGCTATTAGTTATGAAGGAGTTAAAAAATGTACCAGCAACTGGGCATAAAAGTAAGTGAAGTATATTTCTTGTAGTTTTATTTATACCTGTTTGTGATTATGCACCGGACTCCCTGCCGCGCATATCCCGGACTCTATTCGAACATCTTTCTCTGGGACACTATTCGAACATCTAAATTTTGGTGGTCAGGTAAACGGGACTCTATTCGGACTCTCCGGATTACAGGTTACCGGGTGCATTGTATTTGCATCCTGTCTTCATGTTAATGTAATTTTGTGTAGACATTTTTAGTAATAGTAATGGTTTTTGGTTTATTTAACTATTTTTAACAATTAAATGCAAAACCGAAAAATGAGCAAACCCTTTGTAGTTAGTTAATCCTTTAGGCCTTCCGCCGTTTTCACTAAATCGTAAAAGGTAAAAAATAAAATAAAAAATACCCTTGTTTTGAAACTAAACATCTTTTTCAATTACTAATATCAATTTTATTATGCTAAATTTCTATCACAAGTAATTTTTAGTACACTATCAGGCCTTCTCTATCAAAACCGCTAAATTTAGCCACAGTTAAAAATTTGTAAAACTCGCGGACCGTTAAATTATTAAACGCAATTCTTATTTTCTATCATCAACTTTTATCGGCCGTGGCTGTATGAGCTTGTACATGTACTTAAAGCCATTAATAAATAAAAAAAAACTTTTATCGGATCGCTATATTAGTTTAATTTAGCAAGATACACAGGATATACACTGAAATATATCTAATTTGATCGGCCGCTAAAATAATAAAAATTAGCGGTTTACGTAGAGAATACATCTATCTAAGTACGTATATAAAAGAAAAAAATTTTAAAACTTTTTTAGTCTTTAATTTGGGAAGTTTTAAATAAATAAAGATGGAAAATATAAATAATTAAAACGAAATGTTATTAAGAGACATAAAAAAAGCAAAATCAAATCGATGTTTTATATTTATATTTATATTTTTGCGAGATCTCGCGCGAGATCTCGCAAAACTGCGGGGCGAGAGTCTCGCTTCGCAAGCTAAAATTGTTTTCTCGCCTCGCACCTTGCCTCGCGTTAGAAATCTTTACTCTCGCCTCGCCTCGCGTTTGCAACTTTTTGCGAGGCGAGGCGAGAATGCGAGACTCTCGCAATTTCTCGCAGACTCGCGTGAAGCCCTATTTGATGGTAAATCCGATATGAAAATTAACACCTTTTTTGTAATTGTCGACACTCTAGCAGCAGAATTAGATAAACGATGTAATGCTTACAAGGAACTAGCCAAATTATTTGGTTTTTTGAATTCCTTAACAGAGTTGTCGCCTGAATAAATCAGAGTTAATGCCCAACTTCTTCAAAGTGCTTACAAAGATGATTTAGCTGAAGAATTCATTGAGGAATGCGTTCCTTTTCGTGAGTTTGTACTTGAAATGGGCGAAGAAATAAATTTAGAAAACCAAAACAGTGTTTCCTTGTATTTAAAATTAATTGTAAGTTCAAAATTACGGGTCGCGCATACAATCTTACGAGACATAGAAATTTTGAAAACTGGGAGCAATTAAAAAAACATCTAGTACAGACATTTTCGGATAAACGGTCCCAGGGACAGTGGGAGCTAGAGCTACATTCGTGTCATCAAAATATTAACGAAGATGCAATGAGCTATGCGAATAGAGTTGAAAACATTTTAGAAAAATTAGTAGATAGCGTAATTTTAAGTGAACGCGATCAAACAATTAGAAATGCTCATCGAAATTTATTAAAAAGACAAGCTATAGGGAACCCAACATAAGGTGAATCCACCACGTGATGACCGTTAAAGTTGCGCAGTAGATTAATGCGGTCGTTGCTTACAAACGAACGTAGACAGTGCCGTCGTATAATTATTACATTACTTTGGTTTGGTTGAAGCAAAATAATTACAAGCATTTTAAAAATTGTGAAGATCTCATTCACAAAGTATTAAACCAGTAATTAATTATTAATAGTACTTCAAATAAAAATGTAAATTAAGTAATTATTTTAAATTTTGACAACTTTTAAAAATAATTTTTTTTTACAGAAGAAATAACTAGCTCCGCCACTGGGCTCTAAAGCCACGCCTCGCGCAGGTTTGGTCACGTTGTGGATTCAACTTACGTTGGGACTACTATAGAAATGTATTTATTGTAGGCCTTAAAGAACCAATAGCTACCCAAGTTAAAGCTAGAGATCCTGGAAGTTTTGAACAAGCGATAAGTTTAGCTGTGTCAGAAGAGAGAGAATTTTTAAGTAAACAGGAAATTTTTAAATATCAAAAAGTCAATTCAAATAACGTTTTGAAATGTAGTGTTTGTAGTCGAATGGGTCACTTAGCGCATAACTGTCGACGGAAATTTTATAAGGAGGGTCCATCATCGTCATACATGGGTTTCACTAATCGTCAACCTCCAAATTCATCAAGTAGACAAAGTGTTTCAGCTACACAATCTAATCAAAAGAAATTGTTTAAATCAGAACCTCACACTTAATTCTTCCGAAATCATATATGTTTAAAAGGTATTTCAAATAAACCAGTAAAAACCTTAGGATCCTGTCAATTAACATTATATACGAAACAAACGAAAAACTCACATTTAATTTCCAAGTCGTTGATGACGATTTTCCTATTTTTTCGAAAGGGTTATTAGGTAGTGATTTCTTAAATTACTATAAAGCTAAAATAGATTATAAGAAAAAATCGGTAATTATCAATCAAGTAGTTATTCCAATGTTTTGTAAATCAGAGATAATTGAACTACCGCCTCGATCCCAAGTTGTTATTGAGGTCAATATTTCTAATGCAAATCCTACCGAAATCGTCGAAGGAATTGTAGAATCAAAAGAAATAGAAACAAACGTTTTTCTTGCAAATTCTTTAATTACATGTAATAATCAGAGAGCCAAGGTCAGTGTTCTTAATCTTAACGAAACAAGTGTTGAAATTAATACTCCATTCGTTTTTATTCAACCTTACAGTTGTAGCAGTGATAAGAAATATAAAGGTAAATATTCCAGTGAATCTCAAACAAATATTTTAAATTTTAATAAATCCTCAAATACTAATAGCGAACGTATTAAATTACTAAAATCAAATCTACGTGTTGATCATTTAAATTCCGAAGAAAAAGAAAGCTTAACTTCAGTCTGTGAAGATTTCAATGATATCTTTTATTTGCCCGGCGACATTTTAAGTCAAACCGAAACGGTAACTCATAAAATCACAACAGTTCATGAAACTCCAATTAATATTAAACCATATAGAATACTCCCCATAGTCATAAGGAGGAAATTGAACGTCAAGTTCAAGATTTAGAAGTTCAAGGTATTGTAGAACCTAGCAAAAGTCCTTATAATGCACCCTTACTCGTTGTACCCAAAAAGTTAGATGCTTCGGGAACAATTAAATGGAGAGCGGTAGTAGATTTTCGTAGGCTAAACAATATAACAATTGGAAATGCATTTCCCTTACCGAACATCAGCGACAAATTAGACCAATTGGGAAGTTGTAAATATTTTTCAACGCTAGATCTCGCGTCTGGGTTCCACCAGATTAGCATGGACCCTGGTGATGCGCATAAGACAGTATTTAGTACGAGTTTTGCTCATTTTCAATACAAATCGATGCCATTAGGGTTAAAAGGAGCACCAGCGACGTAACTTTAAAAATTACTGCGGCGCAACATCAATAATAAATAGTTCTGAAATTTAAAAAGTTTTATTTTGGTATTGAAAACCATTGAAAAAGTGAATTATTTTTTAAAAAGTGATGGTCTTGATAACATATTGAACAAAGACTTAAGAGGGCGATATTTAACAAATATGCGGGGAAGTTGATATTTAGACATTCCGCTTTTAAGCGTTAGCGACTTTAATATCTAGGCTGATATCACTAATATTTAAAATTCCTGATAGGTCAAAGTTCAAAGAAGGCACTAAAGTATTTGTATATAAAAAATAAGAGTCTAATTAGTGAGAAAAATGCAGTTGAACTTGGTGTAATTTAAAAAAAGACAGGGTGTTGTTTCTACCCAACATCCGTTGTCGCCAATTTCCAAAACGCGCTAAATCCATATTGTCCATATTTTACACGATTGGAACTGATGCTGCCATCTCATTAATGAACGCACTTAATAGTTGAATTTAGGCGTGAAATCGACTCTTCTTGATTTTTGTTTGCAATTTTAGTATTAAAAGTTACTTTTAAGACGAGGATTAAAAGTGTTGCTTAGCAACGCGGATATTTTTATATTAGTAACACAAACGTCAACTTTTAATGTCAAAAATGGTATTAAAACACATGTCATTTAAGACGGTTGCAGAAAAAAATTTTTTATATTTCGGTTCTGTAATGGAGCTATTACGATACCGAAAGTAGTTTCGTAATATCTGAAGGCGTGTCTGAAAAGTGTAGTCAAATTTATTTTTTCGAAGTTGGTAGGATGTATTTTTTTTAAATATATTTTTTAATTTTTCGGGGATCGAACCCTCGACCTTGATAACCAGAAGTCGCACTTCTATCAACTAGGCCAAACTGACTTTCAATAAATTTAAGTTCCAATTGTCTTATTAATAGTGAAAAACGTAAACGGTTGACACAACAAGTAGATACCGTGTTTATGGTAATTACCTAATGGTGGAACCAAAAACGGGACTGTGTGAACTTTTATAGATTTAAATTAAAATTTCTTTTATAGAAAAAAATTGATCTAGAAATTTAACTTGTAAAAATTTTTGAAAATAGTAAACTTTTAATTGTTCAAAAATATGACATTAACATGCGATAAATTTCAATAAGGAATTTAAATAATTTATATTTTGTAATAAACGTTATTTTTGTGTATTAAAATTTTAAAGAATATTTAATATTTATGTACTTAGGTCTTTATTTAATTTTTATTTCAATTCAATAAATTTTAGACGAAAAAAAATATAATTTTATAGTTAGAAAATTTTGAAACGTCAGTACTGTCATTATATTATAAACAGAAGTCAACAGAAGTACCAACCAACAAAAAATAACCTCAATTTTGAAATTTTAAATTTCTTACAATTTTTAATTTTAAAGGCCGAAATATAAAAAATATTGTATGACATTTGTGTTAAAAGTGATTTTATTTTGTTCGTTGAGTTACTCAACTCGTTTCACTCGTTTCGTAATCTTCTCAAACTTACAAAATAACCCGTCCCTTTTAACACGCATATCATAAACTACTATTTTTTAATAGAAATGTCAAATTTGAATTTTTGACTTTTCAATGAAAACTATTTTTGATTTCTTTCAAATAAATAAAATTTTTATATTTCATTGATATGAATTGTAAGTTAATTTTTAATAGTAGTAATTGTTCATTTATCTATTTTAAAATTTTACAGATACAAAATTTTTATATTTAATTTAAAAAAAAAAATTTTCTGAAGAAGCTAAAATAATTAGCGAAACGTAAAATAAATAATTATTATAAATAATCAAGCTCAATTTTCTCCAATAATATATTTGCAGACTATGGTCTAACCAAGTAAACCTGAGCGCTTGTAGTGGACGTTACACAGCCATAATCTAATAACATAAGAGGGCGATATTTGAGTCGCCAATTTCAAAAAGGCGCTAAATTCTTATTTTACACGATTGGAACTGATACTGCCATCTCATAGTAGATTATTAAAAGAACGCACCTAATAGTTGAATTTAGGCGTGAAACTTTAATCGGCGAATTGTCAAATATTTGAGACAATGAGATAAGATCATTAAAGACCGCCACGAACGCGGTCGTCGAAGACGAAGTCTTTTACTACGACAGTCGTGTACAGGCCGGTCGGCGCTCTCTACCGATTCTCCCATTTATCTTTGCAGACTGTGGTCTACCCAGGTAAACCTGAGCGCTTGTAGAGGACTTTACAAAGCCATAATATAATATCATAAGAGGGCGATATTTGAGTCGCCAATTTCAAAGAGGCGCTAAATTCTTATTTTACACGATTGGAACTGATGCTGCCATCTCATAGTAGATTATTAAGGGTCCTATAGCGTTGCTTAAAAACTAAATTCAATATAACTTTTTTATTTTTCAATGAATTTTCAAATTTCTTTTTGCACATAGTTCTAATTGTAAATTTGAATGGCGCTGATCGATTTTTTTTTAAATGCTTAATGTATTTCTATAAAATTTCGATAAAAAATAGTTTAAATACAACTTAATGCCTTTAAATAATTGCATTTACACATCTTTTTACATATCGTTAGACGCAGAATGAAAAATAGAATGGCGCTGATTGAAAAAATATTTAATGAAGTTAATTAGAACAGAAATAAATCGGCCTAATTAAAATAATTAAAAGTATTCATTGCCACTTTAAATGCAACATTTACAATTTCAAATTTTTATAGACTACTGTTAAGATTGTATATTAGTTATTTCCAAAAAAATAAACCATTTAATCTTTCATAAATGTTTAATTATCAAAATAAATTGCCTAATTTTAGTCATTTTTATGTTGTACTTCAGCAAAATACCAGTAGAGGCGCTCGCTATCAGGAAAGTGCACGTAAAGTAATTTGAATGCTCTACCTGCTAGCGTTGACTGAAGGAGTTTATAAAGACACGCAGAGACTGTGTTAAAATTCACGGCCAAAAGAGGATTCGAGATCTAGATGGCGCTACAGTATTTGGGATCCGAGATTTCTCAGTTCCAGGCAGGCAGCGTTGAAGCAAACATGTACTTCGCCGGCCGGTGTGGTGGTGGGTATACCTGCTAAGAGTACTTTTACCTACACCGGCTTTTCATGATGTTTTGTGTCTAATATAATTTTTTTCAATACGATTTCCAAATTCAAAATTAAATTTATCTCAACAATTATTTATTATTTTTCAGAGATCTCTTAATATTTATTAACATAATTTAACAAAGTACTGAAAAAAATATATTTGAAATTAAATAAAATTTATCCTCAAAATTCACTTGAATAATCAAGCTAAAATTTCTGTAGATTTGCGATTTTACTTAATTAATCATTAGAAATTTTTAATTTTACATATTTATGGTACCAATATTAATTTTCAAGAGAGATATTGAAAATTAAATTACACAGTAACGTGTATTTATTATTCAAGTTTTGAAATTTAAAGAAAAAAGTTGAATTTTAAAGATTCTATTGATAATTTTTTTTCATATACACAGCCAATCATATTTTACAATTTTCAGTCACATGTTCATTTTTATCCAATCACATAAAACTTCAACTGACAATTACCCTAGGGTAATTTTCAATTGCTCTGCAGACGCGATATCGTATAAAATTCAACGAATTGTCACTTTTGACGTTAAATTTAAATTTAAAAAAAATTATCTCGTTGAATAGCCCTCGGGCATTGATGAATCCTCATAATTTTGTCGATCTTTCAAGTACATTTTTTTGGAAAAACACCCCTCCGTTTCGCGTCGGGGTGTTTTTAAAAATGTACTTTCAAGATATGACAAAATTATTTCGGTTGTTATCAATGCCCTAGGGTTATTACAGTTGAAAATTTTTAGACAATTCTAATAGCCATTTAAATTTCAATATTATCTGTCATGTGACACAAATCACCCAATTATTTCAACAATGAGAATACAAAACCCTAAAAAGCAGGTATCAAAAGTTTTTAAAATAACTAGTTTCTTAAAAATTGAAATTTAGGAAACTAACATGCCATCACTCCTAATTGAAGACATTGTACTTTCTTTCTATAGGTTTGAATTCCTAACGACTTTACTTTGTGTGAAATTGCTTAATGAGCTAAGGACCTTTTGGGCCCGTTAAGTTTCCATAGAATCCCATACAGATTCTCTGTTGAAATTCTTGGAACATCACTAATGGGATTTGAACTGTAATATAAATTTCCCAGTAGTCTCTTCCAGTCGTTCAGCATTGCTCTTGTAGATACTGTCGTTTATGAGTAGTTGTGTGTTGTGTTCTTGTGTTGTAATTTAAAGGTTATTTAAAAAAATTGTGTTAAAAATGAGTGCTACAGCGAATCATATTTGTATTTATAATAACTGTTTTAAAAATAATAAAATTTGCAAAGATATTACTTTCTTCAAATTTCCTGTAAAAGATTGCAAACGAACCGAAGAATGGAAAACCAATTGTAACAACATTACAATTGCGCTGATGGAAGTGGAAGATTTAAAAAATAAATCATTTTCAATGGACACTAAAACCGATTCAACTGTGCAGATTGCGCGGCACCATTTACAAAAGATCAAAATAGTCTAATAAACAAAAATGAATTATTTTTGTTAAACAAAGATTTTTCCCGTGGCCATAATATCCAGTTTTTAAAGAGACCTTCTGATAAATTTACCAAAATAGTTTTGCATCTTTTGCATACATTTAATAAATCTTTTAATCAACATAAATGTCACAATAATGTTACAAAAAATATAGAAAAGGATTTAAAGTACACCTTAGACAAATATTCGGATGGGTTTTGTTCGGAGACATCAGACTCATGTATGGTTCATTATAAACATATTCTCAATTTATTTATTAAAATGTAAGTATTTAGAAATTTAAAATGGGAATCTGAAAAATCAAAAAAGACATGTACCTAAGGAAGCATCCGATAAGGGTGTTAAACCACATCGGAAAATTAGAATATTGTCGTAAAGACTATATCTACAAGACTCATAATAAATTGTAAATATAATAAATAATAAATTATTAATAAAATGTACAGGGTCGAGCAACAGGCAGGACACATTTTCAATAAGTTGCCATGGTATTATTGATCATTGCATTTTCGTTAATCCCACGAAAATTCAATGATTAATAATGCCCCCATGGCAACTTATTGAAAATGTGTTTTACCTGTTAGTTGCCTCACCATCTACCTGCACTTTAGAGTTTTTTTTATAAAGTATTAATGTATTTGATATAATTTTTGATGTTGATTAAAAATAAACATGAGAGCGAGTACCTACTAAAAATATTTTTTATTTTGTTATCTATTTTTTAATTTTTGTTTGTTTAATAGTATTAAACATCTTTGTCTAATTTTGACATGTGAAGTCTCAGCTTTTAAAATTAAATGGTGGAAGTCCAATTTAATTGCAAAATTTAAACAAAATGATAAGCAAAACAGCATTACTTGACTTCTAAGGTTGACTTAAAAATTTTTTAAAATCTATTTTGTGTTAATTTTTTTTTGAAATTCATAAAATTTAAAACTGACATTTAGGTTTTGTTGCTTTATTTTTTTTCGTTTTTTATATTTATTTATTTATTGATACTGTTGTAAGCCCAGCTTACACCCCCTATGTTTAGGGTGGATAATATACCTTTCCGCATTCCTTTATTATTATTATTGTGTAATGTTATGTTATAAATAATTGTTCACCTTCCTATTATTATTACGAATTTGCAATTATGCTTACAACAAGGAAACTGTTTTGTTGACGGTATTAGAAATACGCTAAAGTTAGCGGAAGCATTTATTTAAACTATAAAAACTGATCTACATCAACAAAACAGGGCTTCTTCATTCAAAACCATTGTTACAAGGTGTAACGCGGCTTCTTCCAAAACCAAGCCTCTGGGCTTCTTCAAAAATGTAATGTTAAAGTGTTACAAGCTTCGGCTTCTTATCATTCAACCCGTTGCGCTATTACAAATTACAAGTTACAAATTAAATTATATTGATACATCAAAAGTGTTTTATTCTGGTTCGCCAAAACTCAACGTCCATCACAACATAAAATTGGTGTCAGGTGTGGGGTTTATTAAATCACAAAGAATAGCCAATCAATTGGTTTTGTGAGCCCTATAAAAAAGTTAATGGTGGCCAACGTTAAGTGTCCAAAGAGCGAAGAATATACAGGATATAAACATCAAGCTGCAAGAGAACAAAGAAGAAGCCGTTTTCTTGATCAGCCGCATCAACTACAAATCTACATCAGCAACAGCATCAACTACAAATCTACTACATCAGCAACAGCATCAACTACAAATCTACAACATCTGCAACAGCAGCCGCATCAACAACAACTTCTACAGCATTCAAGCAGCAACGTCATCATCAAGAGTGTCAGTCTTATATTTAATTAGGGTAAGAAATTTTATTTTTAAAATTAATTTTGTAAAACTTGGATGCACGACTCCTCTGTTGCGGACAGTTCAAATTCTGAAGACGATACGTTAAATAATACAATTGAAACCGAAGGAACCATGTTTGACGTTAACGTAGCATTAAAGATTATTCCAGAATTTTCGGGTGTAGCGAAGGAGCTACATAAATTTTTGGCATGTTGCGAGGTAATTTCATCTTGTACAACAACGAGAGCGGATACAACGATGTTTTTAAATATTGTTAAATCAAAACTTGGGGGTAACGCATACGATTGCGTCAAATACAAAGATTTTGATTCGTGGGATGAACTAAAGGAAGTGCTAAAACAACAGTACCTAGAGAAACGAACGTTAGCCCAGATACAAATGGAGCTAGTAACGTCGCGCCAGGGATCAAACGAGCCAGTGAGATCTTTTGCGAACCGAGTTGAACGGTTGGCATTAGATCTAACGGATGCTGGTGTCGTCAGTCAAGGAGCAGAGGCTGCACCTATCCTTCAAAACTTAAATCGGGCATCAGCTTTGAGAGCCTTTGTAGAGGGATTACAAAATCCTATAAAACTCATAATCAAAGCTAGCCGGTTTCAAGATTTTAATGTCGCGGTAGAAGCAGCCTGTGAAGAAGAAAGAATAAATTTTTCAAATAATCAAAATCAAAATAGAAGCACTTCCCAAAGTTCAAATTCGACCAATTCAAACAGAAATCGCTTAAATAATATTAGGTGTTCGAAATGTGGGAAATCAAACCACACAGCTAACCAGTGTTTTGCACGGCTCCCACAATATCCTACTCATCAACAGAGAGAGGGTCATGTAAATAATGTTAGGATCACATGTAGCTATTGTAAAAATTTTGGACATTCGATTCAGCAATGCCGGAAGAGACAAGTCAAAAATAATTTATCTCCTGCAGGGCAAGTCAATCGCTATAGTAACCATCAACCATCATCGAGACCCAATCCTACCCCTTTCCACTCAAATCAGCGCGTAACAAATCAATCAAATTCGGGAAACGATCTAGGACCCAGTACTTCATCAGGCAGGGTAACTCAGGTCCAAGAATACAAAGATGCCTAACTACAAATTCATATTTTAATAATAATTTTAATACTAATTCTAATCTTCAAATCAATGAAGATCTCGTATATAAATCCCGAAATCAAATAATCGAAGATAAACAATCTTCATGTCCTAAATCAAATATAATTAATTATTCTAGGGGTTCGCATATAGATTCTAAGGAAAACTATTTAGCCAAGGTTAACAGAGATGCAGAATCCCAATCTTATAATTCAAAGTTTGAAATCCAACAAGTTCCCGTATACAAATCCGGATCTCCAATATTCGAAGATAAAAAATCTTCACATTTTAAAGCAAATATAAATGCTAATAATTATTCCAAGCCAAATAAATCTTTTAATTCTAAGTTTGAAAGCCATCAAGATCCCTTATTCAATTATCAATTATCTATTAATAAAAAATGTGATCGTAATCATAATTCTAATTCTTATTCAAGTGGTTCGCATATAGATTCCAAAATGGACTATTTTGCCGAGGCAAACAAAGATGCAAAGCCACAAATTTTTCATATTAGCAAGGACAACTTACGATCAACATCGGTTATCATTCCATTGTCACTTTCTATAAAAAAATGCAAAACTGCAAATCTTCTAATCGACACTGGATCCGATGTCAGTTTATTAAAACTATGCCAAACCGATGGCAAGTCCGACATTTTTATAGACCAGAAAATTAAATTAAAGGGAATCACAAAAGACTTCGTAGAGTCTTTAGGTGTTTGCAACGGAACAATTCAACTTTCAGATAATATTTCAATTAATCATGCGTTTCATATAGTTCCAGATGATTTTCCCATTTTAACCGACGGAATATTAGGTCGCGATTTCATGATAAATAATAAAGTTAATGTAAATTATACAAATTCTGAAATTTCATTAAGTGTCCAAGGGCAAAATTTCAATTTCCCATTATCTAGTCCATCGGAGATCAAAGTTCCCGCCAGAACAGAAATAATTACGAATATCTATTTAAATTCCAATAATCCAAAATTATGCTTACAAAAGGAAATAAAACCAGGTGTATTTGTAGGAAATTTTATTGTGCAAGCAACAAATAATATTTGCAAAGTTAGTTTACTTAATTCAACTGAGTCAGACATTTTTATAAATAGTAGTGAACTTGACTTTGACGACCTAGAAAATTACGATATCATAAATTTAACTTCGGGAATTCAGCAAAAACGGTTACAATCATTAGAAAACGAACTAAACCTTAATCATTTAAATTCAGAAGAACGAAATTCGATACGAGACATTTGTACTAAATTCAACGACATATTCTTTTTAGAGGGTGATAAACTCACTCATACGGACGCAGTAAAACATAAAATTCCATTACTTTCTGAAAAACCAGTTTTCGTAAGACCTTATAGGTTGCCAGAATCACAAAAGGAAGAAGTAAATCGACAGATACAAAATATGTTAGATGACGATATAATAGAACACAGTCGGTCTCCATACAATTCTCCAATTTTGATCGTTCCTAAGAAACCTGATCTTGCCGGAAACAAACGGTGGAGATTAGTTGTTGATTTTCGCAAGCTGAATGACGTTACGGAGTCAGATCAGTATCCTTTACCCAATATCACAGAAATCTTAGAACAATTAGGTAACAGTAAATATTTTTCAGTAATTGATTTAGCAAACGGTTTTCATCAGATACTTCTTTCCGAGGATAGTAAACCTCAAACCGCTTTTTCATTTTTAGGAAATCATTTCCATTACAAACGCCTCCCTATGGGTCTAAAGGGCAGTCCCGCCACTTTTCAAAGATTAATGAACAATATTTTAACTGGTCTTAGTGGTATAAAATGTTTCGTTTACCTTGACGACATCATCGTCCATGGAAATAGTTTACAAGATCATAATGCCAAATTAATAGACGTTTTTAGTCGTCTCCGTGAAAGTAATCTTAAATTACAACCTAACAAGTGCGAGTTCTTAAGAAAGGAAATTATTTATTTAGGACATGTCATATCTGAGGAAGGGATTAAACCAGATCCCAGTAAAATTTCGTCAATTCAGCAATTTCCACGTCCAACTACCCAACGGCAGGTGAAATCATTTCTAGGGTTATCATCTTATTATCGTAGATTTATCGATAATTTTTCCCAAATAGCCCATCCTCTAAACAATTTATTAAAGAAAGATGTCAAATTTCAATGGACTTCGTTATGCGAAGATTCGTTCATATCATTGAAAGAAAAACTTATAAGTCCTTCAATACTTCAATACCCAGATTTTACTCGTGAATTCATACTGACCACAGACGCTAGTCAAAATGCCATAGCCGCAGTTTTATCACAAGGCGAAGTAGGCAAGGATCGTCCAATAGCTTATGCATCTAGAAGCTTAAATAAAGCCGAGATGAATTATTCTGCTATTGAAAGAGAGTTGTTAGCTATCGTTTGGGGAGCTCAGCATTTTAGACCTTATCTTTATGGACGCAAATTTAAAATTTACACAGATCATCGTCCTTTAACTTATATATTTTCAATCTCAAATCCATCTTCCAGACTTATGAGATTCAGACTCAAATTGGAAGAGTACGAATACGAGGTCATTTATAAACCAGGAAAACAAAATTTAAACGCTGATGGACTCAGCCGAATGTTTCAGATAAATTCTGAAGATTCCTATAACAAATATTTAAACGACATCGAATCAAAAATAATCATCAACAGTGACGTAACAGATGCAGACGAAAATCTCGAAAATTGCTCAAAAGATTTTCATTTAATATATTTCACTGATACTAAATTTACTAGGAACATTGACTATCACGATAGTAAATTCGAACTTATTGCACAAAATTCAAGTCTTCACGGTTTATCTTATCTCAAATCTGATCATCGCTATTTCATATATTTGCTAACGAAAACAAGTCAAAACGACAAAACAGACTACAAAGACATATTTTATTCTCTACTAAATCTTAAAGACTTTTGCGTTAAAAATCATATAACTCAGTTAGCTATTTCAGGGGATAATTTAGAAATCGACAGATTAAAATTAGAACCTATACGAATAATGTTTAGATATATTTTTCAACAAAGTAAAATAAAAATCATAATTTTTCATAATCAAAATACTAACAAGGAACTATCACAATTAGAAATCCAACAGATACTAAGGGAGTATCATCACACTCCACTGGGAGGTCATCAGGGGTTAAACCGTACATTCAAACGTATAAAAAGTCTCTATAAATGGGAAGGAATGTATAAAGATATCAAAAATTATATAAAATCATGTGAAACATGTCAAAAGAATAAATGCAGTAGAAAAACGAAACAACCAATGACAATTACTACAACTTCATCATATCCTTTCGAGAAAATATTTTTAGACATAGTCGGACCATTAAATGTAACCGATAATTTTAATAAGTATCTTTTAACTTTTCAAGATGATTTAACAAAATATTCAATAGCAATTCCCATACCAAATCAGGAAGCCACGACAGTAGCTTTAAATTTTGTTACCAAAATTGTGTGCATATATGGAACGCCAAAAATATTATTAACAGATCAGGGAACTAATTTTATGAGCAACGTTTTTAAGGAAACTTGCAAGTTATTAAAAATCAAGCAAATTCAGTGTACAAGTTTTCATCCCGAAAGTAATGGCAGTTTAGAACGTTCCCACAGGACTCTAGTAGAGTACCTGCGACATTTTATTAATCGAGATATGAATAATTGGGATAATTTTATGCCCTACGCAACTTTCACATATAATACCACTCCACATATCTCAACCACATTCACGCCTTTTGAACTTCTCTTTGGTAGAAAGGCTATCCTTCCGTCATCCTTAACAAAATCTCCAGAACTTCTTTACAATTATGATGACTATTATAGCGAGATGAAAAGTCGATTCCAGCATTGTCATGAATCGGCTAGGGAAATTATAATAAAAAATAAAGAAAAATCAAAACAAAATTATGACAAAACAATTCATGATTTAAAACTTAATGTAGGCGATCTAGTTTTATTAAAAAACGAAACAATAATAAAGGGAAAAAGCAAAAAGTTACTTCCATTATTTAAAGGCCCTTACGAGGTCTTGTCATTAGATTCCGATGTAAATTGCACAATATTAATCAATCGAAAACCTATAAAAGTGCACAAGAATCGTTTGAAATTGTTTCACAATTAAAGCCTTAAATTTTTAACATTAAGAAATAATTATTGTCTTCCCATACAGATGTTTCATGCATCCATGTTATATATCCAATCAATTAATTAATGTATTAAATTTCAAAATTTTAATTTTAGCAAAGTTTTAAATGTAATGTAAGCCAGGCAGGCGGTAGTTTCTTTTTTGTAAATTCTACCGTCGTGTCCTAGGCAGAATTTTAAAAAATACGGCGGAGGTGTTGTAAGCCCAGCTTACACCCCCTATGTTTAGGGTGGATAATATACCTTTCCGCATTCCTTTATTATTATTATTGTGTAATGTTATGTTATAAATAATTGTTCACCTTCCTATTATTATTACGAATTTGCAATTATGCTTACAACAAGGAAACTGTTTTGTTGACGGTATTAGAAATACGCTAAAGTTAGCGGAAGCATTTATTTAAACTATAAAAACTGATCTACATCAACAAAACAGGGCTTCTTCATTCAAAACCATTGTTACAAGGTGTAACGCGGCTTCTTCCAAAACCAAGCCTCTGGGCTTCTTCAAAAATGTAATGTTAAAGTGTTACAAGCTTCGGCTTCTTATCATTCAACCCGTTGCGCTATTACAAATTACAAGTTACAAATTAAATTATATTGATACATCAAAAGTGTTTTATTCTGGTTCGCCAAAACTCAACGTCCATCACAACAATACACATACATGTACTGTGTATAAATGTTAAAAGTTTCAATAAATTTGCAAAATAAATTATGAAGTGCGCTAGAAAAATCGAATTACAATTTTTAAAAATTTAAAAACGATTGGAAAAGCGCATCGAACTTTGTGCAAAATATTCGTCTTCAAATGTTACAATTTTAAATTTTCTCTACTGTCAGTGAGATGAGTCACTAGTTGCAAACACAGGCCAAGGGTTCGTGAGTTTTGCGGCGAAGGCGCTACCGCCTGGTCAAGAACGAATGTGGGTGGTGGGGTGCAGGGTTAGTACTCGAAAGATAAAGTAATACGGAACGGTTTTTAGTATACAACTTGCGTGTCTTTATAAACTGCTTCAGTCAACGCTGCTAGTTTAGGGTACTTTAAAATTATTTTAAATGGTATTTAAGAGTATTTATTTAAGGTTATTTTAAAATTCTGCTACCACGCTAGAGGACCCTTAAAAGAACGCACCTAATAGTTGAATTTAGGCGTGAAACTTTAATCGGCAAATTGTTAAATATTTGAGACAATGAGATAAGATGATTAAAGACCGCCACGAACGCGGTCGTCGAAGACGAAGTCTTTTACTACGACAGTCGTGTACAGGCCGGCCGGCGCTATCTACTGATTATTCGATTTATCTTTGCAGACTATGGTCTACCCAGGTAAACCTGAGCGCTTGTAGTGGACTTTACACAGCCATAATCTAATAACTTAAGAGGGCGATATTTAACAAATGTGCGGGGAAGGTGATATTTAGACATTCCGCTCTTAAGCTTTAGCGACTTTAATATCCGGTTGATATCCCTAATATTTACAATTCCTGATAGGGCAACGTTCAAAGAAGGCACTAAAGTATATGTATATAAAAAATAAGAGCATAATTGTGGAGCAATCAGACAAAAGCAGATAAATCCCTTTTTCGTAAAAATCGAGTAAAGTATGTAGAAATAGTAACACAGGTCAGATAAATCCAATGGTGAAGTCCACATCACGCTAAACAAGTTAAATCCTATTTAAAATTCACTTTAAAAAGTAGTCAATCAAGCAAAACTAGATAAATCCAAAAAACAATTATGTTTCAGCGAAAACAAGATAAATCCTTTTAGTATGACATTGAAAATGCAATGCGTAGATGGCTCGCGAGTGTTTTGCAACCAGTAACTGATAAAGAAAACTGACAACCACTGCTTGTCGTTGTCAGCTGCTATTGTAATCATTACATTCATGTGCATCTTAGAATCTGAGCGATAAGTGTATGTTTCTGTGACTATTGTATGTTCCTGTGTTTCATAAAATGGAACCACATGTGGATATAGATATTTCTATACGAGAAGGTAATCCTAATGTTTTATTATAAAAACTAACCTAGCAAACTAAAATTTGTTTTTACAGGTGGCGATAGAGGAAGTCGATCTAAAATTGCGACAACACCTTTAAAAAGGAAATTACGTAAGGAGAAAAAATACATCGATAAGGACCCTTTGTTAACAAAATTTAGAAGACCTTGCAATCACAATGGCAAAAGTTATATGTGTAATAAAGTTAGGATGAGTGACATTAAACTTATTCGAGAAAAATTCTTTAGTATTCCAGAAAAAACTGCTCAAGATATTAAGCTTTGTCATGTGATAAGCGTTTGTTCAGTTATCAGAAATCGGCCTGTGAGCAACGAACCCAAAAATCGTTGTATTAATGTCACTTACCATCTGAAAACCAGAGAGAATAAGCAGATTAGGGTATGTCAGAAGTTTGTATGTTTAGTTTTAAGTATTACAAAAAATCGCATTAATACTGTTGCTAAAACTATCCACGAAGGGAATGTTCCTAAAGAAAATCGTGGTGGCGATAAAACTTCTCATAAATCAGTATGTAAAAAAGGCAATATCAGAGAATTTATTGGAGAGTTAAGAGGAACGGAGAGCCACTACAACCGTTCAAAATCCCAAAGAATTTATTTATCAGCTACTTTAAGCATAGCGAAGCTATGTAAAATTTATAATACGAATAATGAAGAAAAATACAAATGTAGCTTATCTATGTTTTCAAGAATTTTTTGCAAAGAATTCAACATAGGATTCAGCTCCCCTGCTGCAGATTGTTGCTCTCTGTGTACTCGTCTCAAGCATACCATCCAGATCGAAAAAGATACACAAAAGAAATTGGGTTTTATCACTGAACTTCAAATTCACAAAAAACGCGCAAATGCCTTTTATCAATTAGCAAGAGAAAATCCTCCCAATTCAATAACATTTTGTTTCCACATGCAGCAAGTACAACCTCTACCACGTACCCCTATTTCAGATGCCTTTTATTCTCATCAAGTGAGTTTTTATGTCTTTTGCTGCGTTGGAATGAACTCAAAATGCCCAACGTTCTACACATGGACAGAAGATTTAGCTGGAAGAGGATCTGTTGAAATTAGTTCCGCGCTTGTAACTCACTTAGATTCCCTAGACTATAAAGATATAAAAGTTGTGAGATTATTTTGCGATGGCTGTGGAGGCCAAAATAAGAATTCACATGTAATTCATGCCCTGTATTATTGGCTCAAAGTAAAATCACCTCCTGGACTCCAAGAAATTCAAGTGACATATCCCGTCCGGGGCCACAGCTTTTTGCCTGCTGACAGGGCTTTTGGACGAGTAGAAAAGACTCTACGAAAAAACACTACTCTTATCAAAAAAGAGGATTATGTAAAGATATACTCAGAGTTTGGTAATGTAAGACAACTTGGTGAGGACTGGAAGCTCTATGATATTAAAAGTTTGCAAGATAATCTAAAAAAAGTTGAGGGTATATCCGACTATAAGCGAATTTTCATTCAAAAGGGGAAAAAGAATAAAGGAATGAATACTATAAAAGTACAATGTCACCAGAATTTTAATTTTCTTAGTTTGAATGAAACGCCACAGAATTTATTAAAAAGGGGAAAGATGGACCCAAAGGAAGTAAAAGAAATTCAGTTAGGCCGTCCTCTTCCCGAAAAAAAGAAAAAAATCATCCGTCACCTGATGCAACAACAGTTTGGCAGTAAGTGGGAAGAAGATCAGAACTTAAATTGGTACAAAGAATTATTATTGTCGGAAGGTGTGGATGAGCCGATGGATACCGATGAACAATGTGATTGTTTGGAAGATGATCTGGGAGTCCACATTTAAAATTTATTTTGTTATCAATAACGTATATTGTAATAAAAAAGTAATAAAAATAATGTTTCAAGGTTTAAAATTTTTCAATTTCAAGCAAAAGAAGATAAATTGATTTCAATCAAACAAAATCAGATAAATCCATTTTAATATTGTTCATATCTTTTTACGCAATTTGCAAAAAAAAATGAATTTAAGAATTTAATGTCTGATGACTTGCCTTTATAGAACGTGTAATTCAGTTTTTCTTTACCTGTGACGGGAATGACAGGATAACATTTTCGTGAATAACTCAAAACCTTTTATGATGGATTTATCTGATTTTATCTGATTTTGTCTGATTGCTCCACAATTAGTATGAAAAATTCAGTTGAACTTTGTGTAATTCAAAAAAAACAACGGATGTTGGGTATACACAACATTCCGTCTTTTTTTAAAATACACCAAGTTCAACCGCATTTTTCTCACTAATTAGGCTCTTATTTACTATATAAAAATACTTTAGTGCCTTCTTTGAACTTTACCCTTAACACGTAATGTATTATAATGATTGTTCAGATTGTCCACCATGGAATTCAACAATTTTTGGTCCTTTTTGACTATGTTTTCTGCAAAACTCATCCTAAAAATTTTTAAAATATTGGACATAATTAGAAATCAAAATGGTACTTGTGATATACCGTTGTAAAGAGAAGTTGATTTAGAACACGATTCTATAAAAATATACAGGGTGTTCTATTTAAAAAACCAAAGTTAGATATTTTCTCGCAAAACAAGTAGGCCATGGAAAAAAATTGTTTACGCTATTTTGTAGATGAGGTGTTGTTTGAAAAGTTTCTAATTTAACGATTTTTTGTATCTTCAATATTTCAGCAGATATTAGCTGGACAGTAAAAAACCAACCACCCTGTATAGGGATAGGTTTGTTCCATATCCACTCCAAAATATTTAAAAAGTAACATTGAAATGATATATTTTAATAAGATTTTTATTCTGTATCCAAAATTTAGCAAAATCTTCAATATTGATTTGTGCTATGTGTTATGGTAACAATTGTGTTCTATATCCAATGACTCTAGAATGAAGATTTTGTTCTAAATCCATAAACTTTGTATAAACTTGTTCTATATCCGTAAAATAATGAAACTTTTCATCTTGTTCTACATCTAATCGTGTAAATAAAACAGCCGGATAAGGTATTATAAACAATTTATATATAAAAATGGTAGGATGAAAAGTTTTTAAGCACTTTTGTTGCAGTTGTTAGTTGTCATTGTGAATTTGAAGACATCAACACAACATAATAAGGGCCTCCTATTAGTACTTAAAAAAACGTTTATTAGTGATTAGTTTAGTAATGGGGAATTGGACACTTGTTTTTTTATTTATTATTTTTAAACTAGAGTTTATTTTGATCTCATACTTTTACACAATTTTATTTTATTTTTTCTCTAACTCGAATATTAAGCCCAAAATAAATTTTTTAAAAACGCTATGACGTAGCTACTAATATATATCCAGCTCTCTTCTTACTATAGAAAGAAATATAGAAGATATATATTAGTAGCTACGTCATAGCTTTTTTAAAAAATTTATTTTGGGCTTAATATTCGAGTTAGAGAAAAAATTTTAAAAAGTGATAAGTTTTTTGTTTAGTTCTTTACATTTTTATAGAAAAAAGTACAAAATTCGATTGTAGTCCAGTTCCCCATTACTGTTATTAGTTTTTTAATAGTGTAAGTGTTTAGTATCATTTTTACAAATATGAGCGCAGAATCACCATGTCCGGATTTACCAGAAGAACTTTTACGGTAAGAAGTTATATGATTAGAATACTTTGATAGTTGTTCCAAAAGTACTTTATAATATAGTCGATTTATATGTTTAGTATGGCTGATGATATATTGGATATTCAACAACCATCAGGGAGTTCATCGCCTTTCAGAAACGATTGTTCTAATATCACGCCTGAACCGGGAAGCGAAATTGACGATTCCGATAACGATCCAGATTATGAAGCTGTCAGTATAATCGAAGATGCTGATACTACTTCTTCTTCAGAAAATGATGATCCCGTTACAACTAATGAAAATGATCAAAATACTTTAAAGGAAAAAAGCGAATTACAAGACAATAAAAAAATTTTAACTAGGAAAAGACGAAGAAATCCAGAATGTTGGAAAAATAACAAAAGAAAAAACCTTAGGGAAAAAGGAAAAGAGTATGAAGACATCAAAGGAACTATACACCCTTCAAAAAGCTTAAAAAAAGCTGTACAAACAGTTGTTCATTAAAGTGTACATCATTAATTTCAGAAGCAGAAAGAGTTTTGATTCATAATCAGTTCAGGAGTGTTCCTGATTCGAAAAAAAATCATTATTATAGTAAATATGTGCAACGAGTGCATGCTGCTAGAAAGCGAACTACTGCAGAAATTTCAAAAAAGAAGTACACTTTCGTTTATTACCTAGAGTCCAATAACGTGAAAATCAAAGTTTGTCAACTGTTTTTTCTGAGTACTTTAAGCGTTAGTAAACAGAGAATATATTATTTTTTTAAATGTGTTCAAAATCCTATAACAAACGTGCCGAGATCGCCTACTAAAGGCAAGAATGTGAAAAAAGTTACTTCAGAAGAAAATATACAAGAAGTTAAAAGTCATATCGAGTCATTTCCAACTGTAGATTCTCATTATTGTCGAGCTTCTACAAATAAAAAATATCTAGATGCAAGGCTAAATATTACTAAAATGTATAACTTATATAAAGAAATTGTAACGACCCGATTTTCGCCCTTATTTTTTTGTTAAATATTAAAATAATTTGAGTCACTGAAGTGATGTCATTAAGATTTTTGGGTAAAGTTAAAGTTCTATAAAGGAAGTGAGGATCAATAAATTAATTTTCTTAAGGAAACGTTAACAAAGCAGTCGCCAATATGACATGTTATGATGTCTGAATTTTAAAGCAATATAAATTAACGATGTAAGGACATAAGGGACATTTTGGCTAATTTTGTTATAGGAAATTATTTCATTTGCAACCTAAATAAAATGCGTAACATTTTATTTATGATATACAAGTACATAGAGTAATATGAATAGAAATATACTAAATTGGCGTTTTGTTAATAGTTCAGGGAAAAGAAGTGTTAAAAAAGTAATTAAGCACGTTCTGGACCAAATTTTAACCATAAAACTCGAAGTTAGATATTAGGAGTGACGAAAAAATATTAAAAACATATTTTATTGTATTGACAGTTTAACCAATAGAAAATCAACTGATGTAATTTTCAACCAATTGACCTATCTTTCAGTGGGAGAAATAATAGAAAAATTTAGTGTTAAGTTCTTTTCCAAAAATCAGTCTCTCCAAAGTCACCAACGGGAAGGCCACGCGCTCCTGGTTGTTGGTTGAGGGATTCAAAGAGTTGAATTCAGTTAAAGTGCGGATGTCCAGTGGACATATTTAAATAAAAAGCGAATAATAATTAAGTCTCTCCAGAGTGACCAGGGGAAAAGCCACGCGTTGTCCTGGTCGAGGGATTCAAACAGTTAAGTCAAATTGTGAAATGTGCGTTTCCCAGTGAAGGAAACAATAATTACCGTAAACTGGGGCTACTTCGACATTCAGGGTAACTTCGACATGGTCGGGGGCTACTTCGACATAATCGACATATTGTATTTCGATTAATGGTGAAGCCTTTCATTATTTATTAAACAATTTTATAAATGAATTATCTTTCGTATAAAGATAATGCCCTGATAGCAATTCAACTCGAGATAAAATTTCTTAACAATTTTTTGCATTTCTTTGTATCCGCGCCACGATAAAGTAAATATAAGTTAGTGATAGTATGCAACTGCAGCTAATCGTATTTCAATGGAAACAATGGAGTGTTCTGTTTTGCTTTTACCATCTCTTGGTAATGATAAGACAAGCTTACAAAAAATTTATCATGTTTCCAGCTTGTCCTAACCACGAACAAAATAGTTCAGTAAGGTTGTCACTTTATACTGTACAAGGCATTAAATTTAAATCGGTCGCGTAAAAATGGTTAGAATTTACAAAAAAAAGATCGGGAGTAAATACCGCCAATATAAAGAAGAAGATATCCAAAAAGCTGTAGATGCCGTGAAAAGAGGAATGAGTCAGAAGGCTGCTAGTGAAAAATATAAAATTCCTCGTATTACAATCCTAGATCGAGTGCATGGTAAACATCCGTTAAAAGTAGGCCATCCGACAGTTTTGTCAAATGAAGAAGAGAAACTAATTGCAAACACTTTGGGAACCGTTAGTGACTGGGGGTTTCCGATGACCAGTAAAGATATTGCACAGCTTGTGTGTTTGTTTATCACAAAACAGGGTAGAACTGTTCGCAAATGGGAGGAGAATATGCCAGGATATGATTTTGTAAAAGAGTTTGCTAAAAGAAACAATCTATCCACAAGGTTGGCTACCAATATTGCCACGAATGGAAATAAATTAGAAAATATTAAATTGAATTAAAATGAATTTATAAAAGTTAAATTAAACAAACAAGATATAACTTACATTGTTATCAGAATGCTTGTTCATCATATTAAGGGAGGTTGACCTGAAGTCGACGTGAGGAATAAGACAGTAGTTAAGTAACCTTAGAGGAGAGTAGTTGATATGCAATTATGTTTTTTAGTTTTAAGTATTAGTTGTTAATAAACTTTATTATTATAAATTACGGTGAACTTTGAATGATCCAAACCCCCTCGGTACAAAGTCACAAAACCAAACGTGACATAATGGTGGAGGCGCCACGTCAAAAGGACCGTATTGCTCAATTTTAATTAGTGAAAATTGGTGAAAGTGCGACAATTAAATTTTAAGTTAATAGTGATTGAAAAAGCAACGAGTTTAAGTGAATTATCATTACAAGGATTAGCTGAATAAAAACGAAAAAGATGCAGTCAATCAAAATAATCAGGAAGCTGATCGTAGCAGAGGTGTTTTTGGGAGTTTTAAATATGTAAGTACAAGCTAATGATAAAATTTAGGTATTAGGAAAATTGAAAGCCGATCCAGGATGAAAGAAGAGACGATTTTTGTAATTTTAGATATTTTAAGTGTTTGTATTAGTAATAAAAACCAAAAGGACCAGGCTAGAAACTAAAAGCGTCCATGGAAAATTTTTTATTTTTTGCTGATAAGTGCTTTTTATTAATTAACAAAGAAATATAAAAGTGATGCAATAAGGTTAATGTTCAAGAATTACATGTAGATTTACACGTACGCATAAAAGGGTTATATTACATGTCATGTCGCAATACAGGAAAGCAAAATGATGATATAAGCAACTTAAGCATAAAGCAATGTCCTAAAATGAAAAAATTGAACAAAAGATTAAACTAAAGATTAACAAATAATTAAGGTTTAAAAAATTATTTTAAGGTAATTGAAATTAATAAATAGGGTATATTATAAGCAAATGTCATTCCCAGCAAAAAATACAAGAAGTAAATAAAAAAACGAGCCAATAGAAGTTATAGTTAAAATAGTTCCAAACGTAGAGGGTGAGTCAAACGAACTCACAAACGAATCTGTATTTAATCGAAGTACTATAACCGGACGATCACCGGAAAGAAGAATTGGTCCTCCAAATTCAACAATTTCGGTTACTGAAGACGAAACCGAAGAAGATAATTTATCCCAAGAAAGGGAAGAAGAGAAAACAGAGGTTTTAATAGAAATAGAAAACGATAAGAGTACCGAAAATTTTAAACCACCGTCTCGTAGTACTGAGTTATTTGAAAATATAAGAATAAATAACGAAAATAAAGAATCATCTTTATTAGACACAACAAACGAAAACCAAGAATCTTCGTTATTGGACAGAACGAACACAATAATTGTAACAGAAAAAATCGAGGAAAATTCTTCACACGAAAATAAAACAGAAGAAATTTTGACACCGGAAGTTACAATACTGGTAAGAAACATGGATAGCACAATCGCTCAAGCGTTATCATCAAACCAAAATCCAAGACTGCCCAAATTCGTAGGGCCAAGTACATTCAACCCTTCTACATCAAATGTAACAAATTTTTTAAGTTCGTATGAACGAGCAGCAGTCACAAATGGATGGAGCGATGAACACAAAATTTATTATTTCGGATCTTTTTTTGAAAGAGCCGCAAACGTGTGGTATGAAAAGTACAAATCAACACCCGAAAATGCTAACAAAAGCTGGAAATTAATTAAAGAAAATTTTGCCAAAAAATTTGCGGGCGAAAATTCGACAAGAGTTGCCGAAATAAAATTCATGAACAGAAAACAACAACCACAAGAGGGAATTAGAGCTTTTTATTATGATTTGGTGGCACTAGCGGAGGAGTTTGACCCCGAGATGCATCATTCAATGTTTAGAAAACAGTTTGAAAATGGACTTCAACAAAAATTTTTACAAATGTATTGTGTTTTAAGTCACGCGGATATGAGCGTGGAGGACATCGAAAAAATAGTCCACAAATTAAGTGATTGGGAAGAACGATCACAACAAGTAAATCAATTAAGCGAGATGACGTACTTATTAAATTTAGGAGACGCACAAAACCCTCATTCATCAATAAATAGAAATAACCAAGGAAGAAATTGGCAACCGAAAACAAGGAACGAAAGAGGCAGACCCAGGTGTTATAATTGCAATAAAAATGGTCACTACGCAGCAACTTGCTGGTACAATTCGCAAAATTATAATCGAGGACGAGGTCGTTTTACAGGACAGTCTCAAAATTTTAACAGACAAAATCAAAGACCTTTTAAAGAAAATCATGTAAAATGGGAAGACCAAAGAAGAAGGTCAATAACACCCGGACGTCGAAATTACGACGACAGGTCAAGAGGAGAAGATCGCCAACGTGGAAGGTCAATAACACCAATAAGAAATTCGTATGAAAGATCAAGATCTTTATCAGGAGAAAGAAGAGGAATTTCCCCAAACTTATCAGGACGGCGAGAGCCGGCCATCAAGCCGTCCTTTACCAATTAAACGAAACGAGGCCGAACACAAACATCTTAACAATTCCAGGAAAAATTAACAACCAAAATTCAGAAATAGTAATAGACACCGGATCAAGTAAAAACGTCATATCGAAAGATTTTGTTAAATTTATAAACCAGACATACCCTGCGATCAATTTAAATACCGCAGGAGGACACTGTGTACCAATTTTAGGAAATTCAAAAGTAAGCATCGAAATTTTGGGAGTTCGATTTTCATTTAATGCGTTAGTCGTCAACAAGTTACCAAAATCTCTAATATTAGGAAATACTTTTTTAAGGGAAAATAAAGTCATCATAAATTATGAACAAGGGTCAATTTCTTTTCAAGGTAATTTCGGAAAAATTAAAGAATATTTTCAGTTAAGTTCAATGAATACCATTCAAGAAGAGTGTGAAGCGACTTGGGTCAGCCGCTTTTTAAGAAGGGGAGTTATGCCACGAATGGAAATAAATTAGAAAATATTAAATTGAATTAAAATGAATTTATAAAAGTTAAATTAAACAAACAAGAAATAACTTACATTGTTATCAGAATGCTTGTTCATCATATTAAGGGAGGTTGACCTGAAGTCGACGTGAGGAATAAGACAGTAGTTAAGTAACCTTAGAGGAGAGTAGTTGATATGCAATTATGTTTTTTAGTTTTAAGTATTAGTTGTTAATAAACTTTATTATTATAAATTACGGTGAACTTTGAATGATCCAAACCCCCTCGGTACAAAGTCACAAAACCAAACGTGACAATATTAAGCATCAAAGGGCATCTGTTGGACAGCCGCAAATAAAGGAGTTTTTTGATAACATTGAGTGTCATTTGGAAGATTCTCCTGCTTGCAATGTTTATAATTACGACGAGACGAACGTTACGGATGACCCTGGTGCCAAAAAGGTGTTGGTACCAAGAGGGCGCAAACGAGTTGAACGAATCCAGGAACATTCGAGGACTTCAATCAGTATCATGGTATGTGGAACTGCAGATGGAGTGTTGCTGCCACCAATGGTTGTATATAAAAGCCAGAATGTGTATAAAAATTGGACTGTAGGTGGTCCCAAGGGTTGCGAATATGCATGTAGTAAAAGTGGCTGGTTTGATATGTGTCTTTTCGAGCAGTGGTTTTTCACTATTTTACTCCCCCATGTTAAGAATTACGGCGATCCCAACAGTAACAAAATCGTCATTGGAGACAACCTGGCTTCTCATTTTTCTCCTAGAGTCGTAGAAGCTGCCATAGAAAATAACATTTACATGACACCTCTCCCTGCTAACTCAACTCATATCATGCAACCCCTTGATGTTAGCTTTTTTGGACCCATGAAGAAAAAATGGAGGGTAGTTTTGGACATGTGGAGAAAGGAATCCCGTCGTCGAGGGACTATTCCCAAATAACAATTTCCAGGGCTCTTAACCAAGCTTTGGGTTTCACTTTTGCCAACTGCTGAGAAAAATCTGAAATCTGGATTCAGGACTACAGGAATAAGTCCATTTCAACCACAAAAAGTTTTATCCCAGCTGCCATCTAACTCGTCGTCAATTGGATCTGAAAGGATATTAGACGAAAGTCTATTAGAATTTCTTAAAGAATCGCGAGGTTATAATAATAACCCTCCTACAACTTCCAAAAGAGGAAAGAAACTCACGACCAGGCCGGGTCAGCAGATGCTTCCATTGCCTGATGAAACAGCACATGCGACTGTAACTGAAATAATCGATTCTGTAGCCTCTACTACACCAGCAGCGCTTATTACTATATCTGAAGATAGTGACAACGAAGTTCTAGCCAAGAAGGTAAAAAAAACTAGAACTAGAGTACTAACGTCTAAAAAATCTAATAGAAGCACAACTAAAAAGTTGTTAAAATCAGTGCCTTCTACGTCTAAGGCACTTGCTAGTTCCTCTAGTTCAGGAAAAAACTACAAAAGCTCAAATAACTGCTCCGTATGCCAGTGTAAATACTCCACCTACACAGATGCCAGAGATTGGGTCGCCTGCGTTTCGTGTTTGTCATGGGTTTGCGGCATTTGCAACGACGGTTCCCAAGATCCTAATTATGAATGTCCAGAATGTAGCACATGTTCTCTATGTCAATGCAATTATGTAGATTGTGTCAACCAAAAGGCTTGGATCCGCTGTATTTCTTGCAATCGTTGGATTTGTGGAACTTGTAACAAGGGTTCTAAGAAAGCTAGATTCGAAGGTTCTGCTTGCGAGGACGATAACTAATAATTCTACATAGGACTTTGTCGTGTTATTTAAAATTAATAGGTTTTTTTTTGTTTAAAAGTATAGAGTAGTTGTAGGTACTATAATAAGTTTTATTTCTGTATTTTGTATTTTTTTGCTTTAAAAATTAAAAAAAAAATATTGTTTTGGTGTCGAAGTAACCCCTAGGAGAGGTTACTTCGACTTTAAACCCAAAAAAAGGGGGTGTCGAAATAGCCCCAATATGAGGGCTACTTCGACACCAAAAAGAAATGTTTTTTTAAAAATAAGTGATAAAAAAATTAATTTTTTTTTGTGCCTACTTGGGAGACAAGGTGTATTAAAAATTTAAAAACTATATTTTTCAAATTGCATTACCCTGAAAAATATAGAAACAGCCTAAAAGTATGTCGAAGTAGCCCCAGTTTACGGTAATTATTCTCTCCAAATTGGTTAAATAGGAAGCTGTGGGCTCCATTTAACTGAGAGATTTCATTTGCGAATAAAAGTGACGAAGTTAAATTGTTGTAATACATAAAATATTACAAGTCCACGTGAAATAATTAGTGGTTGATAAAAGAAGTTGTGTGCTAATTACATTTAGCGTACATACAGTAAAGGAAATAGAGTTTGATCGCGATTTTAGTGGGTTACTGAATCGATGAAAGGCTTCATAGTGAAAATCATAAAAGTGGTTTTGTTTTGTTATTTAAAGTGTTATTGAGCTTTATACAGCTCGGATTAATTTTCTGCATCTTCTCTCGAAGAAAGAACTCGAGGACGATCTTCAAAAAACTACAAAATTTGGTTTTAATAAAGTGTTAAAACTAACCAGGTTAGTGACTTAAAAAAGAGAATTTTGAATTGTATAATTGTGTAATTTGGTCACAAGGATTGTTATAAACAATTTTGTGTTTATATGAAATATGAAAAAACTATAAACGTTACCTGTAAAAGGTGTTGATAATTTTTGTTGTTCAATGCATTTAAAGTTAAATAGCTTGATTGAATTTTTATTGAAGAATTTATTAATTCTTCTAGTAAAGAAATCAATTCATGATCTTGATTCATGTTAAATTTGTAACAGTAATTTTGTTTAAGTAAATTTTGACAACCTCAAAGGTTGTAATTTTTTTAATTTTTTTGATGCTACTGATTCAAAATTTAATGTAGATTTTAAAAAAAGTAAAAACATATACGGTGTTCCATTTAAAAATCAAAAGTTCACTTCATTTCCGGCGTCATCGGAAGTGACAGAATTTTCACAAGTAGTTAAAACAATTGCAATTTATGTGAATATAATCCACACCAAATTTCATTTTGATATGTTAATAAATAACGGAGTTATAAGAGTGTTCCAAACCCCTGTGTCACCCGGTATAATATATCAATAAATTGACTTATAAAAGCTGTATCTCGCATGTTATCTACAGTAGGTGCTATGAAATAAATAGTAAATCTTCAAACACGTATTTGCAGATACAATCTGCAAATACAGATATCTGCAGATCGAAGCTGCAGGCCGCCTGTTCGTGAATGGGTACTTTTGTAATGATCCACAAAGCAACATCACATTTTTCAGGTTGTAACTTTAGTTTATTTTTCCTGAGTCTTTAGAAAACATTTTGTAATCATTTTTCATATTCTTCAGTACTGGGGGAAAAATAAAAATATCGTTTAAATAGATAAAACACTTGTAGTCCTAGTAGTCCCATAAGGGCTACGTTCATGGTTCTCTAAAAGTACAGGAGCATTTCTTTAGCCAAATGACATACGGATATACTCATGGTATACTCGTAATGCCCAAGTGGGGTGGAAAAAGCGGTTTTTTATTTTATGTTTTAACGTAAAAGCATTTGTAATGTAAAAAATTTAATGTTTTTTAAATTTTCCTTTATAATTAGTTCGTTGGGTTTAATAATTAGCTTTTTTAAAAGAACTAAGACAAAAACTTTGAAGACTGATGACAAAGATGAAAGTTCAACTTCATTACAAGATTCAAGAGATGAAAATGTAATGGGAAAATTTTGAGACAGCGGAAGACAGGTTTTACGCACGCAGATTTTTGTATGCATTAAAGGAGAGAAATTTTATACCCAGCGATATATACGTGAGAATCAGTTCCTACACTTTTTCAGAAGATTTAACTGAGCAGTTGTTTCAAGAACTTACCCAATTAGTAATTACCACCGTTTTCGACGATTTTGAGGAGAACCTAAACGTCAATATGCCTTATGCACATTGGGAGAGGCATTTCGATGTTGAGTTGTGTGATTTTGCCACGGTCAAAAACATTCTCCCTGTTATTAAAGAAGCAAGACGTTCACAGTTTACTGTGAAAGCTACTAGAGATAACTTACGGGAGTTGTTACATGAGATCGTGCAATTTCAGATTACAGAGACTAGTAGAGCCCCTACGCAACCATTTGTCAACATGACCCGCGGTATCGTGTCTGAATTGCTCGGTACGCTTGAATCCACCTTGGATTTCGGCGAAAAGAGTCTGGATCACGGTGCCGCGATGGTCGCTGCTCAGAAGTTTAGCTCAATGGATGATGCTAAGCTGTCTTATACTAAGACAGTTAGAAGACTTCTGGACATTTTGACCAGTAGAAATATAGCTCAAGCTAGAATCTACGGAGTCTATACATGCGAGACTTTTGAGGGAGAACACGGTATGGAGTTCGCATAGGGAAGTGGTCGGGCCAACTCTACGGTTACTTCGAGCACTACGGACGAGACGGAAGATGATGACACACTCTTAGAAAGATACTACGCTGTTTACTATGAGCAGAAATGGTACATAGGTAGGACGATTGAGGAAACATCAACAAGAAGTTTCAGAATGAAATTTCTTAAATCTGAACTTAACCATTTTGTTTGGCCGAGGTCTAACGATATGGCTATTGTAAAAGAAAAGTACATTTTCCATGGACCTATTGATTTAATTGGAACTGAACCCTTTCAGTTAAAACGCCTAGATTTTTTGGAGTATCGAGAAAATATAAAGTAGTAAAAAAATCGATTCAAGATTGAAATGTGTAATTTTAACTTGACTTAAAATATTATGTGTCATATTGGCGTTAACTTAACTTAACCCTTTGTTGACGGACGGTACAGAAAAGTACCACACTTTTTAAAGGCCCAGTATTTCTCTAATACGCGTTATTTGCGTTCAACGCCTGACGATCCTTTAACGTACCACTTACACGGTTTATCTACAAATTTAAAAATTGTTTTATGCAAAAAATATAACTAATTATAACTTGTTTTTGTGTAATTAATCGACAGAAGTTCTAAAAATAATAAAACTGATAGTGAAACTTGTCTAAAAGTGCAACAGACTTATAAGTACCGTCAGGCTCCGAAATAGATTTTTTGCTAAGGTGAGTCGTTATTAGAACTTCATTAACACGTCGCCTCAGAATTAGTTTGTTCAATATCCACATTTTGTCGCTATTGAGTTAAATACACCAAAATTTTTGTCAGAATTTATTTGTTCAACAGGCCATGTAAAAATTACTATATTATGACAAATAAAGAAGTTTTTAGTGTTAGTTTGTTCAACATCCTCATTTGCGTATCTTTTTGTTGTGTTGTTTTGTGCAACATCCGGATATTGAACATTCTTACACGAAACAAGCAAACAAACCAAAATCTATGTAAATTTGTTTGTTCAATATCCACTTTAACCAGTAAGAACGTCTCAATAATACCACCGGTGCTTGATCCACATGAGGTTCTGATGTTAGTGTTGTCGAACAATTTGTGTGTGCTGACGTGCATTTGTGTAAATTTTTACGAAATTAATTATAAACAATAGGTACCTACTTAAATAAAATGAGTTTTTCGTCAACGCGTTCATCGTCGCCTGAAATTGATAACGAATTATGGAAGTAAGTACCCACTATTTATTTATCTCAAAATAAACTTCACTGTAATCAACTGAAATTTTTAGCTTTATGAAAGACATTGAAGTTGATTCGCCTTCTTCACCACAAAAAAATGAAATTCCTACAACTACAAATCCTAGTAGTAGTAAAAACAGTAGTAAAAATATAGAACAGCCATCAACAATTGAGGATATACTAGTTTGTGTTGAAGCACGGCCTTCCGAATCAGTGCTATTAGTAGATCATGATATTTTGGTATTTCCTGTAGACAGTGAAGCACAAGAGGCCCATCATCTCGAGGATGTACCCATTAATACAGGTAAATACTACTCCTATAATTTATAAACAGAATGATGTTCGAGTTATTCTAAACCAGTAATGTTTATTATTTTATGGCAGATTCTTCTATTCGCGAAAAAACAAAAATGCGGAAAAAACAGCGCAATCCAGGGAACTGGAAAAGAAATATTAGAAAAAAATTAAGAGAAGCAGGTGAAGAATACACTACTATTAAAGGAAAATCTATGAAAAAAAGAGCTATTGAGGGAATTTGCAAACCCAAATGCGCATTTAAATGTCCAGAAAAATTTTCTGAAGCAGATAGAAATGTAATACATAAACAATTTTGGCAATTATCAGATACCAAAAAATCACACTACTTCAGTAAATATGTGGATAAAAAAACACCGATTAGGAAACGTACTACTCGTGAGATCAGTCGTAATAAAAATGTGTTTTGTTATTACTTGGAATTGGATTTTGAGAAGATTCGTGTATGTAAAGAGTTTTTTTGTACTACTTTGAGCTTAAGTCAACAACGCATTTACTATTTTTTTTTAAAAATTCAGGATCCAGTTACAAACGTGCCCCGATCTCCTACCAAAGGTAAACACACTAAACGTGTAACTTCAGTGAAAAAATTGGAAGAAATTCGCGATCATATCAGATCTTTTCCTACTATAAGTTCACACTACTGTCGTAGTAATTCAAAAGTAGAATACTTGGAAGCTACTTTAAATATAACGAAAATGTTTGATTTATATAGACAAAAATATGACGATCCTGTAAAGTATAATATTTACAACAAAGTATTTAATACGGAGTTTAACCTATCTTTTTTTCGCCCTAAAAAGGACCTATGTGACAAATGCGAGGAATTTAAAGTATTAAAAGAACCAACCGAAACTCAACTTATTTTCTATAATAAACACTTGCAAAAAAAGGAAGGCAGAACTGAAAGAAATTTGGACAGAAATAGATTGCAGAATGCTGAGGAACTTGATAATGATACCGCCGTGTTAACATTTGATCTAGAAAACGTGTTTTCTCTTCCAAGATCTGAAGTTTCTAATTTCTATTACAAGTCAAAATTAAATGTCTTCAATCTTACTGCACATTGCGGTTTAAATAAAACCATATACAACAGCATTTGGCATGAATTTTTAGCTGGACGGGATGCAAACGCTATTGCTAGTGCACTTGTCCATATTCTGCATAAAGTGGCCGACGATTTGCCAAATTTAAAAAAACTTATATTATGGTCCGATAGTTGTGTGCCTCAAAACAAAAATAGTATCATGAGTTTTGCATTAATTCACTTTCTACAGAAGACTAAGAGCAAAATTGAATATATTGAACAAAAATTCTCTGAACCTGGGCATGGAAACCTGCAAGAAGTAGATGCCGCTCATTCGGTAATTGAAAGAAATCTAAAAAATATTGAAATTTACAGTCCTCTCGGACTTATAAGAAATATACTGAAAATACGAAAACTATCAAATACATTTACAGTGCTTCAAATGCAAAAGCAACATTTTTTAAATTATAAATTGAGTTCATCGAAGCTTCAATTTTCAAGTATTCCATATTCCAAAATAAAAAATATTATTTACGAGAAAGTCTCATTCTTGAAGGTAAATTTTAGAAACGGTTTTACTGAAGAATTTATAGAAACATTAATCCATCGCCAGAAAACACCACGTTCTGCTAAAAGAAACAATAAAGAACAAAATAATGGTGCTATGGCAATTTTTAGTGGTGAGGTGCCTACAGTTAAGGAAGAACAGATGATTTCATCACAAAAGGCGAAACATTTAAAAGAAATGGTCAAATATATGGAGGAGAATTGTGATAAAGCCTGTTATGTCGCCATTATTAAAAACATGAAAATTAAAAAAAATAATTAATTAAAAAATGAACTTTCTTTCTCATTACTAGTATATTATTATTTTTAAGAGTTTATGTTATTTTATGTATTTTGTATTTTATGTATTTTGTATTTTATGTTGTTTAACTTTATAATAAACTTTTAAGTTTTTCATAAGCTTCCATTTTGTACCTTAAAATTTTTGATAAACAACATCAATAACCATTTTTTAAAAAGTCGAATTTCTTTTTCCTTTCTTGTTTGTACAATATCCCTTAAATATGTTCAATATCCACATATCAAATGAAACCATTTACTTAAATACTCATTTTGTTCAATATCCAAATTAAAAGTCCTAATTACAGAACAAATATAATTGTTCCTTTCAAAACAACCAAAGCGAAATTAATAATAGAATTCAATCTACAAACTGTAAAAAATTTCATCTCTGAAACTTTTACAGGTTATCGTCAATTGAGATTTCAAGTTCAATTGCGTCTAGCTAAAAATCGTAAAACTGGCCGTTGAACAAACCAATTCTAAGGCGACGAACTTACTAATTATATTTCTAATAAACCATTTACATTAACTCAGTACCATTAACAACCGCGAGATGTGCCACGGTTTCCATTGGGAACGCTAACGCTGTCATGCGCTTACTTTAAATGGCGATTCGCATAAGAGTAAAATTGTGAGTTAAATAAACCGCATTTTTCTTTATGTTTTCAATTAAATAAGTAAAGTAATTGTTTATATATATTTAAAATTAAGTTGTTCTTCAATTCTCAGTGAATAAAAGCGTAAATACAGCAAATAGTATATTTGATACTAAAGCTGCGTTTACATTAGTAACATAACATGTTATATAACAGTGTTTTATAACATTTTTGAATTATGTTTTGTACTTTTCTAATGGTAATTTTCGAATAATTTTTGTAACAATGTTATATAACACTGTTATATAACATGTTATGTTACTAATGTAAACGCAGCTTTATGCTAAATAAAAAATTTAAAAATATTTACGTTTAATTCGTTTTATAGAATTTAATGATTGCAAATTACTTGTGTTGTTGTTATTTAACAAAAATATTATTTTTGTAAAAATTATTTTGTTCAAAAAGCGAATTTAAAAATTTATGAAAGCTGTCAAAAGTCAACTAAAATAATGCCACTACAAAAGGAATGCACGTGGTTGGCCGAATGTGTTCCACGCACGTCTCGCTACTAACCGATACACAGATTATTGTCACAATTAAAATCCCGGCTTGAAAATTTCAAAATTTTGTTTAAATAAAATCAGTTTTCTAGGTTATTTTAACACGAAAAATTAGGTAAACTATACATTCATGCTTATTTTTGTACGTTACTTCTATATAAAATACTTAAAAAAATATTGCTGCTTTCTATTCTTATAAATTAGTAAAAAAAAACTTTGTAAATGTTAAAGCATGCAATTTCATAATGGTCTTACTTTCGGCGATCGTTGCGCCCTCTGCTTGTAAATGCTCTATTGTCTCATTAGATGCCACTAAACGCCAATTATTTCAATACACGCCCAATTTCGCAGTAGAAGACATTCCGGAGGACAATAACAATCAAACTGACGAGGAATCAGACAATGACGACAGCGTTTTGCCTAAAAATCACTTTGAAATCTTCAATAGAAAATTACGAAATGTGGAATTCTCAAATAACGACGAACCATTGACTTCAACTTCTGCATTGCAACCTAGCAAGGAAACAACGACCATAACACATCATGAAACAGAAGCAATTATTACAGAAACCGAAGAAAACGATGTTTCAGATCCTACAGCAAAAAAGGTAAAATTCAAAAAGCCGGAAGTCGTGAACAGGAAATGGTGTAAAAAAGACCATATTACAAATGTTCCAGATTATAACTTTCCAACAGGTACAATAGAGGACAACTTTGTGGGTAGCGAAACTGGTACCGATATATTTTTTACATTACTCGAACCTGTTCTGGAAAATACAGCCTGTCCTAAAATTGCGGGGCACAAAAAGATCCACATATACTAGACATAAAATAAGGTCGATCTAACCCAACTTGCCTTATACAAAAGTCCTCGGCTACAAAGTTACAGCCCCTGAAAGAGGCGATAAAATAATTAATTTTTTGGTTTTAAATGAAAACGGTTTGAGCTAGAGTGTTGAAACTTGGCACCGATCGTTTATTTATTAACAGTAATACTTGAGAAAAATTACATAATGATTGCTTTAAAAATGGCGGAATACGGTGGGGTAAGGGGTAGTTTTTTATTCGTATTTTATTTGTACGTAGCAAATTCGAAAAAAAAGGTTAAGAATAGTCAATTAAATTTAAAATTTTAACGTTTATGCCTCTTGTTTCATTTTACTAAGATTAGTCGTTTACGAGCAAAATGCAAAAAAACATTAGCTTCTGTATGGGGAAGCTACGATTGTCATAGCATAAATTAAGTAGTAGACTTTTTTTTTTTAGGACTTTTGTATAAGGCAAGTTGGGTTAGATCGACCTTATTTTATGTCTACTATATGTGGATCTTTTTGTGCCCCGGAATTTTAGGACACGCTGTATATTGTTTCAGAGTAATTTATATGCTACACAGCGCAATAAAAATTTACACCTGAAAAAAGAAGAACTGTTAACATTTATAGGCATAAACCTTTTGATGGGGTATCATAAATTGCCCAATTGGAGACACTACTGGTCAACAAGTGATGACTTAAATGTTCCAATTGTTGCATCGGCTATGAGTCGAGATCGTTTTGATACTATTCTAAGTAATTGGCACGTTAATGATAACACTCAAATGCCGAAAAATAATACTGATAAGCTCTATAAAGGCTGATTTTCACATATAGTGCCGTGCTCATGCCGTGTTCGTGTCGTGCTCATGCCGTGTCGTTTCCATGTCAATCAAAAAATTGACATTTCCATAAAAAATACATTGAAGTGCAGTTTTCGATTTTCACATGAGGGGCTGGGTTGCGTTCGTGCCATATTATTATGAGACTGAGCCGTTTCGATGGTAACAACACGACCACAACCTTGCTACAACCCGTTGGTCGCTTCTTATAGTTTGAAATTTAAAGTTCCATGTGACAACTCTGCACAAGGTAAGTGTCAAATGTGCATATTTAGATATAAATCTATCTATATTATGAACGAAGGATTGGTTAATTATATTAGTGCAAGATTATTAGCGACAACAACATGACCACGGCATGAACACAACACAGCCCTATATGTGAAAATGCTCTAAACGCACGGCCGTAGCACGACACGAGCACGGCACGAACATGGCACGAGCACGGCATGAGCACGGCACTATATATGAAAATCAGCCTTAAGATTCTACCTATTATCGATACATTAAATAATACGTTTAGTTTACATTACAAAGGTACTCGTGAGTTATCGGTTGATGAGTCCATGATTATTTTTAAGGGGCGCAGTTCCTTGAAGTAGTATAACCCCATGAAACCTATAAAAAGAGGTTACAAGTTATGGTGCTTGTCTGACCAGAAAGGTTACATACTCAAGTTTGAAATTTATCAAGGCAAAAATGAAGTAATAGAAAAAAAGTATGAAAAGTTTGGTCTTGGAGAGAGGGTGGTATTGCAACTAACAAAAGCAGAATGGGGAAAAGACCGAATCGTTTGTTTTGACAACTATTTCACGTCTTTTGATTTATTAGAGAAGTTGAAAGCAGAAAAAACTGTTGCATGTGGAACAATAGGTTTGTTCCTACAAAGCTCGAACTAGTTCGTAACTGGGCGGAGTGTGCGCAGATTAAAATTTGTATTGCCAACTTCAATGTGCGCATGCTCTGTTCAGTTCTGAACCGTTCTGAACTGGTTCGATTGTTTGTAGGAACAAACCTAATAAGATCTAATAAGAGAGGATTTCCAAATAATCTAAATTCAGATAAATCTCTCAAACGCGGAGAATATGATTATCGTTTTTCGAACATGAACATTGGGTTTATGGAAATGGAAAGATAACAGAATTGTGCATATAGCTAGCAACTACCATGGTAATGAAGAAGTTACTATTCAACGTACGCAAAAAGATGGCACAAAAGTCACAATTCCAGCTTCAGTTGTTATAAAAGACTATAATAAATACATGGGAGGGGTAGACCATGAAGATCGCCTCAGGGCTGTGTATGGTTTAGATAGAAGGTCCAAGAAATGGTGGCATCGCTTATTCTGGGGTCTAATTGATGTAGGTAATATTTGTTAACGCATATGTCATTTATTGCGCTATAAAAGATAAAATATCGTTATTGGACTTTCGCAGAGGAATTGCCCGGGGTCTTATAGCACAAAAACAAATAAACTTTTGTATCTAAATACATATTATTCTTACTTTTTGCATTGGTTCAGAACCTGACGGTACATCTAAGTACCACTTGAAATTTTTGGAGAAGGGTATTTTGAAAAATTAGAAACAAATTAGGACACTTATTTAAGTCCCAATAGGGCTTGAACCATTAAAAAAATCAATATTTTTTGTCTATTTTAACAATCAGGCAACAAAGGGTTAAGACGAGTTCCTACTATTTTTAAATTACTTTTTAAATTTAAAGAATTATTTTTTAAATTTTTGTTTTTATGTAAGTGATTATTAAAAAATTAGAATTAAGGGTGTTGTTTAGCTAAAATCTCCTATGCTATTTCTTATGGGAATTTTACGATTTTCAAACGGAGCTCAGGACTTTATTTGGAAACTTGAAAAAAATTTAAAAATACCGTTAAAATCAGAAAATCGTGATCTTGGCACGTACAGTCGTTGAATTTTAAAAATATTTATAACTACGACTGTTTGAATCTTATTGTTTTTATCTTTTTATTAAGACTAATTATGTATAAATGAAGATTTTATTTTTTAAAATAGACGCTGTATTTGCCTCCGCAATAATAAGAACTACGAGTTAATGTAATAAAATAGTTATCAAATTCATTTTTTAATGAGTAATTCAATTTTAATTAAAGTACTAGCTATTCAATTTTGGTTTTGAAGAATAGGCAACACATTATTCACTTTACCTAGAAGAGATTTATGACCAACTTGTAAATCGACAGGGGGTTAGTTTAGGCAAGTTCCTAAACGGGTAAAGAGGTAAAAACCTCTTCTGTAATATATTTAAAAACTAGAGAAATGAAGATTTTTGCTAATTTAAGCTTTGAACCAATAATAATTAATAATAGGGATGCAAAAAAAACACTCCATTTTTTTAATATTTTGCTGGACCTTCATTTATAATAGGTTCTCTGTTTTATGTTAATCGAAGTCGTTAAAATAATAAGGTTACATAATGCATAATAAATTATTAAATCCTTTCTTTAAAATGTATAGAAAATAGGATTAATAAAATATGCTTATTTTTATTTGAATCAAAAAGAAACAAACTTCAAATTCGATCGAAATGGTATCGGATTGAGTTCATCCACTTCAAATTGTCGACATAGATCATTTTGAAATTTTAATCGGATCGAATATTCAAAAAATTGACCTGAACCGTTCGATTTGTATGAGACTTCAAAATGAACTGCGTACATCTACAATTTTTAAGTGTATCAACTTAATCCGATTCCATTTCAATCGAATCAAAAGTCATGATAGAGACGAAATCATTAATTATTTTATTAAAAGTAAAAAATAAACAAAAATATTTATATACAGGGTTATTCAAATTCGACCGGCAGCATGGGGATCTCGCTTATTTGAAGAGATAGAGAAACGGTTAAATTGGGGCAAAGTTGCGGAATTTTATGGCGACTAATAATCTAAAAAGAAAAGTGCCCTAGCTGCTTTTCTTTTTAAATTATTGTATATCAATATATATAAAATGTATATCACTTGAGTATTTATTTTTAAATTTTGTACTCAAATAAGCTAATTTGTTGATAAAAATTGAGGATCAAGCTGCTCTAGAATAGAAACAAAAACAGGTATAACAAAACATAAATCCATGCTTCGATTACAACCCGAGATTTTGAAATTCAAACACCTTTAACAAGTTTTTAAAGTTTTTATTTCCTAAATTATAAAGTACATTAATAGCATTGTTTACTCAGTTATTTTTGTAATAAACACAAATAAAGAAATAAAATTAGTCGCAATCGAAGCATGGATTTATGTTTGGTTATACCGACTTTTGTTTTAATTCTAGAGCAGCTTGATCCTCAATTTTTATTAACAAATTAGCTTATTTGAGTACAAAATTTAAAAATAAATACTTTTTATCAATATATTTTTATCAATATAATTCGGTGCTGTACCGAATGTCTTTCCTTATTTTGGGTACCAATACGATGGCAATACTCTTGGCTTTTACCAGAAATTACCTAATTACGTCCCGGCCGATACCCTTAGTTTGTAAGGGTGTAAAGAAAGTCGGGGACACCGAGTTGTACCACGGGACAGCAGGTAGATATAATCCTATAGTCGAGTTGTACCACCGATTTTCTGGAGAGGATTAACAGTTTACAATAATAAAATCTAATAACAAACTAAACAGTTGTATCCGATATAATACAAAATACGTATATTTATCTAAAAATTTTTGAAATATACATACATTACATATACCTAAGAAACCTACATACACATATTAATTAGGTACTTGCTAAAAATTTACAATTATTTTACAATAAAATGGATTATTTTTTACTGCAGCTAATAATGATAGGTAGCTTAAAGATAAAGATCTTACAAAATCAAGTTTAGTAATTTTGTTTTCTTCTAATTCATTTATTTTAGAAGTTATATACTCTTGTTTCTTTAAAGTAACAGACCTTAATTTTTCAATTTGGTGGTACAACTCGGTGGTCAAAAAAGGGCAACCTTTTACGCTGCAGGATTAAGTCTGGTGGTCGTGGTACAACTCGGTAGTCCCCAAGAAAGTAACAGTATAATTATGAACAGGTAGTTTATGTGAAAATTTAAGTTATTGTAAAAAGATTAGAAAGAAAATGTACCTACTTACTGTATAAAGTCCAGTCCTTCAAACTTTCTTATGGTAATACAATTTTACGAATTTCATAATCACTTTAGGACTTAATTTTTAGACTTTCTAGTAAATTTAGAGATACCGTTAGAATCAGAAGAATAGATACGGGTGGTTTTTTAATTTAATTCTCCTTCGCTGGTCCTCCTCAATAATTACACAAGTAGTATCGCTGATTCATACCTACGAGTACAATGTTTATAGCAAATTATCAAAATCCTTGATAACACGGCGGCGCCGACAGGTAGTCACTTCGTTATTTGTACCTCGAGTGAACAGTCGCTTTGCCGGTTAGAAATTTTTATAGTGTTTTAATTAGTTATTTTGATTATTTGTTACCATAATTGTGATAAAGATGGCTAAACGCTCCCGCTGTGAAAGAAGGGAGAATAAGGAAAGGAAACAAAGTTTGAAAAGTAAGTAAAACGAAAAGCCTTCTAGGCGTAAAAATTATTTTTTGTGCATTTGTATCCTTAATTAACGTTTAATATACAAAAAGCAAGTTTTGTTTCGAATTTAACAATCAGATGCGCGTCAGCAAACTTTCCATTGACTTTCTTAGTTAACGTTACATGAAATTTTATTGTCACATAGACTAGAGGTCCGTTTTCATGTGACAATAAAGTCGTGGCAGTTGAAGTCGTGACAATGTGACATTTTTTAAAAGGGTGTTTTCATGTAAATTAATGTCATGGAATATTTGTGGAATAATAACCTCTCACTACACAACCATTCAACACGAAAAGGTAAACACTGCCACGACAATGTGACGATATCCGTTTTCACGGAGTACCGAACGTGACAATTTTTCAGAAGTCGCAAAAATATCAAAGTTGGTTTGATTCTCGACATGGTGTCGCGACAATTAATACAATGAAAACACGACTTTTTTAGTTTTATTGAAAAAAGGTGTCATGGCATTGATTTTCACGACGTTAAGAGTCATGGCAGGGTGTCACATGAGAACGGACCTAAGGAAGTTAAATTTGGTTCAATTATAAAGATTGTTTTTGTCTCCTTTTTAAAGT
Source organism: Malthinus seriepunctatus (assembly GCA_963924605.1). NCBI lineage: Eukaryota > Metazoa > Arthropoda > Insecta > Coleoptera > Cantharidae > Malthinus > Malthinus seriepunctatus. The sequence continues at coordinate 130,854,273 of OZ004600.1, forward strand.
TATACCGTTGTATTTTGTAATATTCTTAAGAAATATTTTATCGGACAAGGACTCGTTATAGTCTCTTATTTTATCTAGGGTAGTCGTTATACTACACCGTGAGATATTCCTAGACAAGGACTCGTTATAGTCTCTTATTTTATCTAGGGTAGTCGTTATACTACACAGAAAAAACCTCTTCCGGCAAGGATTTGTCATAGTCGCTTCTTATCTAAGGAAGTCGTTATACTACATCATTAACTTTTTTTTTTTTTTTTTTTTTTTGTTAATAGACTTTCCTGTACTTGAAGATCATTTTTCAAATGTTAAAAACAACAGCCCTTAGTGCCAATTTTGACATCTAGTAACCTAGTTACTAGGTGAATAACAATGTGGATTGTTCAGAGCCTACTGCTACAGAGGCGTTCATTACAAGATCGTTAATCGTGGTCAAAAGAAAACCAGCCGATAGCGATCTAGAAGGTTGGGAAAGATCTTTCTTCAGGGTTACGCGGATCTACAGACTTATATCCCTTAAATATAACCGTTTGAAAGATTTTGTGAAGAATTATCTCATATAAAAAAAAAAAAAAAAAAAAAAAAAAAATGAATAGGAAGAGGAGCAGTTGTTTAACCAAAACAAAAAGTGTTTTTGTCTTGGGTCGAGGGTTATGAAATTAATTCAAATTAATTAAAGTTTAAATGTGAGTATTTGCAAATCTTACAATTATCCATAATTAAGATATAGAATTTACGCAACTGTCGTGGCGGATTGAGGAAGGTGTATCAGTGAAAACAAGATACCACAAGTCGATTGTGCTTATCTCACAAATAAATACTTACATAGAAATTACTTTCTAAGTTGTTAAACTAATAAATAAAAGTTTACAAATTGTAGTCAAAGACTAATTGCAAAAAATTATAAAATTTTTTTCGAAGCACGTAATCTTCACTTACCAAAAATTAATAAGTACCCTAATTAATAGGACTACCTTACCTATACAATTTTAGTTTAGGTAAACAAAAGTTTAGAAGGACAGAAACAGGACGTGTTGCTTTACATAAATATTGGCTAACGATGGGTTATGTAAAGTCCAGTTGGATAAAAGATAATTTAAGTATAAATAAATTGGGTTTATAATACCAATCCTAAGCTACAGACTCTGGTTAGTTGCAGTTACTACAGGGTGAACCGATTGTTGCTGGATCGGTGCTCTGTCCAATGCCATTTTATAACCAATGAGTTTGAAAAAGTTGTTGAATTTCTATTTAAATAGAATTGAAGACATTGGACTTTATTGTCTAACAAACGGGAGGGGACCAAAAATAATCCCTTCGGCACATTTATTTATATTGTCGAAATTTTACATTTTTTTTCAAATTTTAATACAAAAATAGAGCTTTTGTATCAATTTTGTTTGGATTTGCTGAAACTAAATCGACCATTAGCAGTGGCCATCAATCATCAAATTTTTATACAGATTGACCAGAAAGATCTGTCATAAAATACTTCTATGATTTCATGTGTCTAAATCGATAGAGAGGAGGGACAGTAAAATTTTACTTGTAGCCTTCCGCAGAGTTTTCATGTAATCTAAGAGCCATTGCAAAAATTTTCTGTATGAGACTTTGCAATTCAGATATTGATAAATGTAAGAGCCACGGGAGTCAACAATTTACATCCCTCAGCGGTTCAGAGTGTGGGTTAAATAATTTGCCACATTGGGAATATTCCAAGTAGCTACTTAGTGAGGCCACTTCAGAAAAATCTCAAATTAGACTACATTCATTCTCTTCTTATTGGGTTATGGAGTTGATTATGCCCAGCCGGTCATTTGCTTATAAGATTAAGTACTGCTCTGACATAGGCCCTCGTAACGCTTAAACAATAACTGTCTCAGAGGAAACCGTTCTCAGAGTTCATTCAAACCTAAGCTATAAAAAAAAAGAAGACGGGGGGGGGGCATTGTGTAACAATTCAATAAGAGGTTTCTGGTTCGTAGTTCTGTAGAAGAACTATCAAGTAATATACGTTGTTAAAGTCGTGTGGGAAACTTATTTTCAGAGGCAACGGAATTATTAATTCTCTTAGGAATTAATTAATTCTCTTAGGAATTTAGGAATTATTATAATACTACCGCTCTCCGTGGCTTGTATATACTAATCTGGAATTGTTGTGAACAAAGACAAGTTGCCATATTTGCAGGTTACTTATCGGCAGAGTCTAACTTACTTAATGCAGGCAAGGAAACGCAATGACGATCTATAGAGACAAAATATGAGTTGGATACTCAGTCTTCATAAATTTTGTGATAAACTTGGAAATCCGAATATATACTTATTATGAATGTCGCGATTATGTCTTTTGGAGCCCAACCAGGACTCCTTTGTGGAGGCGTTATCACCTTAAAACTAGATGAGTTTTAATCAAGAAAGCTTTTACGCTTCCCTTCTGTTTTCCTTTATTCTCGCAAGCTTTAGAGAGGATCCTAAACGATGACGTCCTTCAGGTTTTAATAGCCCGCAATTGACCGCCACAATCCTGGGTTCTGCGGTTTAGAAGAAAAGTACACCGTTTGATCGGAGAGTTTTCCTGGTTAGACAGGTAATCTAGAGTTCATTACTAGAGCGATGGGAAATGAGGTCACTATAGAAGCCTCTTTGGATTCTCTGGAAACAGCAACACTGACACAATACAACCGCTGCTTTAAGAAATGGTTGTTGGTTTGTGGAAATCGAAATTTAGAGATCCTCTCAGAAATTCGTTCCAAAAATCACATTTTTGGAATATCTGTCAGAACTATTTGGTCGCTTTTCTATATTATTCGACAATAAAACTTTTTATATCCACCAAAAGAAAAAAAAAAAAAAATTTAAAATAAGAAAAATTGTCAACGGGTTTCTTCGAGGTGTGTAAGTAGAAACCGGTAGTAAATTACTTTACGTTTTAAATTATTCAGGCAATTAGTACTTACTTCAGGCCACTTAATCAAAAAACCCTTTCTATAATCTTCTTGAGAACATCTTAAAATACAGATCCGATTAGCGGCAAAAATTGTTTAGGTTTTCCTGTACGTGGGATCTGTAATCTAACGGCGAGTTTCTCGAACGTTAGGGTTCCGTAACATTCCATACTTAACTTTATGAGGGGCCGAAACTTTGTTTGAAAACCAGTTTTTGACAATTAGAAAAAGATATATATTGATGAAGCGATAACTATGTTTAGAGAAACTGGCCATAAGAGAACCAAACTACTCAGAGGGTGGGCCTCATTCTTACACATAAGAATCGGCAACACTTATTAACTTGCAGTCAATTAGCAGATGGCTAGAAGAAAAATAAAGTGGCATTGATAGTCCGTTATTCTCAGCACTTATTGCGACACACAAGTTGAAATCTGCTGCGCTCACAGAGCTGGAGTAGATATTATAGGTATAAGGAATTTAGGTTGTTCGAATTCGTAAACGTTTTCACTAGATTTTGTAACAGGCCAGTTATTTATGAATTTGTTAATTCTGCTAGAGCGGTTAGTCAACCACTTAGCAAATCCCCACACGCAATACTCTTTTGTAAGGTTTTTGTTTTCCTTGTGTAAAGTTCGGTCTTGTACTTTGTATTGATATTCATAAACAGAATTTACCTGTTATAATTTAATTAATTTTGATTGTGGTCGTTTTTGGGAATAAAAATTTTTTAAGATAGCACAAATCGTGTCTTTGAACATCTACTTGTGTAATTATTGAGGAGGACCAGCGAAGGAGAATTGAAAGATTGATTGACTTACCTGTAAGGAAACTCAATCGTAATTCTTCGAGCTGGTCCTCCGAAAATAATTACAACCCTCCCTACCCTTTTTTTTTTCTAATTTTCCCTGGTGCTATCTATATCTGGCAAACAACGAAGTGACTACCTGTCGGCGCCGCCGTGTTATCAAGGATTTTGATAATTTGCTATAAACATTGTACTCGTAGGTATGAATCAGCGATACTACTTGTGTAATTATTTTCGGAGGACCAGCTCGAAGAATTACGATTGAGTTTCCTTACAGGTAAGTCAATCAATCTTTCAATTTTAATTTCTAAAGCTTTACATATTATGCTTCGAAAAATTCGCTATGGAAATACTATACGAATTAGAAATAAGTAAAGACTTTATTTGTATGTCTTAGATCAAGATTTTGTACCTAATTCAGATATATGAAGTAGTTATATTCTCATATTTATTATTCTCTTAATTTAAATTAATTTTTGTATTCTTTTTCATTTAATAATTTATCAATAAATAATTCAAATTAACTAAAAAATATGGACGTATTCTGTTTTATAACTTTTCTAATTTTTAGATCATAAGTTTAATTATATCTATCAAGAAATTTGTTATCTTGGTTGAACCGAAACATAAAAAAAAAAGTAAGAAGGATTTGATTTGTATTGAAATTTCAATAAGGTGTCATAAATCTATCAACTAACTGAGCTTGGGACAGTAAGCAAAAAGGCAGGTAGAATTGTCACTTTAAAAGAAATAATGGTTAGGCAACTCATCCTACATGAAATCGAAATTTTTTTTCACTAAATAACACTCTTAATGTTATTACTTTCCGATACCTTAAGGTATTAAAGGAAAGTATTGTAATGGGGTAAAAAAAAATTTCTGAGATAACACCGGATATATCTGTTTTGAGGTCCCCCGAAACGATCTAGACCATTTTTAGAAAAAAGTCTGTGTGTGTGTATGTGTGTGTGTGTGGATGTAGTTCCCCACGAAATCTCTGAAACGACCGAACCGATTGACTTGAAATTTGGCGTAAGGTCTTATCAGATAACAACGGAGTGCAGAAAGGAGTTTGTTCAAAATCGGTCCGCTAGGGGGCGTGCAATTAAGGAAATTTTGTTTTTTTAAATGGCACTATATAATTTTTTTTAAATCATCCGATAGAGAATTTTTTTCTCTATTCAATGATATAAAATTTTTTAACATTATTTTGTTTTAAAAGGAGTTTTTACGCAATCAAATATCTAATAATATTTGGCAGCTGACGTTCTGACAGTTGTCAAAAAATTTGACATTTGTCAAAAAATTTTGACGTTTATTTATTTTTATTCAGTGATTATAAAAATGTTCAGTATTCTTTTGTTTTCTAACTGTTTTGGTCTTAGAATAATCAACTCAATCGGAAAGTCTTGTGTTGACACAACAGATATTTTTTTTAGTAGGTACATATAAGTTTATTGAATTTTATTTCTGTTTCGCAATGAAATTAATTTACTTAATGTATTTTTAAACAAATTGTTTATAATTATTTTAATAAACGTCACGAATAATTATTAAAATCATTAGAACTAATATTATTTTTCTAGTACATATTTTTGTGTTGTGCTTATTGAATTTTGTTTCTGTTTTTCAATAATTTACTGTATTTTTTTAAATAAAAAAATATTCGTAATTACTTAAAAATTCTGTTTTTGTTCTGTAAAAATTCTGTACCAATATTGAATTTGAGAAAAACGTAGAACAATGTCGAAAGAAGTCGGCAGAAGAAGAAGAATGGAAGTCTGTGGAAATCTTTGAAAGTCACAGTCATTCATTGGAATTCATTGGAATTCTTTGGAATTCAGTGGAATTCATTGGAATTCATTGGAATTAATTGGAATTCATGCAAGTCGTGTACACATTTCTTGTCGGCGAATTACCCTTCGAATAAAATAAAACGAAGTAAATTCGATTCAAATTCATATAACGGTATTTTTGTTGGGTATACATAGCAAATGGCTATAAGGTATGGATCCCCGAAACCGAACAATTTATTAAAGCTCGGGACGTAATAGTTGATGAAATAAATTATAAAACATCTAGACCGCTCTTAATTACTAACAAATCTGACTTAACCAAAGCAGATCATACCATTCATAAATCTGACTTAACCAAAGCAGATCATGCCACTCATAAATCTGACTTAAGCAAAGCAGATCATGCCACTCATAAATCTGACTTAAGCAAAGCAGATCATAGCACTCATAAATCTGACTTAAGCAAAGCAGATGATACCATTCATAAATCTGACTTAACCAAATCAGATGATAATTCAATATTTACACCTGACAGTACTAATACTAATAATAAGCGAGAAATTAGACCAAGTGAAAGGCTTAAGAAACGTCCTAAAATATCTTATAATGAGAATGACGATCTACATGACAATTTTGAGAATCTAAATACATATCTAATGTCTACAAGCAATATAACATCAACAATCCCTAAAACTTATGCTGAAGTTCAAAATAGGGAAGATCGTCATAAGTGGGAACAAGCCATTAAAGACGAATTAAACTCGCTCAAAACCAATAAACTTGGTCACTGGTATCACGCCCTAACAATAAAAATGTAATTGGCTGTAGATGGGTTTTCACCATAAAAAATAATGAACACGGAAATCCGTGGAAATACAAAGCACGACTAGTAGCAAAAGGTTTTAGTCAACAATATTTAACTGACTGCGATGAGACTTTTGCACCAGTTGCAAGGATCTCAACCTTCACGTTAATTCTGTCTTTTGTAAATCAGTATAATTGGGCAGTGCACCACATGGACGTAAAAACTGCATTTTTAAACGGAATCCTGAAAGATGAAATTTATATGCAAATACCTGATCATGTTTGTAAGTTGAATAAAGCGCTCTACGGCCTCAAATAAGCAGCTAGGTGCTGGTTTGAACGGTTTGATAAAGTTTTAAAAGCGCAGAATTTCACAAATTCAAATGTAGATCGCTGCTTGTACTTCAAAACCAATGGTCACATAAATAATAGTTATTTACGTAACCAGTTATGAAAAGACAAATTTTATTTTGACGAACATAATATTTGCTAAAACGAGCCAACGAAGTGAGCAAGTTTAGTAAATTACGTGAGTTAAATAAAATTAGTCTCTTCATAACGTGTTTGGTACAAAATTTTATCTAACCCCGCTATAAAATGAAAAATAATTATTGTGGAGTTCCAAATAAATATAACAAAGCTTGCTGCAAACAAACAAATGCATTAGAATTCTACATTCAGTTATGTAAAATTTCATAACATCACTAGTTATGAAACATTGGACGTTTCAAAACGTCAAAAATGCATTTAAAAATGGACATTTCATAGCGGGGTTAGATAAAAGAATTTTTATTTCAAAATTTTTGTAACTAATTACATAATTAGTAACTAAGCAACAAGTTTACGGAAAAAAAATTTAAAAAATGCATGATGAAATTCTTATTAACATTTAATTAACAAGAGCTAATGAAGCACTTCTAGGCCTCTCAGAAACTTGAAATTTGGCTCCATTGTATATAATGTCCTCAAGATTAATAAAAAAAAGTCTTCAAGTCCTGAAAACCCTCTGGGAGTCGATTGAAGGGGGAGAGGGGACGCCCCCATACTTTTTAGATGAAATCAGACCTTTTTAGGGATCCCTAGAGTGTAATGTACAATGAGTCATTGTACATCTCGAATCTAGACCGTCCCTTGCAGTATTTGCGTGTTGTGGTATTTGGAAAAGGTAGTAGACCAACGCCCATCTTATTTACGAAAAAGATGCAAAAATATATAGAGCTTCTAGTATTTCTAAGGAGAAATACTGATTTAGTGCCTGCAAATAACAAATATCTTTTTGCCAATCCGGGATCTAGCGATCGGTGGATGAGTGGGCAGGCGGTTGTACGAAAATTTGCGTTAAAATGTGGGGCTAAAAATCCGGAACTTTTAACTAGCATTAAATTTAGGAAACAAATAGCAACCATTCTACAGCTAATGAACTTCGAAAGCGACGAAATGGAACAGATCGCTAGGTTTATGGGCCACGCTGAGAAAACTCACCGTGAATTTTACAGGTAAGTTGATACATCACATTTGAATGAAAAAAACAATTTTTTTAAATTTGATTATGATCTCTAGACTGTCCGAAGACGTGTACCAAACAGCAAAAGTTGCAAAAGTTTTACTACTTATGAATGCAGGTAAAGGGGCGGAATTTAAAAGGAAAAGTTTGTGCGACATTCAGGTGGCGGAGGATGAAATAGACTGCGAAGAAATTACTAATCAAGACACATGAAACCAAGCAAGATCGCAAGATGAAACTAAGGATAAAGAGAAGGAATCCGACCCACAATTAAATACTACTGAAGTTGATTTAAATCGTCCTAGTTGTTCTAAGAGTAACCACATAGACCATAATCTACGACTAGATGAAGAAAAATCTTTGTCTTCTTCCAGTTCAACTACTATTATTAATAAAAGGAAATTAAGAAAGAAGAAAGACGTCGTAAGTGAAAAAAGTACAAAAGTAAAAATTGGTAATCGTATTAAATAGTATTAGGTTTTTTTTTAAACCCATATAAAAAAGAAAATCGCCGCTAAAAAATACGAATGTATTAATTTCATAAAAAATTACAATCAAAACTTTAAAGAGAGCGATTGGGTAAGAATCAAAACATTGGTCTACAATATGTACCTACCGCATGAAATAATTCCTTTTTGTTAATGTTTTTTTTAATAAAGAACGTTTCGTTTAAACAATTTAATTTTATTTTTAATTATAGGTAAAACCAAGTGCCCACCCTGGAAAGTGGCGATCTAAACAATTAAACTCCTATACAGTACCTAAACAATAAGATCTTATCTTTTCAACAAATTTGGTAAAGTTTTATAACTTTAAAGGGGGTGTAAACCAAAAATTAAAGTTGTAGTACAGGGGATTCTAAGAACAAATTTTTAAACCGCACATCGCTGTGATGCGCCGTTCAAAATATAAAAGGTTTTTTAGCAAAAATGCGCTACGTCACACGAACAAATTCGCTATCGATGCATCGGTCGCATAGCAGCATGCTAGTCCCGTAGACTAATTTCATATAAACAAAATTGTCAACTTCAGTTCAATGTCAGCTATGCGCTTGCTGGTTGCATGTATTTGTCTGTCTGACGTCACACGTTTGAAACATAAATGCTTTATATCTCGAAGATCTCGGTTTTGGCTTGGTAACGTCGGTAGTATATGTCAAATTGGGCTTGTATAAGCGGTACAACAAAGCTATTTATATAACTGAAATGCGAAATTTGATCGAAACATACCATTTATTCCAGATATTTTGCAGACTTTTTAATAACACAAAATTAGTTCGTTTAGTTCGTAGTCAAACTCATGACTTAATGTTTTAATGTTATATGTTTTTGAACATTTTTAAGTATTTGGGTTACTATAATGTTCAACGTATTGATTTTTGTGACTATGTTTTTTAATTTTATGTAGCTTTAGTTCTTTAATTATGTTTCATGCATACTGTTTGTAATGGTTGAAATAAAATTATAATAATAATTTAATTGTTTAAATTAAATGCCCAAAAAAAGACTGATTAAAAAAATATTTGTTTGAAATAACCTAAAAATAAACATTTTCTTCCTACAGAGTTAACTTTCTATAGAAATATTTATTTAATTCAAAGTTATCTGATATTTTTGTTTCAAAATAATACAAATGTTAATACAACCAAATATTGCTTTAAAATTAAAAAAAAAACTGTTCCTTTAAAACAAAAGAGAGATTTATTTCGCCATATACAAACAACAAATTTATTTGAAGTAAACGAATTTCATTTAATTTAAACAATTACTTTTCTCTGTGTACGCTATTTCAGCCGCAATTAAAGATTGGTTAAAACTGGCGAAACAACGATACTTAAAACCCATTCAACCTCGGTGATGCATAATACGGGTGCATCATGTGCGACTGTCCGCTAGTTATCAAATCAAATTTTTATGTATTTGGGAATGAAGATTTACTTACATTCCAATATGAAATACTTATTATAAATTTTATAATATTATCTTCTCACTGTAAAAATATGTAGTTTGTTAAAAAAAGTACGTTTTAATTATTATCCTGTGGGATATAAATGCAAGTGCTCATTTAGTTGGCGTTGTCAGTGTTTTTCCATTAGCAATAAAATGAAGATATCCATCGTATGTTGGGGAGGACATTTTCCTGAACAAATTATTTCAATGAACTTTTTTTCTATTTCTATTGGTTTTCATTTTAAAGCGTCCGACATAAGTGTTTGGTCGCCCTGTATACACATTACACAATACACGTAAGTAATAAGAAAATTGTTTAAGAATTCAAATTCAGTTTTATCATTTCTTACATTAAAAAACACGTGCCTGCTTATGTATGACGTTTTTTAATTGAAATAAAGCCTTTTATGATTATTCGGAATATACACTATCATGCATCAGTAATCCGAATGTTTCAAAAATCCGGATTTCCTGTTTTAATTAATCCGGACTATCGATGTTCTACTATACCAAATGATGTTAGGTTTCATCGCTTTAAGACGAACAGTTGTTGAGATTAAACGGATGAGATGAGAGATCCGACTGAGAAGATCCGACCCGTTTCCTGATTTGAAAACAGTAAAAATATACAGGGAGCTGGATTTTAAATAATTAAATATTCAATAAATTTGGGTTTAGTTTAGAACTGTGTTCACAAAACAAAGAACTGTACTCTTTCGACCTTTCAAAAAGAGTTTGGTTACTTTTAGTTCCAATAAATAATTAATAATGTCAGTGATGTTCGATTACTTAAAGGAAAATGTATTAATAAAGTGGAGAAAAAAAGGTTCACTTTTATATTGTGGTAGAAGAAAATTTAAATTTGAAAACACTCACCCCTTTGTTAAATTAAAAATATTTGGAAAATTTTCATCCATTACGTCAAAATTGATTAACAATATTGTCTTTCACTCATCACCATCACGCACGACGTACACCACGATACTAAATAAATACCTTGAAAAATTATCTATCGTAACTAACTTTCTTATCGTCGCTTCGATGTATAAAAATGCACATTTATTCAAATTTTTAATAAAATATTTTAAAAATACTAATAAATGACGAAACGTTTTATCACATAATTTGTGTCATTCATAAAAAATTTAATTATGTGTTTTTGATTTTTTTTGACCTATGTTTATTCGATTTTCATTAATTTTTAGTAAGTTACGCCAAATGTGTATAGCAAAACCCTCAAAATTTTTTACTTCCAAGTCCACGTTTCGCTTGTTTTTTGGAACTTTTTCAAGACTCAAAAAAAGGAAACGCGTTGTTGTAGTATAATTTCAAAACAGAGATCAAGTAACAGTCGAAATGATATCATTGTAGGTACAAGTGCCTTGAATGGCGGAAATGTAATGGAAAACTAAGTTAGAGATAAGAATTATTGTGAAGATAGCGGATTAGATCATGTTACGCCTCGGTATCTGCGTATCTGCCTCCAAGTATGGAGGCAGATATTTTAGTTGAAGGTTTTAAAAACAGTGAAAGAATGTATGGAGTAAAGTATTCCAGGATAAAAGCCGATAGGGACAGCAGTACATATAAAAAGGTTTTAGAAGCAAAGCCTAGTTACGAATGTAACCATATTCTTAGAAATTTTTGCAACAAGCTGCACGCTTTAGCTACACTTCGGCGATTACTACAAAGCAGTGGAGTTACAGGATCCATCGCTCACAACAAAAATAAGATCAATGGAATTTCTCTATAAGAAAAGATATGTAAAACATAACAAATCATGTTTTTGGATTACACAATGATTGTGTAAAAACAAAAAGCAAAAGAGCGAATAACTGTTATGGTTGGATGCAATATGACTGGGGCTGAAAACTCAAGCTGCTTGTCATTGGAAAATCGAAAAATCCGCGCTGTTTCAAGGGTATGAAATCACTCGATGTGGATTACGAAAATAATAAAAAAGCGTGGATGACGAGTCAAATTTACGAAAACTCGCTTTTAAAGCTTGATAAAAAGTTAGCCTGTCAAAAAAGGGAAATTGTACTGTTTATTGATAACTGCCCTGCTCATCCAAAAGAAGTAGAAGGTAAACTAAAAGCTATAAAACTTGTTTACTTTCCTCCAAATATGACTTCTTTATTACAACCAATGGACCAGGGGATCATTAAAAATCTAAAAGAACATTACAGAAAACGAATTTTAACGAAAGTTTTGGCTAATATGGAAAATGATACCCCTGCAAGTGTGATATTAATTGATGCAGTTAGGGATCTCAGTAAAACATGGAATGTGAACGTAAAAGAACAAACAATTGCCAATTGTTTCCGGAAAGCAGGGTTTGTTAAAGACGAACTTGTGCAAGATATTGAAAATTGGGATGAAGAAGATCTTCTTCCACTATCCGAATTAAATGCATGTGAAATTAGCTATTTCCGAAAAACAACATGGATTTATGCCTAAGAGATCAACTGTATCTAATCTGTTTCCTTTTTCACAAAGAGTCTACAAGGCTTTTGGTAACGGTGCACAACTGGACGTGGTTTATACGGATTTTCAAAAAGCATTCGATAAAGTAAATCATGATATTTTAATTAAAAAACTGAATTCGTTTGGGTTAAGTCCGTTGTGCGCCCTCATTACCTCTTACCTGAAGGGTCGCTCTTTTGTTGTAGATTATAACGGTTGCAGATCCTCGCCGATGCACGTTTTTTCGGGAGTGCCCCAGGGAAGCAATCTGGGGCCGCTATTCTTTTTGTTGTTTATAAATGATATAGAGAGCTGTCTGAAATATTCCGACTGTTTGTTATTTGCAGATGATGTGAAGTTTTTTAGAGAGGTTAGATGTGAAAGCGATTGTTACGAATTACAGAAGGATGTGCATAGCATTTTGCAATGGGGTAAAAAAAATCATCTGGAGTTCAACGTTGAAAAATGCTCTATTGTCAGTTTTAGTTTAAGTAAAATACCTCTTCAGTATGATTATTCTATGGGCAGTGCTATTTTGCATAGACCTCAAATAATAAAAGATCTTGGGTTAAAATATGATTGCAGGTTTTCATTTCATCAGCATATCGCGGATATCGTTTCGAATGGTCGGAAGCTTACCGCTTTTATTATAAGAAATTCAAAAGACTTCGCGAGCCCTCAATCAGTAAAATTTCTGTACAATTCAATAGTTCGTCCAGGACTTGAGTATAGCTCAATCATATGGAATCCCATTTTTGCCAATCATACTTCTGAGATAGAAAAAATTCAGAATCGCCTGCTTCGCTATCTTTATAAAAAGGATACTGGCACCTACCCGGACTTCGTCAATGTAAGATCTAGTTACTTGAGAACTAGATACAGCCTTCCGAGTCTTGCCGGTCGACGTCAGATATCGTACGCCATGTTTATGTATAATGTAATTAATAATAACGTAGACTGTAGAGAAATTCTGGAAATGGTTCAATTTAGGGTTCCGAGAACAGTAAATAGTAGAATTAGGACTCCATTAGTTGTTCCTTTTGCACGCACTGTTTCCCTCTCGCACGCTCCTCTTTGTCAATCTTCAGTTACATTAAATAATCTATATGTCGGTTCGGAGGCTGATCTGGCCATGTCTAGAAAATGTTTTGCCGCAGTGTGCAAAAATTTCTTTTTGTAAAAAAAAAAATTAAAAAAGCCGTGTGTTCTGAAGTCACTAATGAGGTATAGTACCACAAAAAAAATAGTGTAAAAAATTTGTTCTTTTTTGTCTACATGTAATTAGGGGTAATCCCTGTTTGTAGATATTATTTTCTTCTAATAAATAAATGTTTTATGGACTTCGTATAAAACCACAGCACAGATAAATGATGTAACTTTTGAATATTACGTTAATGTTGATGCTGATGCATGTACCATGGATTATCCCACTGATGAAGAAATGTTGGAAAGTGTAATAGATAGTCGTGTTCTTAATGCAACAGGTAATTCACACACATAACTGTAGTTAAAAATAAAAAATACATTTGTTATAGAATCTGACGAGGATGAGGATGAAGGCGAAAGCCAAACATTTAATGTTATACCCACGTTTGAACAAGTTTATTCTTCTCTTGAAAAGCTGAGAACTTTTGTGGAGACTAGAAATAATGTTTCTGATAATGTTTTTAAGTCTTTAAATTTGTTAGAAAATTTTGTAGAAAAGGAGAAATGGTTGACCAAAACACCAAAAAAATTCCAGAATATTTTGAAATAAACAAATAATTTTTATGTACGTTTTCTGTGTTTTTCACTAACTCGAAATTTCTCTAACTCGAATTTTTTTCACCGTCCCTTGAGATTCGACTTAGGGCAATTCCACTGTACTAAACATTTACTTTGATCAAAACCTTCTACATTTGGTCTAGAATACACTAAAAATTTACGTTTTTTGAAAACATTTATATTTGATCTGCAATATGTGGCGAAATTAAACGCTACAAAATTCAAAATGACAAACTAAACAACATTAACAACGGTGAGGTTGCCGGTCCACTCAGCGAGACGGGCGTAGGTTAAGATTGTAAAGATTACGGGCGCCACACGATTTACCTCACAATTGTTCGAAATTCCTGAAATCGCGAAAAAGGAGAAACAACAAAAATAAAATAAAATAAGGTCACTATTACTCAAATATCTCATATACTAATTCAAAGATTATTATCATAATATTTACAAAGATAACTTCAGTGTATACGAGTAAGAAAAAAAATGATTCACAGATCGATGTAACATGAAACGATAAATGACAAATTACTAATCAATCTTATACTAAAAGCAAATCAATATTTAAAAAAAATTTGAACGGTACCGATGGCCACCTATACTGTCTTTACAGTCAGTTTCAAATTTCAAAAATTTATAAATTTTAACCGTATTCAAACTAAAAATAATTGTCAATAACCGACAACGATCTTAATCAAATTCAAATAAAGGTCACAGACCACGATGAACACACAATTATTAACTTATCTAAAAGATGTTGATAAACGATATATGTAGATGACGATCTGGCAACTGATGATTGATTAATTGGAAAATGATTATGGCGATGATAGCTAGAGAACTCTTGCAACTCTCAGCTACTGATTTAATGATAAAGATTATGATATACTCCATCCACAGTACGCGTATACACTGGAGCGTAATCCACGATAAAAAAAATAATTAAATAATTTTATAATGATCCAATTTTATGTTGCGAAAAAACCATACGAAAAAGACATGTGTCAACAATATTTGTTGTATATGTACATAATGTATATGTACTAAAGACCACATGTACAAAAAAACCCTAAAAAGAGAGAAATAAAATAGAAACAATTAATTAAACATGGACGAACATACCTTATTGATAAGGGTCTTTCCTGATAACCAAAAATCGGGTACAAAAATCCCAAAAAGGTGGATACAACAAATCCAACGAATTTTCTAGTCAAAATCCCCGTAGGAAAATAAAGAACTTCAAATACACTATAACTATAAGTTTTTTTATTTTAAACGACTAACAAAATTCGACCTCGATATTTAAGGTGATGAAAAATTGATTGCTCTTACAACCACAGGTCAATGGCAATCAACAAAATGGACTCTCTTATCAATAATGGTATGTAGAAAGGGAACATAGAATTTTAATAATACCTATAACAATACTAAAGTTACAATAAACAAACACTAGAGGTAGGTAGAAGTTAGAAATAGAATAAAAATTATAACAATGAAGTTAAGGCGAAAAATAAACGTTACAAATATACTAATAATTTACGTCGATCAAAAAAGTCAATTTTTGATGCTTTTAAATGACCATGTATTGTATATTCTCTTATTGATAGACTTCACTCATCATCTTACTGCTCGCCTCATCGACAAGGAAGCTTTACTGGACAAGTAAAGCTAATTTGTTATAAATTGCTGAAATATATTTTTTTAGATTTGCGATGCAGGTTTGAAAATAATCGCGTGCAACAGCCGATTACCTGGGTCTACGCACGACAGTGCTATATGGCAGCTGAGTGATGTAAGAGAGCATTTGGAAAACCTGTATTTAACAAAAGAAGTCCATTCGTCTTGGCTAACAGATAAATGATCATTAAGTTTTTAATAAAACTTAATAAGTTTTAATAATAAGCAGAAAAGAATTGTCTTTCGATTAGTACCTAACACTGTCATCTTTATTGGTTCATATTTGTATTTATTATCAAATTTTAGGTGACTCAGGGTATGGCCTACAATTGAAGATGCAGCTGAAAATACTCCCGAAGCAGTGTACACACACAGAAAAAACAATTTGGTTGAATTAAGAAAATTGGTTTGTTTGACTTTAATTTTGTTGTCTTAAAGAAATTAATTTTGAATAAAAACAAATAAATTTGGATCAAGAAAACTAAATTTCTTCATCCAAAGACATGGATTGTTTGAATAATCCAAACCGATATTTCTTTCGGTTAACGAATTGAAAATTTATCCCAACAAAATGTTACTTTGAAATGATCAACTATTTCATTTGTTTAATTGAAACGCAGGTTTGTTTGAAAGTATAATGCGTGATTTAGAAAAACAAAATAATATATTTGTACTAGCAGGACCCGTGGGCTACGCCATTGCTGATTTTTTTAAATCTTGTGATTTGATCTACTTAGGGTAAAAGTGGTGTAGATGCCCTACTAGGATAGATGCCCTAGTGCGTAATACTTCTGATCTGTTTGCTTGACGACAACACGTAAGCGGTTAGTAGGTGCAGATTCGTACTTCGAGTTATGTGCACATGCAAGTGGGTTATATGCCATAGTTTTGAAACAATTTTTTATTAATATTATGTAAGTACATTTGAAAGTGCATGTAACTGTAATGTTGGGGGACTAATTACTAAGCTTTTACGTACTCTAATTTCTTTCTATCGCCTAACTTTTTTTACCATATATCAAATTTGCTTTAATTTAACCTATAAATAACCATTGCCGCTTGTTTATGCCGCGCCAATTTTAAATATTAGGTGGGGCTTCTATCCCTCTATAAAAGGATATATGCCCCTCCTATAAGTGGGATATATGGCATATAAAAATGTGTGATATTAAATACAGTGAATTTTTAGATAATAAGATGCCACGAAAATATCAGAGAAAATGCAACGTCAATCCAAGAGCTGTTTGGTCAGAAGAGAATTTAAAATCTGCTATAGAAAGTGTAAAAAATAAAACTATGGGCGTAAATCAAGCTAGCAAAGCATACCATATTCCTTCCCGTACTTTAAGGAGAAGATTACAATCTGGTAATTATAAAAAATTAAGTCTTGGTAAAGCCCCTGCATTAGGTTTTGAAAACGAGCGTAGGCTAGTTGCTCATATACAAAGACTAGAAAAAGCAGGATTTGCTCCAAGCCGCTGCACAGTTCGTCGACTTGCTTATGAGTTTGCTAAGAAACTAGGTAAACAAAATTTACTCTCGCCGAAAAACAATGAAAAAGGTATGACAGGTCAACATTGGTTACTTTCTTTTCTTGAACGAAATTCGGATTTGAGTATTAGACAAAGTGAAGGCTTGTCATTGGCAAGGGCAAAAGGGATGTGTCGAGAAGAAGTAAATTTATTTTATGATCTTTTGGAAAAGACTTTGACGGAACACAATTTATTAGATAAACCCAATCGGATATATAATATGGACGAGTCCGGAATACAACTAAACAATAAACCCGGAAAAGTCGTGGCCACCAAGGGGTCCAAGGATGTACACGTACTCACATCCGTTGAGAGAGGCGAAAATGTAACCATCATTGCATGTAATAACGCAGAGGGTTCTTTTCTACCACCTGTTATCATTTTGAAAGGAACCAGAAAAAAAAATGAACATATGTCTGGTTTACCTGCTGGATCCGACATATATATGAACAAAAAGAGTTCGTTTATCACATCGGAACTCTTTCTAAGATGGCTGAAATATCACTTCTTGCCCAGAAAGGGAGAAGGCAAGGTACTACTAATATTGGATGGGCACGCTTCACATTTAAATTCAATCGAAATGCTTCAGTTTGCTGACGAAAATGACATTATAATGATATGCTTGCCTAGCCATACGACGCAAGCCCTGCAACCGCTTGACCGTTCTTTTTTCAAACCCTTGAAAGATTATTTTAAGCAAGAGGCAGACTTGTGGATGTTTTCCAACGAAAATCGGAAAATTGGAAGATTACATCTTGGTCAGTTAATTGGGAAAGCATGGGAGAAAGCGGCGACTGTTGGTAATGGCGCGTCAGGGTTTGGTGCTACTGGAATTTTTCCATTTAATCGTACGGCAATACCGGATCATTTTT
The DNA here is from genome assembly GCA_963924605.1 of Malthinus seriepunctatus. Classification (NCBI taxonomy): domain Eukaryota; kingdom Metazoa; phylum Arthropoda; class Insecta; order Coleoptera; family Cantharidae; genus Malthinus; species Malthinus seriepunctatus. The sequence goes on from OZ004600.1 coordinate 130,872,387, forward strand.
TCCAAATTTCTGATAATTCAAATACTAATAAAAATTCAACTATCACAGGAACAGATAACACAGATGCAACACAAATTGTACACAATTTATCAGATGTGGACGTTACTGGATTAATTAATATTGGCGATCTACCTTCAAATTTCTTTGATAATGACGAAAATTATATTATAGAAGTTACAGACGACATTACAAATAATAATTTAGATGTCATCAGTGAAGGTTCTGCTCGTTCAAATATGAGTGCTACTCCTACTACTGCTATTATGTTGCCAAAAGTGCACAAAAAAGAACCTGATGTAGATCATGAACTCCCAGACGATGTCAACACACCATCAAAATACCTTCATGACATATTTCCTGTTCCTACTATTCCACTATCAAAAAGTAAGAGAAAACAATCTGCTGCTGTAATAACAGGTAGAAATATTAAAGAAAAACGCACAGAAAAAGATAGAAGTTCAACTAAAAATAAGAAAAAAGAAAAACAAAAAAGCAGCTGCTCTGATGTAGCCTCAACATCGGCAAACTATGATTCTCAAGTAAGTATTGCAAGTGAAGAAAGTACAAATTGCGTCGAATGTTTGGAAAATTATTACCATACAACCGAAAAAGTAGATTGGATCAAGTGTGTGTCATGTGAACAGTGGCTTCACGAAACTTGTACTATGTATAGCAATAGGTGTAATGACTGCGGAAGGGCTATTAAACGCCAGGAAAAGTGCAAACGAAAAATTTAAGGACAAAATACTTATTCTGTTTCTTAGTTTTCTAGAAATACTTTGCGTTAATAAAAACGAGTTTATTTTATGTTTATTATACTATTATAGTTGATATCTTAATAAAAACATTTAAAATTTAGTTTTTTAATTTCAAAGAAAAGTTATGGTATAGGTACTCAATTCAAAATCCAACATCTATTTTAGCAACTGGGGCGTCTATCCCTATATGAGTCGTCAATCCCACACGTTAGGGCACAAATCCCATACCTATGGGATAATTGGCTAAATGTAATAGTATTTTAAAAATTAAATATTCATTCTTTAATGTTGATAAAATAACATAAATCAAGGTTTTTAATGGAAAAAATTAATAACAAAATATATGTCTGCTTTATATTTAAGCGAAAATTGAATTATTACGTAGTTACATTACATATTCCTTAGGTAGGGCAACCATCCCACTTTTACCCTACTACCTAATTTTATTGGTAAGTATAGAAACATTCTTTTAGGAAATAATAAGTAATTGTGTCGTAATAAAAGGTAATAATAAGTGGTGTTTTCACAGAACAGAACATTAACGATGTGGATCTTCTGCAATTTTTATCAGATTCACATATAAATATACTAGCGCCAACATTCGGCGATCAGTTCCGTTTTATTAAAGGCCTTAACCAGCTAAAGAACAGAATCTCACCTGTGATTCCCCACAAACCCGTCAAAAATTTAAAGGATGTAAACGAGGTGAGTCATTAAATTATTTAATTTAAAATTTTTTACTTAAAAAAATAATGATACCTACTCTAAACTCTAACAAGATACTTAACTTATAAATCAGTTATTCTGAATTTTTGAACTCCTCTTATATTAAATGTCGGAAGTCCTATTGTAGATTTAAGAATCCACACAATTAATATAGTAAAACATATTTTTTGAGCTCAGGCTACCTTTGAGGTCGTGGATAATTTTTCTCCGCCGCTAGCAAAGAAATTTTGTGAAACGACGCCCACAAATCCTGACGAAAATGTAATTGTATTTACATTAACTGACACTGTTGTACCTCTAATAAGACCGGGTACTAGTTCACAATCCGCGTCCACAGAAACTAATTTGTCAAACAGCGACTGTGGATTGAATTCTTCGTTTTTAAATTATTGTTCTACAGAAGAAGTGGCAAATTTAAGTTTAAGTACGATTCTAAGTGCTGATATAATTGGCCGGACGATTTTGAGCAAGTACGCCAAAACCTTTACTTTAGATAACAAGACAGAAATAATATCTGCGAAATAATCGTAACTTACTTTTTAAATAAATCCTATAAACTAAATAATGACTCCTTATCGACTATTGCAAATAAAATAGTTGCTCTTTTTCCTGCCTGCGAGAAGAAAACTACTTACTTTGTCAGTCCTGTACTAAAAAGCAGATCTGGCCGAAATAAACCTGAAGTATCGAAAGGAAAGTTGGTTGATAAACATAGGAATAAATTAACAGCAGTGAGAAGAGCCCTCGCCATTCAAAAAACGGAAGAACAAGAAATCGACGAGCCTATTGAATGTGAAATATAAATTTTTTAAGAATTTCAAAATTAATCTTACTAATTTAAGAACCATCTCAAGTGGCGAAGGACAGTTGTGGCTTTCTATGAACACGGAACCTGACGCAGAAGTGTTGCAGGAATGGAAAAAGTCTTATCTCATACGGAAGATACATCATAAAACAATCGAAGAATTTTACAAAGATTGGCCCATTTTGGAAAACCAGATTGCAATAGAATTGGTAAGACCCATAAAGCTTTAATAATAATTAAATGCGCCATATCTTTCTGTTTTTATCTGGTTCCCACTTTTAGTCCTGGTTTCAAAGAGCTTTTCGTGGACAACGAAAATTAATCGTTTTCTCCTGTATTACTTTTGTATTAAATTCTTTAAGGCCCTTAGAACTCTGCTTTTAATCAAAAAAGCCTACACTGATGCACGCTTAACGTACATCTCAAGTTATAATATGAGCTTATTGGTAAAGTGCCCGTTTCATAATGTAAACAATAATTTGGTAGTTACTTTGATTATAGTTGACTCAGTTAAATTAAGTTCAAAATTGTAATTTTCAGATCTCTTATGATTTCAAGGAAACCTTTAATAAGGATGTGGAGATAGAAGAAGCCTTTGATACATTTTTTGAACAAGTTTTAAAAGTACGGCGCCAAAATCTATCAGCCTCAGATGAAACAATTCTTTGGCGTTTAGTATTAAGAACTTAAGTCAATAATTTGCGTTTTTCGGTTTTATATAGCATATTATAGGAAATTTTACGCGCTTTCGATTAGTATTAACAGCTTAAGTCAATGGTTTTAAATAAGAGAAACAGAGATGTAAATCCTAAAAACTTAAAACGCATTGTAACTTTTTAGATATTCATAACAACGTAAGTCGACTTACGGTGTTAATACGAAACACAATAATCGTAGTTATAATATAGGTACGCGTAGTACTAAAACCTTAAGTCAATGTTTAGTTTTTAATATTTTTGATTTTCTATGAAAATTTATTTTATATTACCTAATTACTTACTAAACTTTATGACTTGTAAATAATGTAAAATTGCGTCAATAAATTGGTTAACTGAATTTAAGAAAATTTTTACTAACTATAAATATAATGCATAACATCTGCACTAACTATACACCTTTAGTAACTATGCTAATTATTATTAACAATAATAATTATTCCACACAATTTATTTCGACAAAGAACTTTATCGATATTTTGAGTTGATAATATAAACCGAGACAAAAAATTGCAGACACTATGAAGTAAACAACTAGATAGTATTAAAATAAATAAATAATGGACTTATCACCACAAAATGTGTAGCTTTGCTGTCCTTATTCTGATAATAAAGGTGGAGATTATATAAAAAAAATTTGCTATTCATAGTAATGTACTATAGGTATTTACAGACAGTTTAGTTGGTTTTGTCTTCTTGTTCTAGAAGTATCTAAAATTAATTTTTCAAAAGTGTAAAGTGCGTTTAGTGTAAAAAATGAGTGCAAGATCCAAACGCATTGTAGAAATGGTTTTAAATCAACACCCGGAGAAAAGTAAGTATTATACCTATCTCGAATTTAAAAAAAAATTAACTTTAAAATTTTTTGTCTAAAGCTAATGCCACTATTAATTATTGTTATAGCTAAAACATGCTCTACAGCATCCTCACTTCCTCCAAATTCGGAGAATTCAGAAGAAAATAATTTACCGTTGCTAACCAATCCAAATAACCCACAGTCCTCGGATTTAAAATTAATTAATTTAGAAGTTGCAGGACCATCAACATTAACAAAATCTATTAAAAATTATTGTAAGGAAATTTTAAGGTATAACTAAACAGAGAATTTTAATTTTTAATTTTGTAACAGCATGCTCGACGTCATCTTCGCCCGTACCTGTTAATTATTCAGAACGGGATGATATATTTAGTTCCGACGACAGCGTTTTCGATCCCAATTATGAACCAGTTGATAATGGTTCAGAAAACGAAAATTCAGAAAACTCGCAAACCAAAAGAGAAAATTTGGAATCGAGTGGTTTAAACATTGCAGGTCCATCAACAACAAATACAGTTATTCCATGTAAGTTAAGTCTAAATGGCAACTGTTCAAAATTTTTAATTTTCTTTATGTTATAGCCGATGAACTTCAAAATCAGAAACCTGCAAAGAAATGGAGTGTAGCTGTTCGTAAAGAGAGAAAGAAATTATTAAATACCGGCCAGTCGTATATAAACGTAAGTGGAAAGCCAGTTAATGCAAGAGAACTAAAACCTTTAGAAACCTGCCGAAAGAAATGCCACCTATTGTTAAATGAAGATGTAAGAAAAAAAATTTTTAAAGAATACTGGCAATTAGGAAACCACGACAAACGAGTGAGCTTTATTGCTAGTTTGGTAGAAAATGTAGATAAGCAAACAACACGCAAAAGAAAACCAGGAAGTGTAAAAGTTAGAAATTTCACATATGAGTATTTTTTTCAAATTAATGGTAAAAGGGTACCTGTTTGCAAAGCTTGTTTTTGTTCAACGCTTGATGAAAAGGAAATGTTTGTAAGAAATACACTTCAAAATAAGCAAAAGAGTACATCAGGCATTATTAATAACGATGCACGTGGTAAAAGTTCCTCTGTAAACAAGAAAACTGCCAAAGAAATAGAAGCAGTTCTTACTCATATTTATTCTTTTCCGGCTTACGAGAGTCATTATACTCGTAAGACCAATGATAAAAAATATTTACCAACCCACCTAAATTTGACCATCATGTATAAATTATACAAAGAAACGCATCCAAAGCCTGTGTCGAGAATGGTGTACGAACGTGAGTTCCACAAAACTAATTTAAAATTTAAAAAGCCTTCAGTCGATACGTGCAGCAAATGTGACACCCTTGCTATGAAAATTAAAGTAAGCAACAGTGAAGAAGAAAAATGTAAAAGTCAAGAAGAGTTAAAATTGCATCAGGAGAGAGCAGATTTGGCGTACTCGGTAAAGAAAAACGACAAAACGGAAGCACAGGCAAATAATAAAAAAAAATGTTTTTCATTTGATCTGCAGCAATGCTTACCAACTCCTCTTATTTCGTCATCGGTGGCGTTTTATAAACGCCAATTATGGACTTTCAATCTTACAATTCATGATAACAGCAGTGGTGAGTCCACTAATTATATGTGGCACGAAGCTATTGCAGGAAGGGGGGCAAATGAAATTGCGTCTTGTTTGTATATCCATTTGCAAAATATAGATCCAATAGTAGAAGAAGTAACGTTCTATTCGGATACATGTCAGGGCCAGAACAAAAATAGCCACGTTTCTGCAATGTTTCTAAAATTTATGGCTGAATCTGACCATATCAAAGTCATCAATCATAAGTTTCTTGAGCCAGGGCATACGCACATGGAGTGTGACGTCGATCACTCCATGATAGAAAAACAAAAGAAGAGATTGACTACATCCGTGTATCACCCACATGACTGGTTCCAGTTAGTAAGAGGAACTGGAAAGAAAAATCAATTCAAAGTGATCGAAATGACCCAAAACAATTTTTTAGATTTTGCAGCACTTTTAACAAACACACTGGTTTTTCGAAAAAAAAATATTAATAAAGAGGCTTTTAAGATTCACGATGTAAACTGGTTGCAATATCGAGCCAATGAAACAGGAATGTTATTCTATACCGATTCGCTATTAAATGAAGAACATAAAGAAAAAGTTAGTTTTTTAAGAAGAAACACCCGTGTTAGTATGCCAGTCAAGCAGAAATATTTCGATAGCGTACCAATATCGAAAGAGAAAAAGAAAGATATTTTGGATCTTCTACCGTTAGTTCCACCCATTTTTCACCAGTTTTATCAAGATTTAACAACAAATGACGAACTAACGGCAGAGGATCCAGATTTAATTGAATTTGAGGAAACATGATCTTATTATGCTTTTTTTTATGTATTAATAAACAATAAAAACTATAATTTTCGAATAACGTGTTAGTTTCATATATAAAAAGCATGACTTAAGTTCTTAATACTGCCCTAAGTTAAATATATAAATCATCATAACATCTTAAGTTGACTTAAGATTATAATACTAAACAAGATGCAATAACTTAGTAGTATTAAAACCTTAAGTCAGAAAAATAACTGACTAGAATTAGGATTTCAAAACTGGGCAAAAAGGCTTAATTACATCTTGTAATTACTTGACCATACGAAACAAAAAATTTTTTGGTACATTATAACTGAAGTAGTAAATTAGCATAAAAGCTTTTCACGCCTCCTGAGATATTGGTTTTTTTGACTTAAGTTCTTAGTACTAATCGCTAAAGAATTCTTAAGGTAGTTGTTCCCCGACAGTCGGAGCAAAAAGTTAAAGTGAGAAAATAAAGGACAGTCAATAGAATCCGTAATTCATAATTGCAATAACTTTTTGATGTTTTTGTACCACTCCTAGCCAATCCCGTACGAGCAGTAAAATGTTGCAATACTGTCAGAGTTTGTATATTCTTGATAGTGATAGTATACAGTGAGATTTATTTAAGATTGGCCATAGGATTTTACATGTTAATTTTTAAATTCCTTGGGATATTTTATTCTATACGGAATATTTAAGAAATTTATGCTATACAGTTGCAGGATAATATGAAGTATCGAAACACATCCAATTTATCCTACTGCAAGTAACCAAATAGCTGCAAAATAACAATTTTTGAACACCTTTAGCTTGTATTTTTGGTTAGTTTTTAATTTGTAGAAGGCTGAAATTTTACTTGACGTTTAACAGATGCAAACTACGAACGTCAAGTGAAATTTTAGCCTTCTACAAATTAAAAAGTAACCATAAAAACATGCTAACGGAGTTCGAAAATTATTCTTTTCCAGCTATTTCGTTACTTGCAGGAGGATAAATTAGAATTGTTTCGATACTTCATATCATCCGGCAACTGTATAACATAAATTCCTTAAATATTCCTTATCGAATAAAATATCACAAGGAATTTAAATGGTGATTGGTGATGAGGACAGTTCGATGATCGCAGCCGTTCGTCGTACAAGACAAAAGAAAATATTTAAATTAGCAGACACTAACCATTTAAAAAAAATTTTTTCTAAAGAATTGTATGAGATACAAAGAGGGTTTAAAGAAGTGAAAGAACGGACTGTAATACCACATTAAAAAAAAATGCTTTAACTACGCTGTAGCACAAAATAAAGGCAACAGTACAAAACTAGCCACTACTCTAGCCAGTATTCCTGACCATGTCTTCGGTAGCCATCAAAATTTCGGTATATGGTGCCATCATCATCATCCCGATCAACTTACTAAAACTTTTAAAAAACAAAAGATACTTGGGAGTTCCACAAATTTATTTAAAAAACTTGACAATATTGTTTCAACCTTACGGTTATCCTCAGAAGTTGAGACTAAACTAAAAACAAATGCTAGAAACACACCACTTTAAGTAAACGAACCTAACGGTATGCGACTAACCACCGGATGCCTTATTGAAAATTTCGGAAAACCCGAAGTTAAGCTCCATTTGGTTATTTACCAAATGGTCGCCTTTTTGAATGGCGTTTTTAATTTTTATGGCTTCCCAAAGGTTTTTATAGCGGGATACACGAGTGTAAAAAGAGTAAACACAAGTGTTAACTCTTTTTATTTTAATTTAAGATGTTCCATCAAGCGCCCACCGCGGAAAGCATCATTTTAACAAAAGATACTGTTAAAAGATCAGCAATTATATACAGTCTTAAAAAACATTTTTTGTAAATATGCTGCAAACTCTTCAAAATTTTCAGTAGCTGCCAGTAGCCAAGCAAATGAAATTAAATAATGTAATGGCACATAAGGCACCAAAAAATAAATGTTATATAGTTTAAGTGAATCGTCAGATTATCGATGGGCGAGTGCTGTATGTGTCAAAAATGATGGGGAACAATATTTATCTGCAGTTACGGCCAAATTAAATCTTTCTCCAGGTAAAAACACTCAATCGTTTACAGTTCATCAAGATAAACAGAGAGAACGTCGAGCTGAAGTCGCCAAAATTAACTCTACAAAATGTCGTCGCAACTTATTAAAACAAAACCGTGAAAATCTTCGGAAAAAAATAAACACAGAAGGGGTACAATATCTTTCTAACTGTGGCTTTAATATTGATGCTAATAGGGAAGATAGTAAAAATGAAAGTATCGAAGTCAATGAAGAAAACGTTGATTCGTATAATATAGTATATTTTGAAATAGAGACGAGTGGTTTTGCAAATTCAGCTCATATATTACAACTAGCAGCGAAAACTGAAGAACGGACATTTTCTGTGTATATTGAACCAACCCAAGCTATAGCGCCAGCTGCTTCTGATGTAACTGGTTTAAAAGTAATTGATAACGAGTTATATTTAGGTACATGACGTTAAAGTAAAAACTATTACATTTTAAAGAAGCTTTAGAAAAATTTCGAGAATTTCTCTCTGTCTCGCCAAAACCATCAGTCTTGGTTGCTCACAATGCTAAGTTTGACTCTAAGCACTTACTTCAATCAATCATACGAAGTAATATGATAGATATTTTCAAGCCAATAATAAAAGGGTTTTCCGATTCTTTAATATTATTTCGGAAACGATTGCCTGATAAAAAAGGTAAGGGATTATTTCAACTAGCACAACTTTCCAAAGACTTATTGCCTCAAAGGAATAATGATCATTTTCATGAAGCAATGTTCGATGTTGAAATATTAGTAGATCTGGTATCTTCATATATCGCACCCTTGCGACAAAAGTGACACAAGTCAAAAAAATGAGTTTTTGAGTTATTACCATAAATTGTTTTCGTAGGTATTAGTCCAATAATCATCAAAACCGTATTAACGTAAGTTAATAATTTGACTAACAGATGGCACTTATGTCGCTTTTGATGTTCTAAGTTACTGTTATAAGTATCTACAAAAGTGACGCATTCTTAGTTGCTCTGCAATAGTTGTTAGGTTAGGGTAGTGCTTTGCTACATTAAAAGTGTAGTATTTTGAGTTAGGTCATTTTTGTTGGTAAAAAGACAACGTTATATACGCAGCATTTAGAATTGTGACAGTTTATGTGATCGAAATCTAAACAAGAAATTGTTTCAATTTGAATTGTGTCACTTCAATCGATTAAGGTAAGATAATCTGCTGATTACATTTTTAATTAAGTCACTTTTGATGAATTGTTGCTCATAGATTGAAATTTTGTAGGTTTTATAATATGAACCATTCAAGCCGCACATTAAAAATTTTGGAGCTAGCTAACTCAATGAATAATGTAGCAGGAGTTTCTTCAAATTTTTTGGCAAAATATGATGATACAACCTCTAAAAATGAAGTTATACCAATTAAAAGTCCAGAGTATAAAAGTTTAGAATCGATATGTGAACCAATAGAAAAAGTCAAACAAGATCAACATTTTATAAATTCAGCGGTTAGTAGTACTGAACCTGAAGGCGTTAATGTATATTCAGTATCTTGTAATACTTCTTGCCCTACCAAATTGCGTTTGACTAAATTAAAGGAAAAAAAATACTGCACGTCTCCCATTCATAGCGATGAAAGCGATGTCGATGATTCCGACGCTGATCCAAATTTCAATCTTTGTGGTAACAGTAGCTCAAGTTGCTTTTCTCAGAGTTCTATAGAATTAGAAGCTGAAGGTGGGGTAAGAGAGTTAGAAGATGCCGAAGCTGATGTTGGAGAACCGGATAATATAGAACTTATCGAAGCTGAAAGCGAAAAACAAGAGAAAAAGGGAAAGAAAAGGAAACAAGAACGTGAGAAATGGGTGTCTAAAAAGGTAAAATTGATGAGAAATTCTGGTAAAGCCTATACATCAACATCAAAAACTAAAAAGCAATTTTCTGCCAGAAAAATGCGCTTACCTTGTGGCGACAAATGCAGATTGAGCTGCAGTTCAAAAATTCAAGAGTCAGTTAGAGAGGAAATTTTCTCTAATTACTGGAAGCTTGCTGATTTACAGCTACAGAGAGAATTTATTAGTCGACACACAGAAACTATTAAACCCAAATATCGGTACTCAACCACACAAAATTATAGGAATATGAATTCAGCATTCTACTTTGAGCTGAACAATGAACGTATTCGAGTATGTAAAATGTTTTTCAAGGCTACCCTTAATATTAACGATAGACCTATTCGGACAGCATTAACAAAAAAAAATAATACTGGTTTCCTTACTTGCGATATGAGAGGAAAACACGGGAAACAGCCAACTGTAGATCCCGAAATCAAAGAAAGTGTAAGAAATTTTATTAACACAATACCACGAATAGAATCGCATTATTTAAGGGCTCAAACCAAACGTGAATATATTGAGAGTGGTAGAAGTTTGGCTGATTTATATCGGGATTATAAAGAAAATCGAGAAAAAGAAGAGCTACCTTTTGCTAATGCAGTCATGTTCAATCGCATTTTCAACAATGAATTTAACATTTCCTTCTACAGACCAAAGAAAGACCAATGTGATCTTTGTGAGTCTTATAAAAATTCAGATGATGAGGGAAAACAAAAGCTAGTAGATAAGTATAATTTACACCTAAAAGAGAAAGAATTGTCCCGTAAGATAAAGGATTCTGATAAAAACAACCAGAATGGTACGTATGTTGCTGTATATGACCTGCAAGCCGTACTGCCAGTACCAAAAGGTTTGGTTTCTTCATTTTATTACGCAAGTAAGTTAAACTGTTTCAACCTTAGCATAAGTGATTTGCATGCTAAACATGTGGAGTGCTACTTCTGGAACGAAACTGAAGGGAAACGTGGTGCCATAGAAATTGGCAGCTGCGTTCTTCAATATATTGAAAATTTAGCAAAAAAAGTTAATAAACCAGTTGATATAATTTTTTATTCTGATAATTGCTCCGGACAACAAAAAAATAAGTATATTCTTGCTACATATGCATATGCTTTACAAAAATATAATATCCGTAGTATTGAGCACAAATTTCTGATTTGTGGGCACACGCAGAATGAGGGCGATAATGTGCACAGTGTTATAGAGAAACAGGTGAGTCGACACCTCAAATCCGGCCCAGTATACGTACCAGATCAGTATGCTACCCTAATACGTACAGCAAAAAAAAGTGGCCTTCCATATCAAGTACACGAATTAAATTATACGGACTTCTTCGATTTGAAAATATTACAGGAAGAATGGGGCAATAACTTTTCGGTAGATACCGATAAAATTAAAGTTAAGTGGCACGACATAAAAGTACTTCGAGTAGAAAAGGAATATCCACATGCATTCTTTTATAAAACTTCTTATGAAGATGCAGAGTTCAAAAAAGTAGTTGTAAAAAAAACAAGATCTCAAGAAAATTTTGATTCGGTAGAGCTAGTTCCAGCTTATTCAAAGAAACTTCCCCTATCAAGTGAAAAGATGAAAGCCTTAAAAATTCTATGTGAGAAAAATACAATTAAAAAATATTTTTATGAATCGTTCTACAAAAATATTTTTGAATTACGTTAACCTGTCTATTATTTTTTTGTGTTAAATTAAAGAATTTTTTCAGTTTATTTAGTATTAAACATTTTTTGTAGTTTCTTTACTTAGATAAAAATGTTTGTTATATTTTAGTAATAATAAAAAAAATGTTAAGGAAAATTAGCTTTTGACTCTCTTAAATTTCCTGAAAGTAAGTATACAACATAAAATTAAGAACCGTCGCAACTCTAAAAAAAGCTTATTTTGCTACTCTGATTAATCATCAAAAAAGACACAACGCAAATATCTGTTAACAAAAATTCATGAAAACTGTCACAACTTGAAATAATTTAGTTTAGTGTGAATATAAAAAACATCAAGAGCGTCATAAGTCGAAAAGGTATGTTTTTAAGGGTTGGTGAACCTAAAATAGTCAATACAACATAAATTGTTTACTTTAACGTTTCATTCTGTCTGATGGCTATTTTTTTATTTCTCTTCAAATTTCCTTTAAGTTAGAAATCATTTTTTGCTATTTCTGAAAAACTAATTTTTTTGACTTATGTCACTTTTGTCGCAAGGGTGCGATATTTCAACTGAAGATTTGATTAAAAATACCAAAGGCCTTAAATTACTAGACACTAACATTACAACAGGTAAGAAAGAGATAGATAGATATTTATATGTAGAGATAGACATTTTTAGAGATAGAGAGAAAAAGAGATCGAGAACGCAGAGCGTATTGAATTTATATGAACAAGAGCCTTTTTTTAATTCTTATGTATTTTTCAGATTCAAAGCATACAATTCAGCTATATCTTTTACCATCACTAATACCACCACGAGGGCGAACAAAGGCAGCTGGTAAGCAGTGTAAACCTTCAATAAGCGAATGCCGTGATGGCCTCTTCTTGCATGTGAAATCACCGGGAGATCTCGAAAAGGCAAAAGGTGAAAAAATTGATTTTATGTATCAGAGAGGCTTAACTGTTCAACCTTACATGATTATTGTAGGACCTACTTTCAGTAACATAACTTCATCGTATGTTGTAATCAACAATAATACTTATAAGAATATTTCTGTGTTAGATGCATTACAATTTTGTTGTAAATCGCATCATATTTTGGATGCAAAATATTGTTTCGAGTCGCATCATATTTGGTATTTGATTCAGTGGATGGTTTATAATTTGCACTCTAAATCTGATATAAAGATTCCATTTGTTCAAGATTGCATCTATGAAACTCATTAAGTATTACCTTAAGCGTTTTTATTAAGCATATTTTTTAATACAAAGATGGAAACTTCTTACGTTTGCTGTGAATGTGGAAAAGATTTTAATTCATATAATATTCTAGTTCAACATTTGAAAATTATGCATCCCTTGCTTCAAAAATTTCAATTTAGGCAATCAAACTGCCACAGATTTTTTCAAAATTTAAATGGAATACGCAAACATTTTATATCACAACACAATATTGGCAGTAAGTAAAGGCACACTTTCAGTAAAAAGTAAAGTAGATACCAAAAACTTGCTAGATCAGATTATGTTAAATACAGTGGTAATAATGTTGTTGACGAAGAAATTCCCAATTTTGTAAAGCTAGATATAAAAAATGAAATGCTTTCATTTACATCAAATTTATATTATCATCTTTACCTAGGAACGAAATTCAACTAATACTTGCCAAATTTAGGGAATTACTATCTTCAATTTTCGATTACGTTGCAAATGTTCTTAAAAATACTAGTGTCGAAAATAATGTTATCGAATTACTTTTAACAAATTTGGTCGATTTTCAAAACTTTCTATCAAATTTCAAATCCGAATATACAGGGTGTCCCAACACTCCGTTATCGTAGAATTGTGACTTTGCCTTATAATTTAACAAAAAAAGTTTAATGCATGGCTATAGTTCTCTGAGAGCTGCACCTCTTAAAAATATTTTTACATATACCGGGTGATCCATTTAAATGCTATAGGCCATACTTGTATTTTTTTAAATGGAACACCCTGTATATTTTTATATATTTGGATTCCCCTTTCGAGAACGATTATAGTAATGTATGGTTTAATGGGTCTACCGTAGATTTGGGCCAAGATACTGCGAATTTTAGGAAAATACAAGTCAACTTTGCTTATCTTCTATAAAGTAACGAATTAACATTTTTGACTGCGGTTTGCATTAGAATAATTCTAATATCGCCTTCTTTCTAAAATATTTTTCAAAGTTGACAAAACCGCAATAATTGTGCCGTGTGGATCTCCAACGCAAAGTGTAATTTTTCTTAATTTTTTAAATGGGATAAAAGTTGAATTTGAAAAGTGAATAGATTGAGAAAATATTATATCATTAGAAAGCTTAGAAAAGGGGCTCTCTTTTCCTGAAATCGAAAATAGGGGGTGCCATTTAAAAAAATGAAGAAAACTGACATTTTGCGTTGGAGACTCACATGGTCTCATTTTGACGTTCTATGTCGCTTTGAAAGATAATAAGGAAAATAGACGATATTAGCATTATTTTAACTCAAACTTCGGTCAAAAATGCCAACTCGTTAAGTCACAACAGGCACGCAAAGTTGACTCGTTTTTAATATAAAATACGCATTATCTTGTCCCAGGTCCATGGTGGACCCATTAACCCACACATGACTATAATAGCCTTCGAAAGGGAAATCTGAATATGCAAAAATATACAGAGTGTTCCATTTAAAAAAATACAAGTGTGGCCTGTAGCATTTAAATGGATCACCCGGTAGCGTAAAGGCAAAACATACCATTCTGCAACGCAGTAATGCGTTCAGTCGCGGTATGGTTTGTCCGTGCTTTTTAGCTAGTTTTGCAGGACGAAACATACCACGCTGCAACGCAGCTGTAATTTATTGTTAATATATGTAGACTCTACTTAGTATTTTTATTTGATGTTTAACTTACTGATGGAAAATTTCACAGATTTTATAGCTAATTTTACGATAATAGTAAATAAAGAACATTTAAAAATGAAAATGCTTGTATAAAAAATAGAAACGTTTACGCTTTTGGGTTTTCTAAGAAAATATAATTACAAAAACTACTGCTACATATTTTCTTAAAATTCTAGAAAGGTTTAGAAGTTTTATTCTTTTTGGTAAAGAATAAATTTTCTTTTCTCAAAATTCTAAGACCTAGGTATTATACTAATTTTAGATAATAAAAAATGCATTCAAAATATCAACGAATCGATGTTATAATTATAAAAAATTGTAATTAAAACAGTTGTTTTGACTTTGAATAATTTATGTATCTACTTATTATTAATGATTTGCCCCATGTGACTTGGCGTTGGGGCGATTGACAAGTATATTCTCAGCCAAGCATCTTTTTCTGTCAAGATTTTTTAGCTAATATCTGCTGAAATATCGAAGATACTTAAAAAAGTTAAATTAGAAACTTTTCAAACAACCTTTTTTTGGAATATTGGGCATAATTATTAGAAAGAAAAATGGTACTTGTGATACATCGTTTTAAAGAGAAATTGATTTAGAATACGATTCTCTAAAAATATACAGGGTGTTCTATTTAAAAAACCAAAGTTATATATTTTCCGGCAAAACAAGTAGGCCATAAAAAAATTGTTTGCGCTATTTTGTAGATGAGGTGTTGTTTGAAAAGTTTATAATTTAACTTTTTTAAGTATCTTCAATATTTCAGCAGATATTAGCTGGACAGTAAAAAATCAACCACCCTGTATATGACTTTAGAGTCAGTAGTGTCAAACGACGACAGATCAGCGCAGACGACGCAAATTTTTAATTTATTTTATATTCTATACTAGTTTATTTGCAACAATCGGAAATTTAAAAAAATGTTTAATAAATTATTTATGGAAATAAAAAACTAATAAATATAAAAAATTTAGATCTCATATCACAAAATTATATTTTTAATAAAATTGTAGATAGGTATTTAAAAATGGACTTTTTTTCAATTTTTATAGTTAAAATAAAAATATATTAATTGAAAATGTCTGTGCTAAGAAATTTATTATTATTTGTGTAGCAACAAGATTATTATAATTTCTTTGCTAGGGAGAATGTATGGTCTACAAATCGTGTGCGTTGTAGCGTGGTATGTTTTGTCTGAACATATACGACTATTTTACACGGACGAAACATACCACGCTACAACGCGGACTTGTGGAGCTGTGCGTTGCATAATGGTATGTTTTGCCTTTACGCCACCCGGTATATTTAAAAATATTTTTAAGAGATGAAGCTCTAAGAGAACTATAGTTGTGCATTAAAATTTTTTTGTTAAATTCTACAGCAAAGCCACAGTTCTACGATAACGCAGCGTTGGAACACCCTGTACATATGTCCTTTAAATATTTTGAGCGTTCTGATTGCTTTATGCGGCCCGAGTCATGTTCTGTAGGCCAGCGATCTGTGTTGGATCACAGAAGTTTATATTTTTTATAAATTTTAGTTTTAGCTTTTTTTTTTATACAGGGTGACCATAATTTACCCACGTTACATGGGTAACTTTGTTATTAGAAGAGATACAGAGTCGGTTAAATTAACAAAGTTGGTCAGAATTATACGGCCATTCAAATTCCGTTCAGAAAAATTAACATTGTTGCCAAGTTTCTTAGTTATTTGACAAAAACTAAAAAAATGAATTTTTTTTAAATGCTTATAACTTTTTTATTACTGGAGATAATTCCAATTTTCAAAAAATAGGTAAAAGGCACTACTAAAAGCCAAATAAATTAATAACAAAAATATTTTTTTATAGCGCCCTTTTGGAGATATGATGCAAACTTATGTTTTTTTAAATACAAACATAACCTCAATTTTATGTCATTGAAAAGCTAATTTTTTTCTCTTTTCAAAAATATAATGTTGATATAATGTTAATTTGTTCAAACTTTTTTAGTACTTTTTTCGAATTATTTTTCCACTCTTTTTGATATATTAATTTATTTAATTCACTTGTTTCTTTTATATTCGATTGTTTCATAGGTAATTTGATTTTTTAAATTTATTTTGACATAAATTACTAATTTATTTTCTAAAATAAAAATTTTTTCTCTAGTACTAAAAAATTTTGAAAAATTAACCCCATCAACCCTTATATTTTTGAAAAGAGATAAAAAGTAGCTTTTCAATGACATAAAATTGAGGTTAGGTTTGTATTTAAAAAAACATAAGTTTGCATTATATCTCCAAAAGGGCGCTATAAAAAAATATTATTGTTATTAATTTATTTGGCTTTTAGTAGTGCCTTTTACCTATTTTTTGAAAATTGGAATTATCTCCAGTAATAAAAAAGTTATAAGCATTTAAAGAAAATTCATTTTTTTAGTTTTTGTCAAATAACTGAGAAACTTGGCAACAATGTTAATTTTTCTTAACGGAATTTGAATGGCCGTATAATTCTGCCCAACTTTGCTAATTTAACCGACTCTGTATCTCTTCTAATAACAAAGTTACCCATGTAACGTGGGTAGATTATGGTCACCCTGTATATAATAATTAATAAAATAATAAAAAAAAATAAAAATTCCATTAATTATCGAACAGATATTGAAAATTTAAATTGTATGTATTTTAATTTAATAACGTAAAATAAATCAAGTCAATTTTAAAAAAAAAATTTTTTTTCTAGACAAGAAAATTTTTAATTTGTCATTTTGATGTTTTATCATTGGATTTTTTGAATATTGAATTAAATCTTTTTATTTGTAAGTTAATAGTGGTTAATAATTAATATATTCATTTCCCTAATAAATTTATTTACAGATACAAAAAAAAAATTTTTTATAATAATTCCAATAATAATTCAATAATTCTGAAGAAGCCATAATATTGGCGAAACGTTAATAAACTATTTAAATTAAATAATTTAGCTTATATTCTCCAATTTTATTAATTATACAGAAGTTTATGTAAACAACCTTCCTTAGCGTTCAAAAACGCAGAAGTACAAGTGATTCCTCTACGAAAAGTCCTAAAAAAATTTTTAGAATTGCCTAATATACAGGGTTATTCAAATTCAACCGGCACCATGGGGATCTCGCTTATTTGAAGAGATAGAGAAACGGTTAAATTAGGGCAAAGTTGCGGAATTTTAGGCCCATTAATAATCTGAAAAGAAAACTGCCTTAGCTGCTTTTGTTTTTGAGCTATTGACAAAAAACCAAAAAATCGAAATTTCGTTTTTTGACTTTATTTTCCTTATTATCAAAAATTTTTAAAATCTGACCGAAACTTCTCCTAAGCCATTTTGTATTTTACACCCGATTCCGAAAACACATTTGATGTAAAACGTTTCGGTTTTCCGGAACCATCATCAACTTTAGTTTTTTAAATAGGCGCAATCTTTTGTTTTAACACCATCTCATAAAACCTTCTTTGCTGATTTCAAAAATGGTTATTACTTGAGTATTTATTTTTAAATTTTGTTCTCAAATAAGCTAATTTGTTAATAAAAATTGAGGATCAAACTGCTATAGAATAAAAACAAAAGCCGGTATAAGAAAACATAAATCCATGCTTCGATTACAAACCGAGATTTTGAAATTAGTTTTTGAATTTAGTTTAATATTTGGTTTGCTTGAAAATTATAAAGGATTGTTTTCAGTTAACATAATGTTTCTTTGGTTTCAATTATAGTAAACGATGAACCTAAATTTTAATTTTTCAGTCAAACAAATACCAGTTTAAAAATCTCAAACAAATGGATTTCTTGAAGTAACAAACAGATTTACTTCGCCCTATTGAATTGCGTAATATTTAAAACGCGTGACACTATTAACAATCGGACACATGCTCATATGACATTTGTGACCATTCTACAATCTCCCAATCTCCCAAAATATTTGCACTTCCTCATAAATCACCCTGTATGCACGTGTATTGTGTAATATGAAAATTGTTTAGGAATTCAAATTCAGTTTTATCATTTCTTACATTAAAAAAAACGTGCCTGCTTATGCTTATGTAGGACGGTTTTTAATTGAAATAAAGCCTTTTTTATTATACTTGCATTATAATCTGCCAATTTCACACTAAAAAGCGTTCATAAAATCGCCTTTATAGCACAAGTGCTCTATAAAGTCGTCTAGGTAACAACAATAATATTAACTGTTGTGTGATTGTTGTTCTCCAATGTAAACACAAAACATCTCTGTGGCAACAAATATATCCAAAATCGGCACGCTTAATTTTCAAATTTTAAATACAGATTTTTTTTCTTTTATAGAGGTTTTAGTTGCAATTATAATAAAAAATAGCGTATAATACTCGTGTATAAGTAAACTTTATCGCATACGCGCCGTTACGAGCACTCGCAAGCTCGTGCTTGTAATTTTCGTCGCTAATGCGATAAAGTCTTTCTTATACACATGTATTATAATATACTATTATGATTATTAGGATTATACACTATCATGCATCAGTAATCCGAATGTTTCAAAAAACCGGATTGTCTGTTTAAATTAATCCGGACTATCGATGTTCTACTATACCAAATGACGTTAGGTTTCATCGCTTTAAGACGAACCTTTCTTGAGATTAAACGGATGAGATGAGAGATTCGACTGAGAAGATCCGACCCGTTTCCTGATTTGAAAACAGTAAAAATCTACAGGGAGCTGGATTTTAAATAATTAAATATTCAATAAATTTGGGTTAAGTTTAGAACTGTATTCACAAAACAAAGAACTTTACTCTCTCGACCTTTCAAAAAGAGTTTGGTTAATTTTAGTTCCAACAAATAATTTATAATGTCAGAGATGTTGGATTAATTAAAGAAAAATGTATTAATAAAGTGATGAAAAAAAGGTGCACTTTTATATTGTGGTAGAAGAAAATTCAAATTTGAAAACACTCACCCCTTGGTTAAATTAAAAATATTTGGAAAATTTTCGTCCATTACGTCAAAATTGATTAACAATATTGTCTTTCACTCATCACAATCCCGCACGACGTACACCACGATACTAAATAAATACCTTGAAAAATTATCTATCGTAACTAACTTTCTTATCGTCGCTTCGATGTATAAAAATGCACATTTATTCAAATTTTTAATAAAATATTTTAAAAATACTAATACATGACGAGACCCTTTATTACATAATTTGTGTCATTCATAAAAAATTTAATTATGTGTTTTTGATTTTTTTTTACCTGTTTACGTTTATTCGATTTTCATTAATTTTTAGTAAGTTACGCCAAATGTGTATAGTAAAACCCTCAAAATTTTTTACTTCCAAGTCCACGTTTCGCTTGTTTTTTGGAACATTTTCAAGACTCAAAAAAAGGACACGCATTGTTGTGGTATAATTTCAAACCAGAATACGTAGTTTATAATTTAATATGACTTCTTTACTACAACCAATGGACCAGGGGATCATTAAAAATCTAAAAGAACATTACAGAAAACGAATTTTAACGAAAGTTTGGGCTAATATGGAAAATGATACCCCTGCAAGTGTGATATTAATTGACGCAGTTGGGGATCTCAGTAAAACATGGAATGTGAACGTAAAAGAACAAACAATTGCCAATTGTTTCCGGAAAGCAGGGTTTGTTAAAGACGAACTTGTGCAAGATATTGAAAATTGGGATGAAGAAGATCTTCTTCCACTATCCGAATTAAATGTTTTATGGACTTCGTATAAAACCACAGCACAGATAAATGATGTAACTTTTGAATATTACGTTAATGTTGATGCTGATGCATGTACCATGGATTATCCCACTGATGAAGAAATGTTGGAAAGTGTAATAGAGAGTCGTGTTCTTAATGCAACAGGTAATTCACACACATAACTGTAGTTAAAAATAAAAAATACATTTGTTATAGAATCTGACGAGGATGAGGATGAAGGCGAAAGCCAAACATTTAATGTTATACCCACGTTTGAACAAGTTTATTCTTCTCTTGAAAAGCTGAGAACTTTTGTGGAGAGTAGAAATAATGTTTCTGATAATGTTTTTAAGTCTTTAAATTTGTTAGAAAATTTTGTAGAAAAGGAGAAATGGTTGACCAAAACACAAAAAAATTCCAGAATATTTTGAAATAAACAAATAATTTTTATGTACGTTTTCTGTGTTTTTCTCTAACTCGAAATTTCTCTAACTCGAATTTTTTTCACCGTCCCTTGAGATTCGACTTAGGGCAGTTCCACTGTACTAAACATTTACGTTGATCAAAACCGTCTACATTTGGTCTAGAATACACTAAAAATTTATGTTTTTTGAAAACATTTATATTTGATCTGCAATATACTAATAATTTAAGTCGATCAAAAAAGTTAATTTTTGATGCTTTTAAATGACCCTGTATTGTATATTCTCTTATTGATAGACTTCACTCATCATCTTACTGCTCGCCTCATCGACAAGGAAATTTTTCTCAGTGTATAAGGCCTGAGATTGCGTACTACAATCGGAAAGGATATTACAGCCGTAACGTCCAAATGGTACAAGTAAAGCTAATTTGTTATTAATTGCTGAAATATATTTTTTTAGATTTGCGATGCAGGTTTGAAAATAATCGCGTGCAACAGCCGATTACCTGGGTCTACGCACGACAGTGCTATATGGCAGCTGAGTGATGGAAGAAGGCATTTGGAAAACCTGTATTTAACAAAAGAAGTACATTCGTCTTGGCTAATAGGTAAATGATCATTAAGTTTTTAATAAAACTTAATAAGTTTTAATAATAAGCAGAAAAGAATTGTCTTTCGATTAGTACCTAACACTGTCATCTTTATTGGTTCATATTTGTATTTATTATCAAATTTTAGGTGACTCAGGGTATGGCCTACACCCATGGTTGCTTATGTTAGACTCAATCCCCGAATTCGCTCAATTGCCGAAATAAACGACCAATCCGAGGATTGAGCAATCGAAAATGATAAATCGCCGAAATGAGTTGTTATTCCGGCAATTGAGCATAAAATTTTAATCGTTCTGCGAACTGTGAAAGATGCGTTTGCTCTACAGCCGATTATTTAATCTTTTAGGCAATTGAGCAACTGAATTTGCTCCCTTTGCAGGTTGTTCAATTTTAAATTGCTCGGATGGATGCAAATTGCAGGAGATACGAATAACGATAGCTAAAGTGGGCTGGTAGGGTAAAGACCCCGGTTTTGGCCACTTTAATTTTAACCTCTTTATATTAAGAACTCCATAAGAAATAACCTAAATGTGATTTTACCGCCAAATGTTAAATGTATTCACAACATAGTTACCAGTGCTCCCACCAGTAGGTTATAAATAGTTGTGCGCTAAGAACGTGTTGTTAATAAAAAGTGCAATTGTTTTAGTTTTTCTTAATAATATTGTTAAGGAATTAGGGTAAGTACTCACAACTTTTATATATACTTTTATGGGGCTTTTCTAATATTTTTATTCGAACTTTACTCTTTAAATGTTTGAGAAAGATTAATATTGTGTTTGTTTTGATGTTATTCAACGGTTTATATAAAAAAAATTAGGTGGCCAGAACTGAAACACAGATTGCTATAAAAATTCACTACCGGCCACCAAGTGTCCAGAATTAAATATTCCTATTTCAGTTGTGGCCACTAGCTAGGATAGCTTCAAAAAATAAATTTAAATCTAATTTAAATTAAATTTATTCTTGGGTAAAATTTCGACTGAAAAAAGGAATAAAAGTAAAAGAGTTTTATTTAATTATGACAAAGAGCAGGTTAAAAAGGCTTTAGAAGCCATTCAATCAGGAATGCCTGTAGCAAGAGCAGCCTACGTATTTGATGTTCCCAGAAGCACATTACGGCATAAAATTGCTGGTGAATCTCCGGAAACATCTGGAAAAATAGGACCCGATGCTGTACTAACTAGGTAAAGAAATAGAAAATGAAATATGTACCTGGATAATAACTTGTGCAAAAATGGGACTCCCAGTTGACAGAGATGGCCTGAGCTTTTCAGTAAAAAAAATTGTTGAGGAAAAGAAGTTAGTCACTCCATTTAAAGGAAATACCCCGGGAAGGACTTGGTTTAAGTCTTTTATGACTAGACATCCTGAAATTTCACTGAAGCAATCAGAATATATTAACAAGGCGAGGGCAGGAATTACTGAACAAAAAATTCGAAGATGGTTCCAGGAAACATTAGATCTTTTAGGCACCGATGCTGAAGTTCTGACGAACGCCGCTTGCGTTTGGAATATGGACGAAACATCTTTTTATTTGAATCCTGCTGGTGATCTAGTTCTAGCTGAAAAAGGAAAGCATGTGTATGGAACATCTTCAAATTCTGACAAAGAGAACATAACAACCCTAGTAACCGTTAATGCTTTGGGAGAATTAGCACCTCCTTTAACCATTTACAAATTTGACCGTCTACCCATTTCTTACTCAAAAGCGGCATCACCTGGTTGGGGCATTGGGAAATCTGAAAACGGATGGATGACGGCAAAAACCTTTTTTGAGTACTTTTCTAATGTTTTCTACCCTTTTCTAATTGAAAAAGAAACTAACTTTCCAGTGCTAGTATTCTTAGATGGTCACTCATCTCATTTAAGTCTCCAGTTAAGTTTATTTTGCAGAGAAAAGCGCATAATAGTTGTATGTCTAACACCTAATACAACACATATCTTGCAACCTCTCGACGTCGCAGTTTTTTTCCCTCTGAAAAGTCAATGGCGTAAAGCCGTTAAAAATGGCGAATAGAACACGATGGAATTGAGATCAAGAAGCAAGGTGTTCCACAACTACTGAATAAAGTTTTCACCGAGCACGACTTTACCTCTTCCATTGTTAATGGTTTCAGAAAATGTGGGTTGTATCCATACAACCCAAACAATGTCGATTATTCTAAATGTCCTTTATAGTTTGCGCGTTTATATATGGTTTTTTTGGCTTCTATAAAGTTAACTTTTGCTCATCAGCTTATGTCAATACACAATAGCCATCGTAAATCGTCGTAGTACAACGGATGCTTGCCTATGATTTACGATGGCTATTGTGTATTGACATAAGCTGATGAGCAAAAGTTAACTTTATAGAAGCCAAAAAAACCATATATAAACGCGCAAACTATAAAACTAAATGAAGTCAATAAGGAAGAAACTACAACAAATATTTTGCAGAATGGTAATTTAACAATCAATCACCTTGTTTATCTAGAATCCAAAATGGATGGAAATATAGTAGAGAGCTTCAAGAAGTGTTATTATGAGGGGAAACAACCAGAAAAAGAATGTTTGCTGCTATATGAAGTATGGGTTAAATTCACAGAAGATAGCCTTACTACATTTAATACGGACATAATCGAGTTCCATTTTCCAGAATTCGTGGGATTTGATGAAAAGTCCCTTATAGAAAGTATTGATATAGAAGACAAAAATAAGACTGACGCAGGAGTAAAAAACAAAA
Source organism: Malthinus seriepunctatus (assembly GCA_963924605.1). Classification (NCBI taxonomy): domain Eukaryota; kingdom Metazoa; phylum Arthropoda; class Insecta; order Coleoptera; family Cantharidae; genus Malthinus; species Malthinus seriepunctatus. The sequence continues at coordinate 130,896,512 of OZ004600.1, forward strand.
TAAATATAATTAACAATATTTTATTAAAGTCCGGTAGTACCAGCACTGAAACAAAAGTTTCAGGGATAGTAGAAGAAAGAAATGAATTTGAAAAAGTCCAAAACGTTAAAAAAATGTAGTATTGGGTGACATACTAACATTTCCGAATTTAGTAGAAGGTAGTAGCAAAAATATTAAAAAAAAAATCACATGCCTAGTGTACTGACATCCGATCAATGGGTAGCAATTGCAGAAGAAAAAGAAAAGGCAAAGCTTGATACCTTAATGCAGAAGGACGAGAGAATTAAAAGCTAAAACTAATGAAACAAAAAGTAAAAAAAGTAAACTGACTAAAAATGGTGACGAAAAAAATATGAAACCAGATGAGAAAGAAAATAAAGAGGAAGTAGAAGATGAAATCATAAAATTGAGGTTAGGTTTGTATTTAAAAAAACATACGTCTGCATCATATCTCCAAAACGGCGCACAAAAAAAATTATATTATGAATTAATTATTTGCATTTTAGTAGTGCCTATTATCTCTTTTTTGAAAATTGAAATTATCTCCAGTAATAAAAAAGTTATAACCATTTAAAGAAAATGCAATTTTTCAGTTTTTCCTAAATATCTAGAGTGCTAATAATTGTTTTCAAAAAACAAAAGCAGTATCGAGGTGGCCATAAAATCCTGCACAATTGTTTCCATTTAACCGACTTCGTATCTCTTACGGTTTCCGAGATCCCCATGCTGTGCACGTTATACTGGACACACTGTATTTAAATTAAGTTAGCTGTGCAAAAGTTTATTTTACAACGTGTTATTGGACAAAGTTTACAAGTATGGAAGATTTTTTAAAAGACTGTGGTTGTGAAGATTATGTAGCTATATTTAAAGGTAAGTGTACCCACGTTTCTATAATTTTAACATTATGAATTATGAATTTCATTTCTATTTTATAGAAAATGATATAACTATTGACACTATTTATGAATTAACACCGGAGTTAATTAGAGAATTAATTCCTAATGTTGGAAAACGTCTCAAATTTTCAAAAAAAGTTAATACGGCTTTAAACAAGGTTAGTAGTAATAGTCCAACAGAATTAGCAAAAATTCGATGGTCTACAAAACAAAATTAGGTCCGTATTGAGACCTTTCTTAATATGTTAATTTGTACCTATACTTTAAGAATCCGATGAGTCCCGAGCTGGGTCACAGGCGCGCGCGTGAATAAATGGACTTGAAGAGGAGAAAAATGTTTGTGCGTAAATTTCTCGGAAAGGGTGCAACCCAGCGAAAAATGACTAGAGTACAATTTTATAGATGAAGCATTTTTACAAAACAAATGTTCTATAAAAAGTTTTCGTTAGAGCAATGGTGTAACCACAAAATTCCTTTTAAGAAAGATATGTTTTCAAAAATAATTTTAAGCAGGCGAATCAATGTCATACAAAATAATTGCACGCCGATGGACGAAAAACTGTTTTACTCCTAGACGAACAATGATAAAATTACAAAAATAATTTCAATTTGAAGCTGAAGATTTTGGCTTTCATTTTTATATATTTTTGATTTACTTTTGTTACGTCTTGTACTATTAAACAGCTAATGAAATTTTCTTTGTACCATTTATTAAATAGTTGCAGATATTTTGTTGGATGAATTATTTTAGAAATTTTTCCTTAAGGCATATCGTTCCTTATGAATCATTTTTTAAAGTTACAGCATAAAAAATCGATTATACATTATTTTATAAAAGCGTAGTGACTTAAAATTTTTGGATTTTTAAAAAATTTTATTTTTTTAAATATTATCATTTAAAAATTTCTGTAAGATCGTTAATATTTAACGAGTTGAAAAAAACCTATGACTAATTTTGAAGGAAAATAAGTCTACTTTTTGATGCACTTACAATAATTTACTTACAATGTCAAGTTTACTTTTTATATTTAATACAGTTGAGAAGTGGAAATATCGACGACATTTTCTTAAAATCCCTACTACATTTAAAGTACTGAAGTTTTTTCAACTTTCGTTTATGCAATTGACACATAATAACCCATACTTTAGTCTATGAAAACCACAACTGACTCAGATGTACTAGTACTTAACAACCGGCTGTTGAATTCAGGTAAATAAGTGGAAATATTTGTGGGCTTAAAAATCAGTCTCACAAAAATATTTTCAAAAACGGCTTATTATGCCTTTTAGAGCTATTTACTGCGATAAGAAAATATAACTGCATAAGCGAGCACATATACAGGCTGTTTTAAACGAAGTGCGCGCATCATTGCTAACTTTCTTATTATTGGAGCTACAAAACTGGTTAAATTAGCAAAGAATCATAGTTTTTTCCGCTGATTACGATGCTCAACACTAAAAATCAATTGAACATACAGGGTGCCCAACGCTCCGTTATCGTAGAATTGTGACTTTTCTTATAATTTAACAAACAAGTTTAATGCATGGCTATAGTTCTCTGAGAGCTGCACCTCTTAAAAATATTTTTACATATACCGGGTGATCCATTTAAATGCTATAGGCCACACTTGTATTTTTTTTAATGGAACACCCTGTATATTTTTATATTTTTAGATGAAGTGCAATATGACCAGATGACAACCCCGTTTACACTATAAGTATTGTGATCTGATAGAGCTTAATCGGTGTCTTAACTTTAACCAGCTATTTCAGGACCCCCTGTTTATATATATGTGCTCGCTTATGCAGTTATATTTTTTTATCGCCGTATATAGCTCTAAAAGGCATAATAAGCCTTTTTTGAAAATATTTTTGTGAGACCGATTTTTATGTACAGATATTTCCACAGATTTATCTGAATTCAACAGCCGGTTGTTGATTACTAGTACATTTGAGTCCGTTGTGGTTTTCATAGACTAAAGGATGGGTTATTATGTTTCATTTACATAAACGAAAGTTGAAAAATCTTTAGTACTTTAAATGTAGTAGGGATTTTAAGAAAATGTCGTCGATATTTCCACTTCTCAACTGCATTAAATATAAAAAGTAAACTTGAGATTGTAAGTAAATTATTATAAGTGCATCAGAAAGTAGACTTATTTTCCTTCAAAATTAGTCGTAGGTTTTTTTCAAGTCGTTAAATATTAACGATTTTACAGAAATTTTTAAATGATAATATTTAAAAAAATAAAATTTTTTAAAAATCCAAAAATTTTAAGTCACTACGCTTTTATAAAATAATGTATAATCGATTTTTTATGCTGTAACTTTAAAAAATGATTCATACGGAACGATATGCCTTAAGGAAAAATTTCTAAAATAATTCATCCAACAAAATATCTGCAACTATTTAATAAATGGTACAAAGAAAATTTCATTAGCTGTTTAATAGTACAAGACGTAACAAAAGTAAATCAAAAATATATAAAAATGAAAGCCAAAATCTTCAGCTTCAAATTGAAATTATTTTTGTAATTTTATCATTGTTCGTCTAGGAGTAAAACAGTTTTTCGTCCATCGGCGTGCAATTATTTTGTACGACATTGATTCGCCTGCTTAAAATTATTTTTGAAAACATATCTTTCTTAAAAGGAATTTTGTGGTTACACCATTGCTCTAACGAAAACTTTTTATAGAACATTTGTTTTGTAAAAATGCGTCATCTATAAAATTGTACTCTAGCCATTTTTCGCTGGGTTGCACCCTTTCCGAGAAATTTACCCACAAACATTTTTTTCCTCTTCTAGTCCATTTATTCACGCGCGCGCCTGTGACCTAGCTCGGGACTCATCGGATTCTTAAAGTATAGGTACAAATTAACATATTAAGAAAAGTCTCAATACGGAGCTAATTTTGTTAGGCAAAATATCTAATTCTGTTGGACTATAATCTAATTAGCGTTAACTGCCCATCCAGTATCACCTTTAATTAAAACAGATTGTAACGGTTTTTAATTTATTGTGTGCATGAGTTTAGTATGAATGATATTTGAATCTAGGCGCGAATGTGAGTTAGTTATTTGGATTGAGTTGGTACTTCGAGAGTGGAAGGGAGTTTGGTTGTATCGATACCATTGCATTCTGGTTCATTTTTAAATCTACCTTCAGCCTGATCGCATCTACATATTTTATGAAACCAAGTAGTGTTTTCGATTGATATTTATTCAATTTGCCCTTAAATGGGATTAGTTATTACTTGGTAGTAAAGCATATTTTTGATGGTATTGTGTGATATTTATATTGATGGATGTTAGTTTTGCTTTAATTTTCTGTGTTCGATCAGGTTGAAAACGCCATTAAAAATATTACACTAGGTAAGCTTGTTTGAACGTTTATTTTTTTCCTTTTGCGAATATTAGAGTGTAACACATTTCGTTTGTTACAGGCTGCTTGTTTGTGTTAGTTATTGTTAATGTATGAGTTTGCTTGTCTACGTTATTTTGGCCTTGATTACTCGCTGTTTGGAGCTACTTGTCGTATGTGGATTGTTTTACTGCGCACCACGTGTCAAGCGTTACCCACGTGCTGAAGATAAGAGCTCGCGTCCATGTTGAGTCGCTATCAGTAATCCTTCGTCGCCATTTCTTCAATTCCCAGTGCCTCGTTACGCCTTTTATTGTGCGTCCGACTGGATTATCTGCGATTTGGAGATTGGTCGATTGTGCTTTGGGTGATCGTCAGTAGAGAGGTAGTCTGGGAGCCATCTGTTAATTTTGTCAACGTTCGTTACATGCTCACAGTACCCGACGATTAAGTGGTGACAATTCAAGTTCATTTGGAAACTATCAACTTAGTTTGCGATCAACACAACTACCAATAGAGTTGAATCCACGTAAGCTCTATGTGCACCAAGTTCGAGTAAGTTTGTAGTCACGAACATTTACCCTTTTTGGTTCGACTACGACATTTTATTATAACATTTTCATTAATCGAGGTTGTGCCGTCAGAGGTGCAATTACTCACGTGTCGTATAGAGTGACGATACTGTTAAATTTTGTATTTGTGTATTTATGTGTATATGTTTGGGGCTTTGTGGAGACGTAGTCGGTGTTAAGTTTGTTTAGCGTTCTTTTTGTAAACATAATATTGGTTTACCTATTTTGCTAACCGTGAGGCTACGTCTACACAAAGCTTCGATTAATTTTGGGGTACGTACGACCATATTATTTATTAAGTAAGTTATTTCTTGAGTGTTATTCGCTCCTAGTGGTTACGCCGTTGGCGTTTGATTTAAATTTTAAGATTGTTTGTGTATTGTCCATTTACCATTTATATTTATTGTGAATTTTTCGACGAATGTTATTTGCCGACTCTGGCTTCATTGTTTTACGTCAATTTAAGATTATTGTGATCCAAATTATTTTGGCATTTAATAGTTTGAGGTTTATTAAACCATTGTTATTGATTACGTTTGGGTTTTTGATCGACGAAGCGTTATATATCTTGTGTGAGACATTAGTCTGTAATCATCGTAGTAAGTTTATTTGTTGCCGGCTCAATTTGATAGTTGTGTTGAGTTTTAAGAGTCAAGTCAAGTTGCCCGATAGAAATTTTAAACTATCTGGCGCCCTTAATAGTCGTGTGCTTGCATTACACATCAGTGAACCATTTATTTTGGTATTTTGGAACCCACGACCATCTCCTCTGCAAGCGAAACCGCGGCCATCGGGTCAATTTTTTGTCCATTTAGATAAACTTACGTTCACATGTGGTAAAGCGTTACCTGGCCCGTAACATAAAAGTTTTGGCGCCCTAACGTGTTGAGGCCTGTTTTTTTGAGTTATTTTTCGATTTTAGCGGTTTAGATAAGCCGTTAATTGCCTTCAGCGTTTTAAATATTTTTGAATTTTCTAGTTTGATTGCTAATTTTGTGTGGTTATATTGTACGATTGTTGTAGAGTGTGAGCCCTCACAGAATTGTTATTTTGATTGTTGTTTGCTTACTGAATATATTGTTGAGTGCGATGGAGAATGCTTCTTTGTTAGATGTGTCGGTAGAGCAGTTACAGGAACTGATTGGTGGTCGTGTACAGCAAAATTCTGCTTCAAGTCCAAATCAGAGACAAGTCACTTTTGACCCAAACCGTCATGATGCTACAGAGGATCGTATAGCTAGATTTTTGGATAGTTTCACTGCGAAATTGAATGATCTGACTTTTTCCAATTCAGTTAGTCGTGAACCTTCAGTTAGTCGTGAGCCTTCAGCTCAAACATCTGTTGCAAACGTAAAAAAATGGAATCTCACTTTCGATGGAGATAAAGTTAGTGTATCGAGTTTTCTGGAACGAGTTGAGGAACTTAGGAGGTCGCGAAAAATTTCGAAAGAGCAATTGTTATTGGCGGTACCCGAATTGTTTACTGATGGGGCGTTATGTTGGTTTAGAGCTGTGCGTTCGGACATTAATAGTTGGGACGAGCTCATAGTTAAATTAAAGAAAGCGTTTCAACCACCTGATTATGATTCATCGTTGTGGCAGGAGATTCGTAAACGGACTCAGGGTGATGGAGAGCGAGTCGTGATCTATATTTCTGTTATGCAGAACCTTTTTAACAAACTTTCTAAGATACCTAGTGAATCGAATCGTATTAGTACCATCAAAAAGAATTTATTGCCATATCTTCAGGTACAGTTAGCTTTGATTAATCCTGTGACCGTGTCAGAGTTAGTTACCGTTTGTCAGACGTTAGAGGAGGCCCAGTTGAGAGCCAAAGCATATTGTCCACCACCTATGTCAGGAGTTTGTTTGGAACCGGAGTTAGCTTATAAAAAGTCAAACTCGCGTGTGCATGTTACAGAGTTAGTCTCTTTGGGAGAGCCTTTAGTTGCGCAATCGGTTTCGTTAGAGCCAGTTCAGGTGTCAAATATAAGTCAACCACGTCAGGTTATAAAATGTTGGAATTGCCAAGAATTAGGACATGGGCAAAGTAATTGTAGCAAACCTCGTACCTTGCATTGTTTTAAGTGTGGGAAGCCTGGTGTCACTGTTAGGTCGTGTACTTGTTCGGGAAACGGTTTGGTGAACCACTAAGTAGTCGCGTAGCGAGTTCCCAATTTCAAGCGACTTCTGGTCATAAAGTTGAACAACAACAAATTATTTTAGACTTTATCCTTTCACATAAAGGTAATGACGAGCGTCCGTATTTGGAAGTCTCAGTTGTAGGTAGGAAAATGTTAGGACTATTAGATTCAGGAGCTACGAATACATTTTTAGGTAGAAAGGGGCTTGAGCTATTAAGAGATCTTAATTTAAATATTAGTTATTCGGAAAGGCAACAGTGTACTGTCGCGAATGGTCAAACGTGTGAAAGCTTAGGAGTTGTGCAGCTTCCAATTCAACTGTTAGATAAAGTTAAGATTATCGATGCTATCGTTTTGTTGGATTTAGATCATACACTCATTTTGGGATTAGATTTTTGGAAGAAAATGGAAATTATTCCAGACCTTCGTAACGATGTGTGGCATTTTAAATCACCTTGTAGTTTAGCTGAGATCGAGTGTGTAGATTCAATTAGTACGTTGACTCAAGTTCAGCAAGCGGAGTTAGATAGTTTGGTTCGAACTAATTTTGATAAGATGAACGTTTCGTTAGGTTCTACCGATTTAAGCGAGCATGAGATTATTGTAGATTCACCACCGGTGAAACAACGTTATTATCCTGTTTCTCCAATTATGCAGGAACACATTGATAAAGAGTTACAGAACATGTTAGATTTAGGTGTAGTTGAACCCTCTACTAGTTCGTGGTCATCGCCTATTTTATTAGTTCCAAAGAAGGAAGGGGGCTATCGTTTTTGCGTAGATTTTCGGAAGCTTAATGCCGTTACAAAGAAGGACGCCTATCCTATTCCATACGTGTCTTCTATTTTGGATAGATTAAAGGGAGCTAAGTACCTGAGTTCCATCGATATTAAGTCTGCCTATTGGCAAGTTAAACTGAAGGATTCTAGTAAAGAGTATACTGCATTTACGATTCCAAACCGTGGCCTCTTCCATTTTAATCGGATGGCTTTTGGCCTAACTAATGCACCTGCGACCTGGATGCGCGTTATTGATAAAATTATTAGGGCTGATTTAGAGCCGTACGCGTTTGTCTATTTAGACGATATCATTATTTTGTCAGAAACCTTTGAGAAACATGTCGAAATTTTAAATATCATTTTTGATCGGTTGTTTAAGGCTGGGTTAACCGTTAGTAAGGAGAAGTGCAAGTTTTGTAGACCAGAGCTTAGGTATTTAGGGTATATCGTAGATCGGAATGGTTTAAGGGTCGATCCCGAGAAAGTTAGCTCTATTTTGAAAATGCGTTCACCCATTAATGTTAGGGAAGTTAGGAGTTTTCTGGGAGTTGCTTCGTGGTATAGACGTTTCGTTCAGAACTTTTCAACGATTACTGCGCCGTTGTCAAACTTGTTGCGAAAGACTCAGAAATGGAATTGGACGGATGAGTGTGAACAGTCATTTGTTAAACTTAAGGAGTGCCTTGTGTCCTCACCAATTCTTACGTGTCCGGATTTTTCAAAACCTTTTTCAGTTCAGACCGATGCAAGTGCATATGGGTTGGGTGCAGTCTTAACTCAGACGGATGATGAGTTATCGGAGCGAGTCATTTGTTATTTGAGTCGGAGTTTAAGTAAGCAGGAACGCAAATATACCACCACCGAGCGTGAATGTTTAGCTGTAGTGTGGGCGTTAGAGCGGTTACGACCTTATATCGAGGGTGCACATTTTGAAGTAATAACTGATCATCATTCACTTGTATGGTTGCAGACCTTAAAGGACCCGTGTGGACGGTTGTGTAGATGGGCGGTTCGATTGCAACAATTTGATTATAAAGTTATACACCGAAAAGGCAAAGATCATGTTGTGCCTGATTTATTGTCACGTACGGTACCTGTAGTCGATTTAATTACTTTGGAAGAACAGTATGATTTTTCGAATGTTCGTGATAGATGGTTTCGGGGACTTAAGAGTAAAGTAGAAAATGATCCTGTAAATTTTAGTAACTGGAGAGTAGCCGATCACTGTTTGTATAAATATGTAAAATGTAGTTTGCCAGAGTTGAGAGAGGAGAATGAATTGTGGAAACTAGTGATTCCTAAAGAGTATCGTGTGTCAGTTATGAAAGATTGTCATGATGGTCCTACCAGTGGACATCCTGGAATGCGAAAGACGTATGCAAAGTTATGTCAGAGGTATTATTGGCCAAAAATGAAAAGCGACGTAAGAACGTATGTTAGCAAGTGTCAAATTTGTCAGGCTCATAAAGTAGTACAGCAGAAACCACCAGGGTTAATGGGTAGTAAGCCTCGAGTAGATAAACCGTTTCAGATGATTAGTGTGGATTTGATGGGACCTTTGCCAAGATCCTCTAAAGGATATAAGTATATTATGGTTGTGTGTGATTATTTCAGTAAGTTTGTATTAACCTTTCCTTTAAGAAATGCTACTTCGTCAAAGATTTGTGAACGTATGGAGAATGATGTTTTTCTTTTATTCGGTGTTCCTCAGTATGTCATCTGCGATAATGGTGTTCAATTTAAGGGGAATGAATTTAAAAATTTGTGTGACCGATATCATTCGAAAATTATGTTTAATGCTTTGTATCATCCGCAGAATAATCCTTGCGAGAGAGTGAATCGTGTGATCAAAACTATGTTGTCAGCCTACGTAAAGGAAAAGCATAAGTCCTGGGACGTTTATTTGAGTTCGGTTACCTGTGCTGTGAGAACGTTAGTACATGAAGTTACGGGCTATACGCCATATTTCGTAGCTTGTGGTCGTGAGCATGTTTTGAAGGGAAGTACGTATGATCGAGTTGAATCAGCTGATCCAAATGTCGATTTTGATCGAGCTCATGTTCGGAGGCAGTCTGAAAGATTAGAACGTTTGTATGCGGATGTGAGGAATAGACTTGATTCAGCTTATAATCGAAGTAGACATTATTATAATCTTCGTCATCGACATGTCGAGTATGATGTAGGTCAGTCAGTTTGGAGACGTAATTTTGCTTTGTCGAATGCTGCCGAGGCGTTTGCATCGAAACTTTCACCGAAGTATGTAGGTCCATTTGTTGTTAAGAGGAAAACTAGTTATTGTACGTATGAGTTGATGGATGATCTAGGAGTATCGAAGGGTACTTATCATGTTAAGGATCTTAAGCCTCATTTGTTATGATGAACGTTCAGTAACCTTAAGTTTTGTGAGGGGGGCGTGTAACGGTTTTTAATTTATTGTGTGCATGAGTTTAGTATGAATGATATTTGAATCTAGGCGCGAATGTGAGTTAGTTGTTTGGATTTAGTTGGTACTTCGAGAGTGGAAGGGAGTTTGGTTGTATCGATACCATTGCATTCTGGTTCATTTTTAAATCTATCTTCAGCCTGATCGCATCTACATATTTTATGAAACCAAGTAGTGTTTTCGATTGATATTTATTCAATTTGCCCTTAAATGGGATTAGTTATTACTTGGTAGTAAAGCATATTTTTGATGGTATTGTGTGATATTTATATTGATGGATGTTAGTTTTGCTTTAATTTTCTGTGTTCGATCAGGTTGAAAACGCCATTAAAAATATTACACTAGGTAAGCTTGTTTGAACGTTTATTTTTTTCCTTTTGCGAATATTAGAGTGTAACACATTTCGTTTGTTACAGGCTGCTTGTTTGTGTTAGTTATTGTTAATGTATGTCCTTTATAGTTTGCGCGTTTATATATGGTTTTTTTGGCTTCTATAAAGTTAACTTTTGCTCATCAGCTTATGTCAATACACAATAGCCATCGTAAATCGTCGTAGTACAACGGATGCTTGCCTATGATTTACGATGGCTATTGTGTATTGACATAAGCTGATGAGCAAAAGTTAACTTTATAGAAGCCAAAAAAACCATATATAAACGCGCAAACTATAAAACTAAATGAAGTCAATAAGGAAGAAACTACAACAAATATTTTGCAGAATGGTAATTTAACAATCAATCACCTTGTTTATCTAGAATCCAAAATGGACGGAAATATAGTAGAGAGCTTCAAGAAGTGTTATTATGAGGGGAAACAACCAGAAAAAGAATGTTTGCTGCTATATGAAGTATGGGTTAAATTCACAGAAGATAGCCTTACTACATTTAATACGGACATAATCGAGTTCCATTTTCCAGAATTCGTGGGATTTGATGAAAAGTCCCTTATAGAAAGTATTGATATAGAAGACAAAAATAAGACTGACGCAGGAGTAAAAAACAAAATAAATATAATTAACAATATTTTATTAAAGTCCGGTAGTACCAGCACTGAAACAAAAGTTTCAGGGATAGTAGAAGAAAGAAATGAATTTGAAAAAGTCCAAAACGTTAAAAAAATGTAGTATTGGGTGACATACTAACATTTCCGAATTTAGTAGAAGGTAGTAGCAAAAATATTAAAAAAAAAATCACATGCCTAGTGTACTGACATCCGATCAATGGGTAGCAATTGCAGAAGAAAAAGAAAAGGCAAAGCTTGATACCTTAATGCAGAAGGACGAGAGAATTAAAAGCTAAAACTAATGAAACAAAAAGTAAAAAAAGTAAACTGACTAAAAATGGTGACGAAAAAAATATGAAACCAGATGAGAAAGAAAATAAAGAGGAAGTAGAAGATGAAATCATAAAATTGAGGTTAGGTTTGTATTTAAAAAAACATACGTCTGCATCATATCTCCAAAACGGCGCACAAAAAAAATTATATTATGAATTAATTATTTGCATTTTAGTAGTGCCTATTATCTCTTTTTTGAAAATTGAAATTATCTCCAGTAATAAAAAAGTTATAACCATTTAAAGAAAATGCAATTTTTCAGTTTTTCCTAAATATCTAGAGTGCTAATAATTGTTTTCAAAAAACAAAAGCAGTATCGAGGTGGCCATAAAATCCTGCACAATTGTTTCCATTTAACCGACTTCGTATCTCTTACGGTTTCCGAGATCCCCATGCTGTGCACGTTATACTGGACACACTGTATTTAAATTAAGTTAGCTGTGCAAAAGTTTATTTTACAACGTGTTATTGGACAAAGTTTACAAGTATGGAAGATTTTTTAAAAGACTGTGGTTGTGAAGATTATGTAGCTATATTTAAAGGTAAGTGTACCCACGTTTCTATAATTTTAACATTATGAATTATGAATTTCATTTCTATTTTATAGAAAATGATATAACTATTGACACTATTTATGAATTAACACCGGAGTTAATTAGAGAATTAATTCCTAATGTTGGAAAACGTCTCAAATTTTCAAAAAAAGTTAATACGGCTTTAAACAAGGTTAGTAGTAATCTAATTAGCGTTAACTGCCCATCCAGTATCACCTTTAATTAAAACAGATTGTAACGGTTTTTAATTTATTGTGTGCATGAGTTTAGTATGAATGATATTTGAATCTAGGCGCGAATGTGAGTTAGTTATTTGGATTGAGTTGGTACTTCGAGAGTGGAAGGGAGTTTGGTTGTATCGATACCATTGCATTCTGGTTCATTTTTAAATCTACCTTCAGCCTGATCGCATCTACATATTTTATGAAACCAAGTAGTGTTTTCGATTGATATTTATTCAATTTGCCCTTAAATGGGATTAGTTATTACTTGGTAGTAAAGCATATTTTTGATGGTATTGTGTGATATTTATATTGATGGATGTTAGTTTTGCTTTAATTTTCTGTGTTCGATCAGGTTGAAAACGCCATTAAAAATATTACACTAGGTAAGCTTGTTTGAACGTTTATTTTTTTCCTTTTGCGAATATTAGAGTGTAACACATTTCGTTTGTTACAGGCTGCTTGTTTGTGTTAGTTATTGTTAATGTATGAGTTTGCTTGTCTACGTTATTTTGGCCTTGATTACTCGCTGTTTGGAGCTACTTGTCGTATGTGGATTGTTTTACTGCGCACCACGTGTCAAGCGTTACCCACGTGCTGAAGATAAGAGCTCGCGTCCATGTTGAGTCGCTATCAGTAATCCTTCGTCGCCATTTCTTCAATTCCCAGTGCCTCGTTACGCCTTTTATTGTGCGTCCGACTGGATTATCTGCGATTTGGAGATTGGTCGATTGTGCTTTGGGTGATCGTCAGTAGAGAGGTAGTCTGGGAGCCATCTGTTAATTTTGTCAACGTTCGTTACATGCTCACAGTACCCGACGATTAAGTGGTGACAATTCAAGTTCATTTGGAAACTATCAACTTAGTTTGCGATCAACACAACTACCAATAGAGTTGAATCCACGTAAGCTCTATGTGCACCAAGTTCGAGTAAGTTTGTAGTCACGAACATTTACCCTTTTTGGTTCGACTACGACATTTTATTATAACATTTTCATTAATCGAGGTTGTGCCGTCAGAGGTGCAATTACTCACGTGTCGTATAGAGTGACGATACTGTTAAATTTTGTATTTGTGTATTTATGTGTATATGTTTGGGGCTTTGTGGAGACGTAGTCGGTGTTAAGTTTGTTTAGCGTTCTTTTTGTAAACATAATATTGGTTTACCTATTTTGCTAACCGTGAGGCTACGTCTACACAAAGCTTCGATTAATTTTGGGGTACGTACGACCATATTATTTATTAAGTAAGTTATTTCTTGAGTGTTATTCGCTCCTAGTGGTTACGCCGTTGGCGTTTGATTTAAATTTTAAGATTGTTTGTGTATTGTCCATTTACCATTTATATTTATTGTGAATTTTTCGACGAATGTTATTTGCCGACTCTGGCTTCATTGTTTTACGTCAATTTAAGATTATTGTGATCCAAATTATTTTGGCATTTAATAGTTTGAGGTTTATTAAACCATTGTTATTGATTACGTTTGGGTTTTTGATCGACGAAGCGTTATATATCTTGTGTGAGACATTAGTCTGTAATCATCGTAGTAAGTTTATTTGTTGCCGGCTCAATTTGATAGTTGTGTTGAGTTTTAAGAGTCAAGTCAAGTTGCCCGATAGAAATTTTAAACTATCTGGCGCCCTTAATAGTCGTGTGCTTGCATTACACATCAGTGAACCATTTATTTTGGTATTTTGGAACCCACGACCATCTCCTCTGCAAGCGAAACCGCGGCCATCGGGTCAATTTTTTTGTCCATTTAGATAAACTTACGTTCACATGTGGTAAAGCGTTACCTGGCCCGTAACAAGATACTTATCAAAAGATTTAAAATTTAAAGAATAACTTGAATTCTTACTCTAAAATTAGCAGCTGAACTATTGGACCTGCTAACTACGTACCCAATTTAAAAAATCATATTTTCTACTAATAAAAATTGTAAAGCTCTATTGTAGTTTGAATTACTTTTAACTTACATTTTTTTGTTACTTAGGCTAATGTTAGTACTGCTAGTACCGAAAGTATTGTAACCGAAAATATTGAAAACTCATCGAGCTCCGTTTCTCTAGTTGAGGTGAGCAATTAAATCTACTAAATAGTACTGATAACAAATAATTCTTATACTTCCTATAGAGTAACGAGCACACATTAGTAGAAGAGCCACTTCCAGTTTTTCAGCTAGGAAATTATATTTTACAGGAAAGTTTCCCTGATTTCAACTTGTCAGCGCTGTTAAGCACAGTCCTATAGGACTTAGTGTTATGATGTTATGAACTTTTACAAAACTAATAATAAATTAGACACAACGAGAAGAAATCGCCTAACCGATGTTATAATAAAACATATTTTCAATTTTATGGTTAAGAAGTAAGTTCTAATTTCAGTTTGAAGTAATTATTTAACTATTTTATTTTATAGTCGTCTTAAACACGAACACTATAATATATTGACATCCAAAATACTCGGATTATTTCCTAGAGAGTGTTCTACTACATATTATGTACCACCTATAAAAAAATAAATTCAAATACTGGACGTTCCGTTTCAGCTAGAGGCAAATTAGTGGGTAAATGCCGTAATTTAATCCACAGATGCTTTGGCGAACCAAAAACATCAACTAAGAAAAGAACGCGAGAAGAAGAAGATGCAGAACAAACTAACGCTAAAAGAACAAAGGTTACTGGTAAGACATTCGTGCTTACTTATTAAAAAGGGAGCAAATAATAAATTACAAAAATACTAAATTTAATTTTGCAGATCAATTGAAAAATGATATTTTGTGGCTTCGTCAAAAAAGTGAGCCGTGGTCAGAAGCCATAGAAAAGTGGCAAACCACATTTGAAGTAAGAAGAAATTCTGAAGCCGCTACTATCGAATCATTTATAAATGAACCAAGAACCAAGAGCCGTGACATTGGTATATTAGACCAGTATTAATGTTCCTTCAATCTTTCATTTCTATTATTTTTAGATTTCCTTAGATTTTGAAAACTTATACAAGGATTCGTGCTTAAAATTAGTCGTCAATTGGGATCAGTTTTTTTAAAGATTGTTGGAAATTAGAAAGTTACAAGTGACAGACAGCTACGCGTTAGAATTACTTGAACTTTTAGACCATCAGGAATCTTTGAATGAAGGTAATATAATGATCTGATTCTTTAGTCTGAAAAGTTACTAACTTCAATATTTTGTTTTTTAGACTCAAAGTTTACAGTTCAACTAATTTTGTTATCATATCTTGTACCACCTCGAGGACGTATAACAATAGAAAAAAAAACATTGGAAATTTTCTACAATTGAATGTGCCGAAGCACAAGTTTGTCACGCAAAAGTATTTATTACATTTAACTTACATATTATAATATGAACTAACTGAATAATTTTTTTAGATTCCTGGTGATATTTTACATATCATTGAGAAGCAGAAAGAGAAAGCTAAACTGCATAAACAATCTCTTCAACCATATTTCATAATCGAAGGAGCAACTATAGAAAACATTAACAACGTATATATAATAATTGACGAACTAAGATATAAGTGTCCAACCGTAAAAAGTGCTTTCTGTTGTGTGAGAGCTTTAAATCGCAAAAGTTTTTCCCCATTCAACAAATTATCAATCGAATTTAGCGATATTGTAGGAAAAGCAGAAGGTGGGTGCACTCGTGAAATAGTAACTTATTTTAAGAAAAATACGTAACTTTAACACGTTCGCGACGTTGCTGTTAACAGTATGCATTCACTACAGACGGAAAATAGTTTTTCATATATTCTTAAAAATTTTTCTATTTATAACAATTGGAAATGATAATAAAATATATTTTAATTTTTTTCAGCCCTTTTGGCGTATTTTTTTGAGTGTACCACCGGTGGTACACTACGGCTCCAACGATAATTTTTCATTGTAGAGCCGTAATGGTACACCTCAAAAATTAATTTATTTCTACTGTTTACCTACTTCTAAAAAATGGTATTATCAGAAATAATTACTCTGTTTATTTTCACCACTTGTTTAGAGTATGAAACAAAAATAAATAATTCTGATATCAAAAATCTAAAGTAATCTGTAAATAAAACGTGATAACCAGATGCAGAATTGTTTTATCTTGTGATTGTGGACAGGTGATGATTGCCTTTGGAATAATAGTAAATAATGTTTTATGTAAAAATTTAGTGTAGTCTAAATAAAACGGCATTGTGGTTTATGTGTTCGTTGAGTGAAGTTTATAAAGTTGTAATTTAAAAAGTTAAAATGAATTCGAGAACGAGAAAAATTATGCTTTTAGCAAAAAACAATTCAAGTGCAACACTGTCAACATCGACATCTGATTTACCATCGACATCTGCAGCAGTAAAGTCATCTATTTTGCAACCCGAGGTAAAATATTTTTCTTCTGAGGAGGAATCTGATCCGTATGTAGATTCCGGCGAATCTTATGTGCAGTCAAATCATGACTCCCGTAGCGATTCTAATACAGATACTAGTGACACTGAGTCTGAAGAAGATGACGTTACAAGCATACCCCAAAACGCACCAGATTCGGATTCGTGGGAACCTTGTAATGACGAGGACTCACCTCACCATTTCCAATTCTCCGGCCAAGATGGTTTGAAAATCGAAACCGTCGATTTGGCTAATCCATACAAAATTTTTCAACAGTTTATGACTGACGAAATTTTTGATATAATTGTCAATGAAACAAACAGGTATGCTACTGAGTTTATTCGAACTCATGAGATTCGGCGTAGGTCTATTCTCAGAAATTGGACCAATACGAATCGTAAAGAGATAAAGCAATTTTTTGCAATACTGATGATCATGGGAATTGTTCATTTGCCAACAATGCGATTGTACTGGTCCAAAGACGACATGTTTGCCAACAAACTTATTCAAGATAGCATGAAGCGCGAAAGATTCGATTTGTTACTGAAATTCTTCCATCTATCAAACAATGAAGACCCAAACGCGCTTCGCGATCGACTTCATAAATTGAGAAAAGTTACCAATCTTATTTGTAAGCAGTTTCAAAAAACTCTATCTCCTGGTGCAAGTGTAGTAATTGATGAAAGTATGGTTCCTTGGAGAGGCAGATTGGTATTCCGGCAATACCTTCCAGCCAAGTCTCATAAGTATGGTGTAAAGCTTTACAAAATTTGTACTCTGGAAGGCTTCACATATAATTTAGAAATATATTCTGGAAAAAATGTTTTAATTGTACGTGATAACGACTTTGGGCACACGTATAACGTTTGTATGGACTTGATGCAAGGGCTTTTAAATGAAGGACGGACATTGTACATTGATAACTTTTATACGAGTGTAAAGTTAGGTCGTGACCTTTTAAAATCTAAAACGTACGTTTGCGGCACTCTAAGAAGCAACAGGAAAGGAAACCCAAAAAGGGTGTGCACTCGAAAGTTAAAAAGAGGAGAAATTTACGGAGAACAAAACTCTGAAGGCATTCGAGTGTCAAAATGGGTTGACAAACGGGGCCGTCTTAATGCTAAGTACCGTCCCAAATCACAAAGTATAAGTATGTCCAAATTCGGAGCGTCAACTTGCCTTCTTGATCCTTGTTATCTCATTAGCACCCTACTGTGCTGGGTAGCAATAAAAGATGAGTAAAATCTTCGAGAAAAATGTAAAAATGAACTTCTATGGCAAAAGCAGGTATATAAACCCTTTCAATGCTTTCTGTAAAAGAAATTTAAAAAGGTTTAATTTAAATATTGTGATATTTTGCACATTTTTGTAAAGTGAAAAAGATTGAATACCTTTAGAAACGTTTGTTTGATTTTTATAATGTATGTTTCCTAATGGTATTTTAATGAAAATTTACTTAGAAAAAAAAGGGTATTTGAATGGTTACCTGAAATTTGTTTGAGGTGTTTTACAAATTTTTAAGATGAAAAGGACTGAATACTTATAGAAATGTTTATTTTATTCTAATCTTAATGGCATTTTAATGGTTTCTTCTAATGATCTTATTTTACCTTTAATTTTAACACAATAATTAAAAAATCATTCCGAAAAAAGAAAAATTGGCATTAGACGTTAGTTTCGTACAGAGTGAGCACAGTGAGCAATTGATTTGACATCATAAACACGAAATGGCTACTTGGAGACCTTTTGAGTTTGATAATGTTCCTAGTGATTCTAATATAGAAGTGGAAAGTGTGCCTAATATTGTTCCTAGTTCTGCTAATTCTAATGTAGTGGGAAGTGCGCATAATAAAGTTAAACGAAAAGTTACGTGTGCAAGTATGCAAAGTGCAATTTTACATGCATATGGAAAATTGTTTGAAGAAGGGCATTCGCGTCCCTGTAATCGAATCGCAGAACTATTTAATTTATCAGAAACTACAGTGCGAAAAATTGTGAAACGAAATGAAGTGGTAGATAAAACAAAACCAAGCAGCACTAAATTTAGTAGGGTAGATGAGTGTAGTAGAGATCTGATCTCAAGGAAAATATACGAGATGTACTCAAAGAATGAAGTTCCTACTATTGATTCCTTGATGTCGAAACTAGTAAACGACGGTATCGAATTACCTTATAAAAGAAGCCAGTTTCACGAGTTGTTACTCAATATGGGTTTTAAATATCGGCAATTAAATAAACGGCAGTACATCATGGAATCGGGAAGAATTAAACTTCTACGTAGTGAGTATTTGGAAAAAATAGAAGTTTACAGAAGGGAAAATCGATTTATTATATACCTTGACGAAACTTGGTACGATACACACGATGTGATAAGCCGCGGCTTATCTGACGGATCGGTAAAATGTTCCCTTGATGCACCTCCCTCTCGTGGAAAAAGAATAATTATTCTCCACGCAGGATCTAATAACGGTTGGATCAAGGATTGCCTACTGATATCATGTCGTGGGATTAAAGAGTCCAGTGCAGATTACCACGAAGACATGCAAGGCTCTTTATTCGAGGACTGGTTTAAGAATAAATTATTAAAAAATATTCCGGAGCATAGTGTTATCGTAATGGACAATGCTTCGTACCATTCACGAGTTGAAAATAAACGCCCGACGACAGCAAATAAGAAAGAAGAGTTAAAAAACTATTTAAGGAAGATGCAAGTTGATTTCTCCGAAAAATGTACAAAAAAAGATTTATTGGAAAAAATTGCAACAATTCCTTATGAAAAAAAATATATTTTAGACGAAGAAGCATCAGCACAAGGTCACACAGTGTTACGATTACCACCATATCATTGCATATTTAATCCTATAGAACTTGTTTGGTCCCAAGTAAAACAAAATATTAGAAGAGCAAATAGATCACCTCAACTATCTGCTCAGGTTGTAGAAACAGTTCGAGAACAAATTGAAAATATTAAAAGTGAGTTATGGAACAATTGCGTAAACCATGTGGTAAAAATTGAAAAACAGTTTTCAGTGAGACCGCTTCATCCCCCTCTCGTTATTAATTTGGAAACCGATTCTGAAGATAAGTTGTGAAAATCTTCCGTTTTCATACATTTTATTGTCGGATTTTCCATTATAAATTTTCGTTTATTTAATAAAACGACATTTTACATGTTTATAATAAAATATATTTATTAAGCTAATTTGTGTTTCTTCTTATTTCTTTGTTTTTAAATAATTATGTAATATAATGCAATAAATAATACAGGATTTACTTAATTTTTATTATTTAAATTAAAGTAAGATCATAATTAAGACACTTTACAAAAATGTACAAAATATCCCATAGCATTTAAAATAAACCTTTTTAAATTTCTTTTACAGAAAGCATTAAAAGAGTTTATATACCTGCTTTTGCCATAGAAGTTCATTTTTACATTTTTCTCGAAGATTTTACTCATCTTTTATTGCTACCCAGCACAGTAGGGTGCTAATGAGATAACAAGGATCAAGAAGGCAAGTTGACGCTCCGAATTTGGACATACTTATAGAACTAAAACCAACAGGAGCAACTAATAGGAAAGGTGAAAATATTATGAAACCTCCAGCTGTTATAGCTTATAACAGAGCTAAAAAGGGCGTCGATGTTTCAGACCAAATGTCATCCTACTACACAAGCCTCAGAAAAAGCATAAAATGGTACAAAAAAGTATTTTTTGAAATAACCCTTGGCACATGTGTTGTAAATACTTGGGTCATATACAATAACTACAACTGCAGTAATAACCGAAAGAAACTAGATATGCTGCAGATTCGTCAACGCATCATACGAGAATTACTAAATGATGAAAATGAAGCTGAAGTACTTCAACCTCAACCAGCAACAAAGAAGACATCAAAAAATATCTTGGCCAGTCACAAAATGGCAAAATATGAAGGACCAACAAGGGCAACTAGAAAAAGATGTACTTTGTGTTATAAAAAATTTCAACTGGAAAGTGGTATTCAAAGTGCTAGAAATAAAGCAAAACGTGTTAATACATTTTGTGAAAACTGTGCTGGCACACCAACTATGTGTTTGGAATGCTTTAATGAAAAACATAAATAAAATTTTTTTGGATCTGTCAACTGATACTTTGTGATTTTTTTGATTTTGAATGAAAAGCATAAATAAAATTTTGGTTTGTCTGTAATACTTTTTGATTTTATTTTATTTTGGTTGAAAATCGTAAATAAAATCTGTTTACTAATTTTGATTATACTTTCTGATTAGTAGGTACTTGTTGTTATTACCCATATTATAAACGGTAATAAAGTAACTGTTAATGTTTCTTCTAGCTAGATTAGTTTTTGTTGTATACATGTACTGATAATCGTTTTGTTATTATATAAAAATAAACAAACTCTCGTTTACTTTTCGACTTTTAATTTTTTTTACAGCCCAATATCATTATCAAAGTAAATTTCATATTTTTTGTCCAATTAAAAAACGGTGCTAAACAAACATACTTGTAACCTTCCTACAGCCGTACATCAAATATAAAAGGCTTCCATAATAACTGGACAATTTTATGCTATTTGTAAACTTTTATGAACGATGTACCACCGGTGGCCACGGTCGGCCACAGGAAAAGTATTCAATGTACCACCGGTGGTACACGGCGTCGCGAACGTGTTAAATGGACTAGCATTAGAAAAGCGTTATTATTTTGAAGCTGGACGCATTATTTCGCTCACTGTTATACATAGGGGATGTGGACCAAATTTTTTTTCACAACACCTCTACTTGATGATTTCTTGTGATTCTGTTAAAACAGAGAACCTACCTCAACGGCGGTTGAAGATGAAATTAGAAATAAAATTTTACAATTAAAAGAAATGAATGATTTTGAAAGTGTTGAAAAGTATACGGGTGACACAGGGGTTTGGAACACTCTTATAACTCCGTTATTTATTAACATATCAAAATGAAATTTGGTGTGGATTATATTATATTTATTTCATTGTCTAATTGCCGACACACATGTGTCGGCCAATGGCCAAATTTGTGTCTTTTTACCTAAATGTTAAATTTATGTATATTTTTGTAAATAAGTTTTAGTTTTGTTCAAACGGCCGATAAGGCAATACATAATAAACAATTAAACAAATTAGTATTTTATTTTAACGTCGACGAGCTCAAATATTAATATTAAAAATAATTAAATACAGTCCACTACTTCGTCCAGGGCTAACACTAACTTTAAACATATTTTTATGTTTGGTCCTATCATTTATCCTTATAAGCATGGTCCAATCTGATACTCCAAGCTTGATTCAACCTTGGCTCGATCTTGTATTCTAAGCTTGGCCTATTTTCGTAAACCAGCGGTGGGCCATTTCTGGTAGAACTAGGAAATGATAACTGGGGGCTAAGCCTGGCAAACACTGCCGGGCCAAGCTTGTATTCGAAGTTTGTCCCAATCTTGTATCTCAAGTTAGCCCCGATCTTGTATCCCAAGCTTGGCCCAGTCTTGGGCCGTCTCTGGTAGAACTAGGGAAGGATAATTGGGCGCCAAGCCTGGTAGAGAATGCCGAATGAAATGCAATTCAAAATTAGAAGACCGAGATAGGAAAGAAATATTTAACGAATACTGGGGTTTAGAGCATCACAATAAACAAGTTAGTTTTGTCGCCAATCTCGTACAAATGGTTGAACCTAAAACAACCAGAAGATGAAAATCTCGAAGTACCAAAACAAAAAATGTCACCTATGAGTATTTTTTGCAAGTAAGGGGTACAAGAATACCGGTTTGCAAAAAATGTTTTTGTAAAAGCTTAGATGTTAAAGACACTTTTAAAAAAAATGCTCTTAGAAAGAAATCGCTAAATTTGTCAGGTATAGTCGCCGATGACCAACGTGGAAAAACTGCGACAGTTAATAAGAAGAGTCAATCAGAAATTGATCAAGTTAGAAATAACATAAATTCATTCCCATGTTATGAAAGTCATTATACCCGTAGAACGAACGATAAAAAATATTTGCCAGCTAATTTAAATTTACGCACATTGCACATCTTATATGCTTATATAATGAAAGATATCAAACATCGGTATCAAGAACGATTTATGAAAGAGAATTTAATAAATTAAATTTACCTTTTAAAAAATCATCTGTAGATACCTGCAGTAAATGCAACACGTTGTACATGAAGATCAAAGTGGCAGAAGCTGCTAAAAACTACGTCGAGAAGAATGAAGCTGAAAATATCCTTCAACTACATCAGGAGAAAGCGGACTTCGCTTATACCACCAAAAACGAGGATAAAAGCAATTCTAAAAGTGACAACACAGACAACTGCTTTTCCTTCGATCTGCAACAGTGTTTACCAACGCCATTATTATTACCCTCAGTGACATTTTATAAAAGACAGCTGTGGACGTTCAATTTAACTATCCACAATAATGCATCTAGGGAATCAAAAAACTACATGTGGCATGAGGCAATAGCTGGACGTGGAGTAAATGAAATTGCCTCATGTTTATTTAAATTACTAAAAAGTTTACCAGAAACTGTAAAAGAAGTTACATTTTACTCCAACACGTGCCAAGGACAAAATAAGAATAGTCATGTTTGCACCATGTTTCTACACTTTATGGCTGA
The DNA here is from genome assembly GCA_963924605.1 of Malthinus seriepunctatus. Taxonomy (NCBI): domain Eukaryota; kingdom Metazoa; phylum Arthropoda; class Insecta; order Coleoptera; family Cantharidae; genus Malthinus; species Malthinus seriepunctatus. The sequence continues at coordinate 130,919,844 of OZ004600.1, forward strand.
AGCTCAAAATTTAATCGTTATTAATCATAAATTTTTAGAGGCAGGTCACACGCACATGGAATGTGACGAAGACCATTCGATGATAGAGAAGATGATAAAAAAAGCTAAAAATCCAATTTTTCATCCCCATGACTGGTTCCAGTTGGTTAGGGCCACGGGAACGAAAATAAAATTTGAAGTCATAGAAATGAAAATGACTCAAGATCATTTTTTGAATTTTGCTCAACTTCTTTCTAATACTTTAGTATTTAGAAAAAAGAACCAAGTGGGAGAACAGTTTAAAATTCAAGACGTATCTTGGTTCCAGTATAATAGAAGAGCAGAATTAGGCATAATTCCCTCGGCCACGTCTTTGAAGAGTGCATCACGGGCAAGGATCTTCGGATTCGTAGACACAACAAGATAGTAGAACTGATAGAAAAGAAAATGGAACAAAATTATAACATCTTTGAAGAACATACGTTTACTCTGGATAACGGAACTCGGTTGAAACCAGACCTGGTTATTAAAAACGCCGAAAAGGCAGTGGTTTTACGTGGAAAAACGTGGAAAAGGCAGTTAGTTCTATCTTTGCTTTTACAGTTAGTTTGTTATTAGTTTTTGGTTCTGGACCTACCAACCAACCCCATAAGACCACCTTCTTTTTAATTTATTAGTTTCATTTTTCATTTTGTAATTCCGTTAACTTCCCATGTCAACCACTTCGGCAAAAACCTCATAAATTTAGTCTAGTTTACGTCTTAATGTAAGAACATCTGTAGTATTTCGATACTTGTGAACAAATTTTGCAACTTTGGTAAGTTTTAAAACAACTCCGTTTGAAAAAGGCCGCATAAGCCGAAACAATTGTTACAATATTTTTATTGTTAAATTAAATACTTTGTGAAACAAAACTAAATGTTTTTAATTTCTTAAATGTTCTTAAATATTTTTGAAGTTTATCAATTATTTAATAATGTTCCACCAAGAGATAAGCGAGAAATCAATTCAAATTTATTATTAATCTAATGTATACATTAATTATAAGGATCAATTGAAGGCGTAATGACCGCCAAAATAAATAAATAAAAAAAAAAAAAAAATGCTAGTAAAGCAAAACTCGCTGTTATGTATAAAAACTCTTCTAAAGTTAAAAAAGTGTTCAAATCATTTGTGGTTCAATAAACAGTGCATTAAGTTCGACGTCTGTCCTAAATATATGAAAATCAAATGCATTGTTGTAAAGCCAGGCTTTACACCCCCTATTCCTTAGGGTAATTATTGTAATACTTCCTATTTCTTTATTATTCTTCATTTCTTTTATTTACTAATTATGTTTTATTAATTATATAAGGAAATATAACAAGGAAATATTCATAATGTGAACCGAGGTTGTTGGGTCAGCGATAAACTTGCATCATTGTATGATTTTGTCTATTTTCTTTATATGCAAGTTTATCTGGGAAATGGGTTAATATAAAACCGACCTGCACCAACAATTCGGGGCTTCTTCAAAATGTAATGTTAAAGTGATATAAGCTTCGGCTTCTTCAAAATGTAATGTTAAAGTGATATAAGCTTCGGCTTCTTCAACGTGTAACAATATCAAGCGTTAGGTACGCTTCTTCAAATCCATTATTTAGCTAGCGTTAAGTTTCTTCAAGTTATATTCAAATCGTCATACGTTATACAACGCTATTAAAAGTATTCATTATTATTGTTACAATAAATATTCACAAGTCAAAAGGTGTTATTATTCTTCGAGTGTTCGAAAAGCGCCAGACCAAAGATAACGAAAAGGACAACACAACAGCATCAACAACTCAGTAGAAGCGACAAATGCAATGAAAGATGAATACAAAAAGTGGTTACAAAATAATATAAAAAGTCTGTACACAAGACAATACAACCTAGGTCTACATCTAAAACTAATACACACAGAATTAATCTCCAGCATACATCCAACACTATTTTTTGATAACAATAGATAGACAGATTCGCGAAGAAATTCAAGGAAAAGCGCATCATCAATTCATAATACAATCGAAAAAACTAAAATATCTACAACAGAGTAAGCCGAAACCAATTAGTAATAATGAACTTATAAATTGAGCTTTCAAATTCTATCCTAGACTTTGCAATTTGTTAGAGATAACGTTTGATAAAAATGAAATAGAATTACAGTCGAACTTCGATAACTCGAACTTCTATTACTCGAATATCTTGATACGTCGAACAAAATGTTTGGGGAATTCTTCGATAAGTCGAAGTTTTTTGGGAATCCCCTAATTTTGAAAAGGTTGATATGCATTGCGCAGTTCATTCATCACCATCATATGATAAAAACTGTTTAGTTTTGGCGTTATTCAAGTTAACAGCGTGTTGTTGTTAAGTGAAATAAGTCAAAACACGATAGTTTTTATTAATTATGTCACTTAAACCACTAAAACGTACTTTGAAAACTTTAACTGTTAATGAAAAATTTCAACTTATAAAAGAAGTGGAAAAAGTTTCGCGAAAAAAAAATATAGCTAAAAATATGGTATTCCAGCAAATACCGTATCCACTATTAATTTTAAAGAATAAACAATTAATTATCGATGCTATCGAAAGTGTTGGTGTAAGTGGTTGTAGTTCCAAGAGGCTCAAAAAACCAACCTATGAAAATGTAGACAAAGCTGTCTTAGAATGGTTTAAATCTACACGGAGTCAGAATCTACCTATATCCGGAGGATTAATTAAAGAAAAAGCATTAGAATTTTCTCAACAACTCGGACAACCAAACTTTAAGGCAAGCACTGGTTGGTTCGATAATTGGAAACGAAGGTATGTACTTTCTTAGAGCATAAATTCGACTCCTATTAAAAACTACTCCTATAATCTAATTATCTAATACATACACCTTTTTTTAGACTTGGCAATTGTCATAAAAAGGCATGTGGCGAAAGCAATGACGTTAATGAGGTCGATTGTATTAAATGGAAACGTGAAGTTTTGCTCCATTTATTAGAAGATTATCAGGCGTGGGATGTATTCAATGCTGATGAGACGGGTCTTTTTTTTAAATGTCTGCCGGATAACACCTTAACTTTTAAAAACCAGAAGTGCTATGGGGGAAAGCATAGTAAACAAAGAGTTACTCTATTGCTCGGTGCAAACATGGATGGATCAGAAAAACTGAAATTGCTTTTGATAGGTAAAAGTAATCAACCCCGTTGCTTCCGAAGTGTTAAATGGTTGCCCCTTGATTATAAAGCGAATTCAAAAGCCTGGATGACAGGAACTCTTTTTGAAGAATGGTTGTTGAAATTAGATAAACAATTTGGAGACGCTGGTAGAAAAATTATTCTTTTTATTGACAACTGCCCGGCCCATCCTAACGACATCCAACAAAAATTAAAATTTAAAAACTTGCGTTTTTCCCACCAAATATTACTTCTAAGTTGCAACCACTTGATCAAGGAGTCATACAAAATGTGAAATGCCATTATCGTCGCAGAATTTTGAAAAATGGAAAAAATCAAAAAATTAACATTACATTAATGGATTGTGTTGATGACATAACTAGTGATTGTTTTGAAAAAGCCGGCTTTGGTCAATATTCTGAGTGGGAAGCAGAAGATGAAATTCCTTTGATTTTCGTTAAAGAACTTTTAAGGGAAGATGAAAATGTACAATTGCAAACAGAATTTGAAGCTTGGAAAAATGTCAAAGATATACCGGGTGATCCAGAATTTTTACTGAAGAATACAACATCACATTCAAGTCCCCTAAAACAGATTCGTGCAGTGTTTGTGATTCTACTAACGTTTCGATAAAAGAAGCCAAAACTAAGAACGATGATGAGAAACTGAAACAGTTAACTACAGAACTAGAGTTACATCACAGAAAAGTCAAAGCTGGCCAAAATGCAATAAGTAAAGCTAAGAAAGAAGCTTTGGAAAATCCGGGAGTTTATGCAATTACTTTCGATTTACAGCAAGCTTTGCCAACTCCAAAACTTTCCACAGGACCAACTTTCTATAAGAAGAAATTATTCTGTTATAATTTCAGTATTTACTGCTTACATCCTACACAAGGATACTTCTACATGTGGGATGAGTCTACGGCGAGTAGAGGCGCTGACGAAATAGGGAGCTGTCTTCTAAAGCGTTTTAAAATTAACAGTATCAAAGGAGAAAAACTTATTGCAATATCAGATAACTGTGGGGGGCAAAATAAGAACTGGTCCCTCACAGCTGTATGGCTCCGACTAATATCCTTGGGTTATTTCAAGCAAGTAGTTCACATTTTTCCTGTAGTGGGACATACGATGCTGCCCTCTGATAGAGATTTTGCCATGGTTGAGAAGTATGTACGGGCGCACTGTCAGTTCATCTATGACCCTATAATAGCTGGGCTTCTTCCCATATTGAAGAAAGCGCAGAAAAAAGGCTTCAAGTGCTTACAGTGGTGCGACTATACCTGTTTCTTTAAAGAAGAGGGGACGACCTACTACTTTTGAAACTCGTTTTAAGGAGGATTTGCCGATTAAATACAATGTGCCTCTTGAAATAGAAGCTTCAAAACTTCAGCATGTACTGTCTTGCTTACAGTGGATTCCGCCTACCACTCGTTTTACACTAATTTAAAATTAAAAGACTGATTTTTTGTTCTATTTTCTTAGTTTACCTCTTGGTAAAATATTAGAAGGTATAGCGACGAGCTATCTTAACTGTGGTAGCGAACTGAGGCGACTTGTGAACCTCGGCGAGACAAGAAAGTCTAGACAGAGAAAACATATCAAGGGGAACTAAAAAGTAAGTTACTATTATTAAACCATCTTCTCAAGCAATTCGAAATTGCTTCGAAATGTATATTTTTTTATATAGTTATGCGAGTAAATCAATACTATAAAACAGAATTTAGGAATAATCAAAAAAAATCTAGTAATAAAAAGAAGGAAGCGAAATTATGTACTAATTAAGTTTTAATTGGTCAAGTTGAAAAAAGTAGACGGCCTTTGTTATGAATTTTATCAGTTATGTTATAAATGAAAAATAATACATTTATACTTAATGATAATTTAGAGGAATTTAATCTGTTAAATTTTACATCTCTGTGACTTATTTATCAAATTGTAAAGCTGTTATATTATAGTTTATAATTTGTATTTAATAAATTTTCATTTTTTTTAAATATTAACAATGATTTATTGTAATAAAAGCTGATAAGTTATAGCATAAATGCGCTGGTTAGCAGAGGAAGCCTATGTATTAGTCCCCTGGATATGCTTTCTCTCTCACGCCGCTACCGGTTCAAGTTTGGCTTCAACTTCGAACGTTCGTCGCTATACCTTCTAATATTTTACCAAGGTCTACCTATACCTGTTTTGTTTGATTTAATTTGTTGGAATAATTATTTAATTTTTAATAAATTTGTGTTTTAAACTCTAGTGAAAAGTTTATTAGCTTATTGTTTCACATTTTTTTGATAATTCTTTATATTTGGTGTTATGTGCAAACTTTATATTGAAAAGTATGGTAAGTACATGTTATCATTCCAAGAAAATGTCGAAAAAGTACACATAAAAAATATTTAAGTATAATCTAATTGTACAGAATGTTTATTAAATGTACAAGTAATGTTATGAATTTAACTACAACAAAAAATAATGCAAAGTAATTAATAAAATATTTTTTCAAAACTTCAATTTCATCTTTCAGAAGATATTCATTTTGCTAGTTACCATGGTTTACGCCCGAACCCCTATAGTATATTAAGTATGAAGAACGGTAAGGTTGGTTTACCGGTCAAAGACAATTGTTTGGAGGCTGAGAGAATCGAAGCCTCCAATTATTGTCTGAGACCGGTAATCCTTAACGTTCGACATGCTTATAACGTTTTTTGTACGATCAGAGACAAATAAATAATATATTTATGCAATTTTAAATAATTTTTTTACTAAAAAAATCAAATGTCAAAAATGACATTTGTATTTTTTTATTAAATTAAGTAGCTTTGCTATATAAAAAGTCGACAACAAAACGTTTTACCGTTCTAGAACAGTAAAAACACTTACCGTCGCCCATTATATCCTAGCAACTAGTAAATTCTACTTACTTACGTGAAAACATATGTAGTAAATAGCTTGAAATGACTGATCGTACAAAAAATTAATAAAACACGTAAGTGCAATGTTTTTATTCTAATTTTTAGGGGTTTTTGTTTACATGATTATTGTTGAATTAATTGAAAACAATTTGTTGCTTCTAAAAGCGTGGGGATTCATTATTATTTAAGTTAAATTACTGATAGTAAATTTTTTATTTTTAGTTACGTTATACAGGGCCGGCTCTAGTGCTTTTATACCGCTCAGTTCAATATTTTTGTTTTTGCTCCCTTTTTTATTTATAAAATTTATGTAATTCGATACGCAAAAATATTTTAAATCCTTTTAGGAATTAGAAACAGAGCGGTTCATTAAGTGAATATGAATTTATTATAAGTACCCATCATTGTATTATGTAATTTTACAGGACAAACAATGGAAAATGTACCTGAATTATACGAATAAGAAGACCAGAAAACTCTACCAAAAAGACCTAAGAAGACGCCAAATAAACAAGGGGAAACGTGGCCGGCCATCTAAGGCCAAAAAAGCTTTAGTGGTTCAATAATTTCATTTTAACTCTTTGGGCGGCGATGGTCGGCAAAAACGACCACCTTTCGACAGCTTGTTCCGGCGCGGTGGTATAAAAATTAGTCCACCTTTTAATAAATTGTTTACATCTATCCCAAGTGGTTTGTTTTATCAACCATGCATGCATCATGTGACATGTATCCGTAGAATGTGCACGTGCTCGTTCGTGTGTTAGTCGTTTTATTACCACGAGGTGATAGAGGGAACCCAACATAAGGTGAATCCACCACGTGATGACCGTTAAAGTTGCGCAGTAGATTAATGCGATCGTTGCTTAGAAACGAACGTAGACAGTGCCGTCGTATAATTATTACATGACTTTGGTTTGATTGAAGCAAAATAATTACAAGCATTTTAAAAATTATGAAGATCTCATTCACAAAGTATTAAACCAGTAATTAATTATTATTAATAGTACTTCAAATAAAAATTTAAATTAAGTAATTATTTTAAATTTTCACAACTTTTAAAAATAATTTTTTTTGACAGAAGAAATAACTAGCTCCGCCACTGGGCTCTAAAGCCACGCCTGGCGCAGGTTTGGTCACGTGGTGGATTCAACTTACGTTGGGACTACTATAGTAAGTTGCATTTAAACGTTAGTTACGTTACCGTCAATTGTTTTAACGATAAGTACATTGAACTATAAATTGTATAGTAATTGTAATAGTATAGTAATAGTATTTGATATTGCAATTGCAAAAATGCAACTTATGAATTAAAAGTGTAAAATAATAATAATGTAATTAATCAAGTATTAAATAAGACTTCCAAGGTACAAGTTGTTTTATTTTTCAGCCTTATAAATAAAGAGAGTTTTTTTAAAAACATTTGAAAACGAACCAATAACAAAACTCGTTAATTTGTGTAACCGTTTGGAGCAATTGTGTAAAAAAGGCATTTTTGAGTTAAAATTTTTTTGATTGACTGCTTCTGTTGATTGGATACTACATCATAGTAAGTCTTATCATAATTTTATTAGTAAGTTTTAATTTGGATAACGATAAAGTAATTTTTTTACTGGTACTTAAAATGTACCACTGCGCTTTTTACAATAAATTTTGAAAAGAAATATTTTTGTAATAAAATGTCAAGATTGACAAGGCACGAGCTGCCTTTCAAGTTATGCAATATGAGGAAGAATTATATATGGAACTAGAAGATTTTGATAGGGTTGAAGCCGCCGAAACAATACCATCAGAATCCGAATCAGAAGTTGATGTGCCTTCTGATGATGAAGACCTAATGCATACTGATATTCTAGATCATGTTTCATGGAAGAAACATGTCCAGAAACTGAATCGGAATCTGATCTGCCACTATCGATTTTAAGACAACAATTATTGAGTGCAATTATTTACATGCTCGTAATGGCATTCCAATTCCAAATAATCCTGAAAAAGTGTATAACCCACCAATTTGGTCAAGTGAGCTTAAACCTACGGCACCTCCTCCGTTTACTCTTTCTTCTGGTGTGCCACAGTTTACAAAAGACGCTGACAATCTAAGTCCATATAAACTTTTTAAATTTTTTATTACGGACCAGTTTGTTCAAGATTTAGTATTTCAAACGAATTTATATGCACAACAAATCAAAACACAGTCGGGAAAAAACTTTATTTCAACTAATGAAACGGAAATGAACGCGTTTTTAGGCATAAATCTTCTGATGGGAATAAAACGTAGTCCAAGTTCTAAAGATTATTGGTCCAGTGCACCGGATATCAACGATCCTTATATAAGCTCCATAATGAGCCTAAAGCGATTCAGTTGGCTATTAGGACATCTGCATCTAAACGATAACTTGATAATGGCAAAACGAGGATGACCTAATTATGACAAATTAGATAAAGTACGGCCAATGATAACTTTGTTACTAGAAAATTTTGAAAAAAATTTGCTACCAGATCAAAGAATAGCAGTAGATGAGTCAATGATCAAATTTAAAGGGCGTAGCTCTTTGAAACAGTTTATGCCGAAAAAACCCATCAAGAGAGGTTACAAAGTTTGGGTGCTTGCAGATAACATGGCAAATGACATTATAGTTGAAGGTTTTTGCAGCAGTATAGAAATGCATGGTTTGAGATACAAGCAATTTGTAGCAGACGGTGACTCCAGTGTGTATGCTAAAATACAACAAAATGTTCCTTACGGTAGAGAGGTTAGTAGATAAGCTAACACAGTAGTTCTTTCAATGTAAGGATAAAACGATCCTTTTTAGGTAACTAAAATGGAATGTACCAACCACGTAATTAAGAATTACGGAAAAAGATTACACGCGTTGAAAGTAGATGTGAAAAATGTTACTGTTGCTGGTAGAAAACAATTGACTGGATTTATAATTTTACAACTACAGAAAATCGCACAGAGAGTTGTTTATGAAAATACTAACAAAAATACGGCTTCTCTTATCGAAGATTTGGAAAATGGGCCGTACCATGTGTTTGGTCATCATAGTTCTTGCAATGAGTACTACTGCAAAAATATCAACGATGTTACAGAAAGTAAAATTCAAGAAATCCAGTCATGCGGTGTATTGAAACTAATAAAAGGTAAATTTATATAAATATAATACATTTAAATTAAAATCAATATCAACTTTTTATTTGAGGTTCTCTCAATCTCGTTATTGCGCAAGCTGCATGTTTAATAGGTAACGAGACTAATAGAATCGTGCAGAACTGTTCATGTCCATTTTGTGTCGATTTAATGCTGGGAAAAGATTAAATCTTATTCAACTTTCAATCCCTTCAAGGGAGATCATACATATAGTTCCGGCAGGTTAAAGTCAATTATGACTCATCGCTCTAAAGTGTAAGCATCAATCTGTTGTAAACGTATGTCCGCTCTTAATACACAATTTCAGAAACGTCAAAATTAATTAAGTTAATTCATTGTTTGTCCGTGGTGGCGACACAGTATGTTGCGATGTATATTTTAAGCGGGAATTTTAAATTAATTAAAGTTGTACATCCAGTTTACTTTATTTTAAGTTTTTCTCTCCGTCCTAAATTATGGAATACATTCCTGGAAACGCTTTAAACGAAGAATGAAAGGCAATCAAAGTGTAATAACAGACTTCCGATCGATTTATCTATTGACAGAAAGTTTAATAGTCAAGATTTTTTGAAAATGTCTGATTTTGACGCACACCGTGGAATGTAAACCTGCGTTTTAGGACGTAGGGTCGCTCGATGATCAATGATCTAGTATAAATGCTATTTTGCTTATAGACTTACTCAAGGGCGGCAAAAAAGTGAGAAGCAGAGGCACTGGGTTTTGGAACCCAAGAAACCCACATCTTGTCACTGTTATAACCGACGATAAAAACATCACACGATTAGCAAATCAACAAATTCAACAATTTTAGAAAAAATAATTACTCAGTCGATGCTCACATACACAACTTCATGAGTTTATTATAACATTTTACAGCCCAGTAATCAACCCCTTGATTCGTTAAATTGTGTTAAGTGCAGAGGAATCCAAAGATCTTCTCAGAAGCGCATTGATTAATTTAAATCAATATTTTTGTTACACGAAAATTTTGTATAAAATAGTAAAAAGGGCAACCGAAAATTTTACTTCTGAGAGAAAGCTAGGTAATTTTGAAAAAAACCATCGTCAATAATTTATTGTGTGGCTGTCCATTTCATTCAAAGAAACTTTCCATGTACTATATCGTACCACTTCATTACGTTAAAAATTTTGTGATAAAGAAAAAACTAATTTTTATTTAAAAAACCGATTTAAATTTAACTGACATAACATAACCTCAAAACATCCAGCTGACATCTAATAAAAGTCTGAAATGCTCGACATACGTTTTTATCTACCATATAGTTTATACAGCAGACGTATGTTTTTATATACGTCTTTTTTTATTACAATATTAGACAAAGAAAAAATATTTTATACCGACATTTCTTATTACATACTGCGATGCGTCATAATTGACTTAATCTTGGCGGGACTATAACTGCTCTTCGTTATAATAGGTATATTTGTGACAAAAACTTTATCCACGTTGATACTCAACTCAAAGCTCTTATTTTCCTTGCAGGTTTCAAGTGACATAGTAGTCCTTGGAAAAAAGTTGCAACTCGAGTCCTGGAAAATACTTTAAAAAGTATATGGAATCTCATTCAAAACGGAAACGTAAACTTACTTTTGATAAAAAGAAGTTAAACGAACGAAAAAAGAAAAATATTCATGATATTAGGGCCAAGAATCGTGATTATGGACCTCTAGCTATTCAACCACGTTTATCTGATCAGCAAATGAAAAATGAATACGAGAGATATATAGAAAATTTTAAGGTAATAAGTTTTAGTATTATTGATGTTGATAAATTGGTGAGATAACTATCATCTTAGGTTACAGTAGAAAGACGGCAAGAAATAGCTGAAAACACAACTAAACAATTTGATGATCCCTTGTATAGGATGGAGAGAGCAGAGAGGCTAACAGCATCAAACCTCGCTACTATCATCTAACGACGAGATGATACAGCATGTCACGAATCAGTAAAGAAGATTTTACAACCACGTTATTTTACATCTCCAGCCACCGAGTATGGTAAAATGGAGCCAGTGAAAGAATGAATCGAACCAATTTATTTTGATAAATAAATTTTATTTATCAAAGAAAAAAAGGAAAAAAAAATCTTAGCATGAATATGACAAGAAAAAAGTTGTCGAAACGTCGCGTCACAAAGAACAATAAATGAGTCTTTAATCTTTTTTTTAATTAACCAAAAAATTACCAATGAAATCCAAATGTTAAACACTTAAAATGGTTATGAACAAGTATTAAAAATAGTAAATACATTTTGTCAACTTATGTTCATGCCGATTTTGCTAATGATTTTATTGATAGAAAAAGTTTTAGTGGTTTTGTACTAAAATTGAATTCAAATGTTGTATTCTGGAAAACTAAAAAGCAACAAACTGTATCACTTTCAAGTGCGAAAGCAGAATACAGTGTAGTCTCGGTAATTCGAACGCACTCTAATCCGAACATCCAGTAATCGGAACAAAAGAGAGAAAACTCAGTAATCCGCACAATTAGTTATAATCCGAACATAACTAATAACATGTTCGGATTACAGAATAGTGTTCGGATTACAGAAATGGTAGGTACGGCCTAAAACACGCAATATAAATATGTATTCATTTATAAATAACTTATTTTTGCAAGTATGCGCTTTTAATTTTCTTTGAATCAAGCACGTAGTAACTTAACTACAGGTTTTGTTGGTCTACTAGTCAGTATCAGTATTCAGTATTGAGTTGGTAGTTTATGCAAATACGCGTTTATCTCTAATCTCGCTAAAAATTTAAAATGGAAAAACGAAAGCACACAACCCTTACTTTAAACCAAAAAATGGAAATTATTAATAAACTTCAAGAAAACCAAACAATTACAAGTGTGGCTAAATTGTATAATGTAGGGAAGTCCACAGTATGTGGTATTAAAAAAAATAAAAATAAAATTATAGATTTCATAGCCTCTACCACTGATAAAGGTCCAGGTAAACGAAAGACTCTTAAACCTAGTGAAAATCCTGCTATGGAAAAGGCTGTGTTTACTTGGTTCCTTCAAGAACGTGCCAAAGGGGTGCCAATATATGGGGAAATTATATGTGAAAAAGCTAAGTTTTTTTACCAAAAAATAACAGACAAAAATGACTTTAATGCCAGCATTGGTTGGTTACAAAAATTTAAAAAGCGGCATGGAATTCGTCAGTTAACAGTGAGTGGAGAAAAGTTATCCAGTGATACAAGTGCAGTGGCACCTTTTCAAGAGCAGTTTCTAAGAAAAATTAAAAATTTGAATTTAACCCCTGATCAAGTTTATAATGCAGATGAAAGCGGATTGTTTTGGAGAGTTTTACCTAATAAAACCTTGGCACATAGCGCTGAAGATTCCGCTCCGGGCAGAAAATTAAGTAAGGAACGAATAACTTTTATGCCATGTGCAAATGCATCAGGCACTCACAAATTAAGATTGATGGTGTTAGGTAAATCAGTAAAGCCGCGTGCATTTAAAAACTGTACACTACCTGTTTTCTACAGTGGGCAAAAGAAAGCATGGGTAACAAAGGACATCTTCAGAAAATGGTTTCATAATGAGTTTGTGTTATCGGTGAGAGAACAAATGGATAAGCTAGGTTTGCCCAGAAAAGCTATTTTATTATTAGACAATGCTCCGGGACATCCTAAAGAAAGTGAGTTAATAAGTGATGACAAACAAATTTCCGTAATGTATTTGCCTCCAAATTGTACCCCATTATTACAACCGATGGACCAAAATGTCATTCAGGCTATAAAACTTAATTATAGAAAGAAACTTTTAAAAATAATTCTTGAATCAGAAGAAGAATTGTCCCAGGTTATAAAGAAGATAAATTTAAAAGATGTTGTGTTCCTCCTAGATGAAGCTTGGCAAAGAGTTACTTCTCAGTTAATAAAAACTTCCTGGAAAAATTTATGGCAAAAAGAGGAGTTCGACGATGAAGACGATCTCCCTTTAATTACATTTGTGAATAGAACAGGAAATCAAGAACTAACTCTGAATTTAAATGAAATAACCAATCTTGTTAACCAACTGAGTAAACAAAGTTGTTCAAAAAGTGAAGTAGAAGAGTGGGTAAATGGAGGAAATATGGAAAATAATAATTTAACTGATGTAGAAATTATTCACGAAATTACTGAAGATTCGAACGTAGATGAAAATGAAGAAAGTGACGAAAATGATGAGACTTGTTTTATAAAACATAAAGAAGCTGTCGATAGTTTTAACGTTTGTTTAAAATGGGCTTGTGAAAATGATGTCCCATCTCATAAAATTTTATTGATCCGACAATTACGAGAAGAAGCAATTAAAAAGGAAATGGGTGCGAAGAAACAAACCACAATTCCAAACTATTTTTATAAAAATATGTAAATGTTTACCTATAAGTAATTTGTATAATCATTTCTTGTATTACCTACTTATACATATATCTAAGAAATTATTTTGAGTTCTTTGTATTTTTCTAATATAAAAACTGTTCAAAACAATTTTTTTTTAAGTTTATCCAGTAATCCGAACTTATCTGTAATCCGAATAAGGCCAGGTTTCTATTAGTTCGAATTAACGAGACTATACTGTATGTGGCAAAGTCTATGTGTGTAATGGAGTGTTTATCTTTATCACAACTTTTACAAGAAATTCTGAAATTATTGCCACCGACTTTGGGAACTCGTTATTAAAGATGCTATTGTAAATATTTACATTCAGAAAAGTCCGTTGTAAATGAGCAAAAGGAGACTGTTGGGCAAATTATTTCCACTGACTTTGAAAGCTCGTTGATTGAAGATGCTATTGTAAATATTTACATTGATTCAGAAAATTCCGTTGTATATGAGTCAAAGAAGACTGAGAAAATTATTTTAGAGGGACGAAGAATTGTAGATATACAACATTTCATAGATCCATTGAAATTCGCGGCAAACCATAGCAAAGAAATGGGTTATATGTTAGACAATTTAAAGGTTATCCAAGGAAATCGTAATGGGTTGTCGTCATCAATTATTATGAAGTGTAATAATAAGTTCATGGCAAAATCAATAGAACATCACTTTTTGAATTGGTAGCTACGTTAATTTAAAAATATTTAAGTTTTAAGTTTTTGTATTAATAATTAAAGTTGCAAATATACTTTTGAAAAGTAAAAAATATGCCACGAATGGAAATAAATTATAAAATATTAAATTAAATTAAAATGAATTTATAAAAGTTAAATTAAACAAACAAGAAATAATTTACATTGTTATCAGAATGCGAGTCAGCAGATTAAGGGAGGTTGACGTGAGAAATAAAGTTAGTAGTTAAGTAACCTTAGAGGAGAGTAGTTGATATGCAATTATGTCACGTTTGGTTTTGTGACTTTGTACCAGGGGGTTTGGATCATTCAAAGTTCACCGTAATTTATAATCATAAAGTTTATTAACAACTAATACTTAAAACTAAAACATAATTGCATATCAACTACTCCCCTCTAAGGTTACTTAACTACTAACTTTATTTCTCAAGTCAACCTCCCTTAATCTGCTGACTCGCATCTGATAACAATGTAAATTATTTCTTGTTTGTTTAATTTAACTTTTATAAATTCATTTTAATTTAATTTAATATTGTATAATTTATTTCCATTCGTGGCAATATGTGTACTATTGTGCAGAATATTGACACAAATTATGACCCACAGTCTGTTAACGAAGATGCTGTTATTGGTATTGCTGCAATTGGCTCTGGATTTGCACACTTAGAACCGAATTTATCTTCCATAAATATTTCCACGATACATTCGATAAAATCCATAATCAAGTTAGTGACAGTTGGGAAGAAAGTGCTGTAGAAAGTATGGTCCATGCTGCTATCGAAGAAAAACAACTGGCAATTGCTGAAGGCGATGTTTAAGAGATTGGTATACCATTTATTACTGTCGTGTGTGATGGAAGCTGGGCGAAAAGGTCGTATAGATCAATATAATTCACTTTTTGGCACTGCTGCTATTGTGGGTATCCGTACTCGCAAAGTATTATATATTGGAGTTCGTAACAAATATTGCAACATTTGTAAAGCTAACGAAGACCCGGAAGGCAAAATAGTAGAACATAAGTTTTACAAAAATTGGGGTGCATCTTCAAGTAGTATGGAGGCTGATATCTTAGTAGAAAGCTTTGAACAAAGTTTACCGAAATATGGCATTATATATGACAAAATGATAGCCAATGGCGATAGCAGTTGTCATAAAAGATTTTAGAAAGAGATCCGCACTCGACACATAAAATTATCGTGAAAAAAATTGAATGTAAACACCACTTGCTACGGAATTATATTCGCAAATTAAAACGTGTAGGTGAAACTACCTCATCTGGATCAAGATCTTTACGATCTATACTGAAAGTAAGTAGCAGAAAATTATAGTTATTTTAATTTTCTAATTTATTTTGATTTTAACAGAAAAATCTTAGGAAATTGAGAAGGTGTAGTCCAGTCTTCTACACCTGATGATGTTTATCAAACGAAACCGCTAGTGTAATCAAGAAGAATATTGTGATATTTTACTAAGTTATATTTTTATTCTTTTTAAAGCCTTTTTTTAAAAAAGAATAAGTCCTCTTCATCGTGACTAAATATCACCAAGTCACTTTGGAGTCAATCACTTTAATTACGTCAAGTCCACTTTACCCGAACTCAAACGGGCTAGCTGAGAAAGCCGTAGAAGTATGTAAAAGCATTTTGAGAAAGTGTAAAGAGGCGAAGGCAGAGCTATTCGAGTACATGATGGATTACATAGCAACACCTTTATGTGGGTTAAAGGCCTCACCATCCGAATTATTAAATAACAGGAAGCAAGAAAACCCAAACAGATATTACGATCAAACAGCAAAGGAACGAGAGGATTTTGAAGAGGGAGATAGCATAGGAATAAGAAGAGGGGATGTATGGTTAAAAAGAAAGTTATGGCAAAACAAGTCGATAGTCCAAGATCATACATTGTTCAAGATGAGACATTCCAGTTTTTTTAAAGAAGAGTAAATAATAGTGGGGAAAGAAAGTGATCGAATTGTCGACGATGATAATTTTAACGTAACTCCTAAACTAAACGAAAGGGTTAGGAATAGTAGTGAGTAAGATACAAACCAGTTTGGAGTTCTGATTATGAAATGCAAAATCTTTGTTATTTAAATGTTAAGATAAATGTTCTATAATATTAAGTTTTTTAAAAAAATGCACATGTAACATGTACATACAAAGTAAATTTGTTTCCTTCGATGTTAAAAGCTAGTTTACTTGGGTTCCCGTGAAAGATTTAAATCAATTAAAGCGGCAGAAAGGAACGGTTTTCTTCATGTAAGCGGTCTTGATCCCGAAACAACTTCTGAAGTGCTTTCAGCACACTTGACAAGTAACGGTATCGCTAATACCAAATGTGAAAAATTAACCTCCAAAAGACCGGATGAGTACTCCTCATTTAAGCTAACTTGTAAAATTGATAATCTTACAAAAATAAAAAATCCGGACCTCTGGCCAAAAGGTATCAGAGTTAATCGTTTTTTTCACCGTCTAAATTCCAAACACACGGAACCATAATCCCCAATCTATTAAGCCCCAGTAACACGGACACTGCAGCGGCTGTTATAAGTGACAATATGGTGAGTGATAACCTTATCAGTGTGTTTCACCTAAATATTAGAAGCCTTCGAAGCAAGGTTAATCAGCTTTCAGTGTTGGTCAAGTCTATTGAGTGTCCTCAAATACTCTGCTTGACCGAAGTGTGGTGCTGCGAGGACGAACTGAGGCAGATCCAATTAAGACCGTATGTTTTAACCGATTTTTTTGTTAGAGACATTAATCGAGGTGGTGGTGTGGCAATTTTTGTTCATGAATCCTTAAACTATGATGTAATTAATTTGAATTTAGTGCCTAGAATTGAAAAAGAACTTGAATATGCGTTTATTGAGATTAAGCTTGGAAATGGTTGTTCTGTAAGTGTTGTATGTTGTTATCGTTCTCCCTCTTATGCAATCGATGCTTTTTTGAATGAGTTTGAGCTTTTGCTGAGTTCCTCTGCTTCTCTTTTTTGTGTAAAAGTCTTCTTTCAATTTCAAAGTCAATTTTTAGAAACTGGGAATTGAATTTTCCTGCTTTGAATATCCTTTTGTAATAGTTGTCTCATCAGGTAAAATAACTGTTAAAATTTAAGTTTACAACGTGAGGGTGGGTTCTTTAAAATATGGGAAAGACCCATCATCCATCAGTACTATTTGAACAAGACCTGGTATGACAATCACGATACGTTGTCAAAAGCGCCTAGTAGGTAATAAAGGAAAGCAAGTCACGATTTTACACGCTGGCTCAAGTGACGGATGCTGGGTTTCTAAATGCACTGTTACTTTCCGCCTTTTCCGCTAAAAACATTAAAGATTCTAGCTTGAACTACCACGAGGATACCACAACGGAATTGTTTGAAAGTTGGTTTAATAAATAGTTACTTCCTAAAATCCCAAACAATTCAGCGAAAGTGATGCCAGTTATACCATTAAATACGTTTAAAATAATTTGTTTTGCCGTTGAGTGCAGGTGCTGTCTTTTTAATTCGGATTTTCTGGAAATTCTTCATTTTCCACATCAATCATCACGCCACTATAGAGCTTTTCCACGTCAATTTCTACTTCACTATTGTTATAATTGCAACTTGCAGGCCACGGTCTCCACATAACTGCGATTAAATCCCTCATATACGAGTACCTTAATGTAACAGGTTAAATTTTAGCAGTAATATTTAATTAAATTATTAAATGTTTAATAACATAATAACTAATTGTGTCTACATAAATTTCATTTCAATACTTGCGTAAATATAAAGGATAATGAGTATTTTTGTATACCTACCTGGTTCGGTACATATTTAATAATTATTTTAATAATATAATTTTACAATCTTCATAGTACAAGGGATGCTTGTCTATGATTTACGATGGGTATTGTATATATTGACATAAGCTGATTACCTGCTGTTAAGCCAACTTCATATAACTTTGAAAGAACTATACCTGAGAGTTTTGTCTTTAAAGCATAAAGTGTCTTCAAAAGTAACAAGCGAATAAAAATAACTCTAACATTACATATTATATTATTTTATTATTTTAATGTTTGATCAAGAAAAATATTCTTTTAATAAGAATTGAATTTAATTAATTTTTTATTATAGACCGGGTTCTGAAGGGAAGTGAGTATGCAAAATATGAGGACCGCGTTCTGTCAACGGATTTGGGTTTGGGAGATATCAAAGTTTAATATTTTCGATGTTGCCGGACGGTCTTATGGGGCAATCATTAATAGTTGGCGCTGGAAGTCTTAAGACATGTTGAAAAATCACATTTTAATTTTTTTCTACTTAACGGTTAGGTTGACGAAATTTTGCAAGAGAGATAATTTATGTAAAATTGAAATACGAACAAAATGATGTATTTAAATGTTTAAATAGTAAAAGTGGTGACGAAGAAGAATAATTTTTCATAATTTTGCGAAGAGTTTGGTAACAGCAATTTTTTTTTCTTAAACGGTTGATAATATCACGGTGTATGTGCTGATAAGATTTCCGAACCCAATTTTGACTAAAAGGCACTTTTAATGTAGTTTTCTTAGACCACAAAGAGCTTAAGCTGAGAGCAACCCACTCCTTGAATGAATTTTGATGAAATTGTTTTTATTGAGTTCTCAATACCCTAAAGAACAAAGTTTATACTGTAAAGAAGTGTACATTTGCTTCATCATTTTTTTAAAACACTTCTTGTGAATTCAATTTTCAAAATCTTAAAAATAAGCTGAAAAAGACGCTGTTTTTTCAAAATTTTGGGTGCAAATGCTTACTCTTTGGATAATTAGTAACTAAAAAACAAGTTTAGGGAAAAAAAATTTTTTTAGAAAAAGCTTCTTTTTCAGCTTATTTTTAAAATTTTGAAAATTGAATTCACAAAAAGTGGTTTAAAAAAATGATGAAGCAAATGTCCACTTTTTTACAGTATAAACTTTGTTCTTTAGCGTATTGAGAACTCAATAAAAACAATTTCATCAAAATTCATTCAAGGAGTGGGTTGCTCTCAGCTTAAACTCTTTGTGGTCTAAGAAAACTACATTAAAAGTGCCTTTTAGTCAAAATTGAGTTCGGAAATTTTATCAGCACATGCACCGTGATATTATCAACCGTTTAAGAAAAAAAAATTGCTGTTACCAAACTCTTCGCAAAATTATGAAAAATTATTCTTCTTCGTCACCACTTTTACTATTTAAACATTTAAATACATCATTTTATTCGTATTTCAATTTTACATAAATTATCTCTCTTGCAAAATTTCGTCAACCTAACCGTTAAGTAGAAAAAAATTAAAATGTGATTTTTCAACATGTCTTAAGACTTCCAGCGCCAACCATTAATGATTGCCCCATAAGACCGTCCGGCAACATCGAAAATATTAAACTTTGATATCTCCCAAACCCAAATCCGTTGACAGAACGCGGTCCTCACATTTTGCATACTCAATTACCTTGGGCGCCTGCTCTATTATACTTGCATTATAATCTGCCAATTTCACACTAAAAAGCGTTCATAAAATCGTCTTTATAGCACAAGTGCTCTATAAAGTCGTCTAGGTAACAACAATAATATTAACTGGTGTTCTCCAATGTAAACACAAAGCATCCCTGTGGCAACAAATATATCCAAAATCGGCACACTTAATTTTCAAATTTTAAATACAGATTTTTTCTCTTTTATAGAGGTTTTAGTTGCAATTATAATAAAAAATAGTGTATAATACTCGTGTATAAGTAGACTTTATCGCATACGCGCCTTTACAAGCACTCGCAAGCTCGCGCTTGTAATTTTCGTCGCTAATGCGATAAAGTCTTTCTTATACACATGTATTATAATATACTATTAAGCAATACACGAATTTTTTTTATTTTAATAAATATAACAGTATAAATTATTATTAATCAACATTGTGTTTTACTCGATGGATAATATATATTAAAAGTATCGTCTTTGGTGCTTTGATTTTGGCGCGATTTTTACCACGAGTCAGAAGAAATGGGAATTCGTCGGGTACAGTAATAATTTAAATTTAATAAAGCAGGCTAAAAATAGTAGAAATCCCGTGAATAAAAAGGCAACGTTGAAAGGATCCCATAAATACCTACTTTTTACACACTAAACGTATCCGGATCTCCTATAGTCCGTAAAGATCTAAAATAAAGCAACATACTCCGGAGCTCGCAACGTTCATTTGATGTTGTTTTTTAAATCGAGTATGTTGGAGTATTTAATTGATAATCTTCTTTAGAATTCAATTTTATAAGTTTATCCCTAGGTGGCATTCAAATTAACAAATTGGAAAAGGTGGATCCCATAACGTCATGATTTACAAGTGATAGAAGATAGTATGCACGTATGTGTGTGTGTGTATGTGTATGTCCGACACTCGGTGGAGCAAAAACTACTGAACCGATTTTGATGAAATTTGATTTTAGCGACTTTAAAATTATTTCATCGGCAAAAATAGCTTTAATTAGAAATCAATACAGGGTGTCCAAAAATAAGGTGGTTATTTTGGGCGCATATTTGCAAATTTGGGCCAAATTCAATTTTACTTGGCTATAAGATAGTACATGTGAGCCCTAATTGAAAAAAAAATTTCAATTTTTTTTTTATTGAAAATGGCGACCCAGAGAACGTTTGTCCCATTTTGTGGTTTTTCCCTTATAACTTGGCCATTCATTATTATCATAAAAATTTAAAAATGGCATTGTACAGTCAAAATATACGGCTTTCGCCCTAGTCTAGTCGATTTTCAAAATTGTTTTTAAATTGCCTACCTTTAAGGGGTCAAAGTGGGACAAAATTTTGAAATGGATTTTCTCAAAATTCCCTCTGCCATATTTTTTCTTTTTTGGATATGTTACAGACAACGTAATTCTCTATCGAAATATAAATTTTTATCAAAATCGCTTGAGTCGATAGTTCTGCAAAACGTTAGCTCAAAAACGTTTGCCCCTATTTTATTCATAAAAAAAGTACTTACTAATTTACTTGTCTGCAGAAAATTTTTATAAAAACTCATTTGTTTAATTATTTATTCATAACAGAATCGTCAGATAAGTCCAGCCCCTGCCCCACTATGTCTTGCGAATTTAGTATTTTCGATGATTCGGATGCTGACCCTTGGTACAAGCCAGATGAAAATTCCAACAAGGTAATATACGAATATGATAATGATTACTTTTAATGTTTTCAATTTTTAAACTAATTGAAACGCAAAATATTTGAAGTTTTTCATATAAATCAAGTAAATCAAATGTTTTTAAATTACTTTTTAGCATGTTGGGGTGAAACGCGTATTCTTAATCAGATAAAATTGTAAAAATCAGTTAAGTGCATTTGATTTATTTAATATGAATTTTCTTCAAGTAATAGTCAAAACTGTCAAAATGTTAATATTGACAACATTTCGTGGTTTCAATAGGCTGGGAGTTTCAATTATTCGTACAAATCTAATTTGTCTGAAGAAATACCCCTACAAAAAGCTATAATATGTACTGAGCAGAATAATCTAAATTCAACAGCTAATGTGCAAAGTTGGTTAAATACCAATTTTATGGAATTAGGAAATGCAGAGCGTCCTGAAATGGAAAATGTACTGTTAGAAATTGTACAAACAGAAAATGTATTGTTGGAAAACTTATCGCCGGAAAATGTACCGTTAGAAATAGTACCAACAAAAAATATATTGTTCGATAATGTACCACAATGTTCGCTTCAAAACTGGATTACCAGAAAAAGCGCTGTCAGAAAATGTAAGTTTAAAAGCAAATATAAAAATTTCACTAAATGATATTTTCACTAAAATGTATTTCGTAAGTTCTTAAACCAACATTTTTTATAGTTTTTTTTTTTCAAAAATTTTACATTGTTTATGTCTCGTGCTAATTTAGTTAATATTCACTTTAATTTCTGCTTTGCACTCTTAATAAAGGTAGTACCCTAGAGTTAGGTTCAAAATAATTATTTACAACAGGCAAAATTTCTGTTTAGTTTTTTATTTAAAATTTTTGTGTTAATAACATAGATCTCTAGATCTCACTTGAACTTATTAGAGTAATTTGCCTAGGTGCGTCATAGCGTGAGAAAACTGAAGAAAACTCTTGTAAATTTTGCATGACGGAAGTTACCAATTTTGAACGTCATTTAGAACGAAACCACATAAATTTAAAAGAAGTACGAGAATTAATATCTTATCCCAAACAAAGTAAAGAAAGAAAAAAAGTCATTGCATTGTTAAGGCATGCAGGTCATTTTGATGAATTTTTGAAGGGAACCATTAAGCCTATCTATCGATCACAAAAGATAACATTAAATAAATTTAATAATAAAAACTAAGGATGTGGCCATACAAAGTACTTTTTCCTGTCCGTAAAATATTATAATTTTATATTTTTTTTATTAAAATTTAATTTGATATCTTCTAAATGAAAGTTTAAACTATAAACTTTTAAAGAAGTACACAAAAAAATACAACAGGAAAAAGTTCCTCGTATGGCCACATCCATTGTTTTTAACAATTTTTTAGGGAGTTCCGGTTACATTGGGTTAAGAGTTAGTATCAGTTGTAAATAAAAATTTAATTTGCAGGTAAATCAACGTAGATTCGTCAATTTCTTTATGAAGTTCTTCGTGAATAAATTGAAGAATTTCTTTGACTGTATAAAGCTAGCTTTTTAGATTTTCATCTTCTTTTAAAATTCTTTCCCAAATAGCTTAAAAATACGGCTTTCGTGGTAATTGAAAAAAAATATGAACATGTGTGTTGACTTGAGATTAAAGGGGTGAGTATTTTGTGGCTTAAAAAGTAAATTATTTTTACTTATATGGGTGGAGTGTATAGAGCAGATCAGAATATAGTCTCTATAGA
Source organism: Malthinus seriepunctatus (assembly GCA_963924605.1). NCBI lineage: Eukaryota > Metazoa > Arthropoda > Insecta > Coleoptera > Cantharidae > Malthinus > Malthinus seriepunctatus. The sequence goes on from OZ004600.1 coordinate 130,943,031, forward strand.
GTTGCTCTTCGTGGAAAAAAGTGGTATTTTTCTATAATTTCTCAAATGCTCGATCTTGCTGAACAAAATGCTTGGCAGATTCATAAACTAGAAATTTAACCATTTAACGTTCCGCAGAAGAATTGCTATAGCAATTTTAGAAAATAATTCGCGGAAATTTGTCAGATGATCAAAATCTTTGCAACTAGAAAATGCGGATTCCAGGTATGATCGTATGGATCATTTAATAATACACCAAGAGAAACAAACCAGGTGTATGTCACCTATGTCACAAAAAAGTTTCTACGAAATGTGAAAAATGCAACGTAGTCTTACAAATAGTTTGTTTTAAACCGTATCGCGTTAAAAAATAATCATTTTTTTATTATCAGTTAAATTACTTTTAGCCCAGTAAACAGGTCGTAATAAGCGTATGCTACCTTACAAAAGGTCATGTAGTTTTGGATTTTGGATATGTTGTATGTACCTAGGCCCTTATTAAAAATCCAAGTTTTGGAATTCGGCGCGCCTGTGCGCGCTTCAGTACAACCACTTTTGTGTCACTTTTTTCGGTTTTTGCTCGATAACTCTTTACTAGTACGTCCTACGTAAAACATTAATGTTACCTATTTTCTAAAGCACAAAATTTGCTATAATTTATCCCAATAACATGTTTTTCTAAACCATACAATTACCGAAATACAGAGCTTCAAAGTACAAAATTTTTCAAAAAGTTAGGGAAAACTACCACAAAAAAAGACAGTGTTCATCATCTTAACGGTTAATTGGTTTAATTTAAAGACAACATGAGTAACACTTTGTAGCTATAGGATAGATCTGTGCATAAAATATTACAAATATGACCACAATACGAAGAATATTTTAAACAGGGTGAGTCGGGAGGAACGCACCAAACGCCAAGGGGGTATTTTACATGTAAGTCTAAGACGAAAAAACCCAAAAGTTGTAGTCCGATTATTATTGGTTTTCAAGTTACAACGACTTAAAAGTTTGAATATTTAGTAATATAAATTTCATTAGTTTTGAAAAACCCACTTTTTATACTTTGAAGCTCTGTATTTCCGTAAATATGAGGTTTAGAAAACCATGTTACCGAAATAAAGAGCTTTAAAGTTAAAAAAAGGGTGTTTTTATAAATTAATGAAATTATATTACTAGCGATTCAAGCTTTTAAGTCGTTGTAACTTGAAAACCAATCAAAATCGGACTACAACTTTTGGGTTTTTTCGTCTTATATTTACATGTAAAATACCCCCTTGGCGTTTGGTGCGTTTCTCCCGACTCACCCTGTATAAAATATTCTTCGTATTGTGGTCATATTTGTAATTTTTTATGCACAGATCTATCATATGACTACAAAGTGTTACTCATGATGTCTTTAAATTGAACCAATAAACCGTTAAGATGATGAACACTGTCTTTTTTGTGGTACTTTTCCCTAACTTTTTGAAAAATTTTGTACTTTGAAGCTCTGTATTTCGGTAACTGTATGGTTTAGAAAAACACGTTATTGGGATAAATTGCAGCAAATTTTGTGCTCTAGAAAACAGGTAACATTAATATTTTTTGTAGGTCGTACTAGTAAAGAGTTATTGAGCAAAAGCCGAAAAAAGTGACACAAAAGTGGTTGTACTGAAGCGCGCACAGGCGCGCCGCGCCGAATTCCAAAACTTTTTTTTAATAAAGAGTTTTTAATAAAGGCCTAGGTACATATAACATATCCAAAATCCAAAACTACATGACCTTTTGCAAGGTAAGATGTACTTGTTTACTGGCCTATTTATGTTTATAAACTTATATCAGTTTTGATTGAAACACGGACGAGTTCGGACGTGTCTAATCGTACGTAAATATTTAATATTTTCTCTTAAGTTAAATTCTTATAATTGTAATTTGTGAAAGCATAGTTGATTGATATCCTTAGTTTGAATTTAAATATAGAAATACAGTGATATTGGCGTCGGTCAAGGGATCTTATAAACAAAAGAAAAATTAATTAAAATTTAAACCACTGCTATTTGTGTTTGAAATTGTTGATTGTTGTGTTGGGTGCGGTTTGGTTAATTTAATCTTAGTTAATTTGATTTAATTAAAAATATAAACAGAAACCTTAAAAAAAAATAATAAAAAAGTTAAAATAAAATAAATTTATTATTGAATTATAAATTAACTGTGTAAATTGAAATTGATTGTGGATACGTTGAGTTGAACGCGACCTCGATGCCGGACCCAGACATATGCGCTGTGTGCAACCTTGCACTGAATAGACAAAAGCCGGGATTAAAATGCACTGGTTCTTGTGGCAAATTTTTTCATGCGGAATGTTCTGCGGTCCCTGTGGAGCTTACTAAATGTCGGGACGTTCCTGGTTTCCGTTGGAATTGTCGTGATTGTAATGTGCCTGCTTCAGTTGATGATGGTGGTGGCTCAGGCCAGCAGATGCTTGATAAACTCGCCGCAATCGAGTCAGCGGTCGGGGGACTGAGAAGTGAGCAGAAGGATGTTCTAGCCTCCTTGGCTTTTTATGGTGGTAAAATTGACGATTATCAAGTGAGAATGGATGAGCTAAAGGAGGTAATTAAGTCATTCAAATCTGTTGAGAGCGAAGTCAAGGCTCTAAAGCTTGAAAACGCCCGACTAGCGACAGAACTCGCGGACATTCAGCAATACTCGCGGCGGAACAATCTAATCATTTCAGGTGTCCCAGAGAGTTCGAATGATGACCCTCGCAAGATTGTTACGGATATTGCTGGCGCATTAAAATGTGACATCACTCGTCGCGACATCGATGCTTGCCATCGTGTTGCGTCGATGAGCAAATCCACAAAAAAACCAAGAAATATTGTCATTAAATTAATCGCTCGTGACAAGAGGGATGAATTGTTAGGCGCAATCAAAAAAAAGAAGGGATTGTTAAGTTCTGAAATTGGACTTCCGGGATCTGAAAAGATATTTATAAATGAACACCTGACGCCCCAGAATGCCATACTATATGGCAAGACTAGGGAATTTTGCAGGGCGCACAAATACAAACATGTATGGACCCGTGATTGTAACATTTATGTCCGAAAGGATGATGGCACGAGAGCCATACAGGTGCGTGGCGAGAATTCACTAAATACACTGAAGTGAATCGCTCTCTTTAAAAATAATAGCTTTATTTGTTGTGTTTGTGATGTTGGTAAACCCTGTGAATTCAATTTCTTGTTATTATCAGAATGTTAGAGGTCTTCGGTCTAAGACTAATATGTTTTACTTTAACTCTGTGTCGTGCAACATGGACGTGGTGTGTTTGACTGAAACCTGGTTGAATGATTCAGTTTATAGTTCTGAGCTATTTGATATGAATCTCTACGAAGTGTTTCGGCGGGATCGCGATAGTTCTACTTCTGGCAAGTCTGATGGTGGTGGTTCTCTGCTGGCGGTCTCCAGGAAGTTTAATGCAGTGTTAAGAAACGAATGGCACTCGCCTTGTTGCGAGGATCTGTGGGTAACGTTGGAGCAACCTGATAATGCTCAGAAAATTCATTTATGTTGTGTGTACTTGCCACCGTTAATGGAGGTGGATAGGTTTAAGTGCTTTTTTGAGGGCGTGGTTGACATTTGTATTGGGCATGCGAGTGACGTCTTCATTCTCCTCGGTGATTTTAATTTACCTACTCTTAATTGGAGCCTATCGACTGATTCCCAGTCTATGTCATTTGCCTTAGCCGAGAGTGCAGACGTCAGAGCGCAGTTATTTTCTGATTTTGTTAACTTGTTATCATTTAACCAATTTAATAAAGTATTTAATTGCAGCAATAGGTTACTGGATTTGATTTTAAGTAATCGTAGTGACATAGCCGTGACTTGCTCATCTCAACCTCTGGTTCCGGAGGATAAGTATCATAGAGCTCTGGAAGTTATATTTACCGATGAGCAGGTCTCGGGTGCACGTAAAGCGTACCATAAAGTCTATCAGTTCGCTAGAGCCGACTATGAGGGGTTGAACTCGGATTTGCTTGCTGTTGATTGGTGTGCGTTGTTAAGTCCTGATGGTTGCGTGAATAATAACCTTGATTTGTTTTATAATGAGCTTTGGAGGGTCATAGGTTTGCGCGTTCCTGTTAAGATTGTTGGGGGTTCTCGTTTTCCTTTGTGGTATAAATCGTCTACTATAAAGATCTACAGAGAGAAACTTAAGTTCCATGGTAAGTGGAAGAGGTATGGTAATCCCACAGACTACAATACATTTTCTCTATTAAGAGCTAGACTTAAGTTGTCCATCAGGAAAGATTATGGTGAGTGGATTAAAAAAACCGAATCTGGCATTGCCAATAACTCAAAAGGTTTTTGGAAATACGTATCTTCAAAGAAGAGCAGCTCAGGTGTTCCTAGTATTATGCACTTGAATGACGTGTCTGCTTCTAGTGATGTTGAGATTTGTGACCTATTTAATGAATATTTTAGCTCTGTGTTTGAGAAGCCAGTAATTACAGCTCTTGGAACCACCGAAGAATCATTGAATAACATCTGTCTGTCCTCAGTTAGTGAGCTTCAAATTCTTTTGTCCATCCGGAGATTAAATGTAGATAAGGGAGCAGGACCGGATGGTATCCCCCCCATTTTTATTAAGAATTGTGAGGCGTTGTCTAGGCCCTTATGGATTATGTTTAATGCGTCGTTGAATAGTGGAATCTTTCCAGATAAATGGAAAAGAGCTTATATCACCCCGGTCTTCAAAAACGGATCAAAAAATTTAATAAAAAACTATCGGCCTATATCTAAAATTTGTATTTTTGGTAAGATGTTCGAAAAATTGGTTTCCGAATTCTTAACGTCTAATTTAAGGCAAATAATAGTTCCGCAGCAGCATGGTTTCACTAAAAATAAGTCTATTACCACTAATTTGATGCCATATCTTGAATTTGTGTTTGATGTTGTTGATAGGGGCCAGCAGGTGGATGCTGTATACACCGATTTTCAGAAGGCCTTTGATAAGGTCGACCATAAAATTCTTCTTTCAAAATTATCTAATGTTGGTGTGTATGGGTGTCTTCTGCAATGGCTAGCGTCTTATATGTCCAACAGATTTCAGGCTGTAGCGATTAACAATAGGGTGTCCGGCTTTAAGCCCCTTACATCCGGAGTGCCACAAGGCAGTCACTTGGGACCAATACTATTCAACATATATATAAACGATATCTCTGCATGTTTTCACCACAGTGAGTTTGCATTGTTTGCTGACGATCTCAAGTTATATAAAAGGGTCTCCTCCTTGTCAGACGCAATTGCATTTCAGAGCGACATAGACCGTTTTTATTTGTATTGTGAGAGAAATTGTCTGCATATAAATTTCGACAAGTGTTATCACATATCTTTCACGAGGAAGATCAGACCATTAAATTTTCAGTTTGCTATTAACGGTAATATCCTAGAAACTACTGACTGTGTTAGAGACCTTGGGATCCTTGTAGATAGCAAGCTAACCTTTGATAGACATGTTGAATATATTTGCTCAAAAAGTTACAGGAGTTTGGGATTTATACTCAGAATGTGTAGGCCGTTTTCATCTTTTGACACTTATGTTCTGATTTTCAAATCTATTGTGTCCAGCACCCTAAACTATGGATCGGTCATCTGGAATCCCCAGTATAAGGTGTACGTGGACAGACTCGAAAGAGTACAGAAGTTTTTTGTTCGGTGTTTAAATCGCAGGTTCTTTCCGGATGGCGATCCTGGTTACTCCGTTTCCCTTAAACGATATAAGTTGATGTCCCTGAGGGATAAGCGTGTGGTTACCGACATGTGCACTCTTCGAAGGATTGTGGATGGCACCTATGATTGTCCATTGCTCGATGAAATTTACTTTCATGTTCCCTCCTATTATTCGCGCACGGTCAATACTTTTCATAATCAGATAAGGCGCACATCGAAGGGATTAAATTCTCCATTTTATAGGTTAATGGACACCTACAATTCCGGGTTCAACTCTGTTGATATTTTCGATCGTAGTTTGGCGGCTTTTAGATCAGGGGTTATTAATCTCATGTAGGTATTTATTATGTTTATCGTATTCGATATTTTGATTTTGATTCATGTATGATTTTGATCTGTACGGTGACTTTGCTGACACTCATGTTAATTTGTAACGTGATTGCTTGATGTTAGATTTATTATATTTGAGTTACAAGTTTAATTATTATACTGTATTATTTTTCATGGTAAATTGTGAAATGATTTTTTGATGTTAGATTTTTGCCGGTTGACTATGTACTGGAACTTTTTATTTTTATTCATGATTCTGTGTCTGTTAATTAAGTTATTTTGATGCTAATGGTTATGGAGTTATGCATTTATTGTTATTTGCTTAAATAATTGTACTGGCTCTATTTGTTTTCTTAAGAGATTGTTTTTTTCGTTGCTTTTGCAAATTGTAAAGAATTTATTTATGTTTTGTGGGAACTGTTTTGGCCTCGGCTGTTTGTTCCCCAAAGAAAATAAAAATAAAATAAATAAAAATAAAATAAAATATTTTGTTGTCAGTACGAAACTTCAAAAACGTATTTTAAAACAAACTGTACTATAGATATTAATTTTTGTAAGACCTTTCCTTTAGTAAATAGCACGGTCATCTACTCATCTACTGATAACCTCAACAGAAACTTGCCATGGCAAGGAATTAAAGTGAGTGACAAAGGATTTGAGGTAAATTTCAACTACATTTTTAGTTACTTTTCTTTAAACTTGATTATTTTTTAGAAGTTTAGAGATGCCGTCAAATACTTAGATTGTTGGCAAAACGAATAAAACCAGAAGAGTTTTTAACACATCAAACTGCTGAAAGTCTTCGTGTCACATTGCACTCCACTATTGATCTCTGTACGTACTTGCTGAAAAATTGCGGCTTTGAATATGTACTCACTGGAAAAATGAGCCAGGATCCTTTAGAAGTAAGTGTTAATAAGATTAGTGTAATACATAGTGATTACAGTTATTATTCAACCGATTCACTATGTTCACTTTTTAGAAATTTTTTGGTATCATCAGACAGGCAGCTGGACCCAATGATCACCCGACTTGTACCGTTACGGAATCCGATGTACAAAAAATATCGATAACCCATTTGAAACAAATTTTCAATAACAAAACATCGGAAAGGCAAAACAAAATCAGTGAACTAGTGAACTTAAAAAGAAACTTGACGTACTTATTGAACATAAAGATTGGGAAGCGTGTGACGTTCTTCCCGATATTACTTTCGAAGCTGAGTCGTCAGTACAAGACTGCATAATTTATTATGTATAAAAATTTATTATATGTGGATACGTCACAAAAAAAATTTTGAAGTTTAAGAGTTGCACAAAATGCGTAGAATTTTTAAAAAGTAGAGACACATCTCACCCTGCTGGTGAAATTGTTGTTTCTAAAACAAGAAGCCAGTTAAGGCACCCAAATGTCCATTTGTTTCATTTCCTTCGATCTGTGGAAAATTCGTTTGCGAAATATTGTGGCGACTTTGATGTCTTTGAAAAAGTGACAGGCGATATTACTGAAAAAATTGGTTTCAAATTTACTTGTAAATTACAAAATAAATTGTAATTGAAAAATATTGTGAAGAGCATTTGTTGGTGATGGCAGTAATCCATATATTTAAAACGCGAAGCCTTTTCTTTTCCGCTAATTTTACGTACTTCTACTGGACCGATTTTGATGATTTTTTTTTAAATTGAAGCTCTTGACCCACAGATATGTCACCACTAATTTTTTTCTCAAAATTATTAATTTCATACATTGTTTTATATTTTATAATATACATAATAAAATAATCAATTTTATAATTTAAAATAATCCAATTTTAAAAATTATAAATGAGAATAAATGTAGATAGTATTTGGTTTTATACGATAAGGCACACATTATACATTTGGTAGTGGTGATAAAATTTTCAATACTTTTATTCGACCAGTACGTTTCTAATACGCGATATGATCAGGTTGGTGCGTGCATTTTTAATTACGTTTCGTGAATTTTGGATTTTTGAGACGGTTTTTTATGTTGCCCTCTTTCGCTTAGTTATCTTTAAGGTTAGTTTTCTTAATTTTTTTTATAAAATAGTCATAGCTCCTTCATATCTTCAAAAACTTCGTCGATTTCGACGGGGGTGACTGCTATTTTTTTTTAAATTGAAGCTGTCGACCCCCAGATATGTCAGCACTAATTATTTTCTTCAAATTACCAATTTCATAAATTTTTTTAAAATAATAAATTAACAAACAATCATCGGTGTAGGTAGTAAGTGCATTATAATAATTTTTGAAAATTTCATTTTTCTAACACATTCATCTCTACAATTACTTAGTCGAATTTCGACGGGGGTGACCCGCTATTAAATTTATTGTTTTAATTTAGTTTTCATTTCCTGTTACAGGATCAAAAAATCTGCATTGGAGAAGAATTAAGACATTTAAAATGTGTAATGTAATGTTAGATAACAAAAATTTGAATTTTATGTTTAATAAAAATTTTTTTTGAAAACTTGATTTTATTTTACGTTTTTACAGGGTTTTTACCGTGATTATGTAATGTAAGATTAAAAAATTTTAATTTTAATTTCACATAGTTAAATAAAAAATTTTTTTGAAAACTTGTTTTTATTTTACGTTTTTACGAGATTTTTACCTTGATTCGATGATTCATGTGGTTCACAGTGTGCTCTGCGTACCACTATACAACTAGCGCCATTAGTTCAGAAATAAACCGCTTTTAGAATGCGATTTCACGCTTCGTTTCCCAACCTGAGTAGATAACCGTGGTAAATAGTAAATAATTTAAGATTTGAATTTTTAATCCTTTTGCCTGTTTTTCGAACAAGAAATTGCCTTCTTGGTCCTTATTATCATATTACCACCCTACTGTGTTGGGTACCAAGAAAATATGAGTTAAATCTTGCAGAAAAGGTAAAAAGGAACTTCTATGACAAAAGCAGATTTATAGGGGGTGAAGTGGAAGAACAGTATGCAGCGTCTTCGCTGCACAACTGAACTCCACCCTTATTTGGACCTTATATAAATAATCATGTGTCTATCTTTTGTATTTTATTTTTGTAATAATATGCATGTACGAGGGGAGATTTTTAAGTTCGCGGAATGGAGTAGAAAGAAACGTAAATATTTTTTTGGTATAATTTTATTGTAGAATAAAATCTTCTCGAATATGAATGCATTTATTACTTCTGTGAATTAATTTTTGTAAACCTTAAAAAAATATATTTTCTTTTTGCTTGTAAAATGGGATTCATCGATGTCGAAATGCCTTCTTTGAAGTTTTTATTTTAAATTTGGAAATGGGTAATAATAATTTAGTGCCAAATCTGTACTTTAGAGTGGATGAACAATTTCTTCGAAACTGCATGACGTCACGGCAGTCATCGCAATTGTTTATCTTGTGAACAGGTGCATTGTTTTTCAATAAGTTTAAATTTGGTAAATTTTCCTCCCCTTTTTGATTTAATTTTTTCTATTAATTAATTTAAACTATCAGCGTAGTATGCGCCTGTTATGGTGGTACCTTTATTTTTGCAATCAATTAAAAGAATTCCCTCAGAATCTCAAAACATTGTTGTCATCACTTATCCAGTAGAAGACGAAACTTCCTTCAAATTCAATTTTTTTTAGGATGGACCACCCTTTAAATGTCACTCCATAGACCCCTACTTCGATTAAAATCATAAAATTGAGCCCAAGATTCATCTCCTATGCCTATTTGGTTGATAATAGGTCGAATTAAAAAAAAAAATTCGACAAAATTCAAAAATTCAAAATTATCATTTTGTTGATTGCCACTAAACTACTTGATATAATTGCATACAATTTTTAGTGTATGCTTGTAAATAAAAAAGAGCATTAATTACAAAAAAGAAATAAAAATGGCCGCCTCCTTCTGTCTCATTCCGCAAACTTAAAAATCTCCCCTCGTAGGTGCAAATAAAAATAAATTATTATCATTATTATAAACCCTTTTAATGCTTTCTGTAAAAGAAATTTAAAAAGATTAAATTTGAATATTATGTGAAATTTTGTACAAACAAAGCTATTGACAGGTGGTCGTATATTTAAAACAGGGTAGTATTGACATATTTTTGAGTCGAAATATATTTGTCATAAAAGTGTAATTTATTGTTGTATCATACATACAGGGTGTCTCATAAAGAATGGGACAACGCTTAGGCACATATTCTCTAGGTTAAAATAAAACGATTAAACCTAATATACCTTAATACAAAGTCCTCCGGTTTCCAAGTTAAAAGACCTTAAAGTTCAATTTTTAATATTTTCTTTTTATGATAATTTCCACAAATGTGAAAATATTTACTTCAAATTTGGAAAAGGTGCTTATTATTACGAGTATGTATAGCGTGTTCAATACCTATTGGGCTATTTCACACACAACGGTTTCGACCGTACGGAAAAAATCCGTGCGGATTTTATCTTGTAGTGGAACACGAGAAGGAATGCGACCTTTCATACGAGACGGACACGGCACGGTCGCCGTGTAGCAGCCGTGTCAGCCACTGCAGATCACGGCTGCCGTACCGGCGCCGTGCTGACAGTGGACAACGTGAGTTAATGAAGTCATTCACACATGACGGAATTAAACCGTGTTCTCTTTAAATTTTTAAATTTTAAATTCTCTTTAAACCTTTAAATGTTGGCAGTGCTTAAAGTTTTGGTAGAAATGAGTGCAGAAGAAATTAGTGAAATCGATATTGAAGTATTAATATGTTTAGTAGAAGAAAGGCCTGTTTTATGGGATAAAACGACAGAAATTTATAAAGACAGAAATGCGACCAAAAATGCGTGGGAAGCAGTGTGCATGGCACTAAAAGAAAATTTTGCGGACCTGGGAGATAAAGAAAAAAATAGATTTGGTAAGTTTTTTAAAATATTTACTTAATACAAACTTGCTGCTTTATTTTTTAACAAAAGTTCATTTATTTATTTTAAGTTTTCAAATAGATTATTTACTATTCAGGTCTTTTAATACCTACAATTAATACTGGTTTGAGATTACCATTTTTTAAATTTTTGACATTTGCCAGGGGACAGCTCCAACATTTGATGTAAAATAATCGCAAAATATTTTCCTTACGTTGTTTGCCAATAACCCTCCTCGCGATGTGCTTTCTCTTGGTAAATCGTCTAGCCCGGTTATTGTTGTAGTATCCTCAATCGCTACTCCATCTCTGTTCCTAACGAAATTATGTAGAATAACGGATGCCTTGACAATATCAACTGCAAAATCTGGATCTACGTTAATAGGTCGATGAAAAATTCTCCACTTATTACTTAGGATGCCAAACGAGCACTCAGAATAATTACGAGCCCTACTCAAGCGATAATTAAAGATTCGTTGTTCTAGCGAGAGGTGTGATCCACCATAGGGTCGTAATAAATGTTGATGTAGCGCGAATGCCTCATCACCCACGAAGACATATGGCACTTTAGGATTTTCCATGCCTGGAAGACATTTCTCATCAGGTAGTTCATGTCTATTTGTTGCAATTGAAGTCCACAGTCCACATCGTTTAAAAATAGCTGAATCGCAATCTTTCCCAAAACTTCCAATATTAACATACACGAACCGGTAGTTCGAGTCTGCAATTGCCATTAATACTACGGAATAATAATCTTTGTAGTTGTAGAACATTGCACCGCTTTTGGATGGACAAATAAGTCGGATGTGTTTCCCATCAACTGCCCTTATACAATGTGGGAAATTTGCCTTCGCTTCAAAACCCATCGCAATCGATTCCCATTGTTCTTTTGTAGGTGTAGGCAGAAACTCCGATTGCATGACTGACCAGATAGCTTTGCATGTTTCCTTAACTATTAAGCTTGCAGTAGAAATTCCAATTCTGAATTGGTAATGTAAATCAGTAAAAGTGCACCCACTTGCCAAATACCTGAAAAAAAATTTATCTCTACAACTTTCATTGGATTTTTCATCTTAATCGTTACATAAGTTAACAATAATTTATTAATGGCTTCAATTGTTATAGGGAAGGAAATAATTCGACGATGGACAAATGTTCGCGACGCCTGTGCAAAAGCATATAAAAATCTAAAACAATCGAAAAAATCTGGGGCAGGGGCATCAAAAATCAAGAAGTACATCTACAATGACCAACTGAAGTTTTTGTCCAAATTATATACCGCCAGGGACGTTACGGAGAATTTTGAAGGCAACAATAACGAAAATGACGCCAATGGAGTCGATGTTCATCATGAAAGGATTGATGGAGATGTTGCTAGTCAACTAACCCCAACAGCGAATTCTACATCCCATTCACGAAAACGTCGTCAACCAGATGAAATTGAAATAAGAATGTTGAAAGCGTTGGAAGATGATAAGCCAAATAGGCATTTATCATTCTTCAAAGGTGTGATTCCTGCATTGGAAAAATTTAATGAACGCGAAGTTCTTAAATTTCAAATGGGTGTTCTACAACTGATATCGACCATCACAGAGGAAAAACGAGAGGCTCCTCAAACCCCCATGTTTTTACCTCGACCTCCTGAATTTCAATATCAGCAAACTCCAATTCATCATGGACAGGTTTACACACAATTACAGAGCCATCAACACTCTTCTACACAAGCACCATCTCAATACTTCCACGATTTTGCTCCTACATCTACAAGGACTAGCCAATACTCCGAAAGTCCGTCACCTGCACTATCTTCATCTTCTAACGTTTCAATTGATTTTACAAATTATTAATTTTCAGGCCATTACACAAAAATGATGTTTATACTTTCAATAAAATAAATAAACGAAAAAGTAAAATGCCTAGTCTTTTACTTACCTCAGTGTCACAGCTAACATTTCAACAGGTTGAATGCAATTCCTCATTTTAGTGTTTTGGCGCTGAATGTGATCTTTTAAACGGTTATGCAATTCGTCAAATGATGCAACCGACATACGAAAATAGTTAAAAAATTTGTTATCGTGTGCTCGTAATTCTTCAAATAGTGAGTTGAATATACCCTTTTCATCTCTTTTTTGGTTGATTGGGTGCACCCAAAAGGTCCGATGTATCTTGCAATTGCGTCGGCGACGACGTAATAACCACAACATAGCAATTACCTTTTTACGATTCATGTTGAAATGCTATTGAACACTGATGACAAAATCCACGAATGCACGAACTGCAAGAAAACCGTTGTGTGTGAAAGGAAACAATTCACGGAAAAAAACCGCACGGATTTCGTCCGTAACGGTCGAAACCGTTGTGTGTGAAATAGCCCATTAGGTTAGAAGGTACAATATATCATACAGAATGTAAGGTCGTGAAATGGTTACTGAAACATGCCAGATTCGAATACGACAAACAAGATCAATTTATAAGACCACTTAAAATGGTTTATATAAATGGAAATCAACGAGCGAACTACTAGCTTGTTGAAAGTTTTCGCACAGTTTAAACGCGACATAGTAATAGACAATCAAAAATTAATCATAATTCAGGGGTCACGAAACGTGACAATAAAATAAATGATATTGACATAAACTAAGTGAATTGTCCTACCCTTTACTTTTAAAAGAAATTTAAAAACCCTTAAAAGATATGGTTTTGAATACCAATGGTATTTTTTCTTTACAATACGTCCTGTTCTTTCTTCGATAATTCTAATGATTTTGTTTCTTAGTATTTAACACTAATGGTTTTTTTTATCAAGAAGCCTTTCCATTTTTTTAATAAATACCCTTACATGACCAAAATTGTTCAGTACTTCAGTTCAGTTACTAGAGTGTGAACGTGCTTACAAAATTGTGAAAATGTGGAGACCATGGTTCGGAGAAGAAAATCCTGTTGTAAATATTGCTATTGAAGAAAATAATGAAGAAGAAGTAGAAGTCAGTCCTGTTGTAAATATTGCTATTGAAAAAAATAGTGAAGAAGAAGTAGAAGCCATTGACGTTAATACATGTTTAAAGAAGCATTTACCTAAGGCTGCAAAAGAAATTGTTCTAGATGTCTATAATAAAGTAAGTGGAGAGAATGGTGAAAGTGGGGCCCTAAAAAGAACTTCGGAGTTAACAGGCCATATTCAATTGTCCGCAAAATTGTTTGAGACGGTGTTACGTGTTGAAAACCGCGATGTGACACTGGAATTTCTCGTGTTCTGTCACAACGACAAAAACGTAATTCAAAAAATAGTGTACGACATGTACAAAGAAAATGTAGTGTGCACTTTAAGTACTTTACACGAAAAAATTAAGGAATTAAATACTATTTGCAGTGTGCAAACTTTAGAAGCCACATTAAAAGCAATGGGATTTTCTTATAAAGTATTAAATAAGAGGCAAACTTTGATGCAGTGTCGTCGAATATCCGAATGGCGTACTGAATACATTAAGGAAATTGAGAAAATTAGGGAGGAGAACATAGAAATATATTTTAGAGAGTTATTGCAAAGTCAAATAGCGTGAACGTTAATAAAGTAAACCTTATTTTGACAATAGTTTGACATCTGCGCATGCGCAGATTATAAAATACATAACGTTACGCTATTATGGTTTAGCGTACAACGCTATTAACGTTCGTATAAAGTCAACCTTATTTTATCCCCTTAACTTTAATAACTTGAATATAACCTCAAAAGTCACTGTCAAACGACGAAATTTGTCATTTGATGACATTGTCGGTGTCCTAATAGCGTATTACGTTAAATTTTCTGCCATAACTATAGCTTATAAAAACGCTATTTTGTTTACGCTATACTGTATAACGTTTACCTTAATAAGGTAGACGCTAATTAAGGGTTTTTGCAATAACTCTCTATTACCTAGACGAGACGTGGTATGACACCCATGATGTTGTAAAAAAGGGTTGGGTGGATGAATGAAATAGATGCATCATGGATGTTCCTCCTGGAAGAGGTAAACGCATTATAATTTTGCATGCCGCAAGTGAAAGCGGTTTTGTGGAAGATGCTTTACTTCTTTCGGCCAAAAACATAGCGGACTGTAAGTTGGATTATCATGAAGATATGACGGCAGATCTATTTGAAAGTTGGTTTCGAGATACGTTGTTATTATTAGATATTGTTGTTACTTAATAATAAAAAAGTTGTAGCGCTGTTTCATATAAACATACAATGTCTATCAAATAAGGTCAAAGAATTTTCATCAAAAAAAGCAATGGGCCGAAGATGATCTTCAGGCCGCTGCAATAACATTAAAGGATGAAGAAAGAAGTGCCAAATCAATTTCCAAGAAATTTAAAATTACCCTGCAAACTCTTGGTGTACAATTTGAGAAAAATTGCTTAAGAAAATGTTCTGTAGGGTCAGAAGGCTACCTTGGAAAAGAGAGCGACGACGAGCTAATCAAATAAATTCATAAGTTGGAAAAACTTGGTTCTTCTCCAATTTAAATAGATACTACGCAGTTCGCTTACTCGTTTGCTGAAGAAACAGCATCAAATACCGTTTTAATAAGAAATGACTAACAAGGTATTACTGGGTTGCGCTTTTCATGAACCATATTTTAAGCTTCTTATTCACACATTGGAAGCATGTAATTTAGTGGAAAAGTCAAGAAGAATTTTCAGTATGGACGAAAGTGGATTACAATTATGCTAAAAGCCAGGGAACGGAATTGTAACAAAAGGGTTAAAATATAATCATCAACTCACAAACGGAAGGCAATTTACTTTGGCCATAGTTTATTTTACGTGGTATAAAAAAAAAAAAAAAAGAGTTTGAAGGCGACATGCCTCCAGGATCGGTCTCCTGATTCAGCTTCTGTAAAAACAAAGACTATACAGTGTAAGACTGGCAAAGCTTACGGGCCGAATGTGACCAAAAATCCCCGCTACAGAAGATGTCGCTAGTCATCGGGGCATTTTCGAGTGAATAAGATAGCTTCTCGAGGCGGGAGCAACGAAGAAAGGGATAAAACAAGTTCACCCTACGAGGGATTTTAAGCGATTTTGACCTTTAAAAGCCTTTCACATTTTTTAATATAGGTTTCGGTAGTCTCTTGTATATGGTCTTTGGTAAAAAGCAGTATTTTTCAATCTTGAATAAAAGATCATTTTCTACCCAGATAATAGCCGGGTCCAGTTGTTTTGATCCTTGATGGTCATACCTCCTACTGCAGCAATGTCGAAATTTAAATTTCTTAGCGGAAATGGCATTCATTTGATCTGTTTACCAAGTCACACTAAGCGTTGGCTCTAACTTCTTGATAGGTCTTTTCAAATCTCTCAAAACATGAGCGATTTGCTCATGCAAAATTTTTATGCTAAATACGAAAGTATTTAGCAGAAAAGGGCGATTTATAGGAACATTAACAAAATGCAACGAAAATGAAGAAGAAAATAGAGGAAGAGGAAGGGGAAGGGGAAGAGGTAGATGGAATAATATCCAATTTTTTCCGTATGCATATTATCAATAATTAATTAATTGATTGTTGCCGTAAATTAATTGAATTGTGTTTGGTAAATATGGTCAAGGCTAATTAATAAAACTGAGATATTTATTAAAATGCCGACGTTTCGCCTCATTTTTTTGGGCTTTATCAAGGGTAGTTATAAACGAATTTTATATGTGAAATTTTGTATGACTTCAAATCAAATTTTTTTATAAATTCTATAGCTTAATTCTCAGCTATCCGAAACCGTCGTATACGATGATCCGAAAGTTTTCCTATTGGTGGAATTTCGAAATTCGTATCGTCGTATACGACGGTTTCGGATAGCTGAGAATTAAGCTTAATCCTAATTTTTTTGTTGAATTCTAGGAATGATTTGTAGGCACTTCCTTTAAATTTTCTTATTTTTATTTTTAAATTAATAACTTGTTAACCATAAATAAAGTTTTCCTTCAGTAATTAATAAATTTTTTCCCTTTTTATCAAAAAATCAAAATCAAAAATCGTTCAAAACATACTGAAATATAGCTTGTGCGCATTGGCTTCGGTGTCATCCAGGACGAAAGATTACCAAGTATCAGTATGTGGAAATTTTAAATAAAGCTTTGAAGCAAGCAGCAAACAATCAAAATGGAGTATCTGGATTTGAAGCATGTGAAATATTTCTTTACAATCCGAATAAGATTCCTGGCTATGCCTATCATTTATCTGATCACACTGCACAAGCTACTGAATCACCAGCGACGTTTAAAGAACTTTCACCTATTCCTGTTATAACAGGACCTAGGAGCCCGATCACACGGAAGCAACATGCAGAACTTATAACATCGTTTGCAGTGCGGGAAAAAACGGTAAAAGTGAAATGATAAACAATTGGCTTAGGAACCCAAATATTATTTGAATATAATCTGAAGCAGTAGAGATCGATTATTGGAATATCACTAGAACATCGATTGGCATCAATGGCAGGTTAATTGTTATGCTCATACCTTGCCATTGGCATTAAATACAGGTCTTCAAGGATAAATAATTAAAGACATATTAACCAAATGTAGCCTGGCTACAAACGAATTAAATAAAACTCAAAAAAAGTCGTTAATTGTTATGTTCAATCTTAAACAACTGGTCGATCAACCCACCAGGGTTACAGGATTCGTCTGCCACTTTAATTGACATAATGTATACAGGGTGAATCAGAGCACCCCTATCAGGCGTTTTTCTCAAAAACAATTAGTCGTAGAGTTGAATCAAAAATTTTGATTACAAAAGCCGTAATAAAGATGAAATGGTGATTTTGTTATTCCGCGAAAAATCGGCATGTCGAAGATATTGTCTCAAAATGTGAAGAACTCCAGAATTTTAAATGGCAAGATAGGTCGAAAGTGGTATCAATGAAAAGATCTTTAAAAACCAAGCAAGTTTTGTAGAAAAATTTTTTTGATTACTGCCATTCCAAATTGTGAAGTTCGTGAACTTCTGAGAAAAACTTTTTGGCATTCCGACCTCTGCGGAATAAAAATATTACCCTCCATTCATTAATAAGGCTTTTGTGATACATTTTTTATCCCAACTCTCTAGAACCATATAATCGATTTGGAAAAAAAGCTAAGAACGATAAGATAGTCGAACTTCAGAATTTGGAATGGCAGTAATCAAAAAATTTTCTCTACAAAACTTGCTTGGTTTTTAAAGATCTTTTCATTGATACCACTTTCAACCTATCTTGCCATTTAAAATTCTGGAGTTCTTCACATTTTGAGACAATATCTTCGACATGCCGATTTTTCGCGGAATAACAATACCACCATTTCATTCTTTATTACGGCTTTTGTAATCAAAAATTTTGACTCAACTCTCTACGACTAATCGTTTTTGAGAGAAATACCTGATACCGGTGCTCTGATTCACCCTGTATAAGTAAGAATATTGAAGTGATTAAAACAAATACCTTGGATGTTAGTAACTTATTGGGCTTGGTTTTAGAAGAAAAGCCCATGAAAAACATTTTTTGGTCGATGAAGAAGAAGAAGAAAAAGCTCCTGATCTTCAGAAAATGGTTGACTCTCCTGTAAATAAAATTTGATGTCTGATGTTAAGGGGACTCTAAAGTGAAATTGTAAATAGTTTTGTAGTCGCATCTGAGAAAAACGTAGTGGTGAGAGGCGGACCCATCCATCAGTTCATACAAGTTTTTACTGCGCTAGTTTGAACAAGTGGGGAGATCAGAGTCGGACAAGGAACGCTTTTCCGTTTATATTTTTGTTAGTTTTTGTAGTACTTGTATGCCCTTCGAGGGGGTACGTCAGATATTTTATGCGAGTAAGCGTGTGGCTCGTATTTTTTACGTCAAGCAGTTTGCGATTTATCTTTTTTTTTATTTAACACATTGACGGACAGACCTGCTATAGCCGTCATGTGTACATGGACACGACGGCTACAGCAGTTCTTTTTTATTCGTTGAAATAGGACAGACCTGCTGCAGCAGGCTGATGTAAGGTATAACAATATGGAAAGTTACATTTGCTGTCCCACTGGAACGAGTGAAATTTGTGTTGCATAACTTTTAGGGTGGTAAATGTTTATTTTTCTTTGGGAAGGTGTAGGTGTGAATTATTGCGTAATATTGCATGAAATTATTGTTTCTATTTGTGTTGTGAGGGTATACGCGTATTTTTTTGTGCCAACAATTTTTACAATAATTTACCTGTGTAAGTTTATCAATACATGATTACTGATTACCTATACTATCGCAATATTTTTTTAGCAAATTGTAGTAACATAAGTATTATGGATCCCAAAGAAGAGCAACGTTTATTGAAGTTATTTGAGGAAGTAGATTCTGACGAAATAGAACTTGAAGATCCTTATTCCAGTGATTCTGATAAATCTTACAACCCTGATCCTGAAGACGATCAATCTAGTGATTTTGAAAATTCGAATAATAATAGCTTATTTGAGGAAGAAGGTAGTACACATTCAAGTAATGCAAATATAAATATAAATGAACCTGGAGACGACATAAATAATGTTCCTTTGACCCCAGATGATAATTCAGACTGGTGTTCTGACACTGATACTATTGATGATTTTGGCTTTGTTTTCACACAACCTGACATTAAATTGAACGGGGATGAAAACTCAACGCCAAGTGATATTTTTCACCAGATTTGGGATGAAAATATAATGACTTTATTACTAGATTCTACTAATGAATACGGACAAAAAATTACTAGCCATGCACGACCAAAAACAAGAAATTCACGAAGTACGGTTTTTAAAAAAGTGACTTATAATGAATTAAAGAAGTTCATTGGCTTATGTTTATTGCAGGGCCAAATTAAAACTTCAAATATAAGAAATATGTTTAGCGTAGATCCTTTGAATTATCACCCTATTTTTCCTTTTATTATGTCAGGAAGGCGATTCGAACAAATTTTACGTTGTCTCTCAGTTCATGGTGGTAAGGAAGTACCTGGTAATAAAGATAGATTACAAAAAGTACGACAGCTTCTAAATTTATGCATTCTAAAATTCCAAGCTGCCTACTCACCAGAAAAGGAACTTTCGCTAGACGAGTCTTTGTTGCTGTTCCGAGGACGGCTATCTTTCCGAACTTACATGAAGAATAAAAAAACAAAGTATGGAATAAAGTTTTATGAAATTTGTTCACCAGGAGGATACGTACTCAATATAGAAATATATAAGGGTCAGGGTGAAGAGATAGATGAAAATCTATCAAAGATCGATTCTCTGGTTTTAAAATTGATGCAACCTTTTCTAAATAAAGGCCATCACTTATTCATGGACAATTATTATAATAGTGTAACCCTCGCTAAAAGATTGCTATACAATCGCACACATGTAACTGGAACCCTACGGTCAAATAGGAAAGGAAATCCAAGATGTGTTACAACAAAAAAACTTAAACGTGGTGATTATTTATGGAAACGTCAGCAAAAAGTTTATATTTCCAAATGGAAAGACAAACGTGATGTTCTGGTACTTACAACTGCTCATCACCCTGAACTTATTGAGACTCAAAATCGGCATGGTAAAAAAGCAATCAAGCCTACAGAAGTTATAGAATACAATAAATACATGTCAGGTATAGATCGATCAGATCAAATGATCTCGTATTATTCGTGTCCACGAAAGACTGTTTATTGGTATAAAAAAATTATATTTCATTTATTGGATATTTCGGTCTGGAATTCCTATTTTATTTTTCGCAAACTGACTAATAAATATATACGATACATTGAATTTAGAAGTGCATTAATCAAATCGTTATTAGATTTAGATTTAAACCTCAAAGATGCTCGAAAATTTATCAATATTCCAGCTCATTTACAATCATCTTCAGCTAGTCCAGTTCGACAAGGTATTCAGCATTATCAAGAATTTATACCACGGCCTGACAATTATCCTCGAAAGGCGTACTATTTACGGTGTAAGCAGTGTTCAGCTGAGAAAAAAAGAAAAGAGACTAATCTTAGATGCAAGACATGTCAAGATACACCAGCACTTTGCGCTGTACCATGTTTTGAAAAATGGCACTTAAATAAAAAAAATTAAGTAATAGATTTGTCATATATTTGTGTTTTTGTTGAAATTTTATTAATAAACATTTCAAATAGTTGAACTTTTCATTGAATAGTCTTGACGGCTATTACAGTCTTGCCCCACAATGCAATAATTTTCTGGTTCGTTGGGCACGCCTGCTATAGCAGTCCACATTTTTAAGGCCCAAAATGTGTTCAGGTAACATTGAATATGTATATAACCAAAATTTAGGAAAAAGTAATCGTACAGTGCTTAAAAAATTAGGTGATTGTTTAAGGAGGTTCACGAATGTTGCGTTGTCCGTCAATGTGTTAATTAAAATATTTTCTACATTCATTAAACCTAATTATAATACATATTAAATATGTATTAAATTAACAAAAGTTCCAATTGTAGCTTATGAAATGAATAATTTTCATTTATTTCTAGTACTTATCATATTTTAAAAGGCTGTATAAATAAAAAAGTAGATTTCTCAGAAAAAGTAAAATAAGAATTACACTAGACAATACACTAAACAACAATAAATTAGACACAGGATTTTCGGCTTTTCGGAATACATATTACTCGTAACCGCGTATAACCACATTTTTGATCCTAATAAAACCAGACTGTTGGTTATACAACACTCGGTCAATAAAAGAAAAAGAATGACCGTTTTGGAACAGTTTGAGATCGGAAAGGCCTAGGGCCATACAATTTTAACCAACGACCAAACTATTTTCAAATAAAGGCAAATTGATGTCTTTGCTTCTTCTTATAAAGATTTAAATAAATAGGTACATTTCGGCCCCAAAACTAATAAAGCTATCAAGTTCCAATTTGGACTGGTTAATATGTCGTATTTGTTCTACAGATCTGAACCTAAAAGTTGAAGGAGTTTCACTACGTTAATGAACTTTATTTTTATTAATTTTAAGACACTTACGACTTATTCTTAACTCATTTTGTAGATAATAAACTTTCGAATCTGTACAAGTGTACAGTGCACATACCAAAATACTTCGAAATTATGTAATTAATTAACTGCATGAGCCACGAGCACCAACATTTAATCGGAAACTTTAAATTAAAATTTTTTCTTTTTCTAATATTTTTATTTGTTGCACCCATTCTCGAAATTTTGGTTGTCATAAATAACATTTCTTTCTCCTTTATGGCAGTGACCACATTCTTTTAATATTTAACTCATTGTTCGCAGATTGCAGTTATTAGTAATAAGTTAGTATAGGTCTTTACCTGAATTAAT
This sequence comes from Malthinus seriepunctatus, assembly GCA_963924605.1. Classification (NCBI taxonomy): domain Eukaryota; kingdom Metazoa; phylum Arthropoda; class Insecta; order Coleoptera; family Cantharidae; genus Malthinus; species Malthinus seriepunctatus. The sequence continues at coordinate 130,965,265 of OZ004600.1, forward strand.
AAGTTGACAACGTTTTGCTACACTATTTTGATAGAAAAGCTATTGGTATACCCCATACCCATAAAACCCTAAAAGTATTGGTAATTCTATTTTATAACATACTTTCATTATCAAATTTTTTTATGTATGTATGTATGTTTTGTATGTATTACAAAGAAGTCGAGAGGCGTATGGTCATTTTGGTAAAATAGAAAGAAATTATAAATTTTGGATATTGGTGGATTTTACTAGGGGAAACCGGGGTAGGTTGCAACAAGGGTAAGTTGCATCAGTACAAAATTCAAATTGAAATAGCCGCATTTATTACTTCAAACATAACAGATAGCTTTGCATTTAATACGATCTTTCATCACTAGAGCGCAGGACATGTTCAGTTAGCTTGCCGCCAATTAATATACATAAGTGTGGTTTTATGTTTTCTTGCTGCATGTTTACTTTTACGTTGGGAAACGTGTATTTATATTGTGTGTACATTTTCGGAAACTTTTATATTGGTAAGTTGTTATATATAAACTCAACTTTCTTTGCATGAACAAATATTTTCAAGTTTTACTAGTATCAAATAAATTTGAAGGTTAAGATAATAATCACATGAACGGGGTAGATTACAACATTGTTGTGGGTTAAGTTGCATCGCATGTTGCAATATGCCCCGGTCCGTTTATTTTTGGGTTTAGGTGCTAATAGTATTATTTTCTCAACAGATTATGAGAAATTACACGAAAAAAACTGATAGGGGGGCGACACCAGTAGATGTAATGAGCAGGGCGGCTACATTAGTTTTACAAAATGAGGGAAACAAAGAGTTCTCAATAAGAAAAGTTTCAAATGACTTCAACATTCATTACTCCACTCTTTCTAGATATATTTTAAAAATTAAAAAACTCCGAGAAGCCCAGCCAAATACAACAGAAATGCCAGGGTGTGGATACGCAAAAACCAAAAAGGTGTTTACAGATGAACAAGAGGGTATTTTAGTTAATTACATAAAACGCAGCAGTGACATTATGTTTGGACTTGATCCGCTTAGTGTACGTAAATTAGCTTATCAATGTGCAATATTGCATAACATAGAAATTCCTCAGTCGTGGAGAGAAAAGGAACAAGCTGGCGTTGACTGGTTAAATTTGTTCCTTAAGAGAAATAATGGCCTATCCATCCGCCAACCAGAAGCTACTAGCTTAGCCCGAGCTACAAGTTTTAATCGCGCTAATGTAGAGCTATTTTTCGAAAAGCTGTCCAACGTTTTATCCCGTCATCAATTTGAGGCTTCCGCAATCTGGAATATGGATGAAACGGGAGTGTCCACCGTACTTCGTCCTAGAAAAATCCTTGCTAAAAAGGGCGTTAAGCAAGTCGGTGCAATTACTTCCGCTGAAAGAGGCGAAATGATTACAGTGGCAGTAGCTGTAAACGCTCAAGGAAATTTTATTCCACCGATGTTTATATTTCCAAGAAAGCGGTTTCACGCTCGTTTCATACAGGGAGGGCCTCCAGGATGTATTGGCGAAGCAAATGGTTCTGGATGGATGCAAGAAAATTCGTTTTGTATTTTTATAGAACATTTCATCAAGCACTCAAAACCTACAAAAGAAAAACCAGTGGTTCTTTTATTGGATAATCATTCTTCCCACCTAAGCTGCAAGGTTCTTAATTTTTGTAAAGAGAATGGTGTAATTATGGTTTCCTTTCCTCCTCACTGTTCCCATAGGCTACAACCATTAGACTTAACAGTGTTTGGGCCGTTTAAGAAATGCTGTAGTACGGGCATCAGTGCGTGGTTAAAAAGCAACCCCGGAAAAACTCTAACAATTTTTGATTTGCCTGAAATTATCAAGCATGCATTTTTTAATTCTGTTAATGCAAAAAATATTATTTCTGGCTTTACCAGCTCTGGAATTTTTCCTTTAAATCCTAACGTTTATGGAGAGTCTGACTTTGCACCTGCCTTCGTAACGGATAGGCCCGAACCTAGAGAAATAAATACAAGGTTTGATAATGGAAAAGAAATGGACGAGACAGAACATGCTGACCTTCAGCAACCGAGTACGTCTTCTTCTATGCCCTCTGAACCAAGTACACAGTTAAATTTCAACATTGCTCAGGATGTAAATCACGCTACAGAAATGGAACGTGTAAGATCAGCGACTCCAAAAACATTTTCACCAGAATTTGTAAGACCTTTCCCGAAGGCTGGACCACGTTTAAATAAAAATAATAGGGGCCGAAAACGAAGAAAGACGGCCATCTTAACAGATACCCCCGAGAAGGAGGCTTTAGAAAATGAAGAAAAAGTCAGAAATGATAAAAAGATGAAAAAAACATCTAAAACTTCTGAAGTTAGAAAACTGATTGATGATTTTTCGGATAAAGAGCCAATAATCCACAAAGTAGTAAAGAAAAAAGCACGGGGTGTTAATAAGCGTCGTTATGACAGCTCTTCAGAGGAAGAAGAAACAGTTTGCTTGATGTGTGGTGACATTTACGACCGAAATATGGAAAAAGATGACTGGTTGCAGTGCACTGACTGTAAAATGTGGGCGCATGCAAAATGTGCAAACAATAATCCATATTTTGTTTGCATTAATTGCCTATCTGAGCCTTCTGATCTGTCTGAATAATGTGTTTCAGCTTGCCCCATGCTATGTTGCAAGTTGCCCCAGTGCTGAGGCATGTTGCAACATGTTACAATTGTTTTTTGGTAATTTGTATGACAATAATTATTGATAAATTTAGAATATATCTTATGTCGTTATGTTTCTTAAGTGTCCGTCTTAATTTTCTATGTTTTAAAAGTTAATAAAAGCTTTATTTCAGTTTATAAAAAAATAAAATGTGTTTTTTGGTGCAACCTGCCCCGGTTTCCCCTACTATCATCTACTATTCACATCTGTTTTACAATTCCTAAAGACACATTTTGCAAAGAATAAAAAGAAATAGATATATTACTTTCTAGAATAAGAAAAAGATATTATAAAAATTTACCGTTGGCAAATGCATAGAGCCTTTACCTGCTTCCTTTACCCACCTACCCTTCATATTCAACTAAACTTTTATTGAATAATTTTTATAGCTTTGGCTTAATTTTCAACCCGTTTTGAGATAAAACGCTGAAAACCCGAAACAATTGTCAATTTTTATTTTATTTTTAATAAGTAGTAAACAAAAAAACAAGTGTATAATTTATTTTGTTAATTATTTTTAAAACGTTTCACCAGAGGTTAGCAAAAAATCAACTAAAATAATTATACATTGATAATTGTATTAAATTATCATGTTATCATGTTCATATTTTTGAATAATATTGAAAGCTGATATAATGATATACCATGAGTGATATTTAATAAATTTTATTTTCTACACTACACTGCTAAATAAATGTTGTACATATCAATTTTTGTATTACACCGCTCATTGGGAAGTAGGAAAAAAACTTTTCACTTAAAAATTTTTAAATACGTTCTTGTATAGCTCCTCCTTCAAACGCCAGAATATTTTTTTAGTTCGGACAATTATAGCATATTTGTTTGGTGGCGCTAAAGTACGGCTTACGTTTACTCAAGAAAAAGCGTGGTGCAGAGTTTCCGCACGTCTCAAAGAATCGATCTAGAAAAACTTTTTTTTGAAATAAAAAAATTTTTTTCTTATAGAAAAAGGTTCAATCTATGTCTGTCCTGTAATGGATTTCTAGATTTGTTTCTTGTTTTCGCTAAAAAAATTTTCAAAGTTGAGCGTAAATTCGGGTTTTTTAACACACTTTTTTTTAATGTATTACAAAAAAATCTCAAAAAGTGCTACAGGACAGACAGAGCCATCTTTCCTTTATCGTTTGGTTTGTTTTTCGTTTTGATATCTTTAATCTTTCCACACGAAAATGATGATTTCCCGGAGTACTGCATCGACTACTTACAATCTGCTTTAGAATCCCCGGACCATAGAATTCGGACCATAAAGGTCCGAATAGCCGAAATTAAAATTTAACTGTTAATTTAATTTTTGTAAATTCACCGATTTACCATTGCTAATGCCCGTGATGGCATGTAAGAACAAGGTGGAATTCAACATTAAACACACTGAAAGAAATAGCTTTCTATTGTCAACAAAATAATTTTTGCTGACCAATATTTGCAATAAGAGTGAACATTTTTGTTCAGAATAGTTATAAAATTTTTATATTATACGGAACGACAAATACGTACGAGTACCGGCAGCAAGTAAAATTTGTAATACAAAATTTCTCACCTAGCAAAGAAATTTGTTGGAAAACCATTTGAACAAATTTTTGTTTGCTACGATATAAAAAATTTAAACGCGGGAAATCATGTAATTCACAAATGCGCCTCGTGGCTTGTAGCGTGCGTGTGGCGTCAGTCAGTATCCTGTAGGCCGTTTTCACACACACCGGCTTTGTGCCGGAGCCGGTTCCGGCCCCGGCGAGGGTTGTTTTCACACACCCCGGCATTACCGGGACCGGCAAACAGTTTGAATTTTAAAGTCGAAGATGTTGTCAATTGTAAATCGTAAACGAAACTTACTTGTTTTGTTATACCTTCGACGAAAATATCGAAAACGCGTTAAAAAGTACTGGGTACATCCACTGTTAGCTGTAAGATATGTAGAAGGAGCCTTTTATACGCTTTTTAATCAGCTTAGGAAATACGATTCTAAATTTTTTAATTATTTTCGAATGAGTACGTCAATACCTTCGATAAGTAACCCATTAACGGCCAGAGTCGTCATAAGACCACAGAAAAAAAAAGCTGTTTCTTATGACCTTTTGCAACTTTTAGGTATATTAATGTTTGTGAAATCAAAATTAATAATATTTCTAATATCAATTAAATCTCTGAAATATCGAAAATTATATTGTGTGAGTATATTATGCACATACTGCATTCTTCGCGATCGAGGAGAAAAAAATGCAAAATTACAAAATACACGTATATCAAAATTCTTCGCGATCGAGGAGAAATGAATGCAAAATTACAAAGTATTAGCCGGCACCGGCATGCGTGTGAAAACGCACATAAGATTACATTGAAATCGACAAGAAATTTACCGAAACCGGCTCCGGTTTGTCGAGTTCAAGTCCGGCATCAAAATTCTCTCCGGACGGTAGTCCGGCCACTTGGAGTAGTGTGAAAGCGCTCATTTGATTACATTGAAACCGATTACCGGAGCCGGAACCGGATCCGGTTTACCGGTGTGTGTGAAAACGACCTTACGGTGGTCATTTGTTGTAGTCAGTTAAAAATATTAAAAATTAAACAACTCTGTTTTTTGTGGTGCTACTGGATAACCTTCTTATAAGTTGGGGTTTGCGTTGATGTATTTAAACCTTATAATCTTAAGTAACGACAAACTTAAAAATTATTATTTAGCGAATATTTAATAACGTTTAATGGATATATTATTTTGAAATATTTCTTGAACTACTATTAAGAAAATTAGAAATTACCTTTTATTGCGAGATACTTTAGATTTTCTACTCAGTACGGGTATTCCCCGGTAGCTTTCTCTAATTTATTTATTATTAATTAATTTATTAATTTATTATTTATTGTATTGATTTGGATTGTTTCCCACTCTTGGACGAGAACATGATAAAAGAATTATTTCCTAAAATTGGGCCAAGGGCGAGATTTTTACGCAAATTTAATGAGATGTATAATGAAAAACTTGTGCTTCTCCCACCGGATTTAGAATTCAATAAAATTTATGAAATTGTAAGTACAAGGAAAATATAGAAATTTAAGCAAATAAACTAACTATGTTTTGTTTCATTTTTGTATAGAACTCATCAAAAGCAGGATCATCTAAACATTCAGATATTGAAGAGAATTCGTCTGTGCTATTAGAGGACGGTAATAATATTGTATGTCATTAAATGTAATAATCTTATATTTCCAAACCAATTGCAGCATTGCCTACGTTCGAAGGAACGGTTACAAAACTAGACTCTAATAAAATTTATGAAATTGTAAGTATAAGGAAAATATAAAAATTTAAGCAAATAAACTACCATGTTTAGTTTCATTTTGGTGTAGAACTCGTCAAAAGCAGCATCATCTAAACATTCAGATATTGAAGAGGATTCGTTTGTGTTATCAAATGACGGTAATAATTTTGTATGTCGTTACAATGTGTTTCTTAATGTTTTAATATGTTAGGCTAAGATGTTTTCTATGACGTTTTTCAAATTTATAATTTTGTTTATAAGTACTGAAATGAATAAAATAATTACTAATTACATGTAATAATCTTAAATGTTCAAACTAATTGCAGCATTGTCTACGTTCAGAGCACCGGTTAAAAAATGTTTGGAAAAAATCAAACTAGAGTCAATTTTGGAAAAGTCAAACAAAGGAAAGGCAATATTAAGTTATTATAAAATGAACAAAAACTGGGTGCGTGAAGTTAGCCCCCAAAGTAGACTTTTTTGAAGTGCCCTTTTGCCACAAATTAGTAACTAATTTGTAACTATTTGTAACCATAAAATCATAATTTGTAACTCAACCGTTTTGCCCCTAAAAATAAAAAACGTTTTGGGGGCCAGCTTCTCGGGGGCCCCCAAACTATGGCATTTCGAAAAAATTTTTGGGCCAAAAATTAGTAACTAATTTGTAACTATTTGTAACCTAAAAATTAAAATTTGTAAGTCACGCACAAAGGACTTATAGATAATCAAAGTTTTGGGGGCTAAGTTCCCGGGAGCCCGCGAACTTTGATTTTTCGAATTTTTTTTTTTGGCCAAAAATTAGTAACTAATTTGTAACTATTTGTAACCTAAAAATTAAAATTTGTAAGTCGCGCGCAAAGGACATATGGATATTCAAAGTTTTGGGGGCTAACTTCACGCACCCACAAAAACTTCAATAGATCCATGAGCGATAAGCTATTGGATTTAGTTGTAGATTAAAACCGAAAGTCCATCGTGACCCTCACTGAGCTAAACGAAGCCCCAATTGAGTTAAATCAATCCCCTGTTGTTTCAAATGAAACTCCGGGTGTATCACATGAAATCCAGATTATAGAGAGTCAAATTCAAACTAAAAAATCTGCTTCTCCTGAGCCAAACGCTCAGCCAAACGAAGCCATAATAGTATATCCAAATATGATTTCGGTCTGTAAGACCATGTCTATCCACACCATAGGTTCTAAAGCCGATGGCATAATTACAAACTATCTCAAACGAACCGTTAACGATCTACCTTGTTTAGAAGATAGAAGGGGAAAGGCAAATGCAAAAAGAATGAAAGAAATTTCTGAAGAAAATTATAAGAACGTGAAAGAACATTTATTCAATCTTACCACCCTCAAGTGTCACATTATAATATTGAACATGCTCCCAATAGACGGTACCTAACATGAGACTTAACAGTGCATAAGATGCATAAAGATTTCCTAACAAAATATAAGCATTTATGCTATGAAACGTATAGAAAAGTTTTCGATAAAGAAAACATTGGGTTTTCATCACCCTCACAAGATGTCTGCGGTGTGTGTTCTATTTTCGACCAACACATACATGATGAACCTAATGTACCATCTAATAATTCCAATAAAGTATTAGAAATCAGTGGCAACACACCTGAAGTACTTTCTAATAATTCAAATAAAATTACACAAATAAGTGATCCTAGAGAATTGGAACAAACACAAGAAAGCGTGATAACTAGGGACCGGATTTCTAAGCTTTATGCTTATTGCAACGGTTACAAGCAGTCAAAAATTTTTAAGAAATGAGCACGATTCAAAGAAAAACAAATCGTTTGACACCAACTTTTTTATGCTTATTTTGCTTTTTCAAAGTTTTTGTGCATTTTTCCAATTTTCATGCTTTTTTGTGCTTTTTTGGTCTTTTTTTCAGCTTTTCGGTGTTTTTTTTTCTTTCCCTATTTAAAATTATTTAAAAAATTATAAAAACTTGAAAGTTTGTAAAATTTATATTAAAAATTCCTTGTAAAATGATAAATTAATTATCAAACAAATGTTTATGATTTTATCAAATGCGGCAAACACAAGAAGAAACCCTATCTTACTAATCTACTAAAAGTAATAAGAATTCTTTTGAATTTTATTATCTGTTTTGTTCTTGCAAATTGATAATCAGGAATTATAGTAGATATCAATCTGCTGTACAAAATGCATTCAACTGTTTGAAGCTGAAGAGTTTGGTCAGTGTTTTAAAGTTTCAAAAACGTTTTGTATAATATTTAGTTAGGTGTGAAGTTTTTATTATAAATTATTGACAATGCCAAAGCAAAAGTCTTCTGTAGAAGAGTGGATTCGAGATCACCCCGAGTTAAAACACGAAAATAATAGAATATTTTGTCGTGTATGCAACAGAACGGTAAGTTTTATTATTTCTTTTTTGAAAAATCTAAATTGAAAGTGTTTATTTTGCATTAGATTCAATGCAATAAAAAATTTGATGTCTCTCAGCATGTCAAAACACAAGTGCATAAAGAACGTTTGCAAAAATCTAGTCTTCAACAGACGATTTCCGAGTCACTACAGTCATCTTCTGGGCTGAATGAACAAAAAGAATTTAATTTAGAGTTATGCAAAACAATGCTAGAATGCAACATTCCCCTAAACAAATTAAACAATACTTCTTTTAAGGAATTTTTAGAGAAACATTGTAAAAGACACATCCCAGACGAGAGCACCATAAGAAAAAATTATATTAGTTTAGTATATAAAGATACGCTTAAAAAAATTAGGCAAATCATAGGGAACAATTGTATTTGGATTTGTGTAGACGAAACTACAGATAGTTGTGGAAGGTACGTCACAAATTTAATTATTGGCGTACTAAATGAAGAAACACCAAATAAAGGTTACTTAGTAAGCACCAAAGAGTTAGCAAAGACAAATGCCCTTACTGTGGCCAGATTTGTTAACGAAAGTTTGACAAATTTTTTCTTGCCTGAAGCGGTTCCTTCTGCCAAAGTGTTGTTAATGCTTTCCGACGCGGCCGCTTATATGATCAAAGCAGCCTCAAATTTAAAAATATTTTACAAAGATTTAATTCATTGCACTTGTTTGGCACACGGCCTTAATCGCGTTGCCGAAACTATACGATTGGAGTTCCCATTAGTAAATAACTTAATTAGTAATGGGAAGAAGGTATTTCTCAAAGCTCCTTTGAGAGTGCAGATGTTTAAGGAAAAGTTTCCAACCCTCGCATTACCACCACAACCGATTCTAACCAGATGGGGAACATGGATGGATGCTGCATTTTATTATGCTGAAAATTTTAGGCAATTCAGAGAAATCATATTAGAGTTGGATCCTAACAGTATTGCAATCGAAGAATGCAAAAAACTAATTGAAAATAAAGTTTTAAAAAGTAACTAAGTAAAAAACTCTAGGTTGATTGTGGAATACTTTTTAATAAAAGAAAGATACTTCGTCGACCAGTTTCGGTAATATATTTAAACCATTTTCAAGACTGAAAAACAAATGATCAATTACAGTCACAAGGCATACAAATTTTTATCTTTTGACAAAAAATTTAACAAGTGAAGAATCATGTCAATCACGAGCAGCACAAAAAACTTTTTTACCGGAAGGGTCACATAGGCACTAAGCCAATCAAATTACATAAATAGTACACTTACCGACAAGATCATATTTTCTTTAAACAAAAATAAAAACCGAACCAACAACATAGTCCTCGAGCATGTCACAAAAACTTTTTTTATAAACTAAATTAATATGAAATAATTAATGTGTCAAAGGTAATTAGAAAATTTTAAAAAGTAATTTAGCTTTTATAAAAAGTAACTTTGGATACGTTAGTCGAACTATAAAGATATTGGAAACTCGAGACGTTACTTTAGAGGATGCCATAAATACTATAAAAATTTTTGAAAATTCTACGTCTTTAACACGTTGACTGCCGCCATATAGATGTAAGCAAATATGATAGGGTGCCAATTGTTCTTATCAGTGTTATTGTTAGTATGTAATTATAATATAAATATTTATAGGTCAGTTTTTGAGTTTTATTTATTTTACGTACGTTTAGAGGCCGTGACTACGGCGGTACACATGGCACTCAGATAACACTTTTTTTTATACGCTGCATCTGCATTTCTGCATTTCTAAGAAACCCATATCTTTCTTAGTCCATTATGATAAATAATAACCGAGTTGCAGGTTTATGAATAAATTCACCAGTTACTGACATCAAGTAATCTTATTCGGTGTGTTTCGATTTGTGTGTTATCAGTGGCAATAATTTTTACTTTGCTGAAAACTTTTATATTCTTGATATTTGTGTGAGTGATTTTTATTTATAACCAATTGTGTAAATATTGTTAGAACTTATCAATAAATTGTGTTGGTAAATTTGACGTCATTTGTGCGGTAAGCATTGTTCGTTGCCTAATTATATGTTTAATTATCTATTTCTACATTTTCATGTAGAATAAAATCATAAAATGGCCGGTATTGCACCAAGCTCGTTTTATGGTAAGCGTCAAAGGAATGAAAGTGACGAGGGAGAAGATTTTGAACCAGACGAATCAGATGAGTACGTTCCCACTGAATCCGAATCTAGTGAATCAGGAGACAGTACTGGTGCAGATTCTGACTCCTCAAATGAAGAGGTTATTGCAGTACCTAATAGAAACACATGGACAACCGTTACTGGAAATTCCATCAATACCTTTACGTTCACTGCTGCAAATACTTCGCCTGGTATAAGTAACCTCGATCCGAACTCAATGCAGCCTTTTGATATTTACAGTATTATGGTAACAGATGAGGTATATGAATTAATTGTCGAGCAAACAAATTTGAATGCTACCAGAAAACTAGCTAGCATGCGAATAAGCCGTCAATCACGTATGAAAAATTGGACCAACACTAATACGCAAGAAATCAAAAAATTTCTTGGCATAGTGATGTATATGGGTATAATCAAGTATCCTTCGATAGAAAAGTACTGGAGCAGGGAGAAGTTTTATCGGAACGCATTTGTACCTAATATTATGTCTAGAAATAGGTTTCAGTTATTACTGAAATTTGTACATTTTTCCGATGACACCATTGACAGTAGTCGCCTAAGAAAGGTAAAAACTTTACTGGAACTACTTGAAAAGAACTTTGTTGATTCTAAAATTCCTGGTGAAACTGTGGTTGTAGATGAGAGTATGATACCTTGGCGAGGCCGGCTTATATTCCGGCAATATAATCCTGGGAAATCACATAAGTATGGGGTAAAACTTTATAAGCTTTGTGATCCGTTTGGATATACTTACACTAGTTCAGTATACTGTGGAAAATCTGATGAAACCAATAACAGAGGAAGACCAACACCTGGTGTTTCGCACAGCACGCAGATTGTGATAGATCTTGCAGAAGCCTATCTAGATGCAGGGAGGACGATGGTCACCGACAACTTTTATACGTCCCCGACGTTAGCTAATAAGTTGTTGAGTCGGCAAACCCATCTTCTGGGGACACTAAGAAAGAATCGAATTGGGAATCCCAAGGATGTGACGAATGCAAAGTTACAAAGAAATGAAATTATAGGTCGAGAGAGTTCAGGCATTATTGTCGCTAAATGGAAAGATAAGAGGGAAGTTCTTATGTTGAGTACCAAACATGACCTAAAAGTAGTTGCTACTGGTAAGAAAAATCGTAATAGCGACGATATTACAAAACTTCAAATGATTATTGACTATAATAAAGCCAAGCAAGGTATCGATTTATCTGATCAAATGGCGAGTTATTTTACACCACTACGCAAAACCATTCGCTGGTACCACAAAATAGCATTTGAATTTATTTTGAGTACAGCTGTTGTCAATGCTCTTGTTTTATATAAACAACATAAACCAAATACGAAAATAGAATATTTCCGTAAATCAATTTGCGAGACACTTTGTGAAATGCCTTTTCCTTCAGACGTTGCTATGGGCGTCATTGATGAACCATCGAAAAACCATCGTCTGAAAAGGTATGATGTCAAAGACAGTAGAAACAGGATAATTAGAAAAAGATGTACGGAATGCTACAGTGAGCTACAGAAGAAAGAAGGTCGGGCTGTTGCCGTAAAAAAAACTAAAAAAGTAAACACCTTTTGCGAACTTTGTGAAGGAAATCCAGCACTCTGTACAGATTGTTTCAATAAACTTCACTAAAATTTATATTTTGTGTTTATTTGTAACAAAGTTTTTTGCATAATAAAATCTTAATTTTTGATGAAAATCCTCTTTGTTTTGTCTTCACTCTCACCTCACTTAGTCTGCATTTAATAAAGATTAATCAAAAAAATACCTGAAACGTAAAAAAAATGGGACTTTTCCAAGTGCCATGGTAAAGAAATGTTTGCTTTAAACAAGACGCCAAGTTAAAAATATAGGTTTCAAATTTTAGATGTATGTGTACCGCCGCGGTACACACTGCATACAAGCACAACTCTCTGATGTGCATCGCCGGCGGCACACATGGCAGTCAACGTGTTAATACCGGGCTGTATCGGACGCGCAGTTCAAGTGAAATTACAGGAAGTGCTGAGAAAGAATGAGGGTTTTCAAACATTGCAGAATATTTCAAGTATCCTAAAAGGTGAAATTGTAGAGGATTTGCAGTTGGACATGGATCCAGCTACAATTGCTAAGTTTAAACATGCCCCAATCACTATAGAAAGAAGCTTCTCTGCATATAAAAACCTTGTAAGTGAAAGAAGGCTGAATTTAACAATGGAACATATCGAGCAACATTTAATTGTAAATTACTACCACGCATAATAAAATGATTGTATTACGTTATTGTTTTATATTTGATTTGCTTTTGGTTTTTGGTATGACTTTGATTTGTATCTGACTATTATTTTGTATTTTGTGTTTAAAAATATATAATAAGTAGATAATTTATTTGTTTTCTAACGCTTTTAAATTTTTTTTCGAAAAAGTTTAGGCTTTTTTTAAAAACTTTACGCTTTTTTGAAGAAGTTTATGCTTTTTTTGAAGAAGTTTATGCTTTTTAGGGCCAAATTTCGTGCTTTTTAAAGTGCTTTTATCTGGATTTTTTGCGCTTATTTATCCGGTCCTTAGTGATAACTTATCAAGTGATGACTTTGACAATGTCTGGAAGGCATGTACCCAATATCGTCTGCAAGAGATTAAGAGTTGTACTTCCACTGAAGAAATATTTAAAAAATGGCCGTTTTACAAACAACCATCCGGGTTTTTTTTGAAGAACGAGAAAGCCAAATAATATTTTAAATTTATTGAGAAATATTCATTTATTTCGAGTCGTTTTTTTGTGACGTTTCGCCATTCGGCTTCTTCAGACAGATATTTTGTTACAGAGTTTAACACAGATAACAATGGATGATATAGAACAGTCACAACCTAAAATAATGTAAGATAAGTTGGGCGAACGAGTTAACGAGTTAAGTTGGGCGAACGAGTTAATGTTCCATATCATCCATTGTTATCTGTGTTAAACTCTGTAACAAAATATCTGTCTGAAGAAGCCGAATGGCGAAACGTCACAAAAAAACGACTCGAAATAAATGAATATTTCTCAATAAATTTAAAATATTATTTGGCTTTCTCCTTCTCCAAAAAAAAACGAAATACAACATTAAAGCTTCATCTAAAATTAAATTAACTAGTAATTACTAATTGAATGCTATGCTGGAACAACGTTGTAACCGCCAATACGGGCCAATGCTATATTTCCGCGAAACAACGTTGTATGTGTTCATAGGTACTGAATTATAAAGCAAAGTGGGGTAAAAGGACAATTTTTATGCTGCTGTGAATTAATGTGACATTAGTCACATTTGATAACTCGGTGGAATAACGTTGTAAGTGCTTTTCTTCGCAAATACGTGAGTGTTTAGTTTTGGTTAATAGTATCTTATATGTGTTGTGATGTCTGAAATGGGGGTTACTTTAACAACGTCAGCTATAAAGCAACTTAATAGAGGTAAAAGACGAAAGCTACACATTGATAAATGGAAACAGAATGTGAGAAAACATCGTAGAGATGTTGGAGAGTCCTATATTTCATCAAGGAATGTATCGAAGGAAGCTGTGAAACGTCCACAAGAAGTAAGTTACACAAACTCTTAAAATATGTTTTTATATTTACACACTATTTTTATAGAAACGTTGCTGCAAATGTCGACAGACTCCTTTAGGGTGCAACGCTGAATTATTAGTTGAGAAACACCTAAATCTATTTAAGATGTTCAGAGAGCTAAATTATGATGGTCAATCTCAGTACCTGTCTCAAGTTATTTCGATTAAAGAGCCAAAAAGGAGGCGTATTGAAGAAGCTGTGTCTCGGCGGCACTGTACGGTGAAATACACTGTAGACAACGTCATGATATGTAAAGCAACAGTTTGTTATATATTTTCAATTACCCAAAGAAGATTGCAGTGCCTTATTGAGAAACTCAAATCTGGTAAAATCGTAAATGATCAACGTGGTAAGCATATCAATCGCCCAAAAAAATTGCTGTTAACAGATGCTGATAGAATATCTGAACATATCAAGTCCTTCCCACAACAGGAAAATCACTATAGCAGGAATGAATCTTCAAAAAACTGCCTCTCACCTGAATTGAACATCTCAAAAATGTATAGACTTTTTCTGGAAAAGTACACTGATTCCAAGATCTCATTACGGACATATCATGACATTTTTAAAAGTAAATTCAACTTACGTTTTGGACTTCCAAGATCAGATACTTGTTCATATTGCGATAAACTGTTTATGAAGCTTTCCTCCACCGATGATAAGCGCGAAAGAGCAAAAATTGAAACGGAAAGTACTCTTCATCATATGAGAGCTGAAGCTGGTTATAAAACCTTAAGACAAGATACTAATTTCGCCAAAAGTAATCCAAATTATGTTGTTTTGTGCACAGATTTACAACAAGTACTTTTTTGTCCTAATTTGACCCATTCATCTATTTTTTATCAAAGGCAATTTTCTACATATAACTATGCTGTTCATAACATGGGAAATGGTAATGCAACAATGCTTGTATGGCATGAAGCAATGGCACGTCGAGGATCTACTGAGATAGCTTCATCTTTGCTATTCTATATCTCCCAGCATTACAACCGACTTGAGGCAGGACAAGAAAGGAAACTGGTTGTATGGTCCGACAGATGCGTTGGTCAAAATAATAACTGGAAAATGATAACACTGCTTCGATTGTTAGTTTTAGAAAAATACTTCACCCAAGTAGAGCAAAAGTTTTTGATAAGCGGACACAGCTTTTTGCCTTGTGACCGAGACTTTGCTCTCATAGAGCGCTACAAAAAGCTTTCATCGGTTTATATTCCATTTCAATGGACGGATGTGATAGCAAGAGCAAACGTAAAGAATCCATTTCAAGTTATTTATATGCACCAAACATTTTTTAAAGATTTTACCGCTGCAGAGTCAGCACTATGGAAAGATCCCAAATGCAAAATTACCCAATCGGTATGGTTCCAAATTACAGCGGATGACACAAACACTATCCGTTTGAGAAAATCCCACAACCTTATGCAGCCTTGGATTTCATTTTCATTAAAATCGCCTAAAAAGCCTTTTGAAGTAAAATTAGTGGATCTTAAAGAATCGTATAACGGCCCACTTCCAATTAAAAAAGAAAAAATGGCCAATTTGAAGGATATGAGCGACTATATTCCACTAAAATACGTAAGTTTTTATGATAATCTGAAAAGTGAATAAGAATTTTTGTAATTGAGTTATTTATACTATCCATTTACTTATGCCTTTTTGTAATTTTTGTGATAATAAATAATTCTTATAGATATAGTTTTTACTTTCATTGTAAACATAATACAAAGTTGTAACCGCCTCAAATACGCGAAACAACGTTTTAAACGACATGGATATACGACCTTGTTTTACTGAAATGTGAAACTTAAACTTATAACTCATTCATTGTTCATAAAAACAAGTAATTAACGCTAGAAATAACAATTTACACACCTACACTTTAACCTATCACAATTTACTGTGCCTATCTTAACAGCAACATCTTATAAAAGTTTTTTTTGATTTCCCACAAAAATAAGTTTTGGCGATTACAACGTTGTTTCAGCATAGCATTCAATTATATATTTTTTAGATTGATATGGATTTTTATGTTGCGTTTAAAATCGGAGACGGGCTTACTGGACACTGGGATAGGGTGACCAGACGTCCTCTTATTCCTGGACATGTCCTCTTTTTAAGGAACCTCGTCGGGGTCCGGTATTTTTTTATGAATTCTAAAAAATGTCCTCTTTTTATTAATAAAGAGCTTCTAAGCAGAAATTTAATCTTTATCAGTGATAAAGTCACGTCATGTTATTAAAGAGCGCCAAACACCCACACACACTTTACCTTGCGCACGAATTGAATTTTCTGTCAGTCTCCTGTTCTGCCTTCTGTGTCTGTCAGGGTACTTGCGCATGCGGTATACAGATGATAGATAATTCATCTTAAAATAAAAGCAAGTTCGAATTTTTGAATAACTTATAAAAGGTATTAAATATTAAAACAAAAATGCCGGAAAGGAAATGCGTATTTAGTCCTGCGTTAAAAGCGGAATTTACATTTTTGAAAGCAAGTGATTCAGATAAAAGTGGAAGTGTTGTGTTTTGTTTAATTTGCAAAGCCGATTTTTCGATTGCGAATAAGGGACGATCTGATATCCAACAACATCTTGGCTCTCCAGTGCAAAAGTTAGCAGTTTTTTGGTACCAAAATATTCCAAAACTGAGGAGCAAGTGGCAGCAGCGGAAGGCACATTAGCATACCACACTGTGAAACGTCATTTTAGTTTTAGATCCTGTGACTGTACTACGCACTAGATATTATATTACTTTGAAATGTTATGTTTTTAGAATCAGTTAAGCTGTTCTTTTCAAACAGACCAACTACATCTGGTCTTAATGATACAACTATTTCAGCCGCAGTTAAGGATTGGTTAAAACTTGCGAAACAACGATCCTTAAAACCCCTTCACCTCGGTGATGAATACGGGTGCATCTTGTGCGACTGTCCGCTGCTCTCGGATGATGCATACGTGTGCATCACGTTTAATTCGTTTTATAAATGTTAATACATACAAACGTATAAATCACTTTAAACGTAATTTTTTTATGTCCGGAAATAGTACAGTAGTATAGTGAATTCTGCTATGCGCGCTCGACGTGAATAGTTGTGTCAAGAGCAGCTCCTAAATCTAGTGTTGAAGTCAAGTTAAATTTCTTCTAATACTGTAAGGTCTACCCGTTCAACTGATGAAGAGTCGCGAATACACAATATAGTTGAGAAGGTGTTAAGTTCGGATACGTTAATCAATACGTAAGTATCGAGCATTAAGGACAAAATTGTAGACGAATTCAAACGTGAGATCCAAGTGTATAGGGAGAAGGTGGCCTCACTTGAGGCGGAATTTCACCAAACAAAAAAACAACTAGTTCTTTACAAGGATGATACTGAAATGTACTCCAGGCGCAATAGTTTACGAATTTTTGGTGCTCCTGAGAAGACCAAGGAAGAGGACACTGATCGCATAGTTTTGGACTTACGCAGAGACAAATTGGGACTTAACCTTCAACCCAACTCCATAGACTGCAGTCACCGTTTACCCGCTAGGGAGAGTGCTTCCAGGCCGATTATTGTAAAATTTGTGAGTAGAAACACCAAAAAAATGATCTATTAGTCTAAGCGTAAACTAGAAGGGTCCAAAATTGTTATAAGACAGGATCTAACACATCTGCGTTATCAATTGTATTTGTCTTGTCTTATAAATGTTAATACATACAAACGTTTAAATCACTTTAAACGTAATTTTTTTATGTCCGGAAATAGTACAAACGATTAGGAGGAGCATAAATAAATATTTTGATTTCTAAAAAATTTATCTCGATTCTTAAGACCCGCCCATTTCTTAAATGGGCGGGGGAAGTTGATATTTAGACATTCCGTTTGCAAGCTTTAAAATCAAACAAAACGGACAGTACGAATTAAAAGTCACGGCATTTATATCTAAATGTGAAAGCAAATTGTTTGCCGTATATACATATTTTTGCATATTGAGTATCTAAATTTTACCAGGAATCCAAATATGTAAAAATATATAGGGTGTTCCATTTGAAAATAACGAGTTATGGTCATTTCAAAATGAGTAACTTTGTGACGCAATGAACACCTTGTACAATTTCTTCGAATTTTTTAAACTTTATAGCATAGAGGATAGTCATAACCATCTAGAAAAATTTTTTTTTATTATTCCTTGAAAAACGGCTTTAGTACGATTTTATAAAGCAACGCGTGTCGTGGGCATTTTTTAGAGAAAAAAATTAATAACTTGGCAACACCGCAAAGAAATTAAAAAGTTTTAATATGGGTATGTAGGCGACTTAACACCAAGTCTAAATATAGAAAAATATGCAGGGTGTTCCATTTAAAAAAATCAAAAATATTCTCGCCGAGCAGTAATACAACACTCTGTAGAGATGAAAATAATTTTAAGTTATGCTCCTTAAGGAGTTGAATAACTTTTGTATTTAAATGTATGCCTCATTTCCAACGGCTCTAGAGCTATCGAAAACCGCCATATCAATTAATCACCCTGTATAAGTCATGTTTCACCAACTTCTGGCACTGGAAAAGCTATCGCAGTGAGTATTTCTAATTATCGAAAATAATGTCAGTTGTGATCAACTTTGTGCTGTTGGTTGTGATGGCACTGTAGTCAACACAGGATGCAAAAATGGAGCCATCCGATTCTTGGAATTGCAAATAAATCGGCCACTGCAGTGGTTTATTTGCCAATTGCATTCAAACGAGCTTCCTTTAAGGCATTTATTTGAGCATTTGGATGGACGGACTACAGGCCCTAACCAACATGCAGGACCAATTGGAAAGTTATTAGAAAACTTCGAGAAACAACCCGTTGTCGAATTTACTCCAATTGTCGGATTTTTGCCAGAAGTGAATTCGGGCGATCTTAGTACGGATCAAAGATATGTGTACAAAATTTCACAAGCTGTTTCCTCTGGCCACTGTCCACAAAATCTAGCTAACTCTCAACCGGGGAAACTTTCCCATGCCAGATGGCTTACAAAAGCTAATCGTTTGCTTAGACTATACAGGGTGTATCCGAAATAGGTGGACAAACTTCAAGGGGACGTTTCATACCTAAAATTAAGGTACCCGTATTTTTTTGTTTTGGTCAATTCCAATTTTTGAGCTGTGCGGGAGCCTCTAACAGCGGGCCCCCTAAAACACTGTTTTGTTAACGTTTTAGAAACCCCTTAACCGATTTTAATAAAATATGGTATGGGAACTAACAAAGTAAATTAACATAAGTACGATACCATACTTTTGTAAAAGTCGCTAGAGGGTGCTAGTGCTGGTCTTGGTTTTTCTGCAATAACTTTTTTGGCCAAAACATTTTTTTATATCATAATTAAATGTACAATTTCAATATTTAAAAAAAAGTATTGTTTAATCTTTTTTTAAGATACACAGTTTTCCAGAAAAAGACGAAAAATACAGGCCGAATGCGAAAATTTTGAACTATTTTCTCAATCAAAAGATAGTCGGAAAGCTGGTTTTCTATTTTCAAAGCTTGTGTTTATAATTCCTCTAATTTTAGTAAAATTTTATTTTAGAAATTTTAACACAATCTTTAAAAATCAAAAATAAGTTTTCCAATTATCTTTTGTTGAGAAAATAGTATAAATTTTTGCATTCGGCCTGTATTAATTTTTCGTCTTTTTCTCGAAAACTGTGTATCTTAACCCATTAGTGCATATGATCCGATATATCGGATCTGCGCATATTCAGCTAAAACTGCGTTTTCAAAGTCACTTGTAGTTCTAAAATTCTGTCAGGATAATCTTGTAACCTCACTTTTTAACAATTTCAGTAAATTGTTGCTTCAATTGGGTGTAATTAGTTGTGAGTTGATATTTAATAATTATGGACCCATCTTTATATAACACCAGGCGTGGAGGGTAAGTAAAATTGCAATTATGGCGTAATAATTATTATAATTTCAAATTACTTCTGTGTTATCGTTAATATAAGGTTTAGATTACTTTCTTCTATAATAATTTTTTTATTATTACTTGGTAGCATTGTAATGGAGACAGTTAAATTTGATATCCGATATATCGGATTATATGCACAGTGTGTATAAAAAATAACAAAATTAAAAAATTTTTTTGTTACCTATTTGTTTTTTATTATAAATAATAGAATAAATAATAAAATTTGTTAAATTTTATTTCAAGTAAATGGCGCCGTTTCGACTAATTCTAGTCATGTTCATGCTCTTGACAGTTATTTTTGTGTTAATTTTCAAACTCGATTCATAAATACAGTGTAATAATTATTAACTCCCATTTTTTTTACATTTTTGGGTTTCAACTATTTCAAATAAGAAAAGAACATTTATTTTTTAGTTTGTCCTTGACCCAACTTATGGAGGAGTTGGAAGAAGCAGCTATTGATAAGCCAATAGATATATTTACAGTACCCCCTGAAGACGGTTACAATACCGAATGTGACAGTGATGCCAGTGATGATGAACTTGAAGGAAATTTAAATCATTTAGGGCCGAAGATGTTATTATCTGAGTGTAAATATCATATAAAGGATGACGATGATGACGCTGATGAAGATATAATAGAATTAGAAACACAGAACGAGCTTCAAAATATAAACTCTAGTTTCACTTCTAGTGATGAAGAACCTCTTACTAAATATATGCGACGTAATAATCCGGGTACGAGTAAATACTCTGAAAATTTAGAAACTGAGACGAAGATAGGAAAAGGAAAAAATAAAAAAAACAAAAATACAAAATCTCTCCAATCGAACAATCCGAGTACGAGTAAATCTTCTCAAAATTTAGAAACAGATGCAAAGAAAGGAAAAGGCACAAGGAAAAATACGGCAACCAAAAAGAAAGAAAAGATATCACCAATAAGTTGGAAAAAATCCCAACCAAGTTTCAACATCAATGTTGGTTATATTGAAAAACCCGTTTCTACTGAAGCAAATTCGGCCCAAACTCCTATAGAATTTTTTGAATTGTTCTTTTCTCCAGATCTTTTGGTGATGTTGCTGAACGATACAAATTTATACTCATCTCAAAAAAATATCAATTTGAACATGACGATGGATGAAATGTATGTTTTTCTTGGAGGAATGTTGCTATCGGGTTACGCTAAGTACCCAAATAAAAGATGGTTTTGGTCTGGACGAGACGACGTGCCTGTAATTTTGTGCAATAGCATGAGGCTAAATCGCTTTGAACAAATTTTGAGACATTTTCACGTAAATGACAATGACGGATTAGATAGGGATGACCGTCTTTACAAACTACGACCATTAATAACACATTTAAATACAAAATTTCAGTATCATTGTGGCTTAGAGGAAAATTTTTCGATAGACGAATCCATGATTCCTTATTATGGGCGACACTATGCCAAGCAATATATAAAAGGTAAACCTATACGGTTTGGATTTAAGAATTGGGCACTGTGCACAAGTACTGGGTATATGGTAGCATTCGATATATATACTGGAAAAAGTAACGAAGAAAGAAGGTTTGGATTAGGGGGAGATACTGTGCTATCCCTTATAAAAGCTGCAAATATTCCACCAAACCAAGGATACAAATTCTATTTCGACAATTATTTTTCATCTGTAAATTTATTTCTTCATTTGGCTGAAAGTGGATATTGTGCGACTGGAACAATTCAAGATGGAAGAACCAGCAGCTGTCCATTAAAAGGCAAATCAGAAATGGATAAACAGGACAGAGGTTCGTATGACTACAGAAGTGATAATGCAAACCAAATATGCTTGGTCAAGTGGAAAGATAACAAAGTTGTGACTTGCGTTACTACCTTTGATTCGATGGTTGAAGGTAAATGCTCTAGATGGTCAAGAGAAAACAAAAGTATAATTTATGTCAAGCAGCCACAACTTTTTGCGAAGTACAATAGTTTTATGGGTGGTGTCGACAAGATGGACCAAATGGTAGCAGTATGTCGTACCCGAATGCGTCAACGAAAATGGTGGTGGCCAATTTTTTATTATTTGTTAGATGTCGCTATAACTAACGCTTGGTTGCTTATGCGAAAATTACAACCAAATAACAAAGATTGTTCGTCTTTACTCATTTTTCGAAGTCACATTGCTCTTAGTTTTTTAACTACATATGGAAAAGCGTCTACAAGGGGAAGAAGAGCACCAAACCCACTTGATGACATTCGTTACGATGGTCGAGAGCATTGGCCGGAGTACGTAAATACAGAGAGACTATGTAAATACTGTGGAGGAAAAAGTAAATTTATATGCAGTAAATGTAAAATAGGATTACATCCAAAATTATGTTTTAAAAACTATCATACTTTTTAAACTTGAATTTTTTAAAAATGTATTTCTAGTGCATATAATCCGATATATCGGATGGTCTATATCTTCTGTGTTATTTTTAAATTTTCAATTTTGAATTTTTTTTTGGCTTATTCTCACAATAAAGACACAATAAAAATAAAAAAATAGTTTTTTTATTCGGCGGCAAACTTCATGCACTAATGGGTTAAGAAAAAGATTAAACAATACTTTTTTTTAGATAATGAAATTTAAAACATTTAATTATGAAATAAAAAAATAGAAAAATGGTTTGGCCAAAAAAGTTATTGCAGAAAAACTAAGACCAGTTGGTAACTAGCGCCCTTTAGCGACTTTTACAAAAGTAGGTTATCGTACTTATGTTAATTCACTTTGTTAGTTCCCACGCCAAATTTCATTAAAATCGGTTAAGTGGTTTCTAAAATGTTAACAAAACAGTGTTTTAGGGGGCCCGCTGTTAGGGGCTCCCACACAGCTCAAAAATTGGAATTAAGCAAAACAAAAAAATACGGGTACCTTAATTTTAGGTAAGGAATGTAAGGAAAGTTTGTCCACCTATTTCGGATACACCCTGTATATTAGTTGTCAAAACCCGTCAGAGAACTTAAAAATTTTAGTCACCTTCGTTATAAAAGTATACGCGCCGATGTGGTTTACATAGGATTCAATAACATTATATTGAAGCAATATTTTGAAAAAAAAATAGTAATATTGATGGAATACATTTGAATGATAAAGGGTTAAAATTACTAAAATTTATTTTAGAAATGGAATATTTCGATAATAAATAAAAATAAACTAATAGTTAAAGCAAAAACAAGCTGTTATACTGGCAGCGTTCGAATTGAATTTTGCAGTCGATCTTAAAACTCAACAGTGGCGAACTATTAAACAAATTATTAACATACTAGATGTTTTTGATAAAGCTACATTCGTTTCCAGTTCATCTAGTGTAACTATTTCAGAAGTAATTCCTCTTGTAAATAGTACCATCAGTGCTCTCGAATCTTTCAAGCCAACTGTAAGTTATCTGCAAACTTTTAAAATTGATTTGCTAGCCTCTATTAGAAAACGTTATGGGAAAATGGAAAGTGACAAGTTATATGCTTTGTCAACAATCTTGGATCCACGTTTTAATTTAATTATGTTTAATTTGTATACTACTTATTCACTTGTTTACTTATTCTCTGTAATGAGCGTAACCTCTGCTCTTTATCCACGATAATAATAATAATAATAAAGGAAGTGTTTTTAAAAACGAAGTATACAGGGTGATTTTGAAATACACGTATATAATGATACCCCTTGTAGATTACGAAAAGTTAATCGTTTTTGCAAAAAAAATGTTCAGGAAAATGTTAACCAGTTCTTAGATATGTAGTGTTAAACTTTGACCCGCGCCATTTGAAAACTACACGTATAATTTACATAATCATGGAACGATTGTTTATTAACGCTGTTTCTCATTGGCTGATTAAAACATTTTTTCAAGGAACTGTTATTTTGACAATTAGTTAACCAAAATTACTTTTATTTAAATTATAGAATAGCACTACCTTGTTTTGCATAAACCAATAGGCACATGTTTTACTACCGGTTGCTGCGTAAACCATGCAGTAATCAAACTGGGAGGGTCAAACTTTAACACTATTTTACTAAGAACTGAAGAACATTTGCTCTAAAAAAAATTTGCTGATGTCTTTAACTTTTTTCATAGTCTACGGTGGATATCAATATATACGTGTATATCAAAATCACCCTGTATATTGGCTTCAGGGGCGTGCTGGCCCACCGGGACACCGGGCAAATGCCCGGTGGGCCGATAGTGCCGGCAACAAAAAATTACATTTCAAACTTATAAAGAAAAAAATTACTTTATATTAACACAAATTCGGCAATTAGCCGATTACTAAAAAAGAACTCCAATTAAATTAAATAAACGTATTAATTTCATAAACGTATTAATTTCTTAGTGTGAAAGAAGTGATTGTTATAAAACTTCAGCATGAAGTCTAATCAACAGTGACACACTCAACACTCATGTTTCTATGCAGGTAGTATTTATGCGAGATAAAATAAAGATAAGGTTTTCGAAAAAGCTGCCGCGCTTGCTTTATAGCAATGTTTATAGACTTTCTTTATATTATTTAGTTAGGTCTAATTACAATTTTGTCAAATCGGAATTTTTCATCTTTCTTTACTAATTTCAAAGAGCAAAAGCAATAGTATTCATTATTTAGTCCTGATTTAGTTACGTTAACGCGTGGGTTCGTGTTTTGCGCCATTTATTTAAATAAAACTTAAAGGATTGGGCGCCCGAAGGGGGGGGGGGCAGTAGGGGCCATTGCCCCTACTGGGAATTCGGCTAGAAGAATAAAAATTGGACTAATACTTATCAAAAACCAAAACATCTTTATAGAAATAACTAATTGAAATAAATATTAAATATCTACTTTCTTTATGTCATTTAAAAATGTTTTTGTAATCGGCAAATTTTGCATTTTAGTAGTACAATCACACCGCCGACCCTTAAAAATACCCAAATACAATTCTTAAAGCTACCGAAGCAATAAAATATATTGGTTAATGTTAACCCTCCATTCAACGGGTGAAGCCTGTGAGTGCAAGCAAAAGTGAAAATTGTCTGTAACTTAAAAAAAGAAATACTTTTTATTGTAATATTCTATCTACCTTCTTAAATTGTAATAACTCATATCATCAGCATTTGCTTTTCAATTTTTTTCAAAAAATGAATCCTCTAGGACACAGTTTGTTGTGACAGGCTTCACCCGTCGGTTCGTGTAACTTTGTGATAACCGATTATTTTTGTTATAAAGTATTATTTAAGCTCAAAATTTATCTGCAGACCATAAAAAATAATTGGTTTTAAGTTTCAATGCTTGTTTGTAAATTTTTTGTTTAGGTGACAAGTGCAACATAAGCAAAAATTCTTATTATTTTTCCAGTTTTGTAAGGCTTGGTTATATATTTAGTACATTGAAGCCTGCTATTTCAATGATGTTTAGGCCCTTGCAGTTTGTGTTGAGAATTTTATAATTTAATTTTTTTGTAATTTTCTGCTTATTTGATCAATATACTAAATATGTATTATGATAATCAACTTTATTTTCCTTCAAAGTCCATAAAAAACAGTTTTCAATAAAAAATGTCAAAAAAGGATAAAAAATTTAAAATTAAAAACTAATAACTAACAAAAGGACCTAAGCCAAAATCTTCACTCTGAGAAGGATTAATAACCCGCCAGAGCTACATATAGATGGAGAAATTGTACCATGGAAAGATTCTGCTGTCAAGTACTTGGGTCTGTATCTAGACCAAAGACTAACTTGGTCTTACCACATAAACAAAAAACTAAATTTAGCATACACACGTTTAGGCATGCTTTATCCTGTCATTAATAGAAGATCATCGCTGAAATTTGAATGTGGATTGCTTCTTTACAAATCTGTTATTAGACCTATTTTTACTTACGGTAACGTGATCTGGGGAGGAACGTCCAAAACGAACATACTAAAGCTACAGAGAGTGCAAAATAAAGTTTTACGCATTATATGTAATGCAGAATGGTTTGTTAGAAATTCCCAACTTCACGAAGAGTTTCAAATACCGATGATCGGTGTCTTTAATAAAAACTGTGCTAAAAAATATTTCTTAACGTTAAACGAGTGTGATAGTGCAACGCATTATAAAATTGGACAAAAGTCTGAGTGCTTAAGATTAAAAAAGAGACTACCACAAGATTGTTTAATATAAAAAAAATAAAATAAAATAATAATTAATAAATAAATAAAAATTATAAAAAAAAAAAAATAAAATAAAACAAATAATAAAAATAAATTAATCTGTTAGTTAGTGCTAAAACTGCTAATAATGTTAAAAGTGCTGTGTGTAGCTGATCCGGCAGAACAATTATTTAAAAAAAAAAAAAAAAGGACCTACGCTTTAATTCTTCTGTAAAATAATGAAGAATAAGGTAGATTTTAAATTAAAAAAATTTCAGTACAATTCTTGTACTCTTACTATTTTTTAGCTATAGATATAAAGGGAGCGTAACAGGCTTCACCCGTTGGCTCGTGTGATTCTAGACCCACCCGTTGGATGGAGGGTTAATGGTTAAATTTCGAAGATGACAGGGTCGACAGGGACAGTCGGGGTGTGAACATAATGAAACCTAATAAATTTTTCATGACATGAGACATGGTAAAAACAACCACTACCTACTGAATCTCAAAGTGCAATCGTTTTACCTACCTACACATGTAAAAATTTAGACAAATTAACCAACTATATTTTTATGATATTTTGTTTTCAGTAATCTAATAAATTACTATATATATTACTAGCATTTAGCTCAATAAAGATTATTAAAGATTATTATTAGTTGTATAGTAAGTTACAAATTGGCACGCCCCATTGTCCGAGTGTCTTTTTTTCAGGAAACCCATCAATTAGGTAATAAATATTGCATTTTATATTTCCCATATGTGTGATTTTAAAAATTTCAATGTTTGGTAATTGGTCGCAATCAGTTTGAAAAGTTCTGTTTAACTCGAAAGAGCTGTTAAGTTGATAATTTTTATTCGTGATATGTGCTGGAAATATTCGCTAATAAAAAAGTTATTAAAAAATAGTAATAATTACTCGAATAAAAGTTTTGAATTTTTGTTAAAAAATACCACCAAAAAAAATTTAAATAAAGTTGCCCCCCCTGAAATTTATTTCTTCGGGCGCCCATAAAGGATTATAAACTTTTGTGCTACTTTATGTGTTCGTAATAATAATAATTGTTCATTGCTCATGATTATTGATTTTAACGTTAGTATTATTTAACTCTCTTTATTATATTGTAATTATTGTATATTGTATTAATATTAAAATGAAAAGAAAAGGTGGTGCTGAAAAGCAAAGAGACAAAAAAATGAAAATTTTAAAGCAAGAAAGTGAAAAATGCGCTAAAATAGATACTTTTTTTAAAAACCCGGTAGTGGCAATTGCAAGTTTTAGTGGGGCAGCAAATTTGTTAGGAGTGGCATCCGCATCAGCATCTAATATCATCACACCAATAATTACCAGTGAAGTTAAGGACGACTCCTTTAATCTGTTTGAAACTCCGAAAGAAAAAGATAGACTATTTTTTTAAAATGCATCCTCAACAACCTGTCGATGATACGAATTTGCCATTTTCGTCAAAAACATTATTTTCCAGGGGGAACGGCTCGAAGCGGGTATGGCTTACTTACGATTCTATTTCAAGTAAGTTGTTTTGCAGCGTGTGCTTAGCTTTTAGCAAATCAGACGAAGAAAAGAACTCATTTTGTACTGGTACAAATGATTGGAGGCATGTTCATCAACGCATAGCAGAACATGAAGCAAGTAACCAGCATGTGAGAAACGCCGAATGCTATATCGTCCCCTCTCTGGCAAAGTAACGAAAGTGAAAAAATTGCGAATCTGAACTAAAGCGCTAAATTTTATTAATAGTCCTGGAGCTACCGTGTATATTTACTAAACCATAAGAACCAAAATTTTAACTTTTACAGGTCGAAAGTACATAAAAAATTAGTAATAGAACCGCCCGTCTGCCTGTCGAAAGTGGCCGCTTTAACTCAGGAGGGGCGCTAGAAGGTCGAGTTTCTTTGTGGTTTAACTAAACCACAAGCTACATGAACAAGTTGTGCATCAAAAAATTTCATTTTTCTATGTAGTTTTACAATATACCATGGTAGGACGTTTTAAGTGTACCCTTATAGCGGTAGACGCCTTCGAAGAAAAAGAATAATAACATGTTTATAGCAAAGAAAGCGATATTTGAGTACAAATACAGGGAAAACCGTCCATACAATTGAAAAATTTTATTATTAGAAGTTATAGATAATGTAATAATAAAGAAATTACCCCTATAACTATTTTTCATATCATCAACCCTAAACTAGTTATAAAGCTATTCTTCACCGACGTTTACCTAAAAAGTACACAGTTTGAGTCAAAACTATGTGATAACCGTACATAGGATTAACAAGAATTGTTAATAGAAATTTTAGATACTGTTGTCATAAATAAATTACATTCATAAAATTTTGTCGTATCATCAACTGTAAAGTAGCTATGAAGTCATTCTCTAACCTCTTTTACTTAAAAAGACGTTAACTAGGAAGGCGTCTGCCGACACGAAGGCTACATTAAACATTGTCTGCCCTACCATATTCAAAAACTACATAAAAAATGGAATCTTTTGATATGTAATTTGTTCATATGTTCATGTATCTTATGGTGTTGTTAAACACTCAAAAAGACTAATTTTCTAACGCTTTTCCCAAGTAACAAGAGACATTTACGCTTCAACTAAACCACAAGATATATGAACAAATTTCATATCAAAAAATTCATTTTTTACGTAGTTTTCAAAAATGCCGCGATAGACGGTTTTAAATGTAGTCTTCATGGTAACAGACGCTCTTGAAAATAAGCCTAAAGAGTCTTCAACTAAACCGCAAGATACATGAACAAATTTTATATCAAGAGATTCCGTTTTTCACGTAGTTTTTGAAAATGCTGCGACAGCCGGTTTTAAGGGTAGCCTTCATGGTGGTAGACGCTCCTAAAAATAAGTCAAAAGAGTCATCAACTAAACCACAAGATACATGAACAAATTTTATATCAAAAGATTCCGTTTTTAACGTAGTTTTTGAAAATGCCGCAACAGACGGTTTTAAGTGTAGCTTTCATGGTGGTAGACGCTCTTCAAGAAAAATCAAGAAGTAGTCATCAACTAAACCACAAGATCCATGACCAAATTTCATATCAAAAGATTCCTTTTTCTACGTAGTATTCAAAAATACCGCGACAGACGGCTTTAAGTGTAGCCCTCATGGTGGCAGACGCTCTTCAAGAAAGAGTCATCAACTAAACCACAAGAACCATGAACAAATTTCATATCAAAAGATTCCGTTTTCTACGTAGTATTCAAAAATGCCGCGACAGACGGTTTTACGTGTAGCCCTCGTTGTGGCAGACGCTTTTCAATAAAAATAAAGAACGAGTCATCAACTAAACCACAAGATACATGAACAAATTTTATATCAAAAGGTTCCGTTTTTTACATAGTTTTGAAATATGGCATGACAGACGATTTTAAGTGTAGCCTTCAGGGTTTTGTAGATGACTCTTTTGGCTTATTTTTAAGAACGTCTGCCACCATGCAGGTTACACCTAAAACCGTCTGTCGCGGCATTTTTGAATTCTACGTAAGAAACTGCACCCTTTGATGTGTAAACTGTTCATGTATCTTTTGGTTTAGCTGATGACTCTTTCTTAATTTTTTTGCAAGAGCGTTTGCCACCATGAGGGCTACATTTAAAACCGTCTGTAGAGGTATTTTTGAATACTGCATAGAAAATGGAATCTTTTGATATGAAATTTGTTCATGGATCTTGTGATTTAGTTGATGACTCTTTCTTGATTTATTTTGAAGAGCGTCTGCCACCATGAGGGCTACACTTAAAACCGTCTGTCGAGGTATTTTTAAATACTGCATAGAAAATGGAATCTTTTGATATGAAATTTGTTCATGGTTCTTGTGGTATAGTTGATGACTCTTTCTTGAAGAGCGTCTGCCACCATGAGGGCTACACTTAAAACCGTCTGTCGAGGTATTTTTGAATACTGCATAGAAAATGGAATCTTTTGATATGAAATTTGTTCATGGATCTTGTGATTTAGTTGATGGCTCTTTCTTGATTTATTTTGAAGAGCGTCTGCCACCATGAGGGCTACACTTAAAACCGTCTGTCGCGGCATTTTTTAATACTGCATAGAAAACGGAATCTTTTGATATAAAATTTGTTCATGGTTCTTGTGGTTTAGTTGATGACTCTTTCTTGAAGAGCGTCTGCCACCATGAGGGCTACACTTAAAACCGTCTGTCGAGGTATTTTTGAATACTGCATAGAAAACGGAATCTTTTGATATGAAATTTGTTCATGGTTCTTGTGGTTTAGTTGAGGACTCTTTCTTGAAGAGCGTCTGCTACCATGAAGGCTACATTTAAAACCGTCGGCCGATTCATATCCGAAAACTTCGTTAAAAACGGAATCGTTTAATATGTAAGTTTTTGATCTGTATGTGCATCTTATGGTGTAATTAAAACCAAAAAATAACGATTTTCTAGCGCCCCTCCTGAGTTAAAGCGGCCACTTTCGACAGGCAGACGGGCGGTTCTAGTACTCATTTTTTATGTACTTTCGACCTGTAAAGATTAAAATTTTGTAAAAATGGTTTAGTTAATATGTACGATAGCTCCAGGACTATAAGTTTATGAGATCTACACTCTGGCAAAGTGTCGAATCTACAGCTCATTCTGTAAAGATACAAACAGTCATTGCAATTTTACCAATCTGCATGGTTACTAACTTTGACTCTGCAAAACTAGCGAATGTGAATATATCGCGTATTTGCTGTGGTGGTTTCGGTTAAAATTGGCAATGTTTACTCTAGCAAAGTAACGAAACTGGCAGATTCGCTTATGTGCTATAGTAAAAACATCTAAAAAAGCAGTTTTTTTTCTATTATAGTAACGAATTGCAAAACTTTATGTAGTATTTTTCAGTTTCCACAATTTTTTAACTCGATAGAACGAATGTCTCAAATTTTCTACGCTAATAATTTTACTATTTTGTCTTCTCATAAAAATAACACATAGTAACGATAAGTAATAACACTGTTCATTTATAAAAGATGTAAGATAAGCAAAAGATTCGGAAATTTTTTTTTATAAAGTTACCGATAACTGATAAACATTGGAAACTGTAGCTGTAACCCTTGTTTAAACAAACAGATTAAAATTTTACCGCTTTATTTTTTCTAAATGATAATAAGACAACAGACAGAAGCCATTTTCATAAACAAATACCTAGGAGAATAAAATTTTAGATAGATTATGCAGTTGCAATTTAGCATCGAATTGAGTTAAGTGTTCTTGTGTTGTGTGTTTTGTTAATAATGAGTTCACGATCAAAACGGATTATGGAAATGGTTCAGAATCAATCTAAAGGCAAGTAGATTTTAATTTTTATAAGTATTATTTTTCATTTTGCTTATAAAAACATAATTTAATAAAATGTGTTTATGCCATTAGGTTCGGACACTGGATCATCTCCAGCACCATCATTAGATCCCGAGTTAGAAGATGTATTTTGTTCGGATGATAGTGTATTTGATACGAATTACACACCCTCTTCAGGAAGTGGAGAATCCGAAGAAGAGCCTGACAATTCATCAACTATTCCTACTGATATAGCTGTACCTTGTAAGTAAATTAACATTTATATTTGAGTTAAATTATAATTTGGGGGGAGCAAGCTGTAACCAAAGTGTAAATTAAAAGCGCATAAATTAGAAAAATCTTGTTATTTGAATCATAATTTCAACTAAATTGTTGTTGTAGCAACTTCGAGAGCTCAAGTACCATCGCCACCAAAGAAACGTAATAAGTCTGATCCAAAACAATGGAAAAGAAATCTTCAAAGAGCTAAACGTATTAAGGGAGAAACTTATTTGACTATTCGAGGAAAACAAGTACCATCAAGGTCTTTTAAAAATCCAAGATGTTTAGCCAAAAAAGAACACAATTGTTGGGATAAGTTTAACGAAGAAGCAAGGAAGACAATTTATAATGAATTTCGAAACCTATCTACCCTTCATGAACAACGTCAGTTTATTATTCACCACGTTTCAATTAAGACTACTGGAAGAAAAACTACCCAAGCAGCTTCAAGACGTAACTTTACGAAAAAGTACACGTTTACAAAAGACAATAAACAGTTAACAGTGTGCCGTGAATTTTTTTTAGACACTTTAAATATATCCGAAGGATTAGTGAGGGGAGCTCTACGAAAAAAGAACCACCAAGGAATTTTGACTCCTGATTTAAGAGGTAAACACGAGCCAAGCAACAAACTTAAAGACGACGATGTACATTTTATTAAAGAACACGTTTTATCATTTCCAAGCGTAGAATCGCATTACTGTAGAAATAAAAGCGAATACAAATATTTAGAACCCAGCCTCAATATTACAAAAATGTATGAAATGTACAAACTAAAATGTGAACAACTTAAAAGAAGATGTGCTGGTGTTGAGAAATATAGAAGAATTTTTCGAGAATACAAACTTGGCTTCCACGTGCCTCGAAAAGATCACTGCAAAATTTGTGCAAAATTTGAAGAAAAAAACAAAATCGGCGAAATAACGGAAAATGAAAAGGAGTCATTTGATATTCATTTAAATAGAAAAGACGCTGCTCGTAATTTAAAAAACGTTGCCAAAGAAAAAGCAAAAATAGATAAAACATTTTTGGCATTTGAGTTTGATTTGCAAGCAGTATTAAGTACTCCAAAAGGAGCTGAAGGGCCATTTTTCTATGTCAGAAAGCTAGCCGTTTACAATTTAACAGTGTATAATTTAGGTGATGCTTCCGTAGATTGTTTTATTTGGGATGAAACTGAAGGAAAAAGAGGCAGTATTGAGATAGCGACAAGCATTTATACCTACATTATGAAGCATCCTGAAGTTGAGACGATTTTAATGATGTCTGATAGCTGCGGAGGGCAGCAAAAAAATTCTACGTTTATTTGCATGTGCTTAGAAATAATAAAGGACCATCCTAAACTGCAGCGGTTAGACCACATTTTTTTTGAACCAGGGCATAGTTTGATGGAGTGCGACTCTATTCATCAAAAAATATTTGTAACATCAAAAAAACTCCCTGCTTACACTCCCGATGGATGGGTTCAACAAATTCGAAATGCACGAAAGAATCCAAAGCCCTATGAAGTACATTCACTAGTACACGACGAATTTATTGACTATGAAAATAATATTTAATAAATTCACTTTGGCAAACTAACGAAACTGCCGTTACTGCCCTTCCGGCAACTGTAACCACAAAAATCTAAATAAACCTTAAATATCTTACAATATAAAAATTTTAAGCACCAAAACCAGCCTTAAAAGGCTTGAAGGTGATTTTAGACAAGTTGTCAAAGTTTGTTTCATCTGTATCTAAGAATGTGTAATTTACACTTTCGCTAGTTTGCCAGAGAGGGGACGATATTATTAGATCTAAAAATAAAGATGTAAAAAGCCTTATTTTTTCTGAGCAAAATCAACTTAGACATGAACAAGTGAAGAAAAAACGCTTGGTTATGGAAAGATTAATTGATATCATTAGGCTGATTGGGAAGCGACGATTAAGTTTCAGAGGCAAAAGAAACGAAGCAGCATATTCTCTGAAAGATCCTAACTTAGATCACGGCAATTTTTTAGAAATTGTACTGCTACTAAGCAAATTTGACATTGTATTAAAAGA
This sequence comes from Malthinus seriepunctatus, assembly GCA_963924605.1. Classification (NCBI taxonomy): domain Eukaryota; kingdom Metazoa; phylum Arthropoda; class Insecta; order Coleoptera; family Cantharidae; genus Malthinus; species Malthinus seriepunctatus. Next base: position 130,999,076 of record OZ004600.1, read on the forward strand.
ACATTTAACAACTGTAATTAATAAAGTCAAATTGCTAAAGACAAATCAACAAGCACTTCTAGACGTGGTAGAGGCGGTCTAGTTTCCTTCTTGTCTAATAATACGATGAACCTAATAATTAAAAATATTTCTAAGTGCATAAAAAGTACGATATCCAATAATATTAAAAATGCCGAAATGTTTTCCGTACAGATAGACACCACACAAGATATTTCCGTAAAAGATCAGTGTTCTATTATAATAAGATATTTATTGAACGACGAAATTAAAGAATCTTTACTAGCTATCGAGTGTGTAAATGATTCAACGGGTAAAGGATTCATGACGTTGCTCCAAAATATTTTAACGAGCAATGGAATAGAAATTAAAAGATGCATAGGAAATGCTACTGATGGAGCAGCGAACATGAGAGGTCAATACAATGGGTTTACGGCATGGTTAACAAAAAGCGCTCCTGGTCAAGTACATGTTTGGTGCTACAGCCATATATTGAATTTGGTTTTAAGTGACTGTACTAAATCTCCTATTGTAGCTGCAGGTTTCTTCAATTTAGTTAATTCCATTGCTGTATTTTTTAAAGAATCGTACCAACGCATGAATGTTTGGCAGAACGTTTGCGAGGACAATCGGCGAAACACGATGGTGGGCTAAGCATTAACTAGGGTCTTTGGAAAGTTTAAAAGCCGAGAAAGTTCATTGTACATTGATGTAGTTCTGGCACTTCTACAAATTGAAGAAAATGACACCTTTAATGGAGATGTACGAGTAAAAGCTAGAAACCTTAAAGAATCGCTGCTTAAATATGAAACTATTTTACTATCTCAAATCTATCTTAGAATTTTCAACATTACCGAACCAGTTTCAAAATATTTGCAGAGCAGTGGACTAGACATTCTAAAAAGTTACCAATTAGTCTCTTCTGCTTGTACGCAGCTGAAATCAATTCAACGCAATATGGAGGATATCAAAATAGAGACAGATTTGTTTGTTGAATGGGCTACCAGTGCATTTGTTAAAAGAGGATTTGATATAATTTTAGAAACTCATTTGCCGTCAAAACGAATAAGACGTTTAAAAAAGCAACCAGGAGAATTGTGTGCAGACGATCCCTTGAAAGACGCCTATGTTAAATTCACTGTCGAGGTACATAATGTGATTATGGATAGAGTAGTAGAAAGCATCGAAGCAAGATTTGAAAAAAATAGAGAATTATATTTAGACCTAAACTTTTTATTGCCCAATAATTTCACTGAAGTTAAAACAGGAAACATACCAAAAAATGCCTTACTTTGCTTAAGCGAAAAATTACAGAAATTTGACGTAAACGCAAGCAGCGATAATTTAAAAAATGAATTAACCCATTTTGCAAACGCTTGGGATAGATTGAAAAATTCTATTGAAGACGAGTACGACGTTTACCAGTATGCAGAATCTGAAATAGGTGTTAGTGATGACAATTCTGAGACCGAAAGAGAAGAAGTTAGTGGTGCTGGTGACGCTAATCTAGATGATAATGAGTTCGTATCCGCTAAGTGTAAAAATTGTAAAAATTGCGCTAGATGTTGTTACAAAATACTATTCAAATACAATTTCTACAGTGATACTTACAAAACATTGACTTTGGCATACAAATATTTATTAACACTTCCATCAACACAGGTAGCATGTGAGCGATTATTCTCTACCTTAAAGTTCGTAAAAAATCGCCTCAGAATTTCTTTAGCCGACTCAAATTTAGAAGCATTTATGTTAATGGCAGTGGAAAAAGGCGTAACAAATAAGTTAGATGCTGACGATATTATTGATAAGGTATCAGAACACAGTAGCTTATTGCGAAGAGAATTATCATTAAAATATTCTAAGTGATCTGATCTTCCTCTATGGTGATATGGTGTCATGGTGATGCGGTGTAAATAAAAGTGGTTGTAAAATATTGAATAATAGTAATTATAAGTACCTAGTTAAAATATTAGTGTAACTAAATAAAAACTATAGGAAGATCTAATAACTAAAACTGGATTTGAAAGTGCAGCGGATATTGCAATTTTCTCAAGATTTTTATTCAAAGGCAAACTGGCATGTTTTCTATTTTTTTTTAATTACCGATTTAAAGTGCTAAAATAACAATAAATTGTTTTAGCTTTAAAATAATTGTATTTAACCTTTATGTGACTGAAAAAAAAACACCTTCTAAGGACGGTATAGGTACCCGGGTAACTACCTAATGTTTATCTGATATTTCCTTGCAAAATCATTTATTTGTGTAATACTTTTCATACCGTTGGGCATTAAAAAAACAATAATTGTCTTAATAATATTCAAATTTTTCTATAAATTTTGATATCAAATTACTTACTTATTTTAAAAGCTTAGCATTTATGATTTTTTATATTATGTTAACATGTAGGATAGATTTGTTTTCTTTAGACACAACGATTTTGTCATTTTTAGGGTTTATTATGTACAACTAGTCTATTAAAATTTCCTCATCTTATTTTTAAGTGCAATTGGACAATATAATTTATTGCTTTATTAGTTTTGTGCAGTTTCTTGTTTTTGGGAATTTAAATAAAAAATAACGCCAGTCGTATTCAAATATTTGAAGTGAAGACTACTAATTTTTACTTGTTTTGTGAAACACGTGATATTTATAATTCGTGATAAATATGAGTGATAGTCAGGCCGGTCCAAGCCAACGGTCTAGTTCAAAACGACGAAGATCAAAGTAAGTACCTATATAAAATCATAGTCACAATAATTATGGATCAGTTTTAAAAACTAATGTAATAAACAAAAACAACATACTCGTATAATTGAAATTAATGTATTTCACATAGTATGAGCTTTATCCAAAGAATGATAAACTTCTTATTCTTTCTTCTAGAATTTCGTATGCCGAACAAGAAGAATTGCACGAATCAGAATCGGAAGAAGAGCCATATCTTGCCTCCGACGAAGACGAGTATGTTCCAGAATCTTCAAATTCTGAAGAATCTGATATAGAAAGAGTACCAGTTATTGAACAAGAGTCAGATAACAGCAGTGAAGATGAACTAGAAAATATAGATACACATACAAGGAGTTTGATAGGTAAAGATGGTACCCAGTGGTGCGATACTTCACTTCCACAAGCGCAAACTATTAATCGTAATATCTTGCGCCAAAGATCTGGAGCACCAGCTTTCAGTGCGTCGTTTACGGCCGTACAAATGTTCAAGTCCATCATGACCAATGAAATGTGCAACATAATTATAAGAGAAAGTAATCGGAAAGGCAGAATGGTAACTGAAGATTAACTGAATGTAACGAATGAAGAATGGTAACTGATATCAAAGTATCCTCCTTCTAAACGACCACCGCCTAAAACTTTTAAACCATTTACTGAAACAGAATTCGATGCGTTTTTGGGAATACTTCTTGCAGCTGGTGTGCATAAATCCAATAAGGAGCATGTTAGTGAAATGTGGAAACTAGAGTCTTTACCTATCATTCATGCTGCTATGGCTCGTGATCGGTTCAAAATGTTTTTACGATTCATACGTTTTGATAACAAAAACACACGTACAGAACGTACCGCAACAGACAAAGCTGCCCCAATTCGAGATATTTGGACAATGCTCAACAGTAACTTAGAAAAAAATTATAAGCCCAGTGCCTGCATAACAGTGGACGAACAACTGTTTCCTTACAGGGGGCACACAAAATTTACTCAATACATACCGTCTAAACCTGCAAAATACGGCATAAAGGTTTTCTGGGCTTGCTGTGCGGCTAATGCTTATCCTTTGCGAGGTCAGCTCTACACTGGGAAGCCACCAGGCGGTGAACGTCAAACTAACGTTGGTGAACGCACTGTTTTAGACTTAGTTAGTTTATATAAAAATTCAGGAAGAAATGTGACTACAGACAATTTTTTTACAAGCTTACAATTGGCTCGTGTTTTAAATACGTGGAATTTAACATTAGTGGGAACTGTACGCAAAAACAAAACGTTCTTGCCACCTTATATGCAAGCATCCAGAGACAGAGCCATAAACTCGACAAACTTTGCTTTTAGTAGAGACGCAACTTTATGTTCATATGTTCCAAAAAAAACAAATCAGTTATACTCTTATCGTCAATGCATACAACGGCCGAAGTAGAGAACACTGTTACCGCTAAGCCAGAAATTATAAAATATTATAATAAAACCAAGGGAGGCGTGGACAGTATGGACAAGATGCTTGCCGAGTATACAGTAAAGCGAAGGACTAATCGTTGGTCCCTCGCATTTTTTTATAATATGATTGATGTTGCTGCTTTGGCTGCATATTTAATATATTTGGAGCATAATAAAACCGTTCAATCGACTGATCGAAGACGCATGTTTTTGAAAGATCTTGCAAATCAGTTATGCATGCCTGCAATAGAAATCCGCACCACTATTCCAAATGTAGTTGGAAATCACTTTAGCCGTAGTTCGATAGAATTTGTTCTTGGACGGCGTATAATAAAACCAGCACTTGCTGTAGTCCAAGATCAGCCATCGCGTGATGTTTCTGGACGTACTCCTGTAGTTGGAAGTTGCTATATATGCCGAGCTCTGGAGCGTAAACAACGAAAAACTCGAAAAGCCTGTGGTACTTGTACACTAGGGCGGTGCGACATTTTGAATTTTGGAATTTCGAAATGCCTGAGTGGGGAAAAGTTGTTATGGATTATTACAATTTTTTTATCTATATGACAAAAAGTCATTAAATTTCGTTTTCCACCTCCCCAACGCCAAAACAGTTACGAAGGGAACAATGTCGCTGGGGGGGGTGGAAAATGAAATCTCATCGATTTTTTTCATATAAGTAAAAAATTTGTAATAATCAACATTAACTTTTCCGCAGGCAGGAATTTTCAATTTAAAAGAAATTATCTTTTGTAAATTTTTGGATTAAACCTAAACGTATAAACGTGCGAATAAAGTTGATTTTTAAATAAAATATTTTCTTTATCTAAATGATTATAAAAGTAAAATACCACTTATTTTAAAATAATAGTGGCACATTGTTCTATACTCCACCTCTCATAAGGTAAACAACTGATAAAGGTAAACAGAAACAGTCGAACAATAATCTTCATATAGAGCAGGTGGGTTTTAAAGTGTCTCAAGTTTTATTGTTTTTGTGTTGTAAAGTGTGAAAATGTCGTTAAAGACAAGAAATAATGTTAATTGTCCTATTTTTGGTGCTCCGAAAGAGCTAGGATGTATTATGTTACCAACGTTTGAGTGCGTTGTCAAATCTTTTTTATATACAAGAAATTCTTTGGAGGAACAATTGGTCAATAGAAATCTTCTTATGTCCAAAGCGTTAGATTTAGTTGTTGAACAAATCGAAAATATTTGGAAAAAGGCCAGTATTCCAGTCATAAGTCATCAGAGGATAGTAGAACTTCTTAAAAAGTACCATGTTAAACGCCAGAATTTGCTGAAACCGTATCAAGAAAGAAAGAACGCGGCCTCGTACAAGTTGAAATTGGAAGTCTTTAAAGCCCATGGCAAACAATTATTTGATGTTGCAGCTTGCAAATGTGCCGATTTCTCTTCATGTGTTTGTGAAAAACAATGCAAGGTAACAACATAAATGCAAATTTATTCTAGAAATTCTAATCATCATAATTACTTTCTTGCAGGTACCTTTAAAAGAACAGCCTTTTCTTTTAGACCAGAGAACGGCGAGAAAAATGATGATGGCTGGTGTTGACCGTCAAGAATTACTGCGACAAAAAAAGAGGGATAGCAGGAGTTCCATTAAGGTTGTACCAGAAACTTCAGGGTGTGCTTCTAAAATTAAGGTTCATAATAAATACACAATTAATTCTATGTCTGAAAATCATGCAAGAAATGAAGCTGAATCGAGCCAACCTAGCACATCATCAAATGAAAAATCGCTACTTAGTAATCGAAATTTAGCTAATCTTCCAGTGCTGGCTAAAACTTTAGATAGATATCGTGTATCAGATAGAGCGGGTGCAGCTATAGCATCTGCTGTTTTAAAAGATTACGGAATTATTAATAACGATGACAACCTAAATGTAATTGATCGATATAAAGTTAGGCGGGCGCGTGACAATGAACGTCAAAAGCTGCAGAAAATAGAAACTAATTCTTTATTTTTGCGTGGCCTGTATTTCGATGGTCGCAAAGATAAAACTTTGACTCTCTGTGATAACAGAACTAAAACCATTGTTGAAGAACATATAGTCTTAATAAATGAACCTGGTTCCAAATATCTTGGACATATTTCGCCTTTGAGTGGTTCTTCGAAAAATATTTTGAATTGTATGGAAGATTTCTTTCAATCATCCTCAATTTCGACAGACGGTTTGGAAGTAGTTGGCTGTGATGGAACCAATTCCAATACGGGACATAAAGGAGGAACGATTACATTGTTGGAGAAGCGTTTGAAGCGACCCATGCAATGGTTTATCTGCCAGCTGCATGCAAATGAACTACCTCTAAGACATCTAATACAACACTTAGATGGAAATACAACTGGTCCTCGTGCTTTTCAAGGTCCTATTGGACGAGCCTTAGCTCAATGTGAAAAGCTTAAGGTAGTAAAGTTTGAAACAATCCAGTCTATATTACCAGATATTCCAACCAGCGAGTTAAGCTCAGATCAAAAGTACATGAACGATATCTGCCAAGTAATCATCAGCGGTACTTGTTCTGAAAACATGTCTAAACGTGACCCTGGAAAACTGAATCATTCTCGGTGGTTAACTACCGGGAATAGAATTCTACGATTATATATAGCTACTTTAAACCCATCGGCTAATTTAATTATATTAGCTACATTTATTATAAAAGTTTATGCGCCGATGTGGTTTAACATTAAACTACACTCTTCTTGTATCTATGGACCAAGGCATGTTTTCCAAACCATTCGATTATGTGAGTACTTACCGGAAGACTTGAAAACTGTAATTCATACTGTCATTCAAAGAAACGGATACTTCGGTCATCCCGAAAATTTATTGTTAAGTATGCTATGGGATGAACGGGAGCATATTCGAAAACTTGCCTACCTTAGAATAGTGAAAGCACGAAGTGAAGAAAAGAACACGTTGTATTGTGTACAACGAACCTCCCATTACTCGTAATCTATCTGAAGATCAGATGAAGAAAGTGTTAGAGGATCCCGAGTCCTCTATAATATCATATATTACAGGTTACCCTTGCCACACACAAGCTGTGGAAAGGGGAGTAAAGCTTGTGACTGAAGCTTCTAATGCAGTATGTGGTAACCATAGAAGGGATGGAGTTATTCGGGCCACCTTAGATTCAAGAGAGAAAATGCCAAAATTTGAAACGAAGAAAGATTTTCGTAATTAAATTTTTTATGTAAGTTTTTTTGTTTAAGGTTTAAATTCAAGCGTGCATGGTAACTGATGGTAACGCATAATAATGCGTAGTGTGCATTTCATTCGCAAAATTTATATGTATTTTAATGTGACGGCGCTGATGACAGCTCTGTCAAATACTTATAAATTTGAATATTTATCTTTCGCAAATTTAATTTTTTTTCGAAAATTCAAATAATTGGTCCGGTTTTTGTGCATAATGCGCTACTACAGACCAACGTCCATCATTTTCTGCATTGATCTGTATTAAACTCTAAAGAGTAATCAAATTGTGTGCATTTTTATAACTTCTTCGGCCGTATTAAGAAAACCACGAGTTCAAAAATTTTCAAAAAATTACAGTATTGCTAGAAACTCGGTTACATTTTGTAGAAATAAATTGAGGAAATTCTGTCCTTTACTTTGGAAATAAATTGCAAAAAACCGCTTTTTTTACCGTTTTCTTGATGTTATCTAAAAACCGCGGGTTGGAGTTTAATGAAAATTACATATGTTGTTTAACAGTAGGTATTACATAACATATATTTTTTTCAAAATTTTTGAACTTGTAGTTCAAAAAACGCAGTGTGAACTTAAACCTTAAAGTTGAAATTAATAAGTGACTTATTGTTATATCCGACAAAAATTACATAAAGTATTATTAATCATTGATGTTTTATTTTGAAGGGGGGTTTGAGGAAGGGGGGTTAAAAGATGTGAGCAAAATATTCCCCAAACTTATATTATTATCTTTTTATACTAATTTACAACTTTTTGACATACAAATATTTAATTTTATTCATTTTAGAATTTTTTTTAATTAGTGTGAATTTTTAATGGCGTTGGGGAGGTGGAAAATGAAGTTGAAAAAATCCCAAAAAAATACAGTTATTTTCTATTATTAAGACACAACTTTCGCGCCCACAGGCGTTTTAATTTTTGAAAAAAAAAATTCCTCATCTATAGCGACGCACCGGCCTATTGTACACAGCCCATTTGTAATGAGCATTCTGTAAGTCAAGTAATATGCGTGACTTGTACCCAACAAGCAGAATAAAATGTTTTTGACTTTCTTTTTTATATGGTTTTTAATTTTTTCTTAGTAAAAATAATAATCACATCTGGTTTTGTTTTTTTTTATACAAAATTCTATATATGAGGCCACTAGATGCAAAACTGTGTATATGCCAAAAATGAAGAAAATGAGTTTGTTGTGCCATCTTATTCGTTAAAAGAATCTCTTTATGACAAGCTATAGCAGTCGGGTGCAAAACTTTCTATTTGTCGAGTAAAATCAATTTGAAATCTGTTGTTGGATGCAAAACTCTGTCTTTAGTTAGACAGTTAAGATGCAAAAGTGTGTATATGAACTTCAACCAATACCAGTGCATTAATAGCGTCACATGGTCGCTGTTGATAACGAACACGGTCAGTCATCTTCTGTTTATTAGTTTGTTGTTATTCGACAAGTAAGTTATTTACTGCAGTGTTCCTTACACTTTAATTGTGATTATTTGTAAAATACTTTTGAATATGAATTTGAGTGTTAATATTACACCTTGTGAGAAGGGTCACTCCCGAAAGAGACCTATTCAAAAAGAGAAGTGGAAACGCAACATAAAACAAGTAGCAAGACATAAACCTACGCAATTACCAGATTACCCTAAATGTTCCCACAAAGGAAAAGGGATTCCCTACATGTGTAGAACACTTACTATGAAGCAGGTGAAAAGGTTTCATGCCATTTTATTTCAAACAGCTGATAAAATCAAGCAAGATACTCTTATTTTGAAATACTGCGTAGGCAGCAACCCAAAGAAAAAGAAGACCACACGTCATGCCGTTTCTATTAAGTATAATATTTCTGTAGAAGATGGAAGTTTAGTTAGAGTTTGCAAGAAGTCTTTTTTGGGCATAACAACTTTCAGCGCCAATAGGATTTCAAGAGTGGTAAGAAATTTTAATTTAAAATCCCAAACGCCACAAGAGAACAGGGGTGGTGACAGGGTTCAAACTAAAAATGATAGTCAAAAACAGGCAATAAAAAAGTTCATTGAGAGTTTAAAGTATGAAGAATCTCATTATTGTAGAAGCAAAAGTTCTTCACGGATGTATTTGCCATGTACTTTAAATTTTACGAAAGTGTATAAAATGTATTCTGAAAAATCTCCCGATGAACCCGTAAAACTCAGTTACTTCAGAGATTACATTAATTCAAATTATAATATTTCTTTTGGTACACCCATGACCGACGTATGCTCCACATGTCTTCGGTCAAAAGAATTGCTTGAGAAAACAACTACTCAACAAGAACTAACCCAAATCGTAACAGAGCAGAAAGTCCATAAATTAAAAGCTAAAGCATTTTACAGTTTACTGAAAAGTGAAGAAGGGAATGCGATACAAAGTTTTTCTTTTGACTGCCAGAAGAACTTAAGTCTACCAAAACTTCCAGATCAGGCAGCGTACTTTAGTCAACAAATTAACTATTTCAATTTAACAATAGTTCAAGGAAACTCCAAGGCTAAACTTACCCCAAAAAATGTTTTTTCATACCTTTGGACGGAAGCAGATTCCCCTAAAGATTCAAATTCGATTGCCTCTGCTGTTCATAATGTTCTTAAAACTTTTACCTTCTCGGCAACTATAGAAAAAGTACGTCTGTTTGCAGACGGTTGTGGAGGGCAAAATAAGAATTCTGTGATGATGTCTATGCTAGCGTATTGGCTAGCTAAGGAATCCCCTGTACACATCAAAACAGTCGAAGTTATCTTTCCAGTAGTTGGACATTCGTTCCTTCCGCCAGATAGAATTTTTGGACTCATTGAAAAACAGTTAAGAAAAATTGACGTAATTATAAGCAAAGAAGAATACCAAGACATTATCAAAAATTACGCGACTATTAAGAAATTAGATGATGACTGGAAAATATTCGACTGGAAAGAAGAGACGAAGAAGTTTACCAAAATTCCTGGTCAGTGGCATTTTAAATTCAATCCTTCAAAAAGATTTATATTCACCAAAAGTAAACACTCCGTTAAGTTGAGAGGTGAGGCAAATTACCATTCCGACCTTTGTGAAGGCAAGTCAATTTTGAAGAACAACAAAAAGTTTGATCAGTTTAAGCCTAAACTATTTCCTATTCAAAATAAACTTAAAGGAGACAAATCCACCATAGATTCGCTGTTAAAGAAGCACTATGGAGACGATTGGAGACAAGACTCAAAGTTGGCATTCTACAAGATTATAGATCAACGCCAGCCACTACTTAAAGATACTGAAGAAGACGACCATTTGCCGAACAGCTGCACTGATGATATTGACATGAGAATTTAATAATATAATAATATATTACTTAGAATTTGTATTAATTTTTTTAATTAAAATGTAATGTTGTTTGTGTTATGAAGTGAATTTGTAGCTTTTCTTTAATTAAAACATAATGTTGGTTGCAAAACTGTGTATATGTTATTTTATTTTGAAATTATTGTTGTTTTACTTAAAATATTTTGATAATATTGTTCAGTTGTGATCAGATAGATCAGTTCTATTATAAATAACAGAGTTGCGTTTTAAATTCTATTTATTAAAACTGTAAACAGTTTTTTGCGATTATCTCAGAACGAGTTGGATGTCATATACACAGTTTTGCATCTAGTGGCCTCATATTTCCATTGAAAATATATAAAGGCACCCGGGTACCTACTACGTCATTAGAAGGTGTAAAAACTTTGTAGGCCATTTTGACATTAACAAATTGACTTTTTTTACCCAAAACTCCAGTAATGGAAGCTATAAATATAGATAAGAGATGTCCTAAAATAACAAACCCCAGAAACTTTAAAATGTACAAATAAAAATGAGTTAAAAACGCAATAGGTACCTGGGTGCCTTCTCAGTCACATAAAGGTTAAAAAAATTTCTTAACTTTTCTTAAAACGTGTTGATCTTGAAATTACTCAAAAATTTCCCCCCCCCCCTTTGGACCGGTAAATTTTGTTTTGCCCGGGCCTGTAAGACGGTGCCAGCACGCCCCTGATTGGCTTCGCCAATATACTCACAAATTATGAAAGAAGATTGGGTTACAACAAGCAACCTTCCTATAACTCCAGAACAAGAAGTTGCGATATATTGTGGAGAAAAATTGTAACCACCAACTGCTGATATATTTCAATACTGGAAGACCGAAACGAAGTTTCCTAATTTAATTTCTCCGCCGTCCACGGTATTTTCAGAGAGATTATTTAGCACCTCTGGAAACATTGTAGACAAGAAAAGAAGTAGGCTAGATCCTGAGCGTGTTAAAATGCTCGTTTTTTTAAATAAAAATCTTGTTTAATTTATAATTAAGTGTTAATTTATGTTTTTTAATAGAATTTAGCATAGAAACAGAATGTTTAGAATGTTAGAATGTCACATTAACACTTATGCCCGTATTTATAAACAGATCTCAAGCACTTGCTCGTACTCAAGACTGAGACGAGGCCGGTTGCTATTGGTTTTCATTGTATAATACAATAGAAACCAATAGCAACCGGCCTCGTCTCGGTCTTGAGTACGAGCAAGTGCTTGAGATCTGTCTATAAATACGGGCATTAGAGTACCAAGAAAAAAACTATGCGAGAAGTACCAGCCGGGTCCGATGGACCCGTGTGTAAATTAAACGCAATAATAATAAGTGTATTTTGATTTAAAAAAAATTTTTTTTGATTGTCGCTTTTATACACTTATTTTGTTTAAATTATTTGGCATATTTATGCAAAGCCGAAATCCTGAAATTAAAGCTGTGCGCATGCGCCCAATGAGTTTAGCAAATCAGTAAAAAACTTATTCAAAATATACGCTTTCTTAGAGCAATTCTGGAAAGTTTCAGATTTTTACTACTTTTTTTACGTTTTTGAGAAAATAAAAACATTGTTTAAGTGGAGTTAAATGGGATTTTCTAGGTTAAATAACGACCCTCCACTGGCACGGGTTAATATTGAGCTAGAGCGGCGAACCAAAAAATGCTTCAGGAGCAAAACATTTCGACAAAAGCCGAAATAACGGACACCCTAATAGGAAGTTAGAAAAAGTCACAAAATAACAACTGATAATTTTCAAATTTGAATGAGAAACACTGAATTGAAAGTGCGATTCGGGTCCGATGGACCCGGCTGGTACTCTAAGTGTTAAGCACATTAAAGCAGTAAAGTTTATTTTATATTTTTTAATTTTTTATTTTATGACTGAATAGGGGGAAGTCTCTTCAAATTTATATCACAATCAAACACCAATTTTGAGGTGTAGAATATTAATCCATTCACAATTATGTGGTTCACTAAAATTAAATAAAAATTTTTAGCGTAGTTTTTGCATTTTCTAAACTGGTTATTTGCAAGAAAACAGTAGGCATCAAAAAAACGATTATGTGACGTCAAAACACATGCTTTGGATTGTCATCACACAGCACCTACTACGCCATACTTGTCACATTTTACAAGTTCATTGAAATTGCATTTATTATGGCTGTAAAAGGGTACAAGAAAGCAAATTTCGGTGATTTGCCTTATCTAAATATAAAAGCCCATCAATTTATTTGTGCATAGATTTTGTTTAGGTATATAATATTCAAACATTTCCTATTCGCACGTGGCTCACACAAAATAATTTGGGCTCGCTTTGTGCCCACCTGATTTTTTTAAACCTAGTTACGTGCCTGTATGCTGAAGTTGCTATGCTAGTCATACTGTGTTCTGACGTCACAACCGCCAAATACCGTTTTTGGCGCGATATCTGTGACTCAAACTTTAAATATTTTTTAAAATACGAAATATTATCGCAAAAAATTAAAAAAAAAAAACCGCTACGTTTTGAAACAAGACGAACAATAATTAAATACTTTTGAAATTGAAGAGACTTCCCTATTGCTGAATACTTATTTTATTTTTATTTCAGAAAATTCAACCCTGTAACAAATAAATAAGCATTGTAAAAGCAAAAGCACTAAATTTAATAAATTTATAGTTGTATTAGTAATAAATCACTCGAGTTTCGAGAAGTTTCGAGACCATTTTAAGTTTCGAGTACCTAAAATTTAGGTTTGGTCCCACCCCTAGAAAATAGCTACCAGTTAAATAGTATAAATTTGTAGTACATTTACGTAATCATATTGTTAAAAATTAATTAGCATTTTATAAAATTCTGCAACGTTGCAGAAATATATAATGTGGGAGAGAAGTTTTCCGTATCGCTATGATATGACGTTTTAACCAGTTCAATTTGAGAACGTTTTTTTCTTTACTGAAATCAGTTAAAGTGTAATCCGTGTTTTTTTTTCTTTAAAATGGATGAGCCTGTGTGCAAAACATTGGTGGGGTGGCAATTGGAAAGTTTAGATTGTTAGATTGAATTAAATTCGGTGTTACATACAAAACTAATGTCGTGCTACTTGTTGACTCCCGTGACATTCCACAATTTCGAAAAGTTCACCAAAATTTTGTGTGCAATAACAAAGAAATTTATGTCTCGTATGTTTTATTTGAAACTCAATGCTTTGATCCCCATGTTTATGCATTTGAGGTTGTACTTCCCAGCACGAACGATCTGAGTATTATACCAGATGCATAATTTTGAACCTTGTCTGTTAATTATAGTAGGAAATAAAAGTTTTGTTTCTTTAAAGTATTGTCCATAACTGGAGCATTTTATATTTTTTTTGTGTTTTAAGTAATAAATGTTTACAATATACATAATATACGACTTTAATTTTTTGCTCACAAGAATTTTTTGTAATTTTTACTAATATCTACTATAAACTTGTAGTAAAATTTACAAAACTTTGTAGTTAAACGAGTATCTTTTAAGAATATTTTTCTCATAAAAATATGCATTTGTGCTACAATATTATACCACATACCACTACAATTATATATTAATATCACTACTACTTTTTGCTACAATTTTTTAAATATTTCATTGAATATTGTAGCATTAGTAAACAAAATAGTGTATTATGATGCCCAACAAACAAGTAGCGTCAACATCACTTGCTGAAACAAACTACATAAGTCAATTGGAACAGCGGTTAGCCGAGGCAGAATCTCAGCTAAATCGTCGAGATCGCAGGCCACGATCATCGTCATGGAATAAATTTCGACGCCGTTTAACATCAAGGAGCAAATCAACAAATCCAGAGGTATGTTAGTACCACAATAATTACGGTACGAAAGCCAAAAAGTGCGTCCAGTCATGTGCCTTTACAAAAAACTTGAACCGGGATTCGTAAACGCGGCTAGCATTCCCGCAAACTACAAACTGTGCCGCTTATTCGTTACAGACGAAACAACAAAAACAAACTTTCTGGTTGATACAGGCGCTGATATTAGCGTCTACCCTAAAAAACTAATTTCAAGGACAGCAAATCCTACTGATTACAAATTATTCGCGGCAAATGATACGAAAATATCACGTCGGGGTCACCATTATAGAAAAGCGTTATTCATAAAATAAACCATTAAATATTTCTAAATTGTTTTATTTATCAAAATTATATTATCCATCTTTTAAATTAAAGATGGATAATATAATTTTTTTTTTTTATTAAAAACTAAATTTCAACTTTTTTTATGACTTCTCTTTTTTATATTTCGAAGTCATCACCACAAGGTAAATGATCATTAAGTTTTTAATAAAATTTAATAAGTTTAATAATAAGCTGAAAAGAATTGGCTTTCGATTGGTACCTAACACTGTCACCTTTATTGGTTAATATTGGTATTTATTATCAAATTTTAGGTGACTCAGGGTATGGCCTACAACCATGGTTGCTTACACCAATTGAAGATGCAGCTGAAAATACTCCCGAAGCATTCAGGTGTCTCTTAAAACATCGAACCTTACATTATGGGCCAGTCAGGGCAGCTACAATTGTCAAAAATTGAGCAATATTGCATAACATGTGCTTACGATTTAACAAGGCACAAGAAGACGAGGAAGAAGACCAATAGGAGGTTGAAAAGGTTGGAGAAAATAACGTACCACCTCCACCAGTAGGCAATAGTAATTTTTTTAAATTCATTGTTTCTCTTATATTAATTGTTTTATTTTACAGATAATGGTAATCGTAATTGGTTGCCAGAAGGACAAAGAGTCAGACAACAAGTTATAGCTATCCTTTTTACGTAACAGAACGTTCTGTGATCGAATCAACCAAACTATGTCTACAAAACGATCTATTAACGCAGGCGTCCCGCAAGGATCTGTATTGGGACCTATACTGTACAACATCTTTACTTTCGATATTCAAGAGCCACTCAATACTAAGCTATCAATGTTTGCTGATGACACATCAATCATCACCCAAAACCACGACATATTAACTGCAGCTATATATCTACAAGAAGGATTTAACATCATACTTAACTGGTACAGCAAAGGAACATCACTATCAACGAAGAAAAATGCCAAACAAAAATCTTTACTTTACGACGACCAATGGAACCACCCAATATCATTGTAAACCAACAAGAAGTGCCTTGGTACGCTAAAGACCAAAGTGTGAAATACCTAAGAGTCCATTTAGACTCACGACTCACGTGGGGGTTACATATAAATCATCAAGTAAATCAGTGTTACGCAAGACTAAACAAGTTATATCCGATCTTAAACAGAAACTCTAAACTAAAAGTGGACTGTGCTTTATTAATATATAAAAGTGTAATTCACCCAATTCTGACCTATGCTTGTTCAGTGTGGGGGGCAGCAAGAAAAACACATAAAAAAGTTACAAACGGTTCAAAACAAGATACTCAGAATTGCGACCAGCGCCCCGTGGTTTATAAGAAACGAACAGTTACATAAAAAGCTCAACATTCCTACAATTGAGCAAAAAATTAAAACATTACATCTAGTAGGGGAGACCGGGGCTAGTTGATACTGTTCTGTTTTTAAAGTTGCCGCGCTTTGCCTACCTACATGGAACGGTAGGTCCAATCTAATACGCAGTCTCCGCTTATTGTTGTAGTTTAGTTCATGTACATCGTGTCAAAGCGTAGTTATGTGATTAAATGTAAATTTTATGTGTTAAACTAAATTCTACAATACAAGTTTGAGTACATATTTATCCGCCATCATTTAAGGTACCTAAATCATTTTTATCTCATAATGAACTGCTATTATTGGTCTTCTTTTTCCATCACATGTGAGTTTAGTTCGCTGTTACAAACTAGATTAATAGCCATTAAAGTAACAAAAGTGTCCTTGGGGCACATTGATACATCACCGTTGAGGCATGTTGATACATGTATAAATATGCCCCTTTAATTTTTATCATATTATTTATCATTAGATTTTACAGGAACGATGGTAAGAACGTACAAAAAGAAAACAAATCAGGGAGAAACTCTGGCAGAAGTTTTTGTAGCAGCAGCAGATGAGGTTGCATCTGGAATTTCGTTAAGAAGAGCAGCTTTAACTGCTAACGTAGACAAAATGACTCTAAAAAGGTACATCGAAAAATCATCGCAACTAGAACCAGGACAGCTGCCAAAAATTGATTATCTAAAAACAAGACAAATATTTACAGATTACCAAGAAAGCCAACTTGCAGAATATATTTTACATTGCTCTAGAATTTATTATGGGTTATGCCCTAAAGAAATTCGAAAACTTGCATATGAGTATGCCATCGCCAATAAAGTAAAAATTGGAACAACATGGACTGAACAGAATATGGCATCTGACATGACTGTGAATTGAAGACACGAGTTAAACATTAGTATTCATAAATAATGTCATAATGAATACCTGTCTTTTGTTGACAGCACGTAAGAGCACGTAAGGAGCACGTCATTTTAACACCAAACAAAGTTACTTCCGTGTCATGGGTTATGCAACGTGAGTATGGAATAACCTTACCCTAAACGCTCTTTACGGGGTAACCGGAAGAGCACGGAATGTTTTGTTAACAGCACAATAGAGCACGTAACTAGCACGTATTGATGGCATATTAGTTATTCCATAATTTTATTAGGGTTATTCCAAGTTCACGGACCCGCTCTACAGTCCCTAAATGCGGAATCTCTTTTTCATTATATCAAAGAAACACTAATTAAACATCACATCGATATAAACAATTGCGTAGCACAAACTTATGATGGGGCCAGTGTGATGAGTGGTAGAGTTAGTGGTGTTCAGACACGATTTAGAGAGAAGTTCCTCAGGCCATGTACGTTCACTGTATGAATCATCGGCCCCAATTAGTGCTTTTTGACACTTGTCTTCTCTTTTGTGTAAAGATTCACAATGGCAGTGGAAGGAGGCTCAACAGATTGCATTTAGTTCTTTGAAAAATAGTTTAATTTCTACGCCTATTCTCACCATCTTTAATCCTACGCTACCTATAAAATTATATACAGATGCCAGTAGATTAGGCTTAGGAGGTATTCTAATTCAAGTAGAAGATGGGAAAGAAAAGGTTGTATCATATTACAGTCGACAAACGTCACCATCGGAACAAAAATTTCACTCTTTTGAGCTGGAGACCTTAGCTATAGTTGCATCGGTTCGAAGGTTTCGAAGATACCTCTTGGGTCGTCAATAATAACAGACTGTAATTCAGTTAAAAGCACTTTTTCAAAAAAGAAGTTAATGCCCGGGTGCGTAAAGGCAAAACATACCATTATGCAACGCACAGCTCCACAAGTCCGCGTTGTAGCGTGGTATGTTTCGTCCGTGTAAAATAGTCGTATATGTTCAGACAAAACATACCACGCTACAACGCACACCATTTGTAGACCTTACATTCTCCCTAGCAAAGAAATTATAATAATCTTGTTGCTACACAAATAATAATAAATTTCTTAGCACAGACATTTTCAATTAATATATTTTTATTTTAACTATAAAAATTGAAAAAAAGTCCATTTTTAAATACCTATCTGTAATTTTATTAAAAATATAATTTTGTGGTATGAGATCTAAATTTTTTATATTTATTAGTTTTTTATTTCCATAAGTAATTTATTAAACATTTTTTTAAATTTCCGATTGTTGCAAATAAACTAATATAGAATATAAAATAAATTTAAAATTTGCGTCGTCTGCGCTGATCTGTCGTCGTTTGACACTACTGACTCTAAAGTCATATACAGGGTAGTTGATTTTTTACTGTCCAGCTAATATCTGCTGAAATATTGAAGATACTTAAAAAAGTTAAATTATAAACTTTTCAAACAACACCTCATCTACAAAATAGCGCAAACAATTTTTTTCCATGGCCTACTTGTTTTGCCGGAAAATATATAACTTTGGTTTTTTAAATAGAACACCCTGTATATTTTTAGAGAATCGTATTCTAAATCAATTTCTCTTTAAAACGATGTATCACAAGTACCATTTTTCTTTCTAATAATTATACCCAATATTCCAAAAAAAGGTTGATTGAAAAGTTTATAATTTAACTTTTTTAAGTATCTTCAATATTTCAGCAGATATTAGCTGGACACAGTAAAAAATCTTGACAGAAAAAGATGCTTGGCTGAGAATATACTTGTCAATCGCCCCAACGCCAAGTCACATGGGGCAAATCATTAATAAGTAGATACATAAATTCAAAGTCAAAACAACTGTTTTAATTACAATTTTTTATAATTATAACATCGATTCGTTGATATTTTGAACGCATTTTTTATTATCCTAAAATTAGTATAATACCTAGGTCTTAGAATTTTGAGAAAAAAAAATTTATTCTTTACCAAAAAGAATAAAACTTCTAAACCTTTCTAGAATTTTGAGAAAATAATATGTAGTAGTAGTTTTTGTAATTATATTTTCTTAGAATTACAAAAACTATTATTTTCTCAAAAAACCCAAAAGCGTACACGTTTCTATTTTTTATACACGCATTTTCATTTTTAAATGTTCTTTATTTACTATTATCGTAAAATTAGCTATAAAATCTGTGAAATTTTCCATCAGTAAGTTAAACATCAAATAAAAATACTAAGTAGAGTCTATTAACAATAAATTACAGCTGCGTTGCAGCGTGGTATGTTTCGTCCTGCAAAACTAGCTAAAAAGCACGGACAAACCATACCGCGACTGAACGCATTACTGCGTTGCAGAATGGTATGTTTTGCCTTTACGCTGCCCGGGTAGCGTGTTTCTATGTTGCACCCAGTTTATCCATTCGGAACTGATCGAGGAAACCGTCAAGTTTTGCGGCTGGTAGGGTACAGTTAGCGAGTGAGAGCATTATCGGCTAATATTCAATAAACTTAAAACATATTACATAATCAAAACAATAAAAATAACGTTTTTTTTTTGCTTTTTGTTGTTACCTCTATTTTAAATTTAATTAAAAGTAGGTTTTTATTTTTTTTTACTTTGATTACCTGCATTTAAATTTTTTTTTTAAGTTTTTAAATTGGCTACAACTCCTCCAAACCTTATTACAAGTAATTAGCCAAGTAATAAGGTAATTAACCAAAAATAAATGAAATTTTAAATTTTAATTTATGTTCATTATGCATTAGGCAGTGAGAGGGAAATGCAATGATCAACTGAACTAAACTTGACAATAAATTATTTTTGATGGCAATTCCACTTTTGGAACTAAGCTACCTATAATACTAGCCTATATTCATTCGTTGTAAATCTCAACAATGTCGAATATGGACAAATAGTCAAAAAAAACTCAAAGTATATATTACCTCAACCTCTTTCTGACTTTTTAGCTGCAGGTGGAATACGTTTTCACCCGCTTCTTTGTACTTATAATTTTTCGGTAAATTCATAACTACTCAACAATACATACACTACATGCAACATGAAACCTTTCTTCTTTCAAGACAAAAAACATGTACCTAATAATTTATTATAATAGGACTAGGTAGTGGGTATTTATCATTAACAAAATTGCAATCGCAGTGCTATATTATCTGCAAATGTGCAAATGTCGAGGCAAATGTTTATGTTCCACTTCCATACCAATCAGCCAACGGACCGACCTTCTCCTGTCTTGCGTAACTTAAAGCTATTGATGAAAATGAAAAAAAATATTAAATAAGACGAACAGATATGTGACGATAAATTTTAAGAGGTGATTCCTCTCGCCAAAATAAGCCGAAAAACAAAATAACATTTTTATTAATTGCTTCCTACGGGTCTTCAAAACTTTTGGGGGCTTTAAATAAATTTAAAAAATAGATTTTATAAAAATTAAAAAGCTGCCTCAGTTATAGCTATTATCTAAAAACTAAAACTGAAATCTATCTGAATATGATATTCCCATTGTTTTCTCACTTTTAATATTTGTCTGTGCCCTCTGTATTTAAACAGAGTAAAGAGTACCTATATATTTTGACAAATTACGATAAGCTTTATTTCAAATTTTTGTGTAACATTTGAAGGTCTTCAAATGTGATTCTACTTTCCACACATCGAACTACGTGCTATAGACTGGCTAAGGTCTAAGGCTATACAGTTTGTTATATTAATGCATCTCTACTTTTTTGTTTTTAATTTTTAGTAAGCATTTAATAAATATAAACATTTAAAAAAAAAACATTGCGATCGTAGAGCCATCAGAAGTCCGCTATTGTGTGCATTGTGCTTGTGCAACTTACAAACGACAACTTTGCGCTGGCGCTGCTCGATTATTTCCGAATGGATAAACTGGGTGCAACATAGAAACACGCGCCCGGGTAGCGAATTGGGTTCTTCAGTTGAGCGAATACGATTTTACCATTATTCACAAAAATAGCCAACAAATGCAACACGTCGACGTGTTAAGTCGTAATCCTCCGTTAATTACTCAAGTTGTTTTCACAATTACAGTGTCAGCGGAAGATTGGTTATTGGCAATTCAACAATCTGATAAGTCGATTTTAGAAATTAAACAATTGTTAGAAACAGGAGATCGCAAAAATAACAAGGAAATGTTTAACAACTACGCGTTAACGGCAGGGAAGGTGTGCAAAATAACTTCTTATGGATTACGTTGGGTGGTACCAAAACAGTGTCGATTCCAGCTTTTAAAAATCGCGCACGACGATAGAGGACATTTCGGACTCGACAAAACATTTGAACTAATTAGTGACAAATACTGGTTTAGTAAAATGCGTAGGTTTATCACGAAATATATCAAAAATTGTCTAAATTGCCTTTACTTTAAAACTAATTCGTCACAAAACTCAGGTCTCTTACATCCAATAAAAAAGATACCAAAACCATTTCACACAATACATATAAACCACCTAGGTTCCTTTATTCGGTCAAAGTCAGGCAATACACAAGTGTTCGTCATAATAGATGCATTTACGAAATTTATTCTAATCTATGCTGTAAAAAGTACTAAATCAAAATATGCAATTCAATGTCTGAAAGAAGTTGTTAAAAATTTTGGGGCGTCTCATCGAATTATTAGTGATCAAGGATCATCGTTTAGTGATTTTATCAAAACTCATGTAATCACCCATCATACCAACGCAGTAGCTCTCCCACAAGGTAATAGTCTACTGCCTTAGCGAAAAAAAGGTTCACTTCTG
This sequence comes from Malthinus seriepunctatus, assembly GCA_963924605.1. Classification (NCBI taxonomy): domain Eukaryota; kingdom Metazoa; phylum Arthropoda; class Insecta; order Coleoptera; family Cantharidae; genus Malthinus; species Malthinus seriepunctatus. Next base: position 131,020,978 of record OZ004600.1, read on the forward strand.
GAAACCAGCACCAACTTTTAGTATGTTATTAGGCATGTTATCCTGACTATAAAAGTGCCGGGAGATACTCTCTCAAGTGTCAAGGTCAGGAGTTATAAGGTCATCAAGATGGCCGCCGCCGCAATTTTGGAATTTCGAATAACTCCAGAACGGCATAACGTATTTGCTTTTTTTGGTGTCATATGAAAGCCTATTAAATTTACTACCAATAATGTTTTATAAATAATGTGCGTAAGTATTACAGTTAGCCAGATATTTTAAGATAAGCTTAATTTTTATTATTAATTTGTGAGTATTTGTTCAATATCAAGCTAACCAATAACTTTACGTAAATACGACCTATATTAAATATTATTTCTGCGTTATTGAGCTTTCTAATGAATTTAAAAAAATTAAGATCTGACCCAAAATAGCCGAGTTACGCTTATTTGTTGTTTGCGCCGCGTCGCCTTGCTGATGTTATTACTGAGGTAGTCAGCCGCTAACTACCATGCTGCTCTTCAAATTACTCTCAAACTTGTTAACCCATAGGCATAATGTGTCTGATACCATCTACATATTGTAATATACAAAATACAGTAATATTTTAATTATAATAAAAAATATGCAGTTACACCTAATTCTGTTGTTACATGGTAGATTGGTTTTTTAAAAATATGTACCCATGTGTAAAATTCGTGTAAAAAATATATAACAAAATTAAGGAGAAATTGGAGAATAATGCAAAATTCCAAATTAGTCAATCAAATTAATTCTGTAGCACTCTCCGAGAGCAGACGCAGGGAAACAATGCAGACCTCTTCCTCTGAATTCTGAGATCTGCCACAATATGAATATTATTATTTCAGCTTTAAAAAAGTTAAATTCAGAGCAAACTCCAGTTATAAATGCAGGCCACACAATTGCAAAACAGATTCAGTTGTAGTATGTAGAAAACTAGACAAATTATGTTACATGCTAGGGTCACTACATATATTGAAATGGTTGTGATATCACTGATAGTGGTTTGAAAACAGTGGCTGGATTAACAACTAGTGGAAGCTGCCGTAACTACAACAGGTAGAGCAGAAAGCATTCTCACATCTTGACTGAAAAAAGTTTTAAACTCCACTTTTATGAATTTTAGACAATGGCGTACCATCATCATCTCAAAAACAAAATTGTTTTCTTTTATTGTAGGTGAGCCCTTTTCTAGGGAATCGTCTCCAATACCAAGTTCGTACAATTCAGAGCTGGAACAAGCATTCAGCTCTGATGATAGCGTCTTTGACGTAAATTACGAACTTCTAGCAGATGATTTAGAAAAAGAACACGAATCTCCTGCAGATGTAGTTCTACCTTGTAAGTAAACTCCATTAAGTTAACTAGAAAATACTGACACACGAATTTTATTATTTAGCTTGCTCCAATGCTAATATTACTCAAAGTTTGCCGATAAAGAAAAAAAAGTAATAGCAAAAAAAGAATTGAGACGCCAAAAACGAGTAAAAGCGGAATCTTACATTGGTTTAGAACTATTGAACATGCTGCTCGTCCACTTTTACCACCAGCCTGTACTCAAAAAGTTAAACATCAGTGCTCTAATTTAGTAAACGAAGAGCATAGACAACAAATTTATGAAGAATTCAGAAATTTATCCGACATTAATGAACAACGTACTTTTATTGTGCAGCATTCGTTACGTCAACCAAAAAAACGATCAACGAGAGAAAGGGTTTTCACGAGAAGAACTAATACAAATACTTACTAGTTTACCGTAGACGGAGAAAAAGTTAAAGTTTGTCGCGAATTCTTCATGTCCACACTTAATGTGACCGATGCACTTCTTCGTAGCTCATTGCAGAAAGTTTCTGACGTTGGAATTGTGCAAAAAGACTTCAGAGGAAAACACGTACCTCACAACAAACTTTCAGATCCTAATGTAAATTACATTCGCCAGTTCATTGAATCGTTCCCAGCTGTCGAATCTCATTATTGCCGTAAATCGACTCAAAAGAAGTATCTTGATGCTACTCTGAACGTCTCAAAAATGCACCGTCTCTTTATTGAACAATGTGTAGAACCAAATCAAAAAGTTTACTTGCAAAAATTTAGAAATGTGTTCAATGAATTTAATATAGGATTTTTTCGGCCAAAAAAGGATCAGTGTAAAGTATGTTTAGCGTACCACAACCTCCTCACTTCGGAAGAAAAGGATAATAATACTACTTACGAAAGTCATAAAAAAAGAAAAGATACCGCTCGCCAGCTGAGGGAAATAGACAAAGAATTAGCAAAGAGTGACGCTACCTACCTCACATTCAATTTTCCATTTAACTCCCATAGGAAGTGCGCGGCAAATTTTTTATTTGCGTAAGTTAGCTGTCTACAATTTTACAATTTTCAATCTAAACACCCATGAAGGACAATGCTTCTTATGGGATGAAACTCAAGGTAATAGGGGAGCAAACGAAATTGCAACTTGTTTACTACGATACATACAGAAAAATGGTGATAACATGCAATTCGTTCGAATGATGTCAGATTCCTGCGGCGGTCAGAATAAAAATACGTTGATGGCCGCTATGTGCTTGTATATTTTAAGAATCAGCCCAAATTTGCAAACAATCAGGCACACATTTTTCGAACCAGGACATTCGGAAATTGAGTGTGACTCTAATCACTCGAAAATAGAAAAAAATTCAAAACATACTCCGGTGTATTTGCCAGAAGGATGGGCTCAAATCGTAAGAGGTGCTCGAGTAAAACCCGCACCATTTGTCGTGTCTAAAATGACGTTTAGTGATTTTTTAAATTTCAATTTAATGTCGGAAAAACTAAAGAAAATGTTACCGTGGATGAAGGTATGTTCGATTGAATATCGAAAAACTTCCAACGGAATAAAAATATTTTACAAATTAAATTATGAAGATCAATTTGTGGAAGCCAGTATCGTGCCAAAAAGGGGAAGGGAAGACCCTTACATGAAGAACCCGTAGCGGCATTCAAAGAAAAATTTAAGTATTTGTCTTGCCAAATATAAAGATCTAATGAAAATGTGTGTCGACTTGACCATTCCGGCCGAATATCACAATTTTTATAAAAGTTTAAAGCATTCTCAAACGGTGAGAGATAAACTTCCAGAGCCTGATTTTGAAGAAGACTCCGAATCAGAGATAGAATAAAAAAAAATTTCTGCTCTTTTGCTGCATTTCTTTATATTTTTTGTGTTTTAAATATATTTTTGTGACTTTTTGTATTTTTTCAAGCTATATGCCATATTGCAACGAAGAAGAATAATTACGTGTTGTGTTTAATTAAATGAAAAAATTATTTATTTACCTATTAATAAATAAACCAATAAAATTTAAAGAGCTTAATTTTAAACAGTGGCGTACCGAGACATTTTTAAATCTCAAACCATATGCCATATTGCAACGAAGAAGAATAATTACGTGTTGTGTTTAATTAAATGAAAAAATTATTTATTTACCTATTAATAAATAAACCAATAAAATTTAAAGAGCTTAATTTTAAACAGTGGCGTACCGAGACATTTTTAAATCTCAAACCATATGCCATATTGCAACGAAGAAGAATAATTACGTGTTGTGTTTAATTAAATGAAAAAATTATTTATTTACCTATTAATAAATAAACCAATAAAATTTAAAGAGCTTAATTTTAAACAGTGGCGTACCGAGACATTTTTAAATCTCAAACCATATGCCATATTGCAACGAAGAAGAATAATTACGTGTTGTGTTTAATTAAATGAAAAAATTATTTATTTACCTATTAATAAATAAACCAATAAAATTTAAAGAGCTTAATTTTAAACAGTGGCGTACCGAGACATTTTTAAATCTCAAACCATATGCCATATTGCAACGAAGAAGAATAATTACGTGTTCTGTTTAATTAACAATTAATCATTTATTTAGTGAAGAAATTATTAATTTTTAAATAAATAAACAAAAAACTCTTATGCTGATGATTATAAAGGACAAATAACTTTTATCTCCATAGTAAAATTTATACTTTGTTAACATGACAACATAGCATAAGCAAAAATTGGTGTTTTTATATTAAAACTTCAAACTTTGACTTTAATAACGTTGCTATGTTGTCAAGTTTACAAAATATAAATTTTACTATGGAGATAAACGTTATTTGTCCTTTATAATCATGGCCGTTAATGAGTTTAATTTTTAACAGTGGCGTACCGTCAAATTTTTAATCTTAAAGCCATATGCCATATTGCATTTTTTATTCTAATTTCGAAAATGATTAATAATATACATATAGTCGCATTTACTAAAGACTACCGACACGTGACTACCTTTATATTTATAAATAAAGATGAAAACGACTTATTTCGCGAGTTTAATTATTTAATTTAGTTATAGTAGTTTATGATATGCGTGTTAAAAGGGACGGGTTATTTTGTAAGTTTGAGAAGATTACGAAACGAGTGAAACGAGTTGAGTAACTCAACGAACAAAATAAAATCACTTTTAACACAAATGTCATACAATATTTTTTATATTTCGGCCTTTAAAATTAAAAATTGTAACAAATTTAAAATTTCAAAATTGAGGTTATTTTTTGTTGGTTGGTACTTCTGTTGACTTCTGTTTATAATATAATGACAGTACTGACGTTTCAAAATTTTCTAACTATAAAATTATATTTTTTTTCGTCTAAAATTTATTGAATGGAAATAAAAATTAAATAAAGACCTAAGTACATAAATATTAAATATTCTTTAAAATTTTAATACACAAAAATAACGTTTATTACAAAATATAAATTATTTAAATTCCTTATTGAAATTTATCGCATGCTAATGTCATATTTTTGAACAATTAAAAGTTTACTATTTTCACAAATTTTTACAAGTTAAATTTCTAGATCAATTTTTTTCTATAAAAGAAATTTTAATTTAAATCTATAAAAGTACACACAGTCCAGTTTTTGGTTCCACCATTAGGTGATTACCATAAACATGGTATTTACCTGTCGTGTCAACCGTTGACGTTTTTCACTATTAATAAGACAATTAGAACTTAAATTTATTGAAAGTCCGTTTGGCCTGATTGATAGAAGTGCGACTTCTGGTTATCAAGGTCGAGGGTTCGATCCCCGAAAAATTAAAAAAAATATTTAAAAAAAATACATAATACCAACTTCGAAAAAATAAATTTGACTACACTTTTCAGACACGCCTTCAGCTATTACGCAACTACTTTCGGTATCGTAATAGCTCCATTACAGAACCGAAATATAAAAATACATTTATTGTTAATTATTATTAAATATTTATTTAGATAATTTATAATTAAATTAACTATATATTGAATATTTTAAAAGTCAATAAAAGTCAAATAAACCTCAATAACATTTTGTCGTGTAACCAACCCTAAACTAGTGATAAATTTATTCTTAACCCTCGTTTCCTTACAAATACGCTGTGTTTAAGTCAAAATTTTTGGGAAACCGTTCACAAAATTGAAAAATGTTTTTAATAAAAGTTATAGCTATTAAAGTAATAAACAAATTATATTAATAACATTTTGTCGTATAACCAACCCCAAACTATTGATAAATTTATTCTCAACCCTCGCTTCCTTATAAATGTGCTGTGTTCTTTTAAAAATTTTTGGGAAACCGTTCACAAAATTGAAAATTGTGTTTAATAAAAGTTATAGCTACTAAAGTAAGAAACAAATTACATTAATAACATTTTGTCGTATAACCAACCCCAAATTATTGATAAATTTATTCTCAACCCTCGTTTCCTTACAAATGTGCTAGTCAAAATTTTTGGGAATCCGTTCACAAAATTGAAAATTGTTTTTAGTAAAAGTTATAGCTATTAAAGTAATAAACAAATTACATTAATAACATTTTGTCGTGTAACCAACCCAAAACTATTGATAAATTTATTCTCAACCCTCGTTTCCTTACAAATGTGCTGTGTTTAAGTCAAAATTTTTGGGAATCCGTTCACAAAATTGAAAATTGTTTTTATTAGAAGTTATAGCTATTAAAGTAATAAACAAATTACCTTAATAACATTTTGTCGTGTAACTAATCCTAAACTAGTGATAAATTTATTCTCAACCCTCGTTTCCTTACAAATACGCTGTGTTTAAGTCAAAATTTTTGGGAATCCGTTCATAAAATTGAAAATTATTTTTAATAAAAGTTATAGCTATTAAAGTAATAAACAAATTACCTTAATAACATTTTGTCGTGTAGCCAATCCTAAACTAGCGATAAATTTATTCTCAACCCTCGCTTCCTTACAAATGTGCTGTGTTTAAGTCAAAATTTTTGGTAAACCGTTCACAAAATTGAAAATTGTTTTTAATAAAAGTTATAGCTATTAAAGTAATAAACAAATTACCTTAATAACATTCTGTCGTGTAACCAACGCTAAACTTGTGATAAATTTATTCTCAACCCTCGTTTCCTTACAAATACGCTGTGTTTAAGTCAAAATTTTTGGGAATCCGTTCATAAAATTGAAAATTGTTTTTAATAAAAGTTATAGCTATTAAAGTAATAAACAAATTACCTTAATAACATTTTGTCGTTTATCTAATCCTAAACTAGCGATAAATTTATTCTCAACCCTCGCTTCCTTACAAATGTGCTGTGTTTAAGTCAAAATTTTTGGTAAACCGTTCACAAAATTGAAAATTGTTTTTAATAAAAGTTATAGCTATTAAAGTAATAAAGAAATTACCTTAATAACATTTTGTCGTGTAACCAACGCTAAACTAGTGATAAATTTATTCTCAACCCTCGTTTCCTTACAAATACGCTGTGTGTAAGTCAAAATTTTTGGGAATCCGTTCATAAAATTGAAAATTATTTTTAATAAAAGTTATAGCTATTAAAGTAATAAACAAATTACCTTAATAACATTTTGTCGTGTAACTAATCCTAAACTAGTGATAAATTTATTCTCAACCCTCGTTTCCTTACAAATACGCTGTGTTTAAGTCAAAATTTTTGGGAATCCGTTCATAAAATTGAAAATTATTTTTAATAAAAGTTATAGCTATTAAAGTAATAAACAAATTACCTTAATAACATTTTGTCGTGTAGCCAATCCTAAACTAGCGATAAATTTATTCTCAACCCTCGCTTCCTTACAAATGTGCTGTGTTTAAGTCAAAATTTTTGGTAAACCGTTCACAAAATTGAAAATTGTTTTTAATAAAAGTTATAGCTATTAAAGTAATAAACAAATTACCTTAATAACATTCTGTCGTGTAACCAACGCTAAACTTGTGATAAATTTATTCTCAACCCTCGTTTCCTTACAAATACGCTGTGTTTAAGTCAAAATTTTTGGGAATCCGTTCATAAAATTGAAAATTGTTTTTAATAAAAGTTATAGCTATTAAAGTAATAAACAAATTACCTTAATAACATTTTGTCGTTTATCTAATCCTAAACTAGCGATAAATTTATTCTCAACCCTCGCTTCCTTACAAATGTGCTGTGTTTAAGTCAAAATTTTTGGTAAACCGTTCACAAAATTGAAAATTGTTTTTAATAAAAGTTATAGCTATTAAAGTAATAAACAAATTACCTTAATAACATTCTGTCGTGTAACCAACGCTAAACTTGTGATAAATTTATTCTCAACCCTCGTTTCCTTACAAATACGCTGTGTTTAAGTCAAAATTTTTGGGAATCCGTTCATAAAATTGAAAATTGTTTTTAATAAAAGTTATAGCTATTAAAGTAATAAACAAATTACCTTAATAACATTTTGTCGTTTATCTAATCCTAAACTAGCGATAAATTTATTCTCAACCCTCGCTTCCTTACAAATGTGCTGTGTTTAAGTCAAAATTTTTGGTAAACCGTTCACAAAATTGAAAATTGTTTTTAATAAAAGTTATAGCTATTAAAGTAATAAAGAAATTACCTTAATAACATTTTGTCGTGTAACCAACGCTAAACTAGTGATAAATTTATTCTCAACCCTCGTTTCCTTACAAATACGCTGTGTGTAAGTCAAAATTTTTGGGAATCCGTTCATAAAATTGAAAATTATTTTTAATAAAAGTTATAGCTATTAAAGTAATAAACAAATTACCTTAATAACATTTTGTCGTGTAACTAATCCTAAACTAGTGATAAATTTATTCTCAACCCTCGTTTCCTTACAAATACGCTGTGTTTAAGTCAAAATTTTTGGGAATCCGTTCATAAAATTGAAAATTATTTTTAATAAAAGTTATAGCTATTAAAGTAATAAACAAATTACCTTAATAACATTTTGTCGTGTAGCCAATCCTAAACTAGCGATAAATTTATTCTCAACCCTCGCTTCCTTACAAATGTGCTGTGTTTAAGTCAAAATTTTTGGTAAACCGTTCACAAAATTGAAAATTGTTTTTAATAAAAGTTATAGCTATTAAAGTAATAAACAAATTACCTTAATAACATTCTGTCGTGTAACCAACGCTAAACTTGTGATAAATTTATTCTCAACCCTCGTTTCCTTACAAATACGCTGTGTTTAAGTCAAAATTTTTGGGAATCCGTTCATAAAATTGAAAATTGTTTTTAATAAAAGTTATAGCTATTAAAGTAATAAACAAATTACCTTAATAACATTTTGTCGTTTATCTAATCCTAAACTAGCGATAAATTTATTCTCAACCCTCGCTTCCTTACAAATGTGCTGTGTTTAAGTCAAAATTTTTGGTAAACCGTTCACAAAATTGAAAATTGTTTTTAATAAAAGTTATAGCTATTAAAGTAATAAAGAAATTACCTTAATAACATTTTGTCGTGTAACCAACGCTAAACTAGTGATAAATTTATTCTCAACCCTCGTTTCCTTACAAATACGCTGTGTGTAAGTCAAAATTTTTGGGAATCCGTTCATAAAATTGAAAATTATTTTTAATAAAAGTTATAGCTATTAAAGTAATAAACAAATTACCTTAATAACATTTTGTCGTGTAGCCAATCCTAAACTAGCGATAAATTTATTCTCAACCCTCGCTTCCTTACAAATGTGCTGTGTTTAAGTCAAAATTTTTGATAAACCGTTCACAAAATTGAAAATTGTTTTTAATAAAAGTTATAGCTATTAAAGTAATAAACAAATTACCTTAATAACATTTTGTCGTGTAACCAACGCTAAACTAGTGATAAATTTATTCTCAACCCTCGTTTCCTTACAAATACGCTGTGTTTAAGTCAAAATTTTTGGGAATCCGTTCATAAAATTGAAAATTGTTTTTAATAAAAGTTATAGCTATTAAAGTAATAAACAAATTACCTTAATAACATTTTGTCGTGTAACTAATCCTAAACTAGCGATAAATTTATTCTCAACCCTCGCTTCCTTACAAATGTGCTGTGTTTAAGTCAAAATTTTTGGTAAACCGTTCACAAAATTGAAAATTGTTTTTAATAAAAGTTATAGCTATTAAAGTAATAAAGAAATTACCTTAATAACATTTTGTCGTGTAACCAACGCTAAACTAGTGATAAATTTATTCTCAACCCTCGCTTCCTTACAAATGTGCTGTGTTTAAGTCAAATTTTTGGTAAACCGTTCACAAAATTGAAAATTGTTTTTAATAAAAGTTATAGCTATTAAAGTAATAAACAAATTACTTTAATAACATTTTGTCGTGTAACCAACCCCAAATTAGTGATAAATTTATTCTCTTGAATTTTTGTAAAAATAAGAAAAATGACTCACTTGAAATGAGGCACCAAGAATGTGTAAAATATACTTGAAAGGTTGGTGGTTATTTCATAAAGAAAAAAGTTTTCTTTTATTTATGAGGAAATTGTCTTAATCGTACGAAGATAGCAAAAACAACAATAAAATGGAAACGCATTTAATTTCTTTTCCTTGTTAAAGAAAAATTTAACCTCAAATTGAGGACCTACTGTAATAGAAAATTAAATCACATATTATTTTTATTAATTGAATTAGTTAAGAATTTTAGGTTGGTTAATACCTTATTTTTGTTTCTTAAATTAATATGTAGGCATTGTCACGTTTTTAGTATATTTGTATTTTTAAACGAACCATGACAGAATATGCTGACAAAGGGGACTGTTCATGTGTTCATGGTATAAGATTTGTTTTGCTCATTCTCTGTTTGGCATTAGTAAACGAATGTTTAAAAGAATGTTTGTTTTAAGAGATCCTGAAATATTTTATAATTGTAATAACTAATAAGTTATTTTATCATTATTCTCATCTGATACATCTAAATGGATAATTAATAATACTGTGAATGTTTAAGTTTTATAATATGTTTTAAATAAAACATTGATTATTATTGTGGCGTATTAATAAATTAATTAAATAAAAATTCTATAACACTACCTCGTTTTTCCTGTTTCCTTTTCTTTATCGTTTTTTCCTGTTTCGCTGCTAATTATCGGCATCTCAGGATATTCCAGCAGCTTCCTAAAATGAAGTAAAAATCATTTTAATTACGAATTAAAATTACAAAATTAGCAAAAATGTTCACCTTTTAAAGTGCAGATTTTAACCAAACTTGTAAGAAGATTATTCACACTATTACAAATCAATTATCTAACAATCTAAAACGTAATAATAATTAATTGTCTTTAAAACGTGAATGAACTTGTTTATGAAATAACGACGAATAATAGTACGCAGCAAGCGGCGTATGTTTAAAACAAAATTTGTTTTATTTATCGCAAAATGGTTCGATCGTCACATCGTCACATTTCTTTATCAACACCTGTGCACGTGCACTTTGCTATTGGAAGTTTTAAATTTTGTATTTTACCAATTTAATAATTTAAATATTGATTTTAGTAGGGTAAATATAAATAAATATTGACGCAAGGGTGGATACACTAAAAAAATAATTTTTAATGTTGTTCCAGATTATAGGGCGAAAATATAAAAAATTGTAAAATACGAGGAACTTTTTCCTGTTGTATTTTTTTGTGTACTTCTTTAAAAGTTTATAGTTTAAAACTTTCATTTAGAAGATATCAAATTAAATTTTAATAAAAAAAAAATATGAAATTATAATATTTTACGGACTGGAAAAAGTAGAGTCAAAATTAAATTCTCCTGGAAAAAAAAGGTGGAGAAGCCTAGCCTAGACCTGTAAAAGTTTTAATAATTTTGGGTTTCTTTTGAATTTGTTGTGAGATTAATTATATCTTTCCTTAAGGCAGTAATATTTTTTTGCGATTTTTTTTCCTTGTTTGTTTCCCATTTGACGTGCACACGTGGTAAATAAAATTGAGTTTCTGCAGTCAAAATTATACTGCAGTAATTAGAAAAAAAGCACGAATTTGGGGCCTAGCAAATTCAACTCACAATGTAGTACGTAATTAAACTTAGAATTAAACTTTAATTAATTAGTGCCTCTATACTACATACATACTACTTGCGATAAATTTGGGAAACTTGCATATGTCAATTTTTTCTTTATCGTGGACTTTAACATCGAATATACCTTCCATAATAATGTTGAGGCCTTCACTGTTTTAGCCCTTTCATCAAAATAAGCCAGTAGAATGTTTTCTGAAACTTTACTGACCTTTTTTTGTGTACGTCACTGAATAAAGTGATTGTATGTTTTTTCGTACAGCAGTTTTGATTTTGGGGGAAGAAGATTCGCGATCACAGAGTTTGGGACTTCAGATATTTCTGGAGGTGTGCTAGTGAACGATTCAACCTCGCTGCCCATAATGATATTTAATAGATAATCAATATGAGCAAAACTACCCAAACAGACACAAACTGAACACGCTTAGTAAAAGCGGTTCAGTGCATCATCTTTTGGATCACTACAAACCCGAAATAACACAGAGCTAAGGTCGAAAATTGAATAAACCCAGAATTGAAACTGCTGGGGATTGATTCACATTTCGAAGAAGGTTCTGAAAAATTGTAGCCCATAACAATATTTTTGTTTTTAGGTTTTACTATATCGTTATCAAATGCGAGGGGATTGGGAAAAACGCTACTTTAAAAAAAAAACTGGACGAGTTAGGGGGAGTACGTGTGACGCACAAAGACGTCAAAAACGTCCACTACCCCCCTAACTCAAAAAAACTTATGGTTGTGGGACGCCCACACGGCTCGTAAGTAATGGAGCGTGTAACTCATACCTATATTTTTGAAGAGGGCGCCAGAAGCGAGTGTTATGTCATTCGTTTATCCCCTAATGTTCTTAATATATTTTTATGTATAAACATTACAAATCACCTGTGTTAAAACTTTCCAAAATAATCACTTTTTTATGATTTCGACATAATTTGGACAAATCACTTATTGAGCCCTTTAACTTTATTGCCTTTATCCATAATTTTTGGTTTTTAGGATCTTTCGGAAGGCGACGAACCTCTTCATTATTGCAATCATAAACACAACAACTAATTTTGATATACAAAAACATAGGTTTGAGTTACAGCGAATTTAAAATTTTTTTTAGTCGTGTAGTGCTCATCAATCACTACATTTTAAATTTCAATTTATTAACTTTAATCTCTAAAAACTTATTTTTTGCAATTTTAAATTGAAATTAAAGTCAACTTTTCAGTTGTCAGTTTTAATATTGAAACTATGATCCTTTTTTTTTACTGTTTTAAAACAGTGAAAAAATTACTTTATTTCACTAATTTTTCTTGATTTAGAAACATCAAAGCAACTTCGGGGGCAGAGGCTCAAACCATGCGGGCCTGCGAGCGCCTCGGCTATAAGGCGTATAGCCAGGAGATCGCAGACGTAGAAGGCGAACTACGCCGTTATAAATTAGGTATGTATATGATCGTGTAACGTGTTTCTTCCTCATTTACAGCTTCAGAATCCGAGAAGAAATATGTCATTATTATACAGGGTGTTCCAGTTTTATTGTAGGAAACTTCGGAAATGGGTAAAACATCGAAAACAAATGCTAAAATTCCTAATCAACATATATGCCAAATACGGCATATTGTTATGGAAAACAAGCGAATGATGAAATAAACGAATGAATTAGACTGATTTGTAAAAATGATTTTAAAGTTTAGGAAGGTAGTTGTTATTATTAACTAATTAATGTTGCAATGTGCAACGTGTGGCGTAACATTATATTTATTGAAAATATGTCATTGATCTCTTGTATCTACGGCCCTGTAGAAGACATTACTTTTATTGGTGAAGTCGAAGAAAGAGCACTTTGAATTTCATAAGTGTTTGTTTTTGATGTTTTACCCATTTCCGAAGTTTCCGAGAATAAAGCTGGGACACCCTGTATAATATGTAATGTATTCAATCGTATGTTATTTTGACTTATTACAACAAAACCTAAATGATTCCAATTAACAATCCAGATAAAGAGGAAAAGAGGTAATTTCGCATTTCTTGGAAATACTCATATGAAATTTAATTAAAAACTAGCGGAATGCTACGAAAATCTTCCAGAATTGTAAGCAAACATCCGAAACACTCGAAAGTCCTTCGGAATTCTTTACTTTCGAAATTCCAGTGACCAGTGTACACTTTTTTTTCTAATAAATTTGCCCCTCGGTTATTATACCCTACCATGAGGCCACATGTTTTTGACTGATGTTCAATTATTTTAAAACGATACACTAATAAATTAAGGTTTTAAACAACATAAGTACATCGCTCTCTCTATTATACAAGGTGTTTCCTATGAACGCGTCATAACTTCAGGAGCTTTTAGAAGAACTCAAAAAAATACGTTTGACCTCAATTTTCTTATACCCAAAGTTCCTCCTTTCAGAGATAGAGTGTGTGTTTTAGCTGAAAATTTAAAATTTTTAAAAATTTATTGTGGGGAAACGAAAGCAGTTGAGGAAATAATTTTTGTAAGAATGCTTATGTATTTTTTAAGTCTATGAGAGAGATGTGGTACTTTTGTTTTTTAACTGCCAAGATGGCGGATTCAAGATGGCGCTCATGGAAATATTAGTTGGATTGCAATAAAATTTTGGATACTTGGGCTTCTCGCAATTTCTTCGGCAAATCTGAGATATTAGAAATTCGAAATTAAAATTTTTTTTTTCGAATTTGATAAAAATTATGTTGTAGGTACCTACTTTCTAATATTGGCTTTCAAATTATCGAAACAGATTTTCAAAATTTTATGTAGAAATTAAAATAGAGCTGCTGTTTGAAAATAATTATATCGGTAGGTAGGTACTGTTTTCCGAATCAAATGAATTTAATTTATTCATGTAAGTGTATTTTTATTACTAGGTGAAATTTTGAAAATCTGGCCCGATAGTTCGAAAGTCAGTGTTAGAAAGTATACCTACAATGTAATTTTCATCAAATTCGGTTAAAAAAAATTCCGCCTGTGCAATTTTTTTTTTAATTTTGAAATTCTAATATCAGACTTGCCGACGATATTTGCAAGAAATCCATGTATCTCACTAATATTTCGATGAGCGCCATCTTGAATCCGCCATCTTGGCAGTTAAAAATCAAAAGTACCATATCTATCTCACAGACTTAAAAAAATACATAAGCATTCTCACAAAATTAATTTTCCCAACTGCTTTCGTTTTCCCACAATAAATTTTTAAAAATTTTTCAATTTCAGCTAAAACACACTTGTATCTCTGAAAGGAGGAACTTTCGGTATAAGAAAACTGAGGTCAAACTACTTCTTTTGAGTTCTTCTAACAGTTCCTGAAGTTGTGACGCGTTCATAGGAAACATCCTGTATACAATTACAAGCTATTTGGTTTCCTTTTTAAGAAATGTTGTATAGCATTTATTTAGCTTGATTCACAATTTTGAATAATTAAATAAAAATTATAATTTACAGATTATCGTGACCTCGTGGGCCCGCTGGACGAGCCTCCGAAAAAACTGGGAGTAAGTACATTAAACGTTTCTTTAATAAGATGTCGATAAAGTTACACTTAGTGTTTAGATTAGTTGCCGGTTCTGCAATTAATATTTTTGTTGTCCTTCCCAAATCGGGCGTAACTCCGTCTGGTTAGAAGGAGGGCTTTGGGCAATAAACGCACTAAATTAAAGCCTTGAAGATTTTGATTTTTTATACTTTAATTAAAATAAACACTTTTAAGAACACGTACAAGATTAGTTTTTTAACGTCACCCTTTTACAAAGTTTTGTTCATTACTGATTACAAAGATACAAAAACCCCCATTCCAAGTACCCAAAAACGCAAGGGTAAAGAGTGGGGCGCAAAACACCACCAAAGAAACGGATAAGTGATAAAAATGACGTACCACTTAGTATAGGGACATTCTAAGAATAATTCTGGGTTAAAATTCTTGATATTTTTAAATGTT
Source organism: Malthinus seriepunctatus (assembly GCA_963924605.1). Lineage (NCBI taxonomy): Eukaryota > Metazoa > Arthropoda > Insecta > Coleoptera > Cantharidae > Malthinus > Malthinus seriepunctatus. The sequence goes on from OZ004600.1 coordinate 131,036,281, forward strand.
GTATCGTGCTCTCTGTATAGTCTCAGGAACAATTAAAAAAATACATTTACGCATTTATTCAATTTTAAGATAATAAAAAAGTGATTATAAACTGTTAAATAAAGGCTAATAAAAGACAACATGTCAGGAAAGCACCGTTTATTTTAAACAATTAATTATATATTAAACAATTAGGCAATTCGCCCTAAACAGAAGTTTTCAATCGAAACTTCCGTTCAGGGCGAATTGCCTAAATGTTAAATATAATAATTAATTGTTTATCTTCATTCTCACCCTACAAGTGTAGCTTAAGATCTTTATAAACAGTTTATATTTTACTCAAAGACGTTCTGCAAAGAATATTTAAAGACTTTTCTTCAGTTGCAACGTTTCGACAATAATTTATTTATCTTTTTCAGGCTATAATATAATCAATTAGTATCACCTTTTGCAATCAATTATTATTAATATATAATATAATTGAAACGATATTTTACATAGTTTTTTATTTTGCATCATCTAAAAATATTTATAATTATACAGGGTGATGCATAGCTCAGCTACATAATATGTGAAATTTTTTTTTAAATGTGACACAAAGAAAATTCACGTCTAATTTTTACACACTGTTTATTAAAAACACTACTATAGTTTCACCCTCACGGGCATTTTCAAGTGAATGAAACTTGAAAATGCCCGTGAGGGTGAAACTATAGTAGTGTTTTTAATAAACAGTGTGTAAAAATTAGACGTGAATTTTCTTTCTTTTTTATTTATTATAAAAAAATAATTTTTTTTGTTCTAGAGACGGAAAAAAGTAGTTGAAGAAGTAAGTACATATTCGTCTAATAACCAGAAAATTGGTTCAAAAATTATTTATTTTTTAGAATTTCGAAGTAGAAGATCAACTCCCCCCGCCCCTGGCGACCTCAACCCCCCTCCCCGAAAGGGCTGTAAGTTTAAAACATTATTTTATTTCATATTTCTCTTTTTTATTTTCTTCTAAATATGTATGAACAAAAAAAATAATGATTTTTTGTGCCGTTTGGATATTTTTAAAATGCGAGAAAAATATAATTAATTTCAAGAAGTTAGATATATACTAATTTTGTTTAGTTGTCAAAACGTTCTATTATTATTTTTTTTATTGTTGGGAGGATTTTTACAAGGCCCAATTTCTCCAAAAATTTTTTATGTAACATATTAACATTTTTATACTGCCATTTAGACAATTGATTAACGCATCCAAACCACGAGAAAAAAGTAGGTTCTTCAGCATGTAGGTACCTACTAGACATTTGATTAAAAATTCATACCTTAACAAAAATAACAATAGAAATAAAAATTACTGCTAATTACGAGAAAAAATATCTTATGTTATAAATTTTTTGTTTTCAGTCCAACGAGGGCGAGGGCAAGGGCGAGGGCGAGCTGAGCGAGGGAGAGTCCGGAGACATTGTAAGTACCTAACTACTCTTATTGATTGGGTACTTTTTGAGACACGTGTATAGCGCCTTTAAAGCACTAGCGACGTTAAAAGAACCCCGCTTCGCGTCGTGCTCTTAAACTCGTCGTTACATGCTTTAAAGGTTTACTTATACACTTGTATCGTAATATACTATATTGTTAACGTTTTGTCCATTTATATGTTGCGCCATTTTCAAGAAGTTAGATATATATTAATTTTGTTTAGTTGTCAAAACGTTTTATTATTTAATAATAATTTTTTTTTATTGTTGGGAGGATTTTTACAAGGCCCAATTTCTCCAAAATTTTTTATGTAACATATTAACATTTTTATACTGCCATTTAGACAATTGATTAACGCATCCAAACCACGAGAAAAAAGTAGGTTCTTCAGCATGTAGGTACCTACTAGACATTTGATTAAAAATTCATACCTTAACAAAAATAACAATAGAAATAAAAATTACTGCTAATTACGAGAAAAAATATCTTATGTTATAAATTTTTTGTTTTCAGTCCAGCAGCTCCAGCCAGGGGGAGTCAGGAGAGATTGTAAGTACCTAACTACTCTTATTGATTGGGTACTTTTTGAGACACGTGTATAGCGCCTTTAAAGCACTAGCGACGTTAAAAGAACCCCGCTTCATTTTTCGTTTTTCGAAAAACTTTCATTTAGAAGATATCAAATTAAATTTTAATAAAAAAAAAATATGAAATTATAATATTTTACGGACTGGAAAAAGTAGAGTCAAAATTAAATTCTCCTGGAAAAAAAAGGTGGAGAAGCCTAGCCTAGACCTGTAAAAGTTTTAATAATTTTGGGTTTCTTTTGAATTTGTTGTGAGATTAATTATATCTTTCCTTAAGGCAGTAATATTTTTTTGCGATTTTTTTTCCTTGTTTGTTTCCCATTTGACGTGCACACGTGGTAAATAAAATTGAGTTTCTGCAGTCAAAATTATACTGCAGTAATTAGAAAAAAAGCACGAATTTGGGGCCTAGCAAATTCAACTCACAATGTAGTACGTAATTAAACTTAGAATTAAACTTTAATTAATTAGTGCCTCTATACTACATACATACTACTTGCGATAAATTTGGGAAACTTGCATATGTCAATTTTTTCTTTATCGTGGACTTTAACATCGAATATACCTTCCATAATAATGTTGAGGCCTTCACTGTTTTAGCCCTTTCATCAAAATAAGCCAGTAGAATGTTTTCTGAAACTTTACTGACCTTTTTTTGTGTACGTCACTGAATAAAGTGATTGTATGTTTTTTCGTACAGCAGTTTTGATTTTGGGGGAAGAAGATTCGCGATCACAGAGTTTGGGACTTCAGATATTTCTGGAGGTGTGCTAGTGAACGATTCAACCTCGCTGCCCATAATGATATTTAATAGATAATCAATATGAGCAAAACTACCCAAACAGACACAAACTGAACACGCTTAGTAAAAGCGGTTCAGTGCATCATCTTTTGGATCACTACAAACCCGAAATAACACAGAGCTAAGGTCGAAAATTGAATAAACCCAGAATTGAAACTGCTGGGGATTGATTCATATTTCGAAGAAGGTTCTGAAAAATTGTAGCCCATAACAATATTTTTGTTTTTAGGTTCTACTATCTCGTTATCAAGTGTTTGGGTAATGGGAACAATGCAGTATTAAAAAAAAAACTAGACGAGCTAGGGGGGGTACGTGTGACGCACAAAGACGTCAGAAGTGTCCACTACCCCCCTGACGCCAGAAAACTTATGATCGTAGGACGCCCACACGGCTCGTAAGTAATGGAGCGTGTAACTCATACCTATATTTTTGAAGAGGGCGCCAGAAGCGAGTGTTATGTCATTCGTTTATCCCCTAATGTTCTTAATATATTTTTATGTATAAACATTACAAATCACCTGTGTTAAAACTTTCCAAAATAATCACTTTTTTATGATTTCGACATAATTTGGACAAATCACTTATTGAGCCCTTTAAGTTTATTGCCTTTATCCATAATTTTTGGTTTTTAGGATCTTTCGGAAGGCGACGAACCTCTTCATTATTGCAATCATAAACACAACAACTAATTTTGATATACAATAGTATACAAAAACATAGGTTTGAGTTACAGCGAATTTAAAATTTTTTTTAGTCGTGTAGTGCTCATCAATCACTACATTTTAAATTTCAATTTATTAACTTTAATCTCTAAAAACTTATTTTTTGCAATTTTAAATTGAAATTAAAGTCAACTTTTCAGTTGTCAGTTTTAATATTGAAACTATGATCCTTTTTTTTACTGTTTTAAAACAGTGAAAAAATTACTTTATTTCACTAATTTTTCTTGATTTAGAAACATGAAAACTATCCGGGCCTGCGAGCGCCTGGGATACACGCCGTATAGCCAGGAGGTGGCAGAAGGCGAAGGGCAAATAAACCGGTTTAAATTAGGTATGTATATGATCGTGTAACGTGTTTCTTCCTCATTTACAGCTTCAGAATCCGAGAAGAAATATGTCATTATTATACAGGGTGTTCCAGTTTTATTGTAGGAAACTTCGGAAATGGGTAAAACATCGAAAACAAATGCTAAAATTCCTAATCAACATATATGCCAAATACGGCATATTGTTATGGAAAACAAGCGAATGATGAAATAAACGAATGAATTAGACTGATTTGTAAAAATGATTTTAAAGTTTAGGAAGGTAGTTGTTATTATTAACTAATTAATGTTGCAATGTGCAACGTGTGGCGTAACATTATATTTATTGAAAATATGTCATTGATCTCTTGTATCTACGGCCCTGTAGAAGACATTACTTTTATTGGTGAAGTCGAAGAAAGAGCGCTTTGAATTTCATAAGTGTTTGTTTTTGATGTTTTACCCATTTCCGAAGTTTCCGAGAATAAAGCTGGGACACCCTGTATAATATGTAATGTATTCAATCGTATGTTATTTTGACTTATTACAACAAAACCTAAATGATTCCAATTAACAATCCAGATAAAGAGGAAAAGAGGTAATTTCGCATTTCTTGGAAATACTCATATGAAATTTAATTAAAAACTAGCGGAATGCTACGAAAATCTTCCAGAATTGTAAGCAAACATCCGAAACACTCGAAAGTCCTTCGGAATTCTTTACTTTCGAAATTCCAGTGACCAGTGTACACTTTTTTTTCTAATAAATTTGCCCCTCGGCTATTATACCCTACCATGAGGCCACATGTTTTTGACTGATGTTCAATTATTTTAAAACGATACACTAATAAATTAAGGTTTTAAACAACATAAGTACATCGCTCTCTCTATTATACAAGGTGTTTCCTATGAACGCGTCATAACTTCAGGAGCTTTTAGAAGAACTCAAAAAAATACGTTTGACCTCAATTTTCTTATACCCAAAGTTCCTCCTTTCAGAGATAGAGTGTGTGTTTTAGCTGAAAATTTAAAATTTTTAAAAATTTATTGTGGGGAAACGAAAGCAGTTGAGGAAATAATTTTTGTAAGAATGCTTATGTATTTTTTAAGTCTATGAGAGAGATGTGGTACTTTTGTTTTTTAACTGCCAAGATGGCGGATTCAAGATGGCGCTCATGGAAATATTAGTTGGATTGCAATAAAATTTTGGATACTTGGGCTTCTCGCAATTTCTTCGGCAAATCTGAGATATTAGAAATTCGAAATTAAAATTTTTTTTTTCGAATTTGATAAAAATTATGTTGTAGGTACCTACTTTCTAATATTGGCTTTCAAATTATCGAAACAGATTTTCAAAATTTTATGTAGAAATTAAAATAGAGCTGCTGTTTGAAAATAATTATATCGGTAGGTAGGTACTGTTTTCCGAATCAAATGAATTTAATTTATTCATGTAAGTGTATTTTTATTACTAGGGGAAATTTTGAAAATCTGGCCCGATAGTTCGAAAGTCAGTGTTAGAAAGTATACCTACAATGTAATTTTCATCAAATTCGGTTAAAAAAAATTCTGCCTGTGCAATTTTTTTTTTAATTTTGAAATTCTAATATCAGACTTGCCGACGATATTTGCAAGAAATCCATGTATCTCACTAATATTTCGATGAGCGCCATCTTGAATCCGCCATCTTGGCAGTTAAAAATCAAAAGTACCATATCTATCTCACAGACTTAAAAAAATACATAAGCATTCTCACAAAATTAATTTTCCCAACTGCTTTCGTTTTCCCACAATAAATTTTTAAAAATTTTTCAATTTCAGCTAAAACACACTTGTATCTCTGAAAGGAGGAACTTTCGGTATAAGAAAACTGAGGTCAAACTACTTCTTTTGAGTTCTTCTAACAGTTCCTGAAGTTGTGACGCGTTCATAGGAAACATCCTGTATACAATTACAAGCTATTTGGTTTCCTTTTTAAGAAATGTTGTTCAGCATTTATTTAGCTTGATTCACAATTTTGAATAATTAAATAAAAATTATAATTTACAGATTATCGTGACCTCATGGGCCCGGTGGACGAGCCCCCGAAAAAACTGGGAGTAAGTACATTAAACGTTTCTTTAATAAGATGTCGATAAAGTTACACTTAGTATAGGCACATTCTAAGAATAATTCTGGGTTAAAATTCTTGATATTTTTAAATGTTGTATCGTGCTCTCTGTATAGTCTCAGGAACAATTAAAAAAATACATTTACGCATTTATTCAATTTTAAGATAATAAAAAAGTGATTATAAACTGTTAAATAAAGGCTAATAAAAGACAACATGTCAGGAAAGCACCGTTTATTTTAAACAATTAATTATATATTAAACAATTAGGCAATTCGCCCTAAACAGAAGTTTTCAATCGAAACTTCCGTTCAGGGCGAATTGCCTAAATGTTAAATATAATAATTAATTGTTTATCTTCATTCTCACCCTACAAGTGTAGCTTAAGATCTTTATAAACAGTTTATATTTTACTCAAAGACGTTCTGCAAAGAATATTTAAAGACTTTTCTTCAGTTGCAACGTTTCGACAATAATTTATTTATCTTTTTCAGGCTATAATATAATCAATTAGTATCACCTTTTGCAATCAATTATTATTAATATACAGTGTGTCCCCAGATGGACCTAACTATACTTGTGAACTTCTTTATTTTTCATTTTTAGAGAAAAAGTCATTCTTTATAAAGAGTTTTGCTTCTTCTGAAAAGTCCTTTGCCATAATCAAAATGTCTATATAACATACAGGGTGTCTAAAAAATAGGGAAACGTTAAATTGTGATAAGAGTAAAGTACTAGTTCTGTGAGAAAAAATTAAAAATGTTAGAGGAAAAAGTTGTTTCTAATGATAATAGGAGCTCAGATATGAAATTTAAGTATTGTATCTCAAAGTTGATATTTTTTACTTTTTTAATGAAGCACGTCGAGGGGCTGACCGTATTCAGGCTTATCTTTTGGGAATAAGCTATTTGAGTGCTGGCGAACACGAAAATCTGGTTGGCTGCCCAAAGCATTGGCTTAAGGCCTCAGAACTGTTAATAATAAACTTATAATTGGTGAGGAAGGGGGAGGAGGGCGAGAAACCCACCTGAGAGGAATGCCAAAGTAAAATCTTACTTTTTATGTAAAAACTAGTTACTTTACCAATGAGCAACCCAAATACCGTTTATGAGTTACGAGTTTATGTGTAGCATAAAGACGTTAATTTCAGAACGGCTGCTACGCTCTCAGAGCCACTCTAGAGAGCAGCCAATTTTTCTTTTTCGATTTTTTTAAGAATATGTAAAAATAACAAAGTTGCTTCCCGAATGCTCTCATAATTCTTTCTTTTTTTCTTCTCTAACAATTTCATTGAAGGATCCTGAAGCCTTAAGTCAGTACTTTGGATAGCCAGCCATATTTTTGTGTTAGCCAACACTCAAATAGCTTACTCCCAAAAGATGGACCTGAATACGATCACCCCCATTTTTCTTCCTCATCGTAGTCTAGTAAGAAATATTAATTTATACAGAAAATCTACGAGTATCATCGATGTTATTATTGTTTGTGTTCATGTTTTAAATCACTAAATTATGCATTTTAGTAAAGTTTATACAATTATAGTGCTGAACTTTTATAAACGATAGGGCAATGACGACTAGGGCTGGGAAAAATATCGATATATCGATATTTTTATCGATATATCGACTAGTCGATGTTTTTAAAAAAATATCGATATATCAATATTTCGATATACCGATAAAAATATCGATATATCGATAAAAATATCGATATATCGATATTTTTCCCAGCCCTAGTCGTCATTGCCCTATCGTTTATAAAAGTTCAGCACTATACTACTGCTTTTATTTTAAAGAAGTCAAAAATATCAACTTTGAGATACAATACTTAAAATTCATATCTGAGTTCCTATTATCATTAGAAACAACTTTTTCCTCTAACATTTTTAATTTTTTCTCACAGAACTAGTACTTTACTCTTATCACAATTTAACGTTTCCCTATTTTTTAGACACCCTGTATGTTATATCGACATTTTGATTATGGCAAAAGACTTTTCAGAAGAAGCAAAACTCGTTATAAAGAATGACTTTTTCTCTAAAAATGAAAAATGAAGAAGTTCACAAGTATAGTTAGGTCCATCTGGGGACACACTGTATAATATAATTGAAACGATATTTTACATAGTTTTTTATTTTGCATCATCTAAAAATATTTATAATTATACAGGGTGATGCATAGCTCAGCTACATAATATGTGAAATTTTTTTTTAAATGTGACACAAAGAAAATTCACGTCTAATTTTTACACACTGTTTATTAAAAACACTACTATAGTTTCACCCTCACGGGCATTTTCAAGTGAATGAAACTTGAAAATGCCCGTGAGGGTGAAACTATAGTAGTGTTTTTAATAAACAGTGTGTAAAAATTAGACGTGAATTTTCTTTCTTTTTTATTTATTATAAAAAAATAATTTTTTTTGTTCTAGAGACGGAAAAAAGTAGTTGAAGAAGTAAGTACATATTCGTCTAATAACCAGAAAATTGGTTCAAAAATTATTTATTTTTTAGAATTTCGAAGTAGAAGATCAACTCCCCCCGCCCCTGGCGACCTCAACCCCCCTCCCCGAAAGGGCTGTAAGTTTAAAACATTATTTTATTTCATATTTCTCTTTTTTATTTTCTTCTAAATATGTATGAACAAAAAAAATAATGATTTTTTGTGCCGTTTGGATATTTTTAAAATGCGAGAAAAATATAATTAATTTCAAGAAGTTAGATATATACTAATTTTGTTTAGTTGTCAAAACGTTCTATTATTATTTTTTTTATTGTTGGGAGGATTTTTACAAGGCCCAATTTCTCCAAAAATTTTTTATGTAACATATTAACATTTTTATACTGCCATTTAGACAATTGATTAACGCATCCAAACCACGAGAAAAAAGTAGGTTCTTCAGCATGTAGGTACCTACTAGACATTTGATTAAAAATTCATACCTTAACAAAAATAACAATAGAAATAAAAATTACTGCTAATTACGAGAAAAAATATCTTATGTTATAAATTTTTTGTTTTCAGTCCAACGAGGGCGAGGGCAAGGGCGAGGGCGAGCTGAGCGAGGGAGAGTCCGGAGACATTGTAAGTACCTAACTACTCTTATTGATTGGGTACTTTTTGAGACACGTGTATAGCGCCTTTAAAGCACTAGCGACGTTAAAAGAACCCCGCTTCGCGTCGTGCTCTTAAACTCGTCGTTACATGCTTTAAAGGTTTACTTATACACTTGTATCGTAATATACTATATTGTTAACGTTTTGTCCATTTATATGTTGCGCCATTTTCAAGAAGTTAGATATATATTAATTTTGTTTAGTTGTCAAAACGTTTTATTATTTAATAATAATTTTTTTTTATTGTTGGGAGGATTTTTACAAGGCCCAATTTCTCCAAAATTTTTTATGTAACATATTAACATTTTTATACTGCCATTTAGACAATTGATTAACGCATCCAAACCACGAGAAAAAAGTAGGTTCTTCAGCATGTAGGTACCTACTAGACATTTGATTAAAAATTCATACCTTAACAAAAATAACAATAGAAATAAAAATTACTGCTAATTACGAGAAAAAATATCTTATGTTATAAATTTTTTGTTTTCAGTCCAGCAGCTCCAGCCAGGGGGAGTCAGGAGAGATTGTAAGTACCTAACTACTCTTATTGATTGGGTACTTTTTGAGACACGTGTATAGCGCCTTTAAAGCACTAGCGACGTTAAAAGAACCCCGCTTCATTTTTCGTTTTTCGAAAAACTTTCATTTAGAAGATATCAAATTAAATTTTAATAAAAAAAAAATATAAAATTATAATATTTTACGGACTGGAAAAAGTAGAGTCAAAATTAAATTCTCCTGGAAAAAAAAGGTGGAGAAGCCTAGCCTAGACCTGTAAAAGTTTTAATAATTTTGGGTTTCTTTTGAATTTGTTGTGAGATTAATTATATCTTTCCTTAAGGCAGTAATATTTTTTTGCGATTTTTTTTCCTTGTTTGTTTCCCATTTGACGTGCACACGTGGTAAATAAAATTGAGTTTCTGCAGTCAAAATTATACTGCAGTAATTAGAAAAAAAGCACGAATTTGGGGCCTAGCAAATTCAACTCACAATGTAGTACGTAATTAAACTTAGAATTAAACTTTAATTAATTAGTGCCTCTATACTACATACATACTACTTGCGATAAATTTGGGAAACTTGCATATGTCAATTTTTTCTTTATCGTGGACTTTAACATCGAATATACCTTCCATAATAATGTTGAGGCCTTCACTGTTTTAGCCCTTTCATCAAAATAAGCCAGTAGAATGTTTTCTGAAACTTTACTGACCTTTTTTTGTGTACGTCACTGAATAAAGTGATTGTATGTTTTTTCGTACAGCAGTTTTGATTTTGGGGGAAGAAGATTCGCGATCACAGAGTTTGGGACTTCAGATATTTCTGGAGGTGTGCTAGTGAACGATTCAACCTCGCTGCCCATAATGATATTTAATAGATAATCAATATGAGCAAAACTACCCAAACAGACACAAACTGAACACGCTTAGTAAAAGCGGTTCAGTGCATCATCTTTTGGATCACTACAAACCCGAAATAACACAGAGCTAAGGTCGAAAATTGAATAAACCCAGAATTGAAACTGCTGGGGATTGATTCATATTTCGAAGAAGGTTCTGAAAAATTGTAGCCCATAACAATATTTTTGTTTTTAGGTTCTACTATCTCGTTATCAAGTGTTTGGGTAATGGGAACAATGCAGTATTAAAAAAAAAACTAGACGAGCTAGGGGGGGTACGTGTGACGCACAAAGACGTCAGAAGTGTCCACTACCCCCCTGACGCCAGAAAACTTATGATCGTAGGACGCCCACACGGCTCGTAAGTAATGGAGCGTGTAACTCATACCTATATTTTTGAAGAGGGCGCCAGAAGCGAGTGTTATGTCATTCGTTTATCCCCTAATGTTCTTAATATATTTTTATGTATAAACATTACAAATCACCTGTGTTAAAACTTTCCAAAATAATCACTTTTTTATGATTTCGACATAATTTGGACAAATCACTTATTGAGCCCTTTAACTTTATTGCCTTTATCCATAATTTTTGGTTTTTAGGATCTTTCGGAAGGCGACGAACCTCTTCATTATTGCAATCATAAACACAACAACTAATTTTGATATACAATAGTATACAAAAACATAGGTTTGAGTTACAGCGAATTTAAAATTTTTTTTAGTCGTGTAGTGCTCATCAATCACTACATTTTAAATTTCAATTTATTAACTTTAATCTCTAAAAACTTATTTTTTGCAATTTTAAATTGAAATTAAAGTCAACTTTTCAGTTGTCAGTTTTAATATTGAAACTATGATCCTTTTTTTTTACTGTTTTAAAACAGTGAAAAAATTACTTTATTTCACTAATTTTTCTTGATTTAGAAACATGAAAGCAACTTCGGGGGCCGAGGCCAACACTATCCGGGCCTGCGAGCGCCTGGGATACACGCCGTATAGCCAGGAGGTGGCAGAAGGCGAAGGGCAAATAAACCGGTTTAAATTAGGTATGTATATGATCGTGTAACGTGTTTCTTCCTCATTTACAGCTTCAGAATCCGAGAAGAAATATGTCATTATTATACAGGGTGTTCCAGTTTTATTGTAGGAAACTTCGGAAATGGGTAAAACATCGAAAACAAATGCTAAAATTCCTAATCAACATATATGCCAAATACGGCATATTGTTATGGAAAACAAGCGAATGATGAAATAAACGAATGAATTAGACTGATTTGTAAAAATGATTTTAAAGTTTAGGAAGGTAGTTGTTATTATTAACTAATTAATGTTGCAATGTGCAACGTGTGGCGTAACATTATATTTATTGAAAATATGTCATTGATCTCTTGTATCTACGGCCCTGTAGAAGACATTACTTTTATTGGTGAAGTCGAAGAAAGAGCGCTTTGAATTTCATAAGTGTTTGTTTTTGATGTTTTACCCATTTCCGAAGTTTCCGAGAATAAAGCTGGGACACCCTGTATAATATGTAATGTATTCAATCGTATGTTATTTTGACTTATTACAACAAAACCTAAATGATTCCAATTAACAATCCAGATAAAGAGGAAAAGAGGTAATTTCGCATTTCTTGGAAATACTCATATGAAATTTAATTAAAAACTAGCGGAATGCTACGAAAATCTTCCAGAATTGTAAGCAAACATCCGAAACACTCGAAAGTCCTTCGGAATTCTTTACTTTCGAAATTCCAGTGACCAGTGTACACTTTTTTTTCTAATAAATTTGCCCCTCGGCTATTATACCCTACCATGAGGCCACATGTTTTTGACTGATGTTCAATTATTTTAAAACGATACACTAATAAATTAAGGTTTTAAACAACATAAGTACATCGCTCTCTCTATTATACAAGGTGTTTCCTATGAACGCGTCATAACTTCAGGAGCTTTTAGAAGAACTCAAAAAAATACGTTTGACCTCAATTTTCTTATACCCAAAGTTCCTCCTTTCAGAGATAGAGTGTGTGTTTTAGCTGAAAATTTAAAATTTTTAAAAATTTATTGTGGGGAAACGAAAGCAGTTGAGGAAATAATTTTTGTAAGAATGCTTATGTATTTTTTAAGTCTATGAGAGAGATGTGGTACTTTTGTTTTTTAACTGCCAAGATGGCGGATTCAAGATGGCGCTCATGGAAATATTAGTTGGATTGCAATAAAATTTTGGATACTTGGGCTTCTCGCAATTTCTTCGGCAAATCTGAGATATTAGAAATTCGAAATTAAAATTTTTTTTTTCGAATTTGATAAAAATTATGTTGTAGGTACCTACTTTCTAATATTGGCTTTCAAATTATCGAAACAGATTTTCAAAATTTTATGTAGAAATTAAAATAGAGCTGCTGTTTGAAAATAATTATATCGGTAGGTAGGTACTGTTTTCCGAATCAAATGAATTTAATTTATTCATGTAAGTGTATTTTTATTACTAGGGGAAATTTTGAAAATCTGGCCCGATAGTTCGAAAGTCAGTGTTAGAAAGTATACCTACAATGTAATTTTCATCAAATTCGGTTAAAAAAAATTCTGCCTGTGCAATTTTTTTTTTAATTTTGAAATTCTAATATCAGACTTGCCGACGATATTTGCAAGAAATCCATGTATCTCACTAATATTTCGATGAGCGCCATCTTGAATCCGCCATCTTGGCAGTTAAAAATCAAAAGTACCATATCTATCTCACAGACTTAAAAAAATACATAAGCATTCTCACAAAATTAATTTTCCCAACTGCTTTCGTTTTCCCACAATAAATTTTTAAAAATTTTTCAATTTCAGCTAAAACACACTTGTATCTCTGAAAGGAGGAACTTTCGGTATAAGAAAACTGAGGTCAAACTACTTCTTTTGAGTTCTTCTAACAGTTCCTGAAGTTGTGACGCGTTCATAGGAAACATCCTGTATACAATTACAAGCTATTTGGTTTCCTTTTTAAGAAATGTTGTACAGCATTTATTTAGCTTGATTCACAATTTTGAATAATTAAATAAAAATTATAATTTACAGATTATCGTGACCTCGTGGGCCCGGTGGACGAGCCCCCGAAAAAACTGGGAGTAAGTACATTAAACGTTTCTTTAATAAGATGTCGATAAAGTTACACTTAGTATAGGCACATTCTAAGAATAATTCTGGGTTAAAATTCTTGATATTTTTAAATGTTGTATCGTGCTCTCTGTATAGTCTCAGGAACAATTAAAAAAATACATTTACGCATTTATTCAATTTTAAGATAATAAAAAAGTGATTATAAACTGTTAAATAAAGGCTAATAAAAGACAACATGTCAGGAAAGCACCGTTTATTTTAAACAATTAATTATATATTAAACAATTAGGCAATTCGCCCTAAACAGAAGTTTTCAATCGAAACTTCCGTTCAGGGCGAATTGCCTAAATGTTAAATATAATAATTAATTGTTTATCTTCATTCTCACCCTACAAGTGTAGCTTAAGATCTTTATAAACAGTTTATATTTTACTCAAAGACGTTCTGCAAAGAATATTTAAAGACTTTTCTTCAGTTGCAACGTTTCGACAATAATTTATTTATCTTTTTCAGGCTATAATATAATCAATTAGTATCACCTTTTGCAATCAATTATTATTAATATATAATATAATTGAAACGATATTTTACATAGTTTTTTATTTTGCATCATCTAAAAATATTTATAATTATACAGGGTGATGCATAGCTCAGCTACATAATATGTGAAATTTTTTTTTAAATGTGACACAAAGAAAATTCACGTCTAATTTTTACACACTGTTTATTAAAAACACTACTATAGTTTCACCCTCACGGGCATTTTCAAGTGAATGAAACTTGAAAATGCCCGTGAGGGTGAAACTATAGTAGTGTTTTTAATAAACAGTGTGTAAAAATTAGACGTGAATTTTCTTTCTTTTTTATTTATTATAAAAAAATAATTTTTTTTGTTCTAGAGACGGAAAAAAGTAGTTGAAGAAGTAAGTACATATTCGTCTAATAACCAGAAAATTGGTTCAAAAATTATTTATTTTTTAGAATTTCGAAGTAGAAGATCAACTCCCCCCGCCCCTGGCGACCTCAACCCCCCTCCCCGAAAGGGCTGTAAGTTTAAAACATTATTTTATTTCATATTTCTCTTTTTTATTTTCTTCTAAATATGTATGAACAAAAAAAATAATGATTTTTTGTGCCGTTTGGATATTTTTAAAATGCGAGAAAAATATAATTAATTTCAAGAAGTTAGATATATACTAATTTTGTTTAGTTGTCAAAACGTTCTATTATTATTTTTTTTATTGTTGGGAGGATTTTTACAAGGCCCAATTTCTCCAAAAATTTTTTATGTAACATATTAACATTTTTATACTGCCATTTAGACAATTGATTAACGCATCCAAACCACGAGAAAAAAGTAGGTTCTTCAGCATGTAGGTACCTACTAGACATTTGATTAAAAATTCATACCTTAACAAAAATAACAATAGAAATAAAAATTACTGCTAATTACGAGAAAAAATATCTTATGTTATAAATTTTTTGTTTTCAGTCCAACGAGGGCGAGGGCAAGGGCGAGGGCGAGCTGAGCGAGGGAGAGTCCGGAGACATTGTAAGTACCTAACTACTCTTATTGATTGGGTACTTTTTGAGACACGTGTATAGCGCCTTTAAAGCACTAGCGACGTTAAAAGAACCCCGCTTCGCGTCGTGCTCTTAAACTCGTCGTTACATGCTTTAAAGGTTTACTTATACACTTGTATCGTAATATACTATATTGTTAACGTTTTGTCCATTTATATGTTGCGCCATTTTCAAGAAGTTAGATATATATTAATTTTGTTTAGTTGTCAAAACGTTTTATTATTTAATAATAATTTTTTTTTATTGTTGGGAGGATTTTTACAAGGCCCAATTTCTCCAAAATTTTTTATGTAACATATTAACATTTTTATACTGCCATTTAGACAATTGATTAACGCATCCAAACCACGAGAAAAAAGTAGGTTCTTCAGCATGTAGGTACCTACTAGACATTTGATTAAAAATTCATACCTTAACAAAAATAACAATAGAAATAAAAATTACTGCTAATTACGAGAAAAAATATCTTATGTTATAAATTTTTTGTTTTCAGTCCAGCAGCTCCAGCCAGGGGGAGTCAGGAGAGATTGTAAGTACCTAACTACTCTTATTGATTGGGTACTTTTTGAGACACGTGTATAGCGCCTTTAAAGCACTAGCGACGTTAAAAGAACCCCGCTTCATTTTTCGTTTTTCGAAAAACTTTCATTTAGAAGATATCAAATTAAATTTTAATAAAAAAAAAATATGAAATTATAATATTTTACGGACTGGAAAAAGTAGAGTCAAAATTAAATTCTCCTGGAAAAAAAAGGTGGAGAAGCCTAGCCTAGACCTGTAAAAGTTTTAATAATTTTGGGTTTCTTTTGAATTTGTTGTGAGATTAATTATATCTTTCCTTAAGGCAGTAATATTTTTTTGCGATTTTTTTTCCTTGTTTGTTTCCCATTTGACGTGCACACGTGGTAAATAAAATTGAGTTTCTGCAGTCAAAATTATACTGCAGTAATTAGAAAAAAAGCACGAATTTGGGGCCTAGCAAATTCAACTCACAATGTAGTACGTAATTAAACTTAGAATTAAACTTTAATTAATTAGTGCCTCTATACTACATACATACTACTTGCGATAAATTTGGGAAACTTGCATATGTCAATTTTTTCTTTATCGTGGACTTTAACATCGAATATACCTTCCATAATAATGTTGAGGCCTTCACTGTTTTAGCCCTTTCATCAAAATAAGCCAGTAGAATGTTTTCTGAAACTTTACTGACCTTTTTTTGTGTACGTCACTGAATAAAGTGATTGTATGTTTTTTCGTACAGCAGTTTTGATTTTGGGGGAAGAAGATTCGCGATCACAGAGTTTGGGACTTCAGATATTTCTGGAGGTGTGCTAGTGAACGATTCAACCTCGCTGCCCATAATGATATTTAATAGATAATCAATATGAGCAAAACTACCCAAACAGACACAAACTGAACACGCTTAGTAAAAGCGGTTCAGTGCATCATCTTTTGGATCACTACAAACCCGAAATAACACAGAGCTAAGGTCGAAAATTGAATAAACCCAGAATTGAAACTGCTGGGGATTGATTCATATTTCGAAGAAGGTTCTGAAAAATTGTAGCCCATAACAATATTTTTGTTTTTAGGTTCTACTATCTCGTTATCAAGTGTTTGGGTAATGGGAACAATGCAGTATTAAAAAAAAAACTAGACGAGCTAGGGGGGGTACGTGTGACGCACAAAGACGTCAGAAGTGTCCACTACCCCCCTGACGCCAGAAAACTTATGATCGTAGGACGCCCACACGGCTCGTAAGTAATGGAGCGTGTAACTCATACCTATATTTTTGAAGAGGGCGCCAGAAGCGAGTGTTATGTCATTCGTTTATCCCCTAATGTTCTTAATATATTTTTATGTATAAACATTACAAATCACCTGTGTTAAAACTTTCCAAAATAATCACTTTTTTATGATTTCGACATAATTTGGACAAATCACTTATTGAGCCCTTTAACTTTATTGCCTTTATCCATAATTTTTGGTTTTTAGGATCTTTCGGAAGGCGACGAACCTCTTCATTATTGCAATCATAAACACAACAACTAATTTTGATATACAATAGTATACAAAAACATAGGTTTGAGTTACAGCGAATTTAAAATTTTTTTTAGTCGTGTAGTGCTCATCAATCACTACATTTTAAATTTCAATTTATTAACTTTAATCTCTAAAAACTTATTTTTTGCAATTTTAAATTGAAATTAAAGTCAACTTTTCAGTTGTCAGTTTTAATATTGAAACTATGATCCTTTTTTTTTACTGTTTTAAAACAGTGAAAAAATTACTTTATTTCACTAATTTTTCTTGATTTAGAAACATGAAAGCAACTTCGGGGGCCGAGGCCAACACTATCCGGGCCTGCGAGCGCCTGGGATACACGCCGTATAGCCAGGAGGTGGCAGAAGGCGAAGGGCAAATAAACCGGTTTAAATTAGGTATGTATATGATCGTGTAACGTGTTTCTTCCTCATTTACAGCTTCAGAATCCGAGAAGAAATATGTCATTATTATACAGGGTGTTCCAGTTTTATTGTAGGAAACTTCGGAAATGGGTAAAACATCGAAAACAAATGCTAAAATTCCTAATCAACATATATGCCAAATACGGCATATTGTTATGGAAAACAAGCGAATGATGAAATAAACGAATGAATTAGACTGATTTGTAAAAATGATTTTAAAGTTTAGGAAGGTAGTTGTTATTATTAACTAATTAATGTTGCAATGTGCAACGTGTGGCGTAACATTATATTTATTGAAAATATGTCATTGATCTCTTGTATCTACGGCCCTGTAGAAGACATTACTTTTATTGGTGAAGTCGAAGAAAGAGCGCTTTGAATTTCATAAGTGTTTGTTTTTGATGTTTTACCCATTTCCGAAGTTTCCGAGAATAAAGCTGGGACACCCTGTATAATATGTAATGTATTCAATCGTATGTTATTTTGACTTATTACAACAAAACCTAAATGATTCCAATTAACAATCCAGATAAAGAGGAAAAGAGGTAATTTCGCATTTCTTGGAAATACTCATATGAAATTTAATTAAAAACTAGCGGAATGCTACGAAAATCTTCCAGAATTGTAAGCAAACATCCGAAACACTCGAAAGTCCTTCGGAATTCTTTACTTTCGAAATTCCAGTGACCAGTGTACACTTTTTTTTCTAATAAATTTGCCCCTCGGCTATTATACCCTACCATGAGGCCACATGTTTTTGACTGATGTTCAATTATTTTAAAACGATACACTAATAAATTAAGGTTTTAAACAACATAAGTACATCGCTCTCTCTATTATACAAGGTGTTTCCTATGAACGCGTCATAACTTCAGGAGCTTTTAGAAGAACTCAAAAAAATACGTTTGACCTCAATTTTCTTATACCCAAAGTTCCTCCTTTCAGAGATAGAGTGTGTGTTTTAGCTGAAAATTTAAAATTTTTAAAAATTTATTGTGGGGAAACGAAAGCAGTTGAGGAAATAATTTTTGTAAGAATGCTTATGTATTTTTTAAGTCTATGAGAGAGATGTGGTACTTTTGTTTTTTAACTGCCAAGATGGCGGATTCAAGATGGCGCTCATGGAAATATTAGTTGGATTGCAATAAAATTTTGGATACTTGGGCTTCTCGCAATTTCTTCGGCAAATCTGAGATATTAGAAATTCGAAATTAAAATTTTTTTTTTCGAATTTGATAAAAATTATGTTGTAGGTACCTACTTTCTAATATTGGCTTTCAAATTATCGAAACAGATTTTCAAAATTTTATGTAGAAATTAAAATAGAGCTGCTGTTTGAAAATAATTATATCGGTAGGTAGGTACTGTTTTCCGAATCAAATGAATTTAATTTATTCATGTAAGTGTATTTTTATTACTAGGGGAAATTTTGAAAATCTGGCCCGATAGTTCGAAAGTCAGTGTTAGAAAGTATACCTACAATGTAATTTTCATCAAATTCGGTTAAAAAAAATTCTGCCTGTGCAATTTTTTTTTTAATTTTGAAATTCTAATATCAGACTTGCCGACGATATTTGCAAGAAATCCATGTATCTCACTAATATTTCGATGAGCGCCATCTTGAATCCGCCATCTTGGCAGTTAAAAATCAAAAGTACCATATCTATCTCACAGACTTAAAAAAATACATAAGCATTCTCACAAAATTAATTTTCCCAACTGCTTTCGTTTTCCCACAATAAATTTTTAAAAATTTTTCAATTTCAGCTAAAACACACTTGTATCTCTGAAAGGAGGAACTTTCGGTATAAGAAAACTGAGGTCAAACTACTTCTTTTGAGTTCTTCTAACAGTTCCTGAAGTTGTGACGCGTTCATAGGAAACATCCTGTATACAATTACAAGCTATTTGGTTTCCTTTTTAAGAAATGTTGTTCAGCATTTATTTAGCTTGATTCACAATTTTGAATAATTAAATAAAAATTATAATTTACAGATTATCGTGACCTCATGGGCCCGGTGGACGAGCCCCCGAAAAAACTGGGAGTAAGTACATTAAACGTTTCTTTAATAAGATGTCGATAAAGTTACACTTAGTATAGGCACATTCTAAGAATAATTCTGGGTTAAAATTCTTGATATTTTTAAATGTTGTATCGTGCTCTCTGTATAGTCTCAGGAACAATTAAAAAAATACATTTACGCATTTATTCAATTTTAAGATAATAAAAAAGTGATTATAAACTGTTAAATAAAGGCTAATAAAAGACAACATGTCAGGAAAGCACCGTTTATTTTAAACAATTAATTATATATTAAACAATTAGGCAATTCGCCCTAAACAGAAGTTTTCAATCGAAACTTCCGTTCAGGGCGAATTGCCTAAATGTTAAATATAATAATTAATTGTTTATCTTCATTCTCACCCTACAAGTGTAGCTTAAGATCTTTATAAACAGTTTATATTTTACTCAAAGACGTTCTGCAAAGAATATTTAAAGACTTTTCTTCAGTTGCAACGTTTCGACAATAATTTATTTATCTTTTTCAGGCTATAATATAATCAATTAGTATCACCTTTTGCAATCAATTATTATTAATATATAATATAATTGAAACGATATTTTACATAGTTTTTTATTTTGCATCATCTAAAAATATTTATAATTATACAGGGTGATGCATAGCTCAGCTACATAATATGTGAAATTTTTTTTTAAATGTGACACAAAGAAAATTCACGTCTAATTTTTACACACTGTTTATTAAAAACACTACTATAGTTTCACCCTCACGGGCATTTTCAAGTGAATGAAACTTGAAAATGCCCGTGAGGGTGAAACTATAGTAGTGTTTTTAATAAACAGTGTGTAAAAATTAGACGTGAATTTTCTTTCTTTTTTATTTATTATAAAAAAATAATTTTTTTTGTTCTAGAGACGGAAAAAAGTAGTTGAAGAAGTAAGTACATATTCGTCTAATAACCAGAAAATTGGTTCAAAAATTATTTATTTTTTAGAATTTCGAAGTAGAAGATCAACTCCCCCCGCCCCTGGCGACCTCAACCCCCCTCCCCGAAAGGGCTGTAAGTTTAAAACATTATTTTATTTCATATTTCTCTTTTTTATTTTCTTCTAAATATGTATGAACAAAAAAAATAATGATTTTTTGTGCCGTTTGGATATTTTTAAAATGCGAGAAAAATATAATTAATTTCAAGAAGTTAGATATATACTAATTTTGTTTAGTTGTCAAAACGTTCTATTATTATTTTTTTTATTGTTGGGAGGATTTTTACAAGGCCCAATTTCTCCAAAAATTTTTTATGTAACATATTAACATTTTTATACTGCCATTTAGACAATTGATTAACGCATCCAAACCACGAGAAAAAAGTAGGTTCTTCAGCATGTAGGTACCTACTAGACATTTGATTAAAAATTCATACCTTAACAAAAATAACAATAGAAATAAAAATTACTGCTAATTACGAGAAAAAATATCTTATGTTATAAATTTTTTGTTTTCAGTCCAACGAGGGCGAGGGCAAGGGCGAGGGCGAGCTGAGCGAGGGAGAGTCCGGAGACATTGTAAGTACCTAACTACTCTTATTGATTGGGTACTTTTTGAGACACGTGTATAGCGCCTTTAAAGCACTAGCGACGTTAAAAGAACCCCGCTTCGCGTCGTGCTCTTAAACTCGTCGTTACATGCTTTAAAGGTTTACTTATACACTTGTATCGTAATATACTATATTGTTAACGTTTTGTCCATTTATATGTTGCGCCATTTTCAAGAAGTTAGATATATATTAATTTTGTTTAGTTGTCAAAACGTTTTATTATTTAATAATAATTTTTTTTTATTGTTGGGAGGATTTTTACAAGGCCCAATTTCTCCAAAATTTTTTATGTAACATATTAACATTTTTATACTGCCATTTAGACAATTGATTAACGCATCCAAACCACGAGAAAAAAGTAGGTTCTTCAGCATGTAGGTACCTACTAGACATTTGATTAAAAATTCATACCTTAACAAAAATAACAATAGAAATAAAAATTACTGCTAATTACGAGAAAAAATATCTTATGTTATAAATTTTTTGTTTTCAGTCCAGCAGCTCCAGCCAGGGGGAGTCAGGAGAGATTGTAAGTACCTAACTACTCTTATTGATTGGGTACTTTTTGAGACACGTGTATAGCGCCTTTAAAGCACTAGCGACGTTAAAAGAACCCCGCTTCATTTTTCGTTTTTCGAAAAACTTTCATTTAGAAGATATCAAATTAAATTTTAATAAAAAAAAAATATGAAATTATAATATTTTACGGACTGGAAAAAGTAGAGTCAAAATTAAATTCTCCTGGAAAAAAAAGGTGGAGAAGCCTAGCCTAGACCTGTAAAAGTTTTAATAATTTTGGGTTTCTTTTGAATTTGTTGTGAGATTAATTATATCTTTCCTTAAGGCAGTAATATTTTTTTGCGATTTTTTTTCCTTGTTTGTTTCCCATTTGACGTGCACACGTGGTAAATAAAATTGAGTTTCTGCAGTCAAAATTATACTGCAGTAATTAGAAAAAAAGCACGAATTTGGGGCCTAGCAAATTCAACTCACAATGTAGTACGTAATTAAACTTAGAATTAAACTTTAATTAATTAGTGCCTCTATACTACATACATACTACTTGCGATAAATTTGGGAAACTTGCATATGTCAATTTTTTCTTTATCGTGGACTTTAACATCGAATATACCTTCCATAATAATGTTGAGGCCTTCACTGTTTTAGCCCTTTCATCAAAATAAGCCAGTAGAATGTTTTCTGAAACTTTACTGACCTTTTTTTGTGTACGTCACTGAATAAAGTGATTGTATGTTTTTTCGTACAGCAGTTTTGATTTTGGGGGAAGAAGATTCGCGATCACAGAGTTTGGGACTTCAGATATTTCTGGAGGTGTGCTAGTGAACGATTCAACCTCGCTGCCCATAATGATATTTAATAGATAATCAATATGAGCAAAACTACCCAAACAGACACAAACTGAACACGCTTAGTAAAAGCGGTTCAGTGCATCATCTTTTGGATCACTACAAACCCGAAATAACACAGAGCTAAGGTCGAAAATTGAATAAACCCAGAATTGAAACTGCTGGGGATTGATTCATATTTCGAAGAAGGTTCTGAAAAATTGTAGCCCATAACAATATTTTTGTTTTTAGGTTCTACTATCTCGTTATCAAGTGTTTGGGTAATGGGAACAATGCAGTATTAAAAAAAAAACTAGACGAGCTAGGGGGGGTACGTGTGACGCACAAAGACGTCAGAAGTGTCCACTACCCCCCTGACGCCAGAAAACTTATGATCGTAGGACGCCCACACGGCTCGTAAGTAATGGAGCGTGTAACTCATACCTATATTTTTGAAGAGGGCGCCAGAAGCGAGTGTTATGTCATTCGTTTATCCCCTAATGTTCTTAATATATTTTTATGTATAAACATTACAAATCACCTGTGTTAAAACTTTCCAAAATAATCACTTTTTTATGATTTCGACATAATTTGGACAAATCACTTATTGAGCCCTTTAACTTTATTGCCTTTATCCATAATTTTTGGTTTTTAGGATCTTTCGGAAGGCGACGAACCTCTTCATTATTGCAATCATAAACACAACAACTAATTTTGATATACAATAGTATACAAAAACATAGGTTTGAGTTACAGCGAATTTAAAATTTTTTTTAGTCGTGTAGTGCTCATCAATCACTACATTTTAAATTTCAATTTATTAACTTTAATCTCTAAAAACTTATTTTTTGCAATTTTAAATTGAAATTAAAGTCAACTTTTCAGTTGTCAGTTTTAATATTGAAACTATGATCCTTTTTTTTTACTGTTTTAAAACAGTGAAAAAATTACTTTATTTCACTAATTTTTCTTGATTTAGAAACATGAAAGCAACTTCGGGGGCCGAGGCCAACACTATCCGGGCCTGCGAGCGCCTGGGATACACGCCGTATAGCCAGGAGGTGGCAGAAGGCGAAGGGCAAATAAACCGGTTTAAATTAGGTATGTATATGATCGTGTAACGTGTTTCTTCCTCATTTACAGCTTCAGAATCCGAGAAGAAATATGTCATTATTATACAGGGTGTTCCAGTTTTATTGTAGGAAACTTCGGAAATGGGTAAAACATCGAAAACAAATGCTAAAATTCCTAATCAACATATATGCCAAATACGGCATATTGTTATGGAAAACAAGCGAATGATGAAATAAACGAATGAATTAGACTGATTTGTAAAAATGATTTTAAAGTTTAGGAAGGTAGTTGTTATTATTAACTAATTAATGTTGCAATGTGCAACGTGTGGCGTAACATTATATTTATTGAAAATATGTCATTGATCTCTTGTATCTACGGCCCTGTAGAAGACATTACTTTTATTGGTGAAGTCGAAGAAAGAGCGCTTTGAATTTCATAAGTGTTTGTTTTTGATGTTTTACCCATTTCCGAAGTTTCCGAGAATAAAGCTGGGACACCCTGTATAATATGTAATGTATTCAATCGTATGTTATTTTGACTTATTACAACAAAACCTAAATGATTCCAATTAACAATCCAGATAAAGAGGAAAAGAGGTAATTTCGCATTTCTTGGAAATACTCATATGAAATTTAATTAAAAACTAGCGGAATGCTACGAAAATCTTCCAGAATTGTAAGCAAACATCCGAAACACTCGAAAGTCCTTCGGAATTCTTTACTTTCGAAATTCCAGTGACCAGTGTACACTTTTTTTTCTAATAAATTTGCCCCTCGGCTATTATACCCTACCATGAGGCCACATGTTTTTGACTGATGTTCAATTATTTTAAAACGATACACTAATAAATTAAGGTTTTAAACAACATAAGTACATCGCTCTCTCTATTATACAAGGCGTTTCCTATGAACGCGTCATAACTTCAGGAGCTTTTAGAAGAACTCAAAAAAATACGTTTGACCTCAATTTTCTTATACCCAAAGTTCCTCCTTTCAGAGATAGAGTGTGTGTTTTAGCTGAAAATTTAAAATTTTTAAAAATTTATTGTGGGGAAACGAAAGCAGTTGAGGAAATAATTTTTGTAAGAATGCTTATGTATTTTTTAAGTCTATGAGAGAGATGTGGTACTTTTGTTTTTTAACTGCCAAGATGGCGGATTCAAGATGGCGCTCATGGAAATATTAGTTGGATTGCAATAAAATTTTGGATACTTGGGCTTCTCGCAATTTCTTCGGCAAATCTGAGATATTAGAAATTCGAAATTAAAATTTTTTTTTTCGAATTTGATAAAAATTATGTTGTAGGTACCTACTTTCTAATATTGGCTTTCAAATTATCGAAACAGATTTTCAAAATTTTATGTAGAAATTAAAATAGAGCTGCTGTTTGAAAATAATTATATCGGTAGGTAGGTACTGTTTACCGAATCAAATGAATTTAATTTATTCATGTAAGTGTATTTTTATTACTAGGGGAAATTTTGAAAATCTGGCCCGATAGTTCGAAAGTCAGTGTTAGAAAGTATACCTACAATGTAATTTTCATCAAATTCGGTTAAAAAAAATTCTGCCTGTGCAATTTTTTTTTTAATTTTGAAATTCTAATATCAGACTTGCCGACGATATTTGCAAGAAATCCATGTATCTCACTAATATTTCGATGAGCGCCATCTTGAATCCGCCATCTTGGCAGTTAAAAATCAAAAGTACCATATCTATCTCACAGACTTAAAAAAATACATAAGCATTCTCACAAAATTAATTTTCCCAACTGCTTTCGTTTTCCCACAATAAATTTTTAAAAATTTTTCAATTTCAGCTAAAACACACTTGTATCTCTGAAAGGAGGAACTTTCGGTATAAGAAAACTGAGGTCAAACTACTTCTTTTGAGTTCTTCTAACAGTTCCTGAAGTTGTGACGCGTTCATAGGAAACATCCTGTATACAATTACAAGCTATTTGGTTTCCTTTTTAAGAAATGTTGTACAGCATTTATTTAGCTTGATTCACAATTTTGAATAATTAAATAAAAATTATAATTTACAGATTATCGTGACCTCGTGGGCCCGGTGGACGAGCCCCCGAAAAAACTGGGAGTAAGTACATTAAACGTTTCTTTAATAAGATGTCGATAAAGTTACACTTAGTATAGGCACATTCTAAGAATAATTCTGGGTTAAAATTCTTGATATTTTTAAATGTTGTATCGTGCTCTCTGTATAGTCTCAGGAACAATTAAAAAAATACATTTACGCATTTATTCAATTTTAAGATAATAAAAAAGTGATTATAAACTGTTAAATAAAGGCTAATAAAAGACAACATGTCAGGAAAGCACCGTTTATTTTAAACAATTAATTATATATTAAACAATTAGGCAATTCGCCCTAAACAGAAGTTTTCAATCGAAACTTCCGTTCAGGGCGAATTGCCTAAATGTTAAATATAATAATTAATTGTTTATCTTCATTCTCACCCTACAAGTGTAGCTTAAGATCTTTATAAACAGTTTATATTTTACTCAAAGACGTTCTGCAAAGAATATTTAAAGACTTTTCTTCAGTTGCAACGTTTCGACAATAATTTATTTATCTTTTTCAGGCTATAATATAATCAATTAGTATCACCTTTTGCAATCAATTATTATTAATATATAATATAATTGAAACGATATTTTACATAGTTTTTTATTTTGCATCATCTAAAAATATTTATAATTATACAGGGTGATGCATAGCTCAGCTACATAATATGTGAATTTTTTTTTTAAATGTGACACAAAGAAAATTCACGTCTAATTTTTACACACTGTTTATTAAAAACACTACTATAGTTTCACCCTCACGGGCATTTTCAAGTGAATGAAACTTGAAAATGCCCGTGAGGGTGAAACTATAGTAGTGTTTTTAATAAACAGTGTGTAAAAATTAGACGTGAATTTTCTTTCTTTTTTATTTATTATAAAAAAATAATTTTTTTTGTTCTAGAGACGGAAAAAAGTAGTTGAAGAAGTAAGTACATATTCGTCTAATAACCAGAAAATTGGTTCAAAAATTATTTATTTTTTAGAATTTCGAAGTAGAAGATCAACTCCCCCCGCCCCTGGCGACCTCAACCCCCCTCCCCGAAAGGGCTGTAAGTTTAAAACATTATTTTATTTCATATTTCTCTTTTTTATTTTCTTCTAAATATGTATGAACAAAAAAAATAATGATTTTTTGTGCCGTTTGGATATTTTTAAAATGCGAGAAAAATATAATTAATTTCAAGAAGTTAGATATATACTAATTTTGTTTAGTTGTCAAAACGTTCTATTATTATTTTTTTTATTGTTGGGAGGATTTTTACAAGGCCCAATTTCTCCAAAAATTTTTTATGTAACATATTAACATTTTTATACTGCCATTTAGACAATTGATTAACGCATCCAAACCACGAGAAAAAAGTAGGTTCTTCAGCATGTAGGTACCTACTAGACATTTGATTAAAAATTCATACCTTAACAAAAATAACAATAGAAATAAAAATTACTGCTAATTACGAGAAAAAATATCTTATGTTATAAATTTTTTGTTTTCAGTCCAACGAGGGCGAGGGCAAGGGCGAGGGCGAGCTGAGCGAGGGAGAGTCCGGAGACATTGTAAGTACCTAACTACTCTTATTGATTGGGTACTTTTTGAGACACGTGTATAGCGCCTTTAAAGCACTAGCGACGTTAAAAGAACCCCGCTTCGCGTCGTGCTCTTAAACTCGTCGTTACATGCTTTAAAGGTTTACTTATACACTTGTATCGTAATATACTATATTGTTAACGTTTTGTCCATTTATATGTTGCGCCATTTTCAAGAAGTTAGATATATATTAATTTTGTTTAGTTGTCAAAACGTTTTATTATTTAATAATAATTTTTTTTTATTGTTGGGAGGATTTTTACAAGGCCCAATTTCTCCAAAATTTTTTATGTAACATATTAACATTTTTATACTGCCATTTAGACAATTGATTAACGCATCCAAACCACGAGAAAAAAGTAGGTTCTTCAGCATGTAGGTACCTACTAGACATTTGATTAAAAATTCATACCTTAACAAAAATAACAATAGAAATAAAAATTACTGCTAATTACGAGAAAAAATATCTTATGTTATAAATTTTTTGTTTTCAGTCCAACGAGGGCGAGGGCGAGCTGAGCGAGGGAGAGTCCGGAGACATTGTAAGTACCTAACTACTCTTATTGATTGGGTACTTTTTGAGACACGTGTATAGCGCCTTTAAAGCACTAGCGACGTTAAAAGAACCCCGCTTCGCGTCGTGCTCTTAAACTCGTCGTTACATGCTTTAAAGGTTTACTTATACACTTGTATCGTAATATACTATATTGTTAACGTTTTGTCCATTTATATGTTGCGCCATTTTCAAGAAGTTAGATATATATTAATTTTGTTTAGTTGTCAAAACGTTTTATTATTTAATAATAATTTTTTTTTATTGTTGGGAGGATTTTTACAAGGCCCAATTTCTCCAAAAATTTTTATGTAACATATTAACATTTTTATACTGCCATTTAGACAAATGATTAACGCATCCAAACCACGAGAAAAAAGTAGGTTCTTCAGCATGTAGGTACCTACTAGACATTTGATTAAAAATTCATACCTTAACAAAAATAACAATAGAAATAAAAATTACTGCTAATTACGAGAAAAAATATCTTATGTTTATAATTTTTGTTTTCAGACCGTAATAAGAGTCGAGACACCTTCGAACAATGTAAGTACCCAACTACTCTTATTAAATGGGTACTTTTTGACACACGTGTATAGTGCCCTTAAAGCACTAGCGACGTTAAAAGCACCCCGCTTCGCGTCGTGCTCTTAAACTCGTCGTTACATGCTTTAAAGGTTTACTTATACACTTGTATAAGTTTTGTCCATTTATATGTTGCGCCATTTTCAAGAAGTTAGATATATATTAATTTTGTTTAGTTGTCAAAACGTTCTATTATTTAATAATAAATTATTTATTATTTATTTTTTAGACTATAGAACCGGTCGAAACGGTATTACAAACTCCTGAAGCAACTAACGCTGTAAGTTTAAAACATTATTTTATTTCATATTTCTCTTTTTTATTTTCTTCTAAATATGTATCAACAAAAAAAATAATGATTTTTTGTGCCGTTTGGATATTTTTAAAATGCGAGAAAAATATAATTAATTTCAAGAAGTTAGATATATACTAATTTTGTTTAGTTGTCAAAACGTTCTATTATTTAATAATAAATTATTTATTATTTATTTTTTAGACTATAGAACCGGTCGAAACGGTATTACAAACTCCTGAAGCAACTAACGCTGTAAGTTTAAAACATTATTTTATTTCATATTTCTCTTTTTTATTTTCTTCTAAATATAATTATGTCATCCAAACATTGAGTATATTATTATCTTATTATTGTAACATTAGTGTAATCGATTGTTGTTATAACTAAAACTACCCTTGTACTTTAGCTATTAACAATAATTAATACCGATAAGATATAATGAACCTTTGTATCATCCAAAGTTATAAATAAGCAAATTTAAAAATGTAATATCAGATTTCATATTAGCTTCATGTTAGTGAGTTCTCACCTATTTTATAATCAAAATTAAATAAAAATTTATAAGTTTTAAAAGTTTATTTTAATAATAAACATAATTGGCGCTGCGAACAGGATACTCAAACGATTCTACCGAAGTGTCGTCGATTTTTAAATCATCATTGAGTATTTCTACGAATAAAAAGAAAGAAGTAATTTCAAGTGCAAGATCCACTAAGCGTACGAAGAAAATCTTTTCAACTTTCTTCAACTGTAACGACAGCTTGGAAACTACACAACGAATCACTTCTACATCAGGGAAGATCGAAAAAGAAAATTCAACAACTTCTTCAATCCTTCATCACCGCTAACTGGACATACAAAACATGTTATTGGCAATATTAATTTTGTAAGTACCTTTGATCTTATCCTTTTATGAACGATACCACTCGTGATAGATCACCTTTAAAGAGATCTATAAGTAATTCAATTGATTCCGAATTAAAGTCAATTAACTTTAGTAGCATTATTAACTCTGATAACAGTAGCATAATGGCTAATTATACGGAGATAAATATTGCTAAAGAAATGATTCCTCATTATGAAGGAGGAAGTAAGAACTTATCACATTTCATTCGTCAATGCGAAAAATTCATTGACATTTATAAAGTGAATGTGGTTGAACAAGAGAATTGTACATTAAATAAATTACTTTTCGAAATTTGTTGTTCAAAACTCACCGGCGCTGCCAGAGACGCTCTAGTCATTTCCAATTGCAATCAATGGAAAGATTTAAAAACTACATTATTAAATCGTTTCGGAAATCCCAAAAACGAAAGTTTATTAGAAAATGAATTAATAACTTGTTATCAATTCCCTAATCAAAATTACAATGATTATTATGAACAAATAAAAAATAAATTGCAACAATTATTGGAGCATGTAGCTATTGCTGAAAACGATATTAATTTAAGAAATTATAAATCTGGTTTATATACCCAAAAGGCTTTAGATACATTTAAAGCTGGTTTATTTGAACCTTATCTAACCTTTATTTCCTACAAATTAACTACTTCTCTAGAAGATTGTCTCATGCAACTTCGAGACTATGATAATTATAAACAACAAGTTCATTTTTTGAATTTCATGCGACAAAAGACTCCGGTCAAAACACAAATTAAGAATTCCACTCCTGCAGGAAATTCACAACTTAATTTTCATAATCAACCATCTAAAAATCCTCAATTTTCAAATCAATCTACGTCAAATTATAGATCGCAATTTTATGGTCAAAATGCGAATCAAAATCAAAGATCAGAATTTAATCAAAACGCGAACCAATGTAATTTTCCTCGCGGTCCTATTAACTATCAAACTAGACCAATTAATACAAAATTTCCTACAAATTCGCAAGTATTCGGGAGGAAGCCGGAATATAAACCTACCCCAATGTCTATATCGACTAGAAATACTGGAAATCAACCTCAGCAAAATCAAAATAGAAGCTTCTTACAAAATACAGCTCCTAGATTTACATCCGATGAACTTTATAATATAGAAGAACCCGAACAAGAAGAAGATGTCTATCTTCAAGAAGAATGTGAACATTATGAACAAGAAGAACTTGAAGAACCTACTGAAAATTTTTGTACACTAGCCTCAAAAATAAATTTAGACCTCAATTCAATTGTCAGTAAACCTAAACTACCATTTATCACAATACCCAGCCTTGGCTTAAAAATCTTAATAGACAGTGGAGCTTCAAATTCTATAATGAATCCAAATACTGCCCATAATTATTTTCAAAATTACTATTTTTCTGAACTTTTTTCAGTTAAAAGCCTAAATCAGAATATTACTAACGATAAAAATGTTTCTTACCCTATCTTAGACGAGTACGGAATTAAAAATAATATCAATTTTCACATTGTTCAATGGCACGATAGGTTTGACGCATTAATAGGTAGTGAAGATTTTCGCAAACTAGGTGCAAAAATCGACTATAACGATCAAACTTTAGAAATAGGAGAATGTAAAATACCTTTTTTCATGGAATTAAATCCTAACAATTTTATACCATTCAAACAAGCCGTTAAAAACTACGTAAAAATTCCTGTAAACATCATCGACGAAGGACAAGTAATTATACCAGAAATAAAGACAGATGAGTTTTACATCTCGGAATCTATAGGTTTGTCAAAAGAAGGTTTTTGTATTATACCTCTTAAAGAAGAAACTAGAACGGAAATAAATTTCCATCAACAAGTAGAAGTTGAACCCATAAACAATGTTAACTTCGAAAATCCAAGAAATCAAACGTATAATTTAATCATCAAGGAAAATGTAGTTGCAGATGAACTATCCCGTGTCGAAATTAACATTAACGAATTTGAAATCCTCGTAAATTTCTCTAAAACTTTTGTATTTAGCACAATCTTCTATATCCATTAATATCAAAATGGCGGCCAATTTAAAACTTTGACCTTGAAAATATCAAAAATCGCACGGTGAATTTTTTAAAATGAATATGTGCTTATTCTACTCATGAAGATCTACATTTTAAGTTAAAAAACTACTAGAAATTTTTTATAGTTTAGGAGCTACAGGAGATTGAATTTAAAGGATCAAATTCTAAAAGAGTGCTGCTTCTGTTTTTCCGTTTATCTTTTGTTTTTCCTTGTCAGTTTTGATAATAATTGAATTTATTAGTTAATTATTGTTATTCGAAAGTGATTTTTATTAATTATTAATAAAACTATTTTTTGTAAAAAATGAAACTGTCTATTCTTCAAGAATTTATTGACATAAATTGACAGACAATCTTCTGTAGCTCCTAAACTATAAAAAATTTCTAGTAGTTTTTTTAATTTAAAATGTAGATCTTCATGAGTAGAATAAGCGCATATTCTTTTTTAGAAAATCCACCGTGATTTTTTAAATTTTCAAGGTCAAAGTTTTCAATTGGGCGCCATTTTGGTATTAATGAAGATAGAAGGTAGATGTAAATACAAAGTTTTATAGAAATTTACAAGGATTTCAAAACAGCTTTCATTTTTTTTAAGAACTTAAAAATAAAAAAACTGGAAAAGAAAAACCAAAAAACTAATATCGACTGTATCTGGAATAGGAGGCTCCAAATTCAAAATGGCGAAATAAATAAAATGTTAGTTTTTTCGAGATCTACAACTCCTATATCTTTGGATGAGTCGAGTAGTTACACCCTGTATAATTAATATTAATAAACCGCCATTCGCAAAAAGAGTCGAGCGTTGGAGGTGGCCATAAACGGCACAGGCGGTGTGCATCTGTAAAACCCCTAAGGGACGTAGATGAGAGAGTCCTGCAACTAATTTCGAGGATCCACCTTGGTGACGTAAGTAGTAATACAATGGGGATTCTAGACCGGATGTGACGTCACAGCCGACTAAAAATGGCGGGAAATTCAAATATGGAGGCAAGTGGTCGTGTAAATTAAAATTAAAGATGGCCGCCGGATGTGACGTCACAAAAATGGCGGGAAATTCAAATATGGAGGCAAGTGGGCGTGTAATTTAAAAATTAAAGATGGCCGCCTGATGTGACGTCACAAAAATGGTGGTAAATTCAAATATGGAGGCAAGTGGGCGTGTAAATTTAAAAAGCAAGATGGCGTTGAAAAAGGGGTGTGAAGTAGGTGTACGATTTTAAAAAAGGGGTGGGAAGTGGGAGTACCAATTTAAAAATTCAAAATGGCCCTCAAAGTTACTGGTGGTAAGTTGGAAAGTGGGATGTGGGATGTGGGAAGTGGGATGTGGGATGTGGGATGTGAGATGTGGGATAGTGGGATGTCAAAATGTCCGTAAATGAGGCGTAACAATCTGCCTTGGGGGGGGGGGCCTGGGAGCCTGAAGCTTTAAACTTTCAAAGGAGGCTTCGGTCCTTGTCTTCGACCTAAGAAGTGTTCCTTGGGGCCCTGCAGTCGACGAAAAACTTTTAAATGGGGGAGGATCCAACATCTGAAGGGGGCCTGAGGCTTTAAACTTTCAAATAGAGCTCCTGGAGGAGACTTTGCAATCCTATTGGCTATTTTTCGTACACGTACCTTCAATAAAACGTCAAAATAGCCGTACATGAGGCGTGACAATCTGTAACGCAAAGGTGAGGATATTTAAAATTTTACAAGGAGATTTTTAATAAGAAACGACTATTTTACATTGACCTTCTAGGTACTTATTTATAAAGAAATTTTCTAAGAATTGTTATTGGAATTTTTAAATTAGTTAGCATAAAAATGTGATCTTCTATTTGTTTACGAAGTAATTCATTTCTTAGAAAAAATATTTTATTTTAAATTAGTCAGCAACCTTGTAATTAATTCCTTGAAAAAAAATATTTTATTTTAAATCGCCAATAAAACGTTATGGAATCACAGGGATGTTTTCAGTAAGTAAACAAAAATATTTAAAAAAAAAGTAAAGCTTTTATTGTTACATTATACTCGTACAAATATTTTTTTAAACATTTTTTAAAATGATATTACATTATTACTCGTATTATACTTTAAGTACTTTGAACTATAACAATTTTATCAGATGCACCATCAGTAGTTCTTCCATATTTATCTATAGGCATTATGCTAGTATTTTAGCTTTCTTCAATAATTTTCGGCTTCTCGTTGATCCATATACTGCTCACGATCTCTGCTGGGCCCTTTAATTTACTATGCTTGTGTTACTACATTTGATAGCGGGTTGTATGTAAAGATTTTATCGTGGAGAATTAAACAGTAAGCTGTTGTGTTTGCTTTTATATTTTCTCCAGTTTCAAATTCTAATCGTACTTCGATTGGTCCTTTTTGTAAGACTTCTTTTTGTCTACTACAGTCAACAACAATAATAGGTGCAAGTTGTTTAAAGTCTCTAGGACTTAACGTAGGTTCATTAACCTTGTTGTAATATGAGGTTTGGAAATTAGCAAACATGTGATACAGAGTGGAATAACGATTATTTCCGTAACTGATGTTTAATCCATCGTACGGATATCTTTCAGAGTTTAAGAAAATTTGTAAATTTTTCAAATCGCAATTATCGAAAACAGCCATGTTGGCCTCATGTTTTTGTTTTTTGTCAGTAGAAAATGCTATAATAACAAATCTAGGAGTTTCGACTCTAGTTGTTGTCTTAATGGCCCAAGAATGTCGGTTTGTCTCAGATAATTTAGCATATTCGTGTAATTCCCAAGATCTAAAAGCTATGGGAATATTCATGTTTTTCTCCACGATTTCAGTTAAACGTAACTGTTCATGTAACGAAACCGTTATATGAGGTATTTTCCAAGATAATTTACTGATGACAACTTCATAATTTTCGGCTGGTGAATTGTTGATAAGAGCATCTACATCATTATTACTTCTTATTAAAACTAATTCTTGTTTAGCGTTCAACATTATGTGTTGATAGTCTTCTGCAAAACCTAACCACATTTTCAAAGGAACACAAGCATTGAAATTACCATAGTTATCCACTGAAAATTCATTATCAAGACTCCATCCTGCATTTTTTAATAGAAGATCATCGTTGCGGTTGAACGACGGGTAGCCTTTCAACGTGGAAGTAATACCTACATTTCTACTGGAATCGATTACTATCCCATTCAATTCGTATCTGAGCTCGCTGAATAGAAATGCTAAGCCATTATTAATAAATTTAATTGATGAACTGTAGGCACCATCGCTATTTCTAATTTTTCCTTCCAAGTAAATATAACTTCGGCTAGGTAAAGTGTAAGTGTCTGATTGTTGAATTGGAATGCGGATTTCATCATTACTATTGAAACTACTATTTGCATAAGGTTGATGTGTATGATATTCCGCATTAGTTATAGAATTATCTTCTTCGATTTCGGAGGTTACGTCTAAAATATTCATTTTAAAACTTTGAATCCCAAAGCTTTCAAAAACTCTCTGTTTTGTGGTGTTATCAACTTGAATGACGATGTGGAACTAATGCTATCTTGCGGAGAGTAATTACTTTTATCAAATTTGTTAGTACAACTACACTTGAATGATGACGATGAGGACCTAATTCTATCTTGAGGAGAGCAATTACTCTTATAAGATTTGTTAGAATAATTACTGGTGTTATACCTAATGGGCATAATTTAAACGTTTTAAATGAAGTCGCACAGTGATAGTTTCCCCTCGAAAATTGATTAATTTACCGTCTTGATTAACTATTTTGATAGAAATGGACGACACCGTTCTTGCGTTGATCGGTAAGTAAATGACGTTAGACGGTGATTCAACGATTTTATATCCGGGAGGTACTTCGGGAAAAAATTGATGAATAATGTGACTTAATCTACCATTTCTGTAAGATCCCATGGTGAGATTACATTCTACACATATAGAATTCACACTTAATATTTTTACAGGTAAATCAGATTCTTGCCATGTATGAGGAGTAAGGGATTTCTTACTGAAGCCTAAAAGAGATCCGATGCTATTGTTTTTTTCAAAATGTATCGGTACTGAACATTTTATCATGACTTTTAAGGTATTGTTGTTGGCCTCCATGGTGAAAGTAATATTTAATTTTCTTTCTTCTAAAACCTTCTGTATATATTTAGCAATGTCGCTAATTTCATACGCTCCGTAAGGAATCTTAATAAAGTGAACACCATCATAATGAAATATAGAATTATTTTCGTCTATGTTAAATATACTGTTGTATGTTTCCAAATTTGTTAAGCCTAAACAATATTCTCCATCATTAAGTACTATAGGAGGACTCACTTCTGACGATAAATCGGATTTATCTCCGGTTAATGTAAACGTGTAAGACATGCTTTTCTGATTGCAAGACTCTGAATGAGAGCAAATGTCCTCGTTTAAGAATTTTAAACTTGACTAACCAATTTTTGTTAATTATTGTATTCTAACTTCATAGCTAAGCATATTATACTGTACAACTAACTAAAAACTGAAATGAAACTAACTAAAGTTTCATAAAACGCTAGTAGGAGGTATAGGTAAATAAGTTAATATTTGCTCTAGACTCCTAGTACATTAAATACCGTTCAAATACCGTTATCGCTATTTAAGATACTGTTGAAATACCGCTGAAATACTGTTATCTGTATTTCAAATAGCGCTAAATACCGTTATCGGTATCTCAAATACCGCTAAATACCGTTATCGGGCTCTAGACTCCTAGTACATTAAATACCGTTCAAATACCGTTATCGCTATTTAAGATACTGTTGAAATACCGCTGAAATACTGTTATCTGTATTTCAAATAGCGCTAAATACCTCTTATCGGTATCTCAAATACCGCTAAATACCGTTATCGGTATCTCAAATACCGTTCTCATACCGCTAAATAACGGTATTTAGCGTTATCGATACCGATAACGGTATCGGTATTTCAAATACCGTTCTCATACCGTTAAATACCGTTATCATCAAATATCTCTAGATTTGAATAAACAAAAAAAAAAAATATTGGTTCCCGTATTTAAGCAAGATATTGGAGAGAATCGTACTTTTATAAGAACATGGAGCTTTATTAGGAAAAGATTCCAAGCAAAGTGCAATCATCGGAAATTCTGGCTGAGGTAAAATAAATTCAGGTTGAGGTAAACTAATATGATGATGAATTTACTTCTACATACTAAATCTTTATACTAACCTAAATATCAATATTTAAAACAAATTTTAACTGAAGAGAGTATTAAACGCACAACCTACTCTTTTTTTTCTTTCTTTTTTTTTTGAATTATTGTATTCTAACCTCATAACCTGCATCTATTATACAACTAACTTAAATTTCATAAAACGCTACTATAAATAATCTTGTATTCACTATATCCTCCTAGTACATTAGAAGCTTTGTATCTGAAATACAGCTCAAATACCATACCGGTATTTCAAATACCGTGTAAAACGTTATAAAACCTCGTAAATAAAAATTTACGTTTGTTGTTAGTGTTCCACTGTAGAGAAAGGATGAACAATATGGATAAACAGTTAGCCGCTCGACTTGTACAACTTAGGGATGCGGTTAAACAAAAGTATAAAAGTTTAAAGTCTGATAAAGTACAATCTCGAACTACTAGAGAGACCATGTATAAACCTATAACACAACCTCTCAAGGACTTGGTATCTAAAATTGAAAAGACCGAAAAGACTAATCCCCTATTCTTTTACACCCCAAAAGCTAAACAAACGATCAAAAGAAAGTTACAATTTGTGTCAGATGAAGAAGAAGAAGAAGAAGAAGAAGAAGAAGAAGACAAACCTAAATCACAATTTCCACGAGAAGAAGAACCTAACCCCCAATTACAATCATCAACATCAAGAGTATTGCCTCAACCATCAACATCAAAAGTGTCCCCTCACTTTTTACAAAATGAAGCAGTTTACGGTGATAATAGTGAAGAAGACGATGTAGAAGAAGTTGTAGAAGACGTTGGCAATAATCCTCAAGAGTCTATAGACCCGACTGTTTACAAAGAAACAATGCAAGAAATGCATCAACTCCTTAATTCATCATCCTATGACGAATATTTAGAACAGTTTACAGCGCCATTACCTAGAACTTACATTTCAGACCAGATTCACGATACTAATGATGAGTTCGATTATAATTTTGGTATATACCACGATATGGATACCTCTAAATTTAGTTTAGGTGACTCCGAAATTGATTTTGAAGGCCCAAATATTGTCGCTAAGGTTATAAGACATCCTGAGCTTCCTGACATAAAAGATGAATTTACATATAAAGGAACGGCCGGCTTGTACGAACTTTTGTTTAAAAAACAACCCATAGGTTATACTAAAGAAGGAGCAAGCAGCGATCTCGAGCAGTATATGGATATTGGAAAAAGAACAAATTTGTTTAGAAGACATTATGCCTCAAATCAACAAA
Source organism: Malthinus seriepunctatus (assembly GCA_963924605.1). Taxonomy (NCBI): domain Eukaryota; kingdom Metazoa; phylum Arthropoda; class Insecta; order Coleoptera; family Cantharidae; genus Malthinus; species Malthinus seriepunctatus. The sequence continues at coordinate 131,074,475 of OZ004600.1, forward strand.
TTAACGGTAATCCTTCCTTCAAATATAGAAACATAATACTGCCATATTTTGAAAAAAAGAAAAGAGAAAAAAAAGCCAAGCAAAAAAAAATAAAAGGTGGTAGTTTGCTAGCTCTGAACAATAGACCTATAGAGTATATTTACTGGGACGACCCTAATAAACTCATTAATCGTCTCAAGAGTTTGATGAGCTCACAAGCCGCCGGTAACACGGGAAATAACGACGAAATTGTGTACATTATTGAAGAATTGAAAAAAGCTGAAATAATCGCATAATGCCTATAGATAAATTTGGAAGAACGACCGATGGCGCATCTAGTAAAACCGTCATAGTTCAAAGGCCTCCTAATAAGATGTATTATTTGCAACACTTGATCTTTCACTCACATACGGTTTCAGAGAATGGCCGATATCTGCTGTTTAATATGATGGAAAGCTATGAGTTGCAAACCGATGGGGTTATTATTTCCGCTACATCTACGTTTGTTAGTATCACTATAAACGATAAAGTTTATGATGATAAAAAATTAGTTGGGGTTACGTTAAAAAAAGGTGATATTCTATTTTGCATTGCTTTAGAGAAAACGACTGCTCTTTTCATGGAATTAATCATTAAGGTACCTATTATTATGGAATAATTATGATAAAGTTGGATGTTGTTAACAAATTAGTAGTGCAAATTTATCCGTTTTAAATGGGTTCGCACCAGGTACACCCCCTTATATGATCTGGTATCGATGTGTTCCCAATACATAACCAAGTTTAGAGAAAGGACATTTCAAGTACTTTAGGAAGCGATCTGAAGAGTTATTTTTAAATTCTAATGTAATAATAAAAAAATGTATTTATATAAAATGTAACAATAAAATACTTTCTATTCTAAATATATTTGTTTAATTACTGAATACATCCCTGTCATTAAAAGACGGCTGCATAAATCGTCGCTTAAGAGCAGAAGTATGATAATTATGATAAATCACAAAATGCATATTTTACTTCTTATGTTCGGTTTAGACTATATGATTTTTGCTATGATTTTTCATATATGACAAAATCTTTTTTTCAATTTTGTGCTAATAGGAACCGTGCTATACTGAAATTCGTATATTATTTTACTATTATAGGCTTATTATATATTTCTTATCATTAGAGTCATAAGAAAAAACTTATAGTGTAAATAAAAAAATATTGTCTATGACTAAATCACATGAAAAATCATGTAGTCTAAACATAAATTAAGACTTTTTTGTCTGACAAGTACTGACGAGCCAAAAAAAAAGTATTTTTACTCCGTATGAAACATTTAATTTTTTCTTCAAACATAAAACTTAAAAAAACCAAAAATAAAAATTTTTCAAGTGTGGCCATCTCTTGAAAATTATTTGTAGTTCAATTGTCAAATATTTTTAAAAATTATCTTTAACTTGTACAAAGAAGCTAATTATTAAACGCAACGAATAAAATAATAGTTTGGGTTAGAATTTACTTTGACCTCCTAGGAAACTTTTACCTCCTAGGATGTAAAAGTAGAACTTTAACCTTACTCGTTCAGTAAGAAAATGTCAATCATATTTTATAATTTTCAGCAACGTGTTCATTTTTATGCAATCACATTAAATTTTAACTGAAAACATCCCTGCGTTTTTTTTTTAGATGATGATTGCATTTATGATATTAATTAATTAATTTAAATATTTTAAAAGAGCGTCATAAGTGAAATTTTTGTTAATTTTGAATTATTTTTATTACGGACCTGCAAAGAAAAGGTTTTAAAACTACAGACAATAAAAAAGTATGGTCAGCATTGTTTGTTTCCTATCAGAAATGTCATTGTACTATGATAAGAGTTTGTTTTTATAATTTATACATTTTCCAAATCAAATAAACTTTAATTAATTATTATTAATTTTTAAACTTTAATTGATCTTTGAATTTTAAAAAGGTTTGTTTCCTGAATGAAATTTTTTAGTGCATTTTAGAGATTTTTTTTTTAATACCTAATGTTTAATTTTTAACATGAATTTAGTTTTAGAGAGTTCAAAAATTTTTCAAAAAAATCGTTTATGATATTTTAAATTTAATAATTCTTTATTTTAAATTCAATTCCTTTAATAACAGTTTGAAAATAATTTAATTTTTTTCACATTAAAAAAGGGTTAAGCAAATATGCGAAGAATTTTCATTTAAATGATATAAAGTCAAACGCTATTACATCTGGAAATCCCCGAAAATTCAATGTGCCATGGTTAAATTTGCTTTAGTTGTTTTTTTTTTAATTCAACTATTGCTAGATAGAAGAATGTGTCATTACAAATTTTGCTTAGTTTGTGTTTCTTTTAATTTATTCAAGAATTTAAAGTTGCTATTTGTAATGTACGTAAAGCTTGCAAATTGAAATTATAATTAGCACCAAGGTCAATTTTAACTTAGTTATTTATGATGAGTAGGTAATAACTTTTATAAAACAGAGCATTTAATGTAAGAAGAATATCACAATCTCCCACTCGAATTTAACAATCGGACATAGTGTTCCATTTTCTCTATGTGCATGTTAGAAAACGCGGCCCCTCATACGAAAAGTTTAAAGCCTCCTCCAGGAGCCCTATTTGAAAGTTTAAATTTATAGGCCCCCTTCAGATGTTGGATCCTTCAATTCAGAAGTTCTTTGTTGAATACCAGACCCCAAGAACCCCTTATTCAGTCTAAGGCAAGAACCGAAACCTCCTTTGAAAGTTTAAAGCCTCAGGTCCCTTTTGGATGCAGGGTCCCAAAGCGCCCCCTTTTTCAATAAGATGCAAGAAACGAATATAGCCAATAGGATTGCAAAGTCTCCTCCAGGAGCCCTATTTGAAAGTTTAAAGCCTCAGGCTCCCTTCAGATGTTGGATCCTCCCCCATTTAAAAGTTTTTCGTCGAATGCAGGGCCCCAAGGAACACTTCTTAGGTCAATTTTTATATCTTTTAAAATTTAAATTAAAAAAAAAAAAAGAAATTTCATTCTGGAAACACCTTTAAAAATACAAACATTAAAAAGTTTACTTGATTTGGAAAAATCAAGAACCAGAAACTGACCAAAATAATTCTGCATCTAAAAATTACTTCATTTTTTAGTTTCAGTTAATTTAAATTACAAACCTACCCTGAAGAATAATTTTTTAAAAGGGTGTCATAAGTGAAATTTTTGTTAATTTCGAATTGTTTTTATTACGACTCAATAATTTCTTGTTTTACTATAATTTGGCTATAAGAACATGGAGCTTTATTAGGAAAAAAAAATTCAAAGCATTTCGGTAAAAAATATTGCAAGCTTTTACATTACAAATAGCAAAATTAAAGAAAACCTTGACTTTATTTTTACATTAAATTACTCACATTTTTTCGCTATAAAAATAGTTGCCGAGAGTTGAAATTATCAGTATTTGTTTGTTTACCTTCAAATTATTATAAAGGGTAAAAAATTTGTTGAAGTTTGAATTTTATATAAAAATTTGTGTAGTTGTAAAAATTAATTTCAAGGTAAATCTAAAATTAATCAGTAATATTCAGTTTAATGAAATATTTGAAATTTAATTTAGGAAATCTATTGAAATATGTCAATGGACTTAGCGTTTGAGAAATAAAGGTTAGTTTGATAAATGTCTTCAGAGTGGTGTGATAACGTGATCTGGAATTCACAATTTGATAAAATGGAACAATATTACAACAAGGCTATTAAAAACGAAATTCGATTGCTAAACAGTACTAACTTTGAAATGTTACTATCTGATTTTACAATAAAATGTGGATTGAGTCCAGCTATAAATTTTCAACCTGCAATACAACTTGTTAAAGGTGAAAATAATGAACAACAAATTTCGTTTTATATAAACGAATGGGAGATGTTCATCGAAATCCTCAACATCGTTATGATGGATTACTTTCAAGAAAAGGGTGATTATGATGTATTTTCCAAGATCTACCCGATTTGCGAGTTGAAAGTTGAAACGGCTTCTAAATTAGCTAAATTTAAAAATGTGAAATTATCCGATAATTATTATACATGTTTTAAATTAGAATATTGTGATGTATCTGAAATTGTTAAGATGAATGAGCATGTTTTAAATTTAATTGATGAGCTTTTAACTTTAAAATTTTTAGAATATTATGATAATATATTAACAAATGTAGCTGACAAATTTAAAAGAAATTGTAATAAGAATGATGTAATAGAGATGATTATAGAAATTTGTAATAATGACAGTGATCTTGACCTCTGTATTAAAGACTATATTTTAGAGTATAAAGATAAGATCTTGGAGGATTTTAATACTAAGTATAAACATTGTAATACATAGTTTTAAAAAATAAAAAAATAAAATGTATAAAATGTGTTTTGAACTTTGAATTTGTAAAGACAAGAACCTAAGCCTCCTTTGAAAGTTTAAAGCTTCAGGCTCCCAGGGCCCCCCCAAGGCAGATTGTTACGCCTCATTTACGGACATTTTGACATCCCACTATCCCACATCTCACATCCCACATCCCACATCCCACTTCCCACATCCCACTTTCCAACTTACCACCAGTAACTTTGAGGGCCATTTTGAATTTTTAAATTGGTACTCCCACTTCCCACCCCTTTTTTAAAATCGTACACCTACTTCACACCCCTTTTTCAACGCCATCTTGCTTTTTAAATTTACACGCCCACTTGCCTCCATATTTAAATTTACCACCATTTTTGTGACGTCACATCAGGCGACCATCTTTAATTTTTAAATTACACGCCCACTTGCCTCCATATTTGAATTTCCCGCCATTTTTGTGACGTCACATCCGGCGGCCATCTTTAATTTTAAATTACACGACCACTTGCCTCCATATTTGAATTTCCCGCCATTTTTAGTCGGCTGTGACGTCACATCCGGTCTAGAATCCCCATTGTATTACTACTGACGTAGAAGTAGCAGAAGGCTTTGGTGGAGAGGTGCTCCAAGCACAACAAGAAGAAGAAGAGGATGATGCACCGCTGCCAGTGGACGTCCACGAAGTACCGCACCCAGATATTGTTCTGGACGAGAAACCACTGCTTCCGGTGCTTTCTATTCAAACACCGCCCACAGTAGTAACTGCAGTCCCAGAACCCGGGGTACAAAAAGCTCCGTCAATTCCAAGATCCTCGCTCCTACTAACTCCAATCCCAGCACCCGAGGTGCAAAAAGCTGCACCATCGTGCAAAAAATCTAGTAAGTTTATTTACCTACTCATATTAATTTATAGTTTACTTTGTAATTTTATTTTCAGCAAATAGAAAGCTGTTACTGGATGCAGCCCAACTTTATAAAGAAGGGAGTAAAGACGGCTCGGTGGGAATGGCACAGCTGAGTTCGTCTCTCCAGGAGTTTACGAATGCATACAAGCTTCGTACAAAAGCGTTGGAACAACAGACGGAAGCTATACTACTCCAAACCGAAGTGGAGAGAATGAAAGTCAAAATGCAATACTTGATAAAGTATAACACATTAGACGGTTTTGAGAAACTTACAAGTTAATTATAAATAGATTTTGATGCACTTACTGTACAATAAAAAATAAAATTCAATCCTAAGGGGAGACTGTCCTAAAATGACATACTAGGATAAAATGACATACCATGCATTTCTAGCGTTCTACTGTATATATCACCAAGCTAAGCGTACGTATATGTTTCTTTAGTTGCATATCGTATACAGTGGTAAGGAGAATTGTTTTGCCGCACATTTGTGTCAACAACGCAGCAAGATAGAAATCTCGTGCTAGTGATATTGTAACCGCTGCGAAAAAAACCTTGTTTATTTCGTTAATCCGGAAAGTGATTATAACAACTGTGTTACTGGTGAGTAGGCAATACAATTGTGCTTTAAATCTACCATATATTTTTTGTCTTCATTTGATAATAAAGTCATATCATTAATATTAACCTCAAAATGCACTTGTTGATAAAATGACATACCTAATACTCTGATAAAATGACATAGGTACTTATGGGTATGTCATTTTACAGGAGTAGCGCTATTATGCATTTTAAATGCATATTTAGTCAATTACCTGTATCTTTATGAATATTTTACTTTTATTTTGTATGGAAGTGTACAGAATCAACTAACTGATGCTAAATTTATTTAATAGGGTGGATAGCCATCACTATGGTAGGAATATACCAACGAAAAACTCATCGCCAGTCATGGGAGGAAGTAAACATGCAACGTGCGATAGATGCAGTGAACAATCATGAGATGGGTTGGCTGAAAGCCTCTAAAACACATGGGGTCCCACAAGCTACCTTAAGACGTAGAGCACGTAACAGGAACAAGGAAGTTATGGGGGTTGAAAAAAGATTAGGGCGCTTCAAGACTACATTCTCCTTGGATCTTGAAAAAGATCTAAAAGAACACTTGGTATTATTAGAGTGTAGATTGTTTGGTTTATCCTGCGAAGAGGTGCGAAAGTTGGCTTTCCAACTGGCTGAAAAGAACGGAATCCAGCATAGGTTTAAAACACAGATACGAAAATCGCAGGATGGGAATGGTTGCGAGGTTTTCGCATGAGACACCCTGATATCTCGCTAAGACGCCCTGAGGCAACTTCGATTGGAAGAGCACAAGCTTTCAATAAGCCTCTGGTTAGTAAGTTTTTTAAGACGCTTGACGAAACTGTCAAACAATACAATATCCACTGCACTAGAATTTGGAATGTGGATGAATCGGCCCTCACCACAGTTCAAAAGCCACAGAAAGTTTTTGCTACAAAGGGCAAGAAACAAGTTGGCGCACTTACCAGTGCTGAACGTGGCCAACATGTTACTGTTGTCTGCTGTATGAGCTCGCCTGGAAGTTTTATTCCACCCGCCTTAATATATGCGAGAAAGAGATGAAAAAACGAACTAATTGATGGAGCTGCATTAGGAACCCTGGGACTCCAACCAACGAACCAAACCAAAACCAACGAGAATCCACCCGCAACCACATCTAAAGCCAGTGATAATCCGCCCACAACCACCTCTAAAACCAATGACAATCCGCCCACAACCACATCTAAAACCAATGAGAATCCAGGCGCTTCTACATCTGCAGAAAATACTTCTACAACAGAAGTACTTACTCTCGTAAGGCCTATTGATATATCACCACTCCCATGTGCCTCTAAGTCTCGCAACAAACGGAAAAGTAAACAGAGTTCTCAACTATTAACAAGCAGTCCGTATTTAGAAGAACTGAAGGCCAAGGCTGCTGATAAGAGGGCAGTTGAAGAGCGCCGTTCAGCAAAACGAGCGAAGAAGAATTTGGCTGCAATTGATGACAGCCAAGGGATTATTCCAATTTATGAAGAAGATGGCGATGATGATGTAGCCTGTATTTACTGTAATGGGCTTTACAGTCATTCGAAGTCAAGAGAGGTGTGGCTAAGATGTTCAAAATGCAGTCACTGGGCCCATTGCGATTGCGCTGGGCTATCAAGTAGAGCAAAAACGTTTGTTTGTGACCTTTGCTTGTAGTACCCACAGTAATATAAAAGTGGATAAAACGACATAGCAAGCTTTTGTTTGCAATACAAATTTAGAATATTTAAAATTTTTTTTATTACGTATTTCTTTAATAAAGATGTGTCTCCATCCTTTCACTGTAGTTTAATTCTATTAAAGTTGTTTTTTAATTTAAAATAAATAAACTGCACTGATTTTTGCTTAGGGTATGTCATTTTAGGACAGTCTCCCCTACAACTTTATTTAATTTCCCGTACTTACAAACAATCGTGCTATTTAACTAATACAAAAAACTCATTCTCACAACATACTGTAACGAACCCATTTTCGCCCTTAATTTTTTGTTAACTATTAAAATAATTTAAGTCACAGAAGTGATGTCATGGAGATTTTTGGGTAAAGTTAAAGTTCTATAAAGGAAGTGAGGATCCATAAATTAATTTTCTCAAGGAAACGTTAACAAACCAGTCGCCAATATGACATGTTATGGTGTCTGAATTTTAAAGAAATGTAAGTTAACGATGTAACGACATAAGGGGCATTTTTGCTAATTTTGTTATAAGAAATTTCTCCTTTTGGAACCTAGGGTAAGGTGGGGTAAGTGCGAAAACGGGGTAAGTGAGAAACGGTTTTTGAATTTTCGCGCCTTTGCTGCAAACATCGTATAGATTGGTTGACATAGTGAAGCACATGTCTGGAGTAGTGATGTCCACGCACCGGACTTGTTTACGAACTCGCTTGGAATTTACCACACTTTTACTTAAACAACCTCGAAAATCGGTTTTGTGCAATCATTCCCAGTTTCCCGTGGTATTACTATGAATTAATAATGCGTTTAAAGATACGAAATGTATAAAATATAAGTTCAAATGTCTATTTTAATAAACAGTCTGAAATTATAGTCCAGCAGTTAATATGGTATGCACCATTTCCACTTTCCCGGTAAAGCACAATATGCACCTAAATACAAATTGTGGGTCACCATTTCCACTTGCCCCGAGTACCGGGAAAGTGGGAACCCGGTTACTCAAATGCCAAATATTTGGAATTTTGGATGGAAACTGTGCCCGAACTCCTACGCTCTACAATGGGCAAAAGTTTTTACTACAACATATTTGTCCGTTTGATACGGTTGTCCAAATGCTAGCTTCCGCATTTTGTGACAGTAGGGAGATAAAAACTATCATCACGGACAATATAAATCTGAACTCGATATTTCTCTCGATAACACGAAACCTGAGATCATTAAAAAAAGAGTAGAAATTCTTGCTACTTCTGATAGGTTTCTACTGCAAACTACAGTTGGGTCGATAAATATAGTAAGATGTGACTGCAATATCACATATCTACCCACAGTTTTCATCGAAGAACTGAAATCTGGAGTAGAAAAAATACATTGCCCAAATTGCAAATCTACCAGAGAAAGAAATATCCCTTTCTTATAATAAAGCATCAACATATTAAAACATGGCGCAAGAAATTACAGAGCAAGTATCAGAAAACAATGATCCGATTATGATAACGAACCAAACTAGAACTAGGTCAGGTAGAAACAACAAAAAGCCAGATCGTTTAAATCTTTAATGTTATTTAATGATGCTTCTCTGATAATGAATAAAATGATTTGGTTATTAAGTTGTTAATTACAAATGAATTTAAGTTGTTGGGTGTATTAGAAATAAGTTATAATTGTTTATGTTAGAAAATAAGTTTCATTATTATTTGTGACACCTGAAATTTATCTGTCTTATGTTTAAAAAAAAAGGAGCGTGTTACGTGTGCCACAATAGTGTGTGTGTGTGGAGACACAGCCGTTGTAGTTATGTACTTATGACGTATAATAAAGCAGCAACATATTAAAACAATCATAACTTTCAAAAGACGTAATGGCGGTGTTGCGTAAATGACATCACTAATATTTTTGGCGCCTTTTTGATTCTATGTCATGCAGAGATTGATGCCGAAAACTATTTTTGAAAAACACATGCAATAAAAAAAATCCCATATGGTGTAGACTTTTTTGCGGACACTGTATAAACACACAGGCAAAAACATCCGTACAAATCTTAATTCTATTCCACTAATACTAATGTTTTGAAAAATTTCAAACTCGTGGTGCGTTTGCATACAACTTGTGTTTAAAAAGTTCCCCAAGCATAATTATTTAGCGTCCTAATAAATGTCCTTTGTACAAAAATTGTAAAAGTTTTTGTGAAGTCGAATTACTGAAGCCAAAACAGAGTCAACCTAGGTTATTAAAAGTTTTAAAAAAACCTCAGCTAGAGGACCTACCTTAGTATTTTGTGCAAACATTTATTTGATTTGATGTAGGGTGTTCGTTGTTCTAAATAATTGGCTGAAGTAGATACAATTATTCACAAACTTGATGTTGAAAGTGTGCCACTTACGTCCATTTTGACAAACTGCACATCGAAATAGAGGTTAATAGATATTTTTACAAACCCCATAAAACTTCACATTTAACAAGAGTAAGCCACTTCTCATACACACTAAATTTTTAATTTAACAATTACCACTAAGTCTTTATGCCTTTAATTTATTTTACAAAAATCAAATTAATTTAGTTCGCAGTAGGTATTTTAGATTTATCACCAACTTCGTTCAACGTAATGCAACTAAATTATTAAAATTTCAAACGCGCAGGTTGATGCAGGTGTTCAACGACGTCAAACCTGATATGGTTTCAATTTCGATATTTAAAAATTTTGATAAGCGACACTATATGAATAATAAATTTATACAAACATTCAAATATATTTTTAAATTATTTCATCCAACTAAACAAGCAACATAATTTTAGTGTCCTAAAATCCTGCACTGTAAAAAATGTTTGTAAAAATACAGCAAGTTCCATGTAACGTTTACAAGAAAAGTTATGTAAATGATGTAACTATTGTATTTTTACATAACTGCAATATTTCTATATAATATGAGGCCACTAGATGCAAAACTGTGTATATGCCAAAAATGAAAAAAATGAGTTTGTTGTGCCATCTTATTCGTTAAAAGAATCTCTTTATGACAAGCTATAGCAGTCGGGTGCAAAACTTTCTATTTGTCGAGTAAAATCAATTTGAAATCTGTTGTTGGATGCAAAACTCTGTCTTTAGTTAGACAGTTAAGATGCAAAAGTGTGTATATGAACTTCAACCAATACCAGTGCATTAATAGCGTCACATGGTCGCTGTTGATAACGAACACGGTCAGTCATCTTCTGTTTATTAGTTTGTTGTTATTCGACAAGTAAGTTATTTACTGCAGTGTTCCTTACACTTTAATTGTGATTATTTGTAAAATACTTTTGAATATGAATTTGAGTGTTAATATTACACCTTGTGAGAAGGGTCACTCCCGAAAGAGACCTATTCAAAAAGAGAAGTGGAAACGCAACATAAAACAAGTAGCAAGACATAAACCTACGCAATTACCAGATTACCCTAAATGTTCCCACAAAGGAAAAGGGATTCCCTACATGTGTAGAACACTTACTATGAAGCAGGTGAAAAGGTTTCATGCCATTTTATTTCAAACAGCTGATAAAATCAAGCAAGATACTCTTATTTTGAAATACTGCGTAGGCAGCAACCCAAAGAAAAAGAAGACCACACGTCATGCCGTTTCTATTAAGTATAATATTTCTGTAGAAGATGGAAGTTTAGTTAGAGTTTGCAAGAAGTCTTTTTTGGGCATAACAACTTTCAGCGCCAATAGGATTGAAAGAGTGGTAAGAAATTTTAATTTAAAATCCCAAACGCCACAAGAGAACAGGGGTGGTGACAGGGTTCAAACTAAAAATGATAGTCAAAAACAGGCAATAAAAAAGTTCATTGAGAGTTTAAAGTATGAAGAATCTCATTATTGTAGAAGCAAAAGTTCTTCACGGATGTATTTGCCATGTACTTTAAATTTTACGAAAGTGTATAAAATGTATTCTGAAAAATCTCCCGATGAACCCGTAAAACTCAGTTACTTCAGAGATTACATTAATTCAAATTATAATATTTCTTTTGGTACACCCATGACCGACGTATGCTCCACATGTCTTCGGTCAAAAGAATTGCTTGAGAAAACAACTACTCAACAAGAACTAACCCAAATCGTAACAGAGCAGAAAGTCCATAAATTAAAAGCTAAAGCATTTTACAGTTTACTGAAAAGTGAAGAAGGGAATGCGATACAAAGTTTTTCTTTTGACTGCCAGAAGAACTTAAGTCTACCAAAACTTCCAGATCAGGCAGCGTACTTTAGTCAACAAATTAACTATTTCAATTTAACAATAGTTCAAGGAAACTCCAAGGCTAAACTTACCCCAAAAAATGTTTTTTCATACCTTTGGACGGAAGCAGATTCTCCTAAAGATTCAAATTCGATTGCCTCTGCTGTTCATAATGTTCTTAAAACTTTTACCTTCTCGGCAACTATAGAAAAAGTACGTCTGTTTGCAGACGGTTGTGGAGGGCAAAATAAGAATTCTGTGATGATGTCTATGCTAGCGTATTGGCTAGCTAAGGAATCCCCTGTACACATCAAAACAGTCGAAGTTATCTTTCCAGTAGTTGGACATTCGTTCCTTCCGCCAGATAGAATTTTTGGACTCATTGAAAAACAGTTAAGAAAAATTGACGTAATTATAAGCAAAGAAGAATACCAAGACATTATCAAAAATTACGCGACTATTAAGAAATTAGATGAAGACTGGAAAGAAGAGACGAAGAAGTTTACCAAAATTCCTGGTCAGTGGCATTTTAAATTCAATCCTTCAAAAAGATTTATATTCACCAAAAGTAAACACTCCGTTAAGTTGAGAGGTGAGGCAAATTACCATTCCGACCTTTGTGAAGGCAAGTCAATTTTGAAGAACAACAAAAAGTTTGATCAGTTTAAGCCTAAACTATTTCCTATTCAAAATAAACTTAACAGCGCTCGGGCATCCAAGAATCTTTTAAATTTGCGGGATGAGGTGTGACGGGAGTAAGCTAGGAGGCGTGATCTTAACATTTGGTGACACGTGAAATTCAGTAGAAGTACAGTCCGGTGTAGAAATCACCCTATACATAGGAAATACGGATCGTATTTTTATTTAATCGTAATTATTGTTTTAGTTTAGAGATTATTTAAAAAAAACAAAAAGGTGTCACCTACAGAAAATACTTCTGGTCGGTTTACTACTACCTACTACAGACGGATTTCAATAAAACCAACTTTATTTTGTAGGCAAAAGAAAGCTTTTTAATTTACTAGGAACAATTTGAATAAAAAAATATAATTCCAAAGATAGACGTTTTTTAAGTTGACTTAAGTTAGCTATGAATTCAATGAAAGCTATGAAATTTCAAAATTTTTCTCGAGCAATTTAATCATTAGGTACCTATCTGTGAAACTAAAATTTCAAATAAAATAAACTGCTGTCAAATATATTCAATATTAGAGCTATAGAGTAATTTATAGAGACGCATGTAAAATTGTAAAGCTCAAATTTTTCATGTCATAATCATAAGAATTCGCAACCATGATAAAAGTTCTAAAACTACTAATACATTTTAACTTAATTTAAGTTTATTTCCCTTGCAATGCAAGATTTATGTACATATTACAGTAGAACCCCGTTATGACGTACTCCCAGGGGCCAAAAAATTTAGTAGGGGAGAGTTCGACAAAACCGGGTAGTCGGATAAAACCGAGTACCAGTCATTATATCTTAGAGGATGCTTTAGGGGATTTTAACGTTACTAGTCGTACCTCATCATAGATAATTGGTGGTAATAAAAGTGGTACCTATAATGTTCATTTCCTGTCAGTTTTATCGCGTTTTTTGATTCTTTATCATTCGTCATTGACAAATGTTACTATTTAGTATGACAATTACCCAATTACCTACGTTGCTGATAGTGCCTTTATTTAGACGGTAATTAGTTTGATCAAAAGTGCAGTATTATGGCTTTGGTTTAACCTAAAATTTTCGTTAATTTTGCATAGTGTGTAAATTTTGAGCCATTTTGTTAACTAACGCACGGGCGGCTAAAACCAGGTACCCTGTTGATTGCTAAAATCGAGTTGGTAGTTAGGTACCCGGCTTTAGCCAAATCTTGAATAAAAGTTTTTATAAAAGTTTTTGTTCATTATTACTCAACTGGTGCAAAAGCGCAGTGGTTCTGTTTCGGACGGGTCGGTGCGGTCTCAATCAAAAACGCTATTAGATAATTTTTTATTGTATAAATCCAGTTCTATACGATGCCTAAGCATGTAAAGTATGTTTTGCCATAAATATATCCACTTTAATTTGATTTTTATGAAATTTAAATGAGTACCCGGTTTTGCCCAACTAGGCGGATAAAACCGGGTACTTTCCCATTTTAAGAATAAACGCTGTTCATATGAAATGAGACTGTACTATAAAGAAATTATTATGAACAATCAAAACTACTGTAGTCTCTCAACTTGTCAAGTAGTCGCGAAAACATTTCCTACCAAAGATAAGTGTTTTACAACTCATTATATATTAAGTACCCGGTTTTGTCCAACCTTCCCCTACCTTATAAACGGAGTCCCTAATAAAAACTAAATAAATAGACAAAATATTAAAATGGGGCCAAAGATTTAGTCCGTTATATCCAGCAAAACGTTATAAAGGGGTACTTTATAACGGGGTTTTACTGTATATCATTATACAAATTATATCATTGAAATATTAGTCATTAAAATATTAATGCCCGTTTGCACCACTTACAAATTAACTGACAGACAGTTTTTAAAAATCCAGAAGTTTTAAGTCACTACACTTTTATAAAATAATGTATAATCGATTTTTTATGCGATAACTTTAAAAAATGATTCATAAGGAACGATATGCCTTAAGGAAAAATTTTTAAAATAATTCATCCAACAAAATATCTGCAACTATTTAAGAAATGGTACAAAGAAAATTTCATTAGCTGTTTAATAGTACAAGACGTAACAAAAGTAAATCAAAAATATACAAAAATGAAAGCCAAAATCTTCAGCTTCAAATTGAAATTTTTTTGTAATTTTATCATTGTTCGTCTAGGAGTAAAACAGTTTTTCAACCATCGGCGTGCAATTATTTTGTACGACATTGATTCGCCTGCAATTATTTTTGAAAACATATCTTTCTTAAAAGGAATTTTGTGGTTACACCATTGCTCTAACGAAAACTTTATATACAATGTTTGTTTTGTAAAAATACTTCATCTATAAAATTGTACTCTAGTAATTTTTCGCTGGGTTGCACCCTTTCCGAGAAATTTACGCACAAACATTTTTTTCCTCCATTTATTCCATTTATTCACGCGCGCGCCTGTCACCCAGCTCGGGACTCATCGGATTCTTAAAGTATAGGTACAAATTAACATATTAAAAATGGTCTCAATACGGACCTAATTTTGTTAGGTAAGATATCTAATTCTGTTGGACTATAAATGAAATTTTAATAAATAAATTACAAAATTCCAAGATTTGACGGACGAAAAAAGTTCCTCTTATGGCCACATCCGTTGTTTTTTTCTCGATTTTAACAACTTTTTTTTGGATTGGAAAAAGTTAAAAATTAATTTTAAAGAAATCTGAGTCATAAACACATAAGTAATACATGAATAAAGCTTGAAATGCTGAATACACAAAACAAGCTTATAAAATGTTATTATCAAAACAACTACTTCTTGGTAATTGCAATTATTAAGTTTATTTTTATTTTAAGTCACATTTTGTCTTTGAATGTACGTCGTAGTTCTGTGTCTTGCCGTTGCTTTTGTGGCGCTGTAAAATTAGGGAATTAAATGAAAATTTGCGCTTTACATGCATCTCTATAAATTGCTCTAGAATAGTTAATATTGAATATATTTGAAAGCGGCTTGTTTTATTTTAAACTACAAATGTGGATGATTATTTTGCTCGGACAAAATTTTTGAATTTGACCTTGATTCGCTGCAATACTAAGTTAAAGAAACGTCAACTTTGAACACGTCTATCTTTGCATGAAAATTTTTTATGAAAATTTTGTCCGAGTAAATTAAAGAGCGGCCCTTTATCTACAAAATGAACTTAATTTTTTTGAAATCGGTTCATAAATAACTGACCAGGAGTATTTTCTGTAACACCTTATTTGGAGCTAAAATGAGTATCTGCCCGAGCGCTGTTAAAGGAGACAAATCCACCATAGATTCGCTGTTAAAGAAGCACTATGGAGACGATTGGAGACAAGACTCAAAGTTGGCATTCTACAAGATTATAGATCAACGCCAGCCACTACTTAAAGATACTGAAGAAGACGACCATTTGCCGAACAGCTGCACTGATGATATTGACATGAGAATTTAATAATATAATAATATATTACTTAGAATTTGTATTAATTTTTTTAATTAAAATGTAATGTTGTTTGTGTTATGAAGTGAATTTGTAGCTTTTCTTTAATTAAAACATAATGTTGGTTGCAAAACTGTGTATATGTTATTTTATTTTGAAATTATTGTTGTTTTACTTAAAATATTTTGATAATATTGTTCAGTTGTGATCAGATAGATCAGTTCTATTATAAATAACAGAGTTGCGTTTTAAATTCTATTTATTAAAGCTGTAAACAGTTTTTTGCGATTATCTCAGAACGAGTTGGATGTCATATACACAGTTTTGCATCTAGTGGCCTCATATTACAGTATTGAATGGTAATATTAGAATATTTTGGTGATTATACAGTTCTCAATTTAAAAAAATTGTTATTTTACAGGCTTTTTGGTAAGTAATACGTGTTACATTGGGTCCATTCACCGGACGTAGCGCAAACGTATACCGATCCAACTGCTACATTAGTAGCGCTACATCGTCCGGTAATTTTGAATTTTATTTAAGTGTCAATTTTATAGTGACAATTTGTGCAATTTTGATTCAACAAATTGAATTTGGTTTCCAACTGGTTTCCAACTTTATATTTTGTTATATTATTATTATATTAACGTTGGACATCATAAAAATTTAAAATAAATTTGTCAAATTTAAATACGAACAAGTAGCGCAAACGAAATGCGCTCGATAAAATGGCGACCGCTCCGCACACGTTTCCAAAGTAGCGGGTACGTCACCGGACGATTTGGTAACTGTTGCACAACTGTTACGTCCGGTGAATTCGCCCAATAAGTCGTTGGATTTACTCAAATTTCAACTGACTACAGAACAAATGCAGCTTTATATAAGTAAAACGTGTCTAATAGAGATAACTGCTTTCTCAGAAATTAAACTCTTTCGAATATGTTTGATCAACATAATTTTTATTTCGCATGCATCCGTTCGCAGGAGCATTTTCCGTTTTACTTATTGTTCAGCTTTAGTTGACGTTTGTTAGTAACAATTTTATTTTATCTTTTTAATTGTGTGCGTGTACCTATATGTGTTTAAATCAATTACAAACATTAGTAAGGTAAGTTTTTTAGTAAGTTTTTATTGTAGAATTTAATGCTAAAGCTTGGTTTAGGTTTAGTTTAGTTAACAAATTGGTTAACAATAATAATAAACACAATCATGTTTATTTGTGGAACATGCGGATATCAAAGTTTATCGGTTAAGCAATACAATTCGCATCAATTTTTCCACAGAAACCACAACGCCACTAGATTCAAGTGTGTTGTCAAAAATTGTATAGGCGAATTTTCCAAATATAGAAATTTTAAGACTCACTTACAATGTATGCATTCAAATCACGATACCACACCAAATATGTACCAATCGTGTTCTGTGGAAAACTGTAAATTTGAATGCTTAACTTTTAAATCATTATGGGTGCATTTAAAAAAACATGTTCAAGAGGGTGTTGGCATAAAATGTCCTGTAGAAACTTGTGAAAGTCATGTCACCTTCACAAGTGTATCTCAATTAAAATCTCATTTATATCGGCGACATCCTAAAAGTTTAGATGAACAATGTAATAAAATTCCCCATAAACCTACCACTTTAGTTGAACAAATAGATACAGAAAATAATCTCCCGAACGTTACTGACATTGAATTACATTCTTTAAACGAATCAGATCTGTACGTAAAAACATTAGCAAGTATGTATTTAACGCTACAAACTAAGCATTTTTTACCAACTTCTACCTTACAAACTATTATCGACGGAATCTCTGATCTGCAAGTAATTAGTAACCAGAGATTGTTACAGAGCTTGGAAAAATTTAACTTAAATATTCCAAATAATTTTATTGAAATGAATGATCTATTTACAACATTACATAACCCGAAAGACGGAACTATGCGCACAGCTTATATTAGAAGATCATATTACAAACAACATTTTAGTTACATAGAACCACGATGTATAACTTTTGAAGAAAATGCAAACACATCAAAAAATATACCCAAATTATATTATGTTTCAATTTTACAAACTTTAAAAACATTGCTTAAGCCTGAGTTACATTACACTTTTTTCAACTAGAAACTTTGACAAGTTTCATACTAGATTTTACAAGTTTTCAAGTTTCAAACTTGTATTGAAAAATAGGTCCGGATCTAGTTTTGCAAACTAATTTCTAGCCGTTTCTAGTATGAAACTTGGTTGTAAAATTTCTGATTTAGATTACCAAGTCAGTCTAGTATGAAACTTGTCAAAGTTTCTAGTTGAAAAAAGTATAATGTAACTCAGGCTTTAGCAATGAATATTTACATCAACAATGGCTGAGTGACGTAAATGTTGTAGAAGATGAAATAGTTACGGTTATCACTGATGGTCAGCTTTATAAAAATAATATTTTTTTTCAAAATAATCCTCGTGCTCTACGCATTATAATGTATCAAGACGCATTCGAAGTGTGCAACCCATTAGGATCGTCAAGAAAAGTGCATAAAATAGTAGGTTTTTATATGATCTTAGGAAACATTGCTCCTTACTATCGTTCACAAGTTGATAATATTCAGTTAGTAGGTTTGTGTTTGGAAAGCACGTTAACGAAATATGGTTTTTCAACTGTGTTCAAAGAAGTACTGGAAGATTTACATTATTTAGAAAATACTGGTATAACAATCGATGAAATTAATGTTAAAGGATCTTTAATAGCAATGATAGGAGATAACCTTGGTAGCCACCAAATCGGAGGTTTTGTAGAAAACTTTAGTACAAATGAGTATTTTTGTAGGTTTTGTCACGTTAAAAAAAAAATTTTGAAAAAGGTGCCGTCAGCGGTTTTTCTTTAAGAAACGTCGACTCCTACAATCATGACGTAACAGTATGTAATCTTACTAATAATAATTGTTCACGAGGTATAAAAGCTAATTCTGCATTAAATTCTTTAAGTTATTATCACGTGAGTAATCCAGGTTTGCCACCATGTATTGCACATGATTTATACGAAGGCTATGATTTGATGTTGGCCATTAAACACTTCATTTCAAAAAAAATGTTTACTTATGAAATTTTGAATTCACGTTTGCAAACAATTAAATTTTTAAATGAAAGTAAATCTGAAAACATTCCACTTATTAAACAAGGTGAAAAACTTCGTGGTAGTGCGAGCGAAAATATGAGATTATTATTAGTATTTTCTTTTGGTGTTTATGACTTAATAGATACTACAGACTCTGTGTGGCGATTGGTTTTACTTCTAAGAAAAATTTCTTGCTTGTTGCTGTCACGAAAATTTTCCATTGGACAAATAGCATACTTAAAATCCATTATTTATGAATATTTAGATTTGAGGAGAAGATTATTTCCCGAAATAAAAATGAGACCGAAACACCATTATATGAGTCATTATCCAACTTTAATTCTTCAATTTGGACCTTTGCGTCATCTCTGGACACTTCGCTTCGAAAGTAAACACAGATATTTTAAGAATGTTTTAAAACATAGCCCTAATTTTAAGAATGTTCTTTTAACGCTAACCGAACGACATCAACTACTTCAAGCCGTACGTACATCGCAACCTAGCACATTTAATGATAAAATTATTTGTGACGATGCAATACTGTTTATTCCTGAAAACTACGAAAAACATATATCGAAAATAATATCTAAAAATTGCCCGTTGAATGATCCTAAATTAATTACGGAGAAAATTACTTTTCGTGGAATTCTATACAAACGTGATATGTTTGTTTGTTACGGTCAAAACGATTATGGTTACTATTGTTTATGTAAAATTACATATATGATCGTTAACTCTTCTTATACCGATGTATTTTTTATTGGTGACAAATATGAAGTCGTTGAAAACTGTGATCTGGGAGTATATATAATTGTCAACCAATATGATGGGGAAAGCTTGGCTTGTTTTAATTATTCTTTATTGAACCCCATTGAACCTGTTTTACATTTTGTAACAAAAAGAAATCAAACCTCGTATTTTGCTTTCAAAGCTACTCCATTTTCTGTATTATAATTAATAAATCGTATACCTATTCTTTATTCTAATCTAATGTAAATATAGGTAGGGTATTTGCAGTAGAATTTTTAATTTTAATTAATTATTTTTTTATTGCAGCGAAGTATCAATAATATTTATTAGGGGAGACATGTTTCTTTTTAAAATTTGGAATTCCGATAGGGAAAAAAAAGTTTTTATTTCCTTGGAAGAAAGTGATGGGTTGCTTTTAAAACTTATAGCAAAAGGTAAATATTTTTTCATGTAAATTGTTGTGATGAATTACTTCATTTTTCATTTTTAATGTTAGCGTCTGAAAAATTACAAGAAAATGGTGCTTTGATAGTTTTGGAAAATGATGGAACTTTAATCGACGAGGACCAAATTTTAGAACAACTACATAAAGAAACTTTTATGCTTCTCGGTCCAAATCAAAATTGGTCGTCGGAAAAAAACCTGCTAAGCAATGTGCTTAATAAGTCAACAATTTCCACGTGTTCAACAGAAAGTGTTATTCTTAGCGATGCCGAAGAAAATAATAAAATTTCAGAAGAAACCTGGGAAAATTTTAAAGTACCGTTTCAAAAACTACCTGACTTTGTTTTTAAAGAATGCGAAAGAGGATGTAAAGATAAACAGGTGATTAATAGCGTTGTCCATATTGCAGTAGATTCTCTAAGGGATATAAAAAAGTATATACCGTCGAAGGCTTTCAAAATAATCTCTATGCAAATAGTTTTAAAATTTCCCCGGACGTTCCAAGACGTCGACGAAGATGGGGTAGTATTAGGTGACGGTTGTCACACGTTATTTTGCCGTCTACAAGATAGGAACAATTATTTAAACCGACCACATAAACGAAAATTTTTAGAGCAAGAGCTGCAGATTACACCGAAAGAAAAAAAGAAAGCGTTGACTTCTAAAGCTGGTAGGTGTTTTACAAACCAAATTGGTGTTTTTTGTTAAACGCCTTTTTTTCAGGATGTTCAAATTGGCAGCCTGATAAACATCCAGAGGACGAGTTGCCAGAAACCTTGGAAGACAAAAGAAGAACACTTCAAAATTTGCCACGTCCACTGATAATGAATAAAGACGTAGTTCGTTTATTAAACGACACATATGCCATGCAACGACTTTTTTTGAACAACCCTAATGCTCCAACCTTCCAAGACATCAAGGATATGTGGCCAGTTTTGTTACAACCGCCATGCATATATTGGCATTTCGAACAACTGATGAAACAAAGTATTCTCGATCTAGGCAGAGCTTTAAACGCAAAATTGACAAAAATTTTAAAGTTTGGAATACAAAAAAAAATTGTGGAAAAAAATGAAACCAATGGTGATAGCATTGTTACCAACCAATTATGCGCTCTAAAAATTATAGCTTCGTTCTTCGGTGAAAATATAAACAACTTAATAACTTTAGATAATGGAGAGGTAATTCTACAATTCCATTTCTCGCTTTTTTATATGCTGATGTTTTTATTTGTATTTTAGAGGCAGACAACCAATTTATCGTCGCCATATATTTCAATAACCGATGGTAATGTATACAATTGCTAAGAAATATTTAGTTACTTAAAATATGTATAAATTGTAGAAGATGGACATAAAATATACACTGTTATATTTGAAAACGAAAAAGTGCACAGTTTTCAAAGTTTTGTAGAAGCTTTAAATGCAATGTTTGCGCTGTATTATAATTTTAATCTGGCGTACCAAAAAGAAACGTCGTGTACATTGGAGTTTCTTCAAAAATATTTTCTCAAGATACACCCTGATCAAGGTAGTAAAAGCAAAAAAAAATCAAAACTAAAAATACTGTCCTTAATAAACAAACTCAAAGAAATTGTGTGAAATAGTTAGGGTGTAACAGAGGTGTTGGGACAAACTCTAAGAGGCGATGGCAGTGTGTTAAAAGGTATAAAAAAATTCTTCTTCACCGTAAAAAATGTAAAATGTAAAAAATGAAAGGAATTGCCCCTTAAAGTTTGTCCTAACATCTCTGTTACCGTCATCCTGTATAAATGCTTGCTTCGTTAGAGCATTATTTAGTTTAACAAACTACTATTTACTATTATTTAAATTAACGTTTTTTATGGAAGTTTATGAATTTAAATAATTCTTTGTTCCTTTTATTCTTGGAATAAAATTTTTTTAATTTGGTTATAGAAATAGTTGTTATTTTTGTATTTTTTATAAGTAAATAAAAACTTAAGATATTCACGAAACTAACTTTTATCTACAAAGCAAATTCTTTTCATGTCAGTAAGAAGTATTTTTTTCTGTGTGTGATTTAGAGCTGTAATCTTTACCTAATCACTGAGGACTTCTACGTTTCGAAACTGTAATATTTATCTAGAAGACTTGTAAATTTACGTTCTGCAAATATGTAAGTTTTATGTAAACCGTAAGTAACTCTACAATATGCGAATGTAATTTTTACTTCAAGAATGGGGAATTTTA
Source organism: Malthinus seriepunctatus (assembly GCA_963924605.1). NCBI lineage: Eukaryota > Metazoa > Arthropoda > Insecta > Coleoptera > Cantharidae > Malthinus > Malthinus seriepunctatus. The sequence continues at coordinate 131,096,827 of OZ004600.1, forward strand.
CATTTTGGAACTGTAATATTTATCTAGGCGTTGTGTAAAATTTACAAAGTGAAACTGTAAGTTTTACCTCAGCTATAAGTAAATCTGCAATAAGCGAATGTAATTTTTACTTCAAGAATGGGGAATTTTACATTTTGGAACTGTAGTATTTATCTAGGAGTTGTGTAAAATTTACAAAGTGCAGCTGTAAGTTTTACCTATGCTATAAGTAAATCTACAATATGCAAGTGTAATTTTTACGTAGTCAATGAGTAGTTTTACATTATCAAAATGTATTTTTTACAGGAACGTGTTGTATTCTTCCTTACACGTTGTAAAAATTACATATTAAGTTTTAATATTACATAACTATGGGAATTTACAGTATAAATCATAGGTCGCAAAGTTTCCAATGATTTTTCATGTAAAATTACACAAAATTTTTTTGCAGTGTGCCTGACCAAACTCAAAATTGAAAAAATGCGCCCTTATTTTGAGTACAATTTGCCAAATTTAGACCTACATTTTTAAACTTGGCTATAAGTAAATAAAGTAGTCGAACTATAAAAAAAGCGTTTTTGAAAAAAGTTTGGGGATAGCAATTCCTTTTTACGAAATTTTCCCAGATTATAGACGTACGTGAAGCAAATTTTTATGCGGTATCCATTATTTTCTGTGCCCAATGTAATTTAAGCAGCAATGGTGACTAATTAAAAATGTTTCCTTTTATGGAGCAATTATAAATACTGAAAATCAAATATTGAATCTGAAAAATCAAAAAAGATTTTACAATTGCCAATTCAGAACTAGAAGACATGAATTAAAATTTGTAATGAGCTGCGTAAATCAGGAGCAGAAGAAGAGAGACACCAGCAAAAATCAAACTTTACCAAGGTAACATTCTTATAAATACACTTTAAAAATGGAAAAATGGAGGTTTTTGTCTGCAAAAATCAATTACTTTCTACTCTTGGGTTTGATTCTAATAACGATCGTATAATAAAATCTGTACGAGATTCAATATCACAAGGCTTATTAAAACCTAAACCAGACCAACGTGGATGTCATCCAAATGTTACCAAAATTGACAAAAATATTATAATAGAGCACATAAAATCGTTTAATCCAACAATATCTCACTATAGGTAGAAGAGAACACGCTTCAACAGGTTATACCTTCCAAGTGACATATCCATAACTCTTATGTATAAAGATTTTCAAGAAAAGCATAAAAATATACGATTTTCTTATGAATTGTACAGGAAGGAGGTATCTGCACTAAACATATCATTTGCGAAATTAGGAAATGAGGAGTGTTTTGAGTGTGAGAAGTTCGATTTGCATTCCCAAACATCAGGACATACAAAAACTGACCTCAACTTGGAGTGTAAAATCTGTTCTCACTGGAAAACGCACAAAGAAAAGTATGAAGCTGCTAGAGCGGAGTACAAAAAGGATAGTGAGAATAAAGGAGAACATTAATCGTTTCTGCGGATCTTCAAAAGGTGATAAATATTCATTAACTCAAAAATACCAATTAGTAATGTAATTTTTTTTAATTTTAGGTCATTATGCTACCAATGGCTGCAATGTTCAAAGAGGTTATATTTATACCTAGAATTATTGCTTTTAACGAGTCTTTTGTTTCCGTCGGAAAAACATCAAAAAAAGAAGAACCAGCAGCAGTAATCTGGCATGAAGGTGTGGCAGGTCGAAAAAAGAAGACCTCGTTTCTACTTTTTATAAATTTTTAATAAAAAATTGAGACAATAGTAATATAAGTATTTGGCTAGACAATTGCGCCGCACAAAACAAAAACTGGACGTTATTCTATTTCTTTATTTATGTAGTGAATTGTTCCGAGATTAAAGTAGAAAATTTGGAGCTAAACTATTTTGAATCTGGTCATACTTTCATGTCAGCCCATTCGTTTCACCACCAGGTAGAGCAATCATTAAAGAAAATGGCTAAAGTGTACGACTTTAATGACTTTAAAATTGCTGTTGAAGAAACAAACTCCGGAAAAGTGAATGTATTGGAAATGGACATTCAAGACTTTTACAACTGGGAAAACTTTACATCTCAGTATAAACTAAAAAAGATCAACCCTAGACCATACCTACATGAGATGGTGTGCGTTCAGTTTAAAAAAGGTGAAAAGGCTTTTATTTGTTTCTCATTTGTAAACGTCAGTTTCCAAAAACACAATATTAATCAAGAAAGTTTATTTTATCAAGTCACTAACTTGTAAAAGTGACAGTTAACTTGCAAAATTTTTACAAGTTAGTAGAATTATTTACATTAGAAAATTTTGTTTTATCGTCATATATGTTGAAAATCATGGTACAATTGTTATTTCCAGTAACACAGATTTTTGATGATGAAAGAGTTGATACTGATGATGATGAACCATCTGTTGACTCAGAAACTGCTGAACTCGAGGACTGCAGAACATTTGTACTCTCCTTACTACCAAATAATTTGCTAGACATTTCGATTTTTTTGTTGACCGAATCATCGACATAACTCATCGCAATTTCGGTGCTCTTCCACCCTCCTGCTCGCTTTAGTGCTAAAATATCTCCACCCGAATCGCAACCATAGTGGCTCCAGTTCTGCGAAAAGAGTGGCCGGTGTATAACTCTGGGTCTTTTAAACCTAAATATTTCGCTATTTGCTTTGGGACACCACCAATAGTGTGCTGGCCAGCATTAAGGGAAATGCACTTTCCATGTCGGTATGTCAAAAAAAATCTTAGGCTTTCTGTTCCAGGAGGCCGAAGATTTACATATTTTCTGTATAACATGCAGGGCTTGAAGCTGCAGCCATCATCGGTTATGGTGAATCTTCTTGTTGTTAAATTTTTTGTTTGCCGCAATGTCACAATAACGTATTTTCCCATATCTTCTACATCATTCATGTTTAAGGAGAGAATTTCGTCACATCGACAACATCCAAAAATCCCAAATATTGTTACAATTTTCGCCAGCAACCACTGGTCATCAGGAGCATGTAAAAGAAATTGTTCAACCTCTTCTTTACTTAATACCTTGGCCTTTTTTGGCGTATAACGCTCATTTTTTCGTTTCAGAAACGCTATTACCTTTTGAAATCTGCAAATGACAACTAAACGTCATATTTTTCAATAAATTTTTTAAGGAAAACAAACCTGCGAACAGGGGCATTTTCTTTCATTTCCAAGCAGCTTTTCAGCATAGATCATTTTGCCCATAAAGTATTAGGGCTGAATCTAGCTGATAGTTGATTCAAGTAGACCAACAAAACATCTTCAGTTACCCCAATCACACTATTTTTGTTTTGCCACTTTTTGAAGTCGTCGTATTCTCGCTCGTACCTGGAAGCTGATTTTGCAGGTAATAAACTTGAAGCTACACTGCTGGCTGCCTCAATAATTTCTTTTGGTACATTCATTTTCGCTTTCGCCAAAACAAATGTAAAGAAAAATAAACAGACATGTTCATGGCAACGCTTCCATAGCTTACGACATTTGCGACAAATTATTGAGATTTTTTTGGAATTTATCTAACCTTTTTACAAATGAGAAACAAATAAAATATTAAACAATACACGCAAGGTAACGGGTTTTACTGGCTCAAGGAGGTAACTGACTCGCCTGCGGCTCGTCAGTTATATCCTCCATTCCCCAGTAAAAACCGTTTTACCTGGCTAGTAATGTTAAATACTATTATTATAAAAACAATTATAATAGTAGCGAATATATCCAATTAAATTTTTTAACTGCTAAATATACGAAAATGCCACAACTTCCTAGAGCAAACCCTAGGACAGAATATCGCGGTGTATCATATGAAAGAAAGAACAATTTAATTTCCAAACTCAAGCCGATCCTCCCCGTTAATCGCCTAACTTTTTGGGAATCATTAACAGTGTCTGAAAACAATTCAGAAGATGAAGAAGATACCCGATTATATTTTTTTATACTAAACATAATATTGTGTGGCAAAATTACATATCTTCTAATTTACTATTAAATAATTCAGAAATTATTACGAAATTTTAATTGATTGCTAACTTAAAATGTCCTATCTCAATCTATTCCTAAGTTAAAACGTCCTATCTACACGTTTTTTTAAATATAACTGATGTAATAATCCCACCGACCACCATATCACCTAACCCGTCATCAAGTGCCAGTTCGGTGTCCAAAAAGGCGCGACTGGTCATTGGTGACGAGGCGAAATTGATGATTTCTACGTTAGTTACCACTGCTAACAATCTAAATTGCCCGGTTGAGCCGCCGAGGGAGACCCGGTTTGATTGGCTCAGCAAATACATTGCTGCTACACTGAACGATATGCAGTGCCGGATTTACCGTGGCGCAATAGGCTATTTTCCAATTTTTAAAATATCGATTATTCCTGCGTTATTGCATAGCAAAGTCGATTATCAATGACTTGGGCACACTAAAAATATGTTAATCAAAAAAGTTTCATCAAAAATTGCTTTAGAAAAAGTATTAAATGGTACAGTTTCAAAGTGACGTCACGAGTCATACATATCATGTTTGTTGCTTAGTTACATGTATTAAGTGTTAGTTAATGTATAATCAAGGTTATAATAAGTTGAAGCTCATTAGTTGAATATTGACGAATATTGACAGCAACGACTCGTGACGTCATGCCGCTTTTATGCGGGAAACTTTATAGTTTGAATTTCAAATAATTTTTTTGGCAAAACCTACAGTCGCAATTTTTCTTTAATGTGGTTTTGAGATTACGTTATCAATAAGGTAACTTCGTAGATACATTTTAAAAAATTGGAAAATACCCTATTGCGCCAAGCCCCGAAATTAGAGGAGCCCCGTAATCCGAATCTGTTAATTTTTTTAGAAAGTTTTATAAAAAAAATTTAAATTGTAATAATTTTTAAAATTCCGTCGTTTATTTTTTAATATTAAGATTCACACAACTTTAAAAATTCATTTTCAAATAGGTATAGGGACTTCCGTTGCAATAAATTACTTTTAAATGTCAGAATAGAAAACTATTTAAATTTCGAGGCTGGTCAGCTAAAATAAAGATGCTGTGCCTTTTCTTTGTTTTTTTTGTAAATTTCAGGATGCCGACACACACAATGATGTTTTGTTTTGGTTTTGTGTAACAATTTGTAAGGATTTAAGTAAAAATAAATCAGTTCTACCAAAATCGTCAATGAGTTTCATTCTTTAAAGATTTCCTAGTACTTATACTTATTATTTCTTATAAATTTTTTTTAAGTGTGTTAAATTAGTAATTTTAGTGTGTAATTAAATTAGTTCTTCAACAATTTTCATCATGAAAAGACAATATGAAAGTGGTGCACAAAAACTAAAGAAAAAAAAAGAAAAAAGATGAAGTTCATCAAAACTTGCTTAAAAAGACTCCTAAATTAACAAAATATTTTGCGGCAGTTAATGTGAGTATTAGTGCGTGTGCTGATACGGAATGTTTTCCAACATCAGATGAAAGTGAGTTTGGCGCAGAAGTTCTAATGGTAAAATGCTAGTTTGATTTGGTACTTAAATAAATTATTATAACGTATTTCTCTTTGTCAGGTTTCTGATATTTTGGAAAACAAAATTAATATCAACAATGTTCAGTTGCCATCAGATCCCGCTTTGTGGTCTTTAGGAAAAAGTACACGTGATTACTGGGTTTTGAAACAAGAATTTCCCAATCAAAATATAGTAAGCAACGACTTTACAGCTTCCAAACGCGTGGCGAAAGACGGTACAGCACGATATTGTACAACATTGGCTTATTTTACTCTAAATTTAAAAAATGGAGAAAAATTGAACAGGGATTGGTTAATTTATTCACCTTCCACTGGAAAATTATTTTGTTTCTTTTGCCTATTGTTTGGAAGATCAAATAATAATGCTTTTAAGAACGGATTTTGTCAGTGGGATCATGGTCACAGAGCACTTGCAAATCACCAAACTGATAGTGATCATTCCCACGCAGTTCAAACCTGGATAGGCGAAACAAGCAAAACAAATAAAATATACGTTTTGTTGAAATCAGAAAGAGAGAAGTATTTATATTAATATTAACACCAACGTAACAGTGGCGACGAGGCTAAAACAGGAAAATTACTATTGGGATTAACAAGTTATTTTAAGATTGAAAAGATGGTTGAAGGTCAGGGCGCAAATGTTAAAAATGGTGCCAATCACCTCATGGGACATTTAAGAGAATTCGATTACAACGTCTGCAAGTTTAAGTTTTGACGAGGCGATAAAAATAGCCGAGTGTAAAGAAGAGGCGGTTCAACGATATCAAGAGGGTAACATTAATATTAAATCGGAACCTTTAAATTTCGCGTCGAGTAGTAGATCATCACACAAGGTTAGTAATAACTGTCAAGTTTGTGGACGAGGCAATCATGCTACAAGTGATTGTCGTTATAGTAATTGTAAATGTCATAATTGCGGGGCAAAAGGCCATATTGTACCAATGTGTAAAGAGAAGAAACGCGAAAATATTAGTAAAAATTTGAAAAAAGGTAATTTTAATAAAGTTAAACGGAAACAATTTCATAACTTTATTGAGGACAAATTTTCAATTTTCAATATTTGCGATTCAAATGTTGATTCTTTTGTTATTACAATTGTAATAGATAATTTAGAGCAATTTCAAATAGATACGGGAGCTGCAATATCAGCCGTATCGTACGATTTTTATAGTGAATTTTTCTCGAACTTAGAGTTAATTAAATGTAATAAATTGTTTTTTGCATATAATGGCACAACTTTTAAGCCAATTGGTATGATTAATCGTAAGGTTAAATATAAAGAGATGTGTTATAATTTAGATTTATATGTAATAGATAAGGGAGGACCACCAATCTTGGGAAGAAACTTTTGCGACACATTTAATGTGAATTTAAATTTTATAGCTAAGGATGATGTTAGCGTAAGTTTAGCTAATAAATTTTATAATTTATTCTCTCCAGGATTGGGGACTTTCAATAAAACTGTAGCAAAAATTAAGTTAAAGGATAATATAGAAATTACGCCAAAATTTGTGAAGGCGAGACCACTTCCTTACGCAATGAAAGAAAAAGTGGAGCTTGAATTAAATCGGTTGTTGGAGTTAAAAGTAATTTCACCGGTAGAATATTCCGAATGGGCAACTCCAGTAGTGCCAGTATTAAAACGAGATGGTAGCGTAAGATTCCCAAGCAACACGCTGTAGTTTAATATACGTTTATTAAACGAATTATAAGTTTAAAAACAGAATACTGGTATGCCACGATTCCTTGTTAACAAATAAGTTAGAAAAGGGTCAAAGAGAATCAGAACGGGGTATGTTAAAATTGAAAAAAAGTTTTGAGGATACAAACCTAAAATTGGGAGAATTACGCGATGAACTAAGGGTTGAATTAGATACTTGGAAAGAAATGAACAGAGTTAGAAGGGGGGTTGCAACCAATAAAATCCAGAATGGCTCAAGTTGAAGCCAGCACTACCCTTAATGTCGACAGACTTGGCAGATTAGAGGAAAAAATTGATGTAAGTTATGTTGAATTGGGCAGTAATTCAATGAAAATCGAACAGCGTTTAGATAATCACATTTGGGATATGACTCAAAATGTTGAGAATTTGAATGCGCGAATAGATGAGATTACTGACACAAAAGTAGGTGGTATTGTTCAGGTTATCAGGGAGAAAGTAGATAAACCCATTTTTAGGGACTTTTATGGGGGAGCTCACCCAATGAAATTTATTAGGGATTTGACTGAGTACTTGCATGAGAGTAGAATACAAACAGAATATAAAATGGTGCAAGAATCAATTAAATGTTTAGATGGGTATGCTCGCAAATGGGTGAACACCGTAATTGACAAAATAGATACGTTTGACGATTTCAAAGAGCATTTTATCGAGCAATTTTGGTCAGAAGAAGATCAATGTCAGGTCTACGACAAATTTGAAAAAGCTAAATACGAACCAAGAAATGGGAGTTTCACTAAACATGTTATAACTTGGTGGGATAAATTATTATATTTGACTCCTAGAATCCATGAGCGTATGTTTGTTAGAACCACCATTAAACATTTTCCAAGGAAAATTGGATCAATGTTAAAATCTTTTGAAGTTAAAACCCTTGCTGAACTGTTGAGACGGTTAAGAATTTTAGAGGGAGATCAAGAGGTTAATAATTCTCGCAATTCCAATAATCCTAATACTAATAAAAATTTTGCTAATCGTTCGGGTCAGTATCAAAGAAATCCTCCGAATGAGGTACCATCGGAAAATCGTACTGAACCAAATAGGAACACAAGGGATAATAATAGGTCTGAAGAGGTGACTTCAGCAAATAGCTCGGGAAAGTTACGTTTTTTACTCGGACAAATTTACATGAGGCAGTTATCAGTGGGAATGTGTTCCTTATACCCATATGTATAACATACTAAAAGTCCCCTATCATAGGGGTGCCGGAACCCCCCCAAATTTGGCTGTCATTTTTACATTTTAACATTTTAATTTTTTTCTGGCTTACGGTTACGTTGACGAAATTTTTGAAAGACATGTAATTTATGCAGAATTAAAATGCGAACAAAATAATGTATTGAAATGTTTAAATAGTTAAAGTGGTTGCAAAGAAGCATTACTTTTAATGATTTTGGGAAGAGTTAAATAACAGCAATTTTTTTTCCTTACTTGGTCGAAAACATCACTGTGCGTGTGCAGATGAAATATTTCATCCCAATTTTGATCGGAAGGCACTTTTTCTTCGACTTTAGTGTAAAATTTTGAGTTTTTATCTTCTACGTTCACTATTGTGTGAATAACTTTGCTTCTGTTGGTCGGATCAGGGGGAAAAACAACTCATTATGTTTGTACTGAGTTTCTCTTTAAAAATAGCTAGCTTAAACAAGAAATAAGGCCAAAGAAATGTATGAAAATGTGTGAAATGTATGTAAGAAAATTATGAAAATTGTCAATAAGTTGAACCACCTTAGGACAAATTTACATGAGGCAGTTATCAGTTGGAATGTGTTTCTTATACCCATATGTATAACATACTAAAAGTCCCCTATCATAGGGGTGCCGGAACCCCCCCAAATTTGGCTGTAATTTTTAATTTTTAACATTTTAATGTTTTTTATTAAATGGTTAGGTTTACGAAATTTTGCAAGAGAGTTTATTTATGCAGAATTCAAATACGAACAAAATGGTGTATTTAAATGTTTAATCAGTAAAATAGGTAGCAAAGAAGCATAGTTTTAATTTATTTTGGGAAGAGTTTAGTAACAACCATTTTTTTTCTTAATCGGTCGAAAAGGTCACTGTGCGTGTGTGGATAAAATATCTCAATCTAAGTTTGACCAGAAGGCACCTTTTCTTCGTCTTTAGTGTAAAATTTTGAGTTTTCAATTATCGGTTCACTAAAAAGTGTCTTTCGGTGAAAATTGGGTTGGGATATTTTATCCACATACGCACAGTGACCTTTTCGACCGATTAAGAAAAAAAAATGGTTGTTACTAAACTCTTCCCAAAATAAATTAAAACTATGCTTCTTTGCTACCTATTTTACTGATTAAACATTTAAATACACCATTTTGTTCGTATTTGAATTCTGCATAAATAAACTCTCTTGCAAAATTTCGTAAACCTAACCATTTAATAAAAAACATTAAAATGTTAAAAATTAAAAATGACAGCCAAATTTGGGGGGGGGGTTCCGGCACCCCTATGATAGGGGACTTTTAGTATGTTATACATATGGGTATAAGAAACACATTCCAACTGATAACTGCCTCATGTAAAGGACCCCGCACAAATCTTATGGGAAATGGCCCTCGGTGAATTTTCCTAAAAATTTAGTATGTTGTAGTATTTGACCTACCGAACAAAAGTCTCCATGGCCACAAAGCCCTAAACCTAATAGTCTTCGTGTTGTGGAGACTTAAAGTACTGATAATCTTGTCACACACAATTGTGATTTTTTGAATTTTATGCATAACGATCACATTCACACAATTCTTATAAGAAATGGCCCTCGGTGAATTTTCCTAAAAATTTAGTACGTTATGGTGTTTGACCTACTGAACAAAAGTCTCCATGGCCACAAAGCCCTAAACCCAATATTTTTCGTGTTGCGGAGTGCTGAATAATGTTGTCACACACAACTGTGGTTGGATTTAATTATAGCTGGAAAAGTTTGATACAATTGTTATCTTTGTAATGTTGGAAGTTTTAGTAAGAATGCCTGGAATAGGCGACATTGATAATAGGCTGGATATTGCAATAAAAAGGCGTGAAGATAATGATCTTCCAAACCTATAATTAGAAAATGACACAAGAGTATGTTTGAATCGCAATCAGGGTATTGAAAGAGAATTAACGAATATTGAAGAAAATTCCATGTGTCTCCGATTAAATATTGTAAAGCAGCGAGGCAACCGAACTTGCATTTTTAAAATAAAATTCAAAAAATCACAGTTGTGTGTGACAACATTATTCAGCACTTGAAGCCTCCGCAACACGAAATAATAGGTTTAGGGCTTTGTGGCCATGGAGACTTTTGTTCAGTAGGTCAAACACCACAACATACTAAATTTTTAGGAAAATTCACCGAGGGCCATTTCTTATACGTATTGTGTGTGACAAGATTATCTAAGCCTCCACAACACGAACAATAATAGGTTTAGGGCTTCGTGGCCATGGAGACTTTTGTTCGGTAGGTCAAATACTACAACATACTAAATTTTTAGGAAAATTCACCGAGGGCCATTTCTTATACGTATTGTGTGTGACAAGATTATCTAAGCCTCCACAACACGAACAATAATAGGTTTAGGGCTTCGTGGCCATGGAGACTTTTGTTCGGTAGGTCAAATACTACAACATACTAAATTTTTAGGAAAATTCACCGAGGGCCATTTCCCATAAGATTTGTGCGGGGTCCTTTGTCCTAAGGTGGTTCAACTTATTGACAATTTTCATAAGTTTCTTACATACATTTCATACGTTTTCATACATTTCCTTGGCCTTATTTCTTCTTTAAGCTAGCCATTTTTAAAGAGAAACTCAGTACAAACATAATGAGTTGTTTTTCCCCCTGATCCGACCAACAGAAGCAAAGTTATTCACACAATAGTGAACGTAGAAGATAAAAACTCAAAATTTTACACTAAAGTCGAAGAAAAAGTGCCTTCCGATCAAAATTGGGATGAAATATTTCATCTGCACACGCACAGTGATGTTTTCGACCAAGTAAGAAAAAAAAATTGCTGTTATTTAACTCTTCCCAAAATCATTAAAAGTAATGCTTCTTTGCAACCACTTTAACTATTTAAACATTTCAATACATTATTTTGTTCGCATTTTAATTCTGCATAAATTACATGTCTTTCAAAAATTTCGTCAACGTAACCGTAAGCCAGAAAAAAATTAAAATGTTTAAATTTAAAAATGACAGCCAAATTTGGGGGGGGTTCCGGCACCCCTATGATAGGGGACTTTTAGTATGGTGTACATATGGGTATAAGGAACACATTCCCACTGATAACTGCCTCATGTAAATTTGTCCGAGTTACTGACGATTTTCATATTAATTTCCCCGCGCTAAAACGCGTATAATCGAGAACGAAATCCAACTTATCAGCGAAATAATTATGTACATGTCCGGGATAATGCTCGTGGACGTGGAGGTTTCAGAAATCAATGGGATGGTAGATCTAGAGTAATTGAAAGATCAAGTCCCTCTCAACCAGTTGAGAACATTGCGGAAAACTAAAACTATCTGCGCGAGGTGCTCCTATTACTCGGATAGTTAATAAAACCCCGGAGCAAATATTGTTAATAAATTTTATAAAATCAAAACCACCTCAACTTAAACCAAATAAAAATAGTAACAATTTAAATACGGTTGAAATTAAAGAACCATGCAATGAAAAAAGCGAATACACACCAAAATTGTCAGTAACTGTGGGAAGTTTTAAATTCAAAGTACTCATTGACACGGGTAGTTCGGTCAGTGTAATAACTGAAGATGTTTTGGAAATAATTAAAACAAAACATAGGGTATTAGAATTACCAGTAGTTGGTGTTAATATTCAAGGAGTTACGGGACGCATTGCAAAAGTTAAAAAACAAGTTTTATTAAATGTTAATATTGGATCTACCAGTCAGCAAATAGTATTTCTAGTTGTGAATAAAATGCATATTCCTATGATTATTGGGATGGATTGGATGGTCAAAAAGAATGTTAAACTCAATTTATCGGATTGTAACCTTACTTTTGTAGAACAGGAACAAATGCATACTGAATATTTTGCTATGGACTCATCAGATGAGGACCATAAATCAAACAGATTAAAATTAATTAGTAATGTTAACTTCATGTTACAAGACTTAGAATCTTTTGATAATAAATCAACAATAAATACTGAAATAAAGGAAAATGCTAAAGTGCAAAATTTCAGGTGTCAAAGATGCCCTGCAGTATTACCTTTTGAAGTTAGGGAAAAACATATGAAGGGTCACAATATGGCTATCCCCTGCAATAATATAACAACAAATAATTCAAATGAACAATTAATTGAGAATATTAAAACAAAACACAAAGTTGTATTTTCTGATAAGCCAGGTCGCTGTAAAAATTTTGAATGCAAATTAAAAGTGTCCACTGAGATACCATTTATGCAAAGATCATATCCGGTACCTTATTCTAAAAGGGAAGCGGTTAATGAAGAAATAAGTAGAATGTTGGAATTTGGAGTCATTGAAAGATCCGATTCACCTTTTTCTAATCCAATAGTAGTAGTAACAAAAAAGGATAACTCTATCTAACTAAGTGAGAATATGTTTAGATGCCCGTAGATTAAATAAAATTTTAGTTCCTGATAGGGAATCTCCACCTAAACTTGAAGAGTTGTTACAGAAATTTTATGGGACAAAATATTTGACATCTTTAGATTTGACTAGTGGATACTGGCAAGTACCACTGCATAAAGATTCTCGACAATATACTGCATTTTTAGTTAATGGCAGAAGTTATCAATTCAAAGTTTTACCATTTGGACTGAATGTATCAGTAGCTGTGTTTAGTAAATGTTTAGATCACGTTTTAGGACCTGAAGTGTTATCGTTTGCGACTGTGTATGTAGACGATATCTTATTAACTTCAAAAACAATTGAAGAACACGCATATCAATTGGATGTGGTTTTGACTCAATTATGAAAAGCGGGAATGACCGTTAACATAAAGAAGTCAGAATTTTTGAAAGATGAAATCACGTTTTTAGGTCATATAATTAGTCCAAACGGTATATCTGCCGATATCAATAAAATTAAAACCATCCAAGACTTTCCAGAACCTCGAAATAAAAAGGAGCTTCAATCATTTTTAGGTTTCTGCAATTTTTATAGGAAATTTGTAAGAAACCATGCTGAGTCAGTTAGCAAGTTAACCCATCTGTTAGAAAATAATATTAAGTGGAAATGGGGAACACACGAGCAAGAAATTTTCATGCATATCAAACTTGCATTTATCGATACAGTTATGCTTAGACACCCTGACTTTAACAAAGAGTTCTATATAGAGACAGATGCGTCTAACAGAGCTCTGGGTGCGCACTTATTTCAGATAAGTGATGAGGGAGAAGTTCATAGTATAGCCTTTGCCAGTAGATCTTTATTAAATGCTGAGAAACATTACATGATCACTGAACTGGAATTACTAGGAATAGTTTTCGCGTGCAAAAAATTTAGAACGTACGTATTGGGATATCCAACAGTTATTATTACTGACCACAAAGCCTTAGAATTTTTATTTAGCTGTAAAGCACTTAACTCTCGATTAATGAGGTGGTGTTTATATTTACAAGAATTTAAATTAAGTATTCAGTACAGGAAAGGAAAAGATAATATAATCGCTGACTTTTTGTCTCGATATGGTTATGAAGGAGAAAAAAGGGACAAGCCCATAGTTGTGGCGCCTGTTAGAAAAAGAAAGGCTAAGACCAAGTTAGCCCAGCTTTTAGATGAAGTAGACAAGAAGCAAATCAATGACAAACACTTGAATTACATTATAACAGAACTGAAAGAAGACAAATTAGGAAAAAAGGATGAACTTGAAAAAAACTTTATAATTCATGATGGGGTATTATTTCGGAAAAGTAATAGAACAGATGAATGGTGGTTATTATGTATACCAGAAGCTTTAAGTAAAGAATTAATTGAAGAATATCATTTGTTGTATGGACATTTTGGAATTAGAAAATGCATTTCATTAATTAAGGAGACGTGTTTTATTCAAAACTTAAGGAAAAAGGTTAATGCAATTTTAAGCACTTGTGATCTATGTCAGAAGTGTAAACCGATAAATCAAAAACAGGCTGGATTGATGAAAAATGTTACAGCCGAACGTCCATTAGAATTAGTATCGGTCGATCTGTATGGTCCATTACCAACTAGTAGAGCCGGAGTAAACTACATATTTGTGGCCAGGGACGTATTCAGTAAATTTTTAAAATTATATCCAATAAAAAGAGCTAACACGCGAACGATTTTGAATAAAATTATTAACGATTTTATACCCGAATTAGGAAAACCCGAGTCAATTTTATCCGATCATGGAACACAATTTACGAGCGACCTATGGATCAATAAATTAACAGAGTTGGGAATTAACATAAAATATTCCGCTGTTTACCATCCTCAATCTAATCCGGTTGAAAGGGTGATGCGAGAGCTTGGTCGTCTCTTTAGAACGTATAGTCATGAGAAACATAGTAATTGGGCTGCATATGTTACCCAAATAGAGAGTTGGTTGAATTGTGTGGAGAATGAATCAACAGGGTTTACACCTATTGAATTAATAAAGGGAATTCGACATGAACAAGCCATAGAGAAATTGGTTAACTTTCCATTAAGAATTGATAAAGATGTAAACACCAAAATTTTATTAGCCAAGAAAATGTTGTTCAGTAAAGCAGAAATGAGAAAAGCTAAACATGACAAGAATTTGAAACCTATTATTTATCAACCAGGTGATTTGGTTTTAATAAAAACTCACTTTCAATCTTCAATGTTAGATAGGGAAATTAAAAAGTTCTTTTTACTCTATGAGGGACCTTACGAAGTAGTGGAGGTATTAGGAGATAATGCGTATGTCTTAAATTATCCCAACAGTAATTTGTATAAGGGTACTCACAATGTCATAAATTTGAAATCCTATAAATCAAGATAAATTTTGAACACTAAACAGGCCGTATGGGGTCCGGTCAAAGAATAGTCCCATAGTGGTAAACCTGCTTGAGGTAAAAGTCCTCTAAAAGGGTTTATATAGTGTTTCCAAATCTTAAGGTAAAAGTCCCCTCTGCTTCTGATTTTCGTCCACTAACAATAGACGTTAACAATGTTAAATCATTTGATTTTTGTGGACGAGTATAAATCGCTTTAATTATTTTCTCTGCTGTGTGGAGCCGGCATGATCAAAGAATAGCCCATCGTGACCCTGCGCGGGGTAAAAGTCCCCTAAAAAGAGGGCGGACCAAGAACTAAAAGTTCTTGTGTCTGGCGACGATTCTGCTGTGTGGAGCCGGCATGATCAAAGAATAGCCCATCGTGACCCTGCGCGGGGTAAAAGTCCCCTAAAAAGAGGGCGGACCAAGAACTAAAAGTTCTTGTGTCTGGCGACGATTCTGCTGTGTGGAGCCGGCATGATCAAAGAATAGCCCATCGTGACCCTGCGCGGGGTAAAAGTCCCCTAAAAAGAGGGCTGACCTTGGACTAACAGTTCTTGTGTCTGGCCACCAAAAAAAAAAAAAATTGATAATACAACTCAAAATATAAAAAAAAAAAGGAAAGAAAAAAAAAATTATTTTATTATTTATTATATTATTCCGATTATTTCGACTCACATTTCTAGAATTCGCAAATTTTTGAATTATTATTCCAGCGGTTGTTACCATTGAACCAATTTCGGTTTTCGCGATTATACGGATGACACTGCGATATAGCCCAATCGTATGAGCTTCTAGTTCGAGAGCCATCTTCCCCTGCTAATTTCCGGTTTGGTGGTAGTTTTTGGTTTAGTACTGCTACGTTTAGTGTCTGTACTAATAACGCCCTTGCGTTAACAAAATCATTACATATTTTATTACGTGAAATTCTCGAGTAGTGATTTTTGAATAAATTGACATGATTTGCCAGTTGCAATTGTTGTAGGCTATAGTTATGTGTGGATCTCGTGAAACACATGAACGCCTCCTTCAATGTGACTAGTTATTTCACTAGTCATAAAAAGTAAAAATTAAACATAAAAGTAGTTTCCTAATGATGAATGGTTCCTAGTATAACCACCTTACTAATCTTTATAGTATTTTATTCTCTAGTGTTGTATTATCAATACATCTACAAGTATTGGAACTTCCTATATACAAGTTCTTTTAGTTAGGATTTTGCAAGGATGGGGATGTAGATAGGGACATTGGACACCCCTAAGCTACATCAAGAATATATCCTTTTTATGTCAATTGAAGACAAGATAAACACTTTGCCCGTTGTTGTGGAAAACAACAACCATTATGAATATGTCGAATATGTCCACCTCTCGGGAGAGCTTCACTCCTTAACCCGAGTTGTAGGGTGACCCTGTGGGGAAACCTGTTTTAGTTGATTGGACTTTTTCAATCCTAAGGTGTTGAGGGTTGGAATACGTGCAAATCACCACAGTAGGGGGCACGAGGGGTTGGTATTTCATTTCTTCTTCTTGGGATTTTAATCTTTACTATATCTGTTGAATTCCATATGGACCTTAAATGAGTTGAATGGAATGGTATCTGAGGATACCAGGATTTTATCAATAATATCTCTTAGTATGAATGATAATAATGAATGAATAAAGGGTAAAAAGGAAGATTCAAACAAACATAAAACTGACCAAAGGCTCTAAACGCTCTTAGAACTCGTTTAATGGATTCTGATAAGTTTGCTTAAAATTCTTACAGAATTTCGCACAAACTTAGGGGGGTAAACTGTAACGAGCATGCCCTCCGCTCAAATCTTGATTTTCATATTTTAAATTTTGATATTAAGGGCGCGCTGCTAAAGTGGAGGGGAGACATTTTTGCCATAGCGTGTATTTTTACCACTTAAGTTGAAGAAAAAAAAATATAGATGGTGCCAACATACTGTCAAAATAATTATTTTAATTACCAATGTCAACCAATCTCAAACTAAAAAAAAACAAGAAACAGTACTTAAAAGTAGAACATTACAACATCGTTTTGGACGGTTTTCGATGCTGTAATGAGTATATTGTTACAAAAGAATAGTAAAGTTAAAAATTTATACCTGGAACTTTAAAATTTTGCTTGGGCCATCTAAAAGGCAATGCCTGAACTATTGTCGAAAAATTTGGTTGAAAAGACCGCTAAGGACATATTTTGATTCAGTATTATCTTCCTTGTTTCGTTTAATTAGCGATGGAATCACTTAAAAATTAGGTATTGTTCTTATAACGATCTCCACCAGGAAATAACGGAATTTCATCAATATTGGTTGCTTCAAAATTTGAAAGTTTCTTGTTTTCAAAAATTAATTTAACCTATTTATTCATAATATAAAGCAATGAAAATTGTCCATCTCCTTCATTGATCTTTCCTTATTAAAATTTCAAAAAAATTAAGTTCATATAACGTTTTAGTCCTGGGGCCTGTAACAGAAAAAAGGGGGTGATCGTATTCAGGTCCATCTTTTGGAAATAAGCTATTTGAGTACCAGCGGACACGAAAATCTGGTTGGCTTCCACAGGCAGTGGCTTAAGCCCTCAGGATCCTTCAATGAAATTCTTAAAGAAGGAAAAAAGTAAGAAATATGACAGCATTCGGGATGCAACTTTGACATTTTATCGTTCTTATAAAAAAAATCGACCAAAAAAATTGGCTGCTCTCTACAATGTCTCTGAGAGCGTGGCAGCTGGACTGAAATTAACGTCTTTATGCTACACACCTGCAAACACTAACTCGTGACTCATAAACGGTATTTGAGTTGTCCACTGCCAAAGTAACTACTTTTTACATAAAAAGTAAGATTTTACTTTGCCATCCCTCTCAGGTGGGTTTCCCGCCTTCCTCACCAATTAGAAATTTATTATTAACAGCTCTGAGGCCTTAAGCCACTGTCTGTGGAAGCCAACCAGATTTTCGTGTTCGCTGGCACTTAAATAGCTTATTCCCAAAAGATGGGCCTGAATACGATCACCCCCTTTTTTCTGTTACAGGCCCCAGGACTATTTAGTTTTTAAATTCCGCAAGATAAACTAAAGGCTTATTTTTAACGTTATTTAAACTCCAACTTTTGCCGCTTTGTCAGCGCGGCCTTAACTAATATTGCACCACTAAATATTTTTATTGCGAAAGTCTTATGTTGCAACCAAATTACGCATCTTTCCCAAAAATGAATATTTTTATTCATTAAATAAATAAATACTTACTTCGTTTTAGAAAATGTCATCAAGTCCCTAATTGGAGAAGAGATTACTTAACTAGTCTTATTTTGCAACCAAACTACGCATCTTTCCCAAAATTGAATATTTTTATTCATTAAATAAATAAATACTTACTTCGTCTTAGAAGATGTCATCAAGTCTCTAATTGGGGAAGAGATTACTTAACTAAGTGGTTTTTGGTCATTTAACTTACGCATTAATACATTTCCTAAAATCGAATGTTATTTTAAGTCTTAAAATTAGATTTATGATCAAACTGTTTTTACCTAAATTTTCCATAAAAATTGATCAACAAGCAACAGATATAAAAAGGGAGAATTTGCCTGAGAAGTCGATTAGTGATTAGTTATTCATTAGTTCAATGAGATTAGAATCAGAAGTTAGAAGTTAGCAGTTAGTTAGTTAACATTCATCAATGATGTGTCTCTTGCCTCGATACTTTAAAATAGTGATGTAAAAAGTAATAAATCAACGAAGAACTTAAAGCTTTCTCAAGTGCAATTAGTTCGGGCCCAACCCAGTATTTAAAATCGGTCGGTCAAAATTCCACATTTACAAACATTCATTCCGCCAGTGAAACGCGATTTTGAAACTAAACGGAGTGAATAAATAATTTAAATTCCAAAGAAGGAATATCGTCGAGTGAAATAATTTATATTCTAAAAAGGGAATATTTTAAAGTTAAAGTTTAAAAGTCACTAATTAAAGTGAGAATTAATAATTGAAAAATCCTCGAATTTATAAGTTCAGCGTGGCTGAAAATCTAAGTGAAAGGTGCGCAAGTAAAAGCACTAAATTGAACTATAAAAAGTTCCTGGGCAGGTTTACCCTCAGGTCAAATTCAATTCACTCAAAATCATCGTGGAAGACCTAATCTTAATTGTACGGCCGAGCATCATTTTCAACATTGGATCCGACGAACACACTGTATAAAATATTTTAAGGTAAAATATTTGTATATCTTTTATAAATTGTACTTGAAAGTTAAAAGGCTAAATGCAAATTGTTTATTGCATAAATATTGTGAAAAATAACTTATTGATTAAATCATAAGTTGGTTTATATAAAAATCTATTTCTGATCTAATTCATCAAATAATTAAAAAATTGACGTAGTAATTAAAGTTAAGAAAAATTAAACTTAACTAAAATTTTAAATAATAATATTAAACTCAATAAGTTAAATGAATAACTACGAAATCATAAAATAATAAATTCGTTTAATATTATTACTTTGTCTTGGAGCTTCAATTGACTTGATTTAGTTTTTAACTATAATAATCGTAATTTTGCAATTTCATTGAATATTTTATAATCGTTTTGCTTAATTGTTTTATTTACTATAATCACTTAAATGTTTTTTTGGACTTATTCACATAATATATATTTTTAAATGTTTTTATTGTGTTTAATTTTTTTTGTGATTAAAATATTTTAAACAGATCCGTATCCAGGAGTTTTCGTCGGTAAGTCATTAACGAGTTTGTGTTTTTGTTTCAGGCCGACAATTAAGATTATTTTATTCAACTTCATTAAATAACTAATTGTGGTTTTTAGTTATTTTTTCTTGCATTACTTTTCACGCCTTGAGTAAATTTAAAGAGTTTCAAGTCTCATTTTAATTAAAGTTTTACGGAGTTTGATTATTTTGCTCATAATAAAAAATAATCTGGCGCCCAATAAACCGGTCATTTAGAGTTTAAATTATTTACCCAACACTCAAATTAAATATACTTTAATCTGGCACCTGATGTGCTTTTTGGGTTGAAGTTTGAGGGAATTTTGGAAACCACGAATCGAGTTCGCCTCAACCCATGTACCGATAAAATTAAAGCTATAAAAGAAGCTCCAATTCCTCAAAATATAACTCAATTAAAGTCATTTCTAGGGTTAGTTAATTATTATGCAAAGTTCATAAATAATTTATCGATGTTAGTACATCCACTTTATAATTTATTAAAGAAGTCGGTTAAATGGCGATGGACACCAGACTGTGACAAGGCGTTCAATGCATTAAAAAATAAATTAACAGGAGGAGAAGTTTTGGTGCATTATAATCCAAAATTGCCAGTTAAATTAGTTACCGATGCGTCAGATTATGGGTTGGGGGCGATGATTTGCCATGTTATTAATAACGTGGAGAAGCCAATTGCTTTTGCTTCCAGAACCTTAAATCAGAGTGAATCAAGATATTCACAAATAGAAAAAGAAGGTCTTAGTATAATTTTTGGTATTTTTAAATTTAACGAGTATTTATATGGCAGGGAATTTGTTTTGGTAACTGACCATAAACCGTTAGTGAATATTTTTAGTCCCAAGAAGGCCATACCGCAGTTTTCAGCAATAAGGAGATGGGCTGTAATTTTATCTTATTATAATTATAAGATAGAGTACGTAAAGTCGGATAGCAATAAGGCTGACATTTTGTCACGCTTACCGTTAAAGGATAATGGTTCTTGCGACGATAAGGTAGAGTTAGATTATTCCATGTATTTTAATAATATTGAAGATTTTCAAGTAGACTTTAATACGGTTCAAATTGAAACCATTAAAGATAGGTTTTTGCCAGAAATTATTGTGGCCAAGTTATACTCATAAAGTGGACAAATATAAAGATTTTTTAACGAAGCGTTTTGAGTTTTCGATAGAAAATAAGTGTTTGTTGTGGAATAATAGGTTAGTTATACCAGAAAGTTTAAGAGAAATATTGATTAATAAGTTGCATGAATCTCATTTTGGAATTATCAAAATGAAAAGTATTGCGAGATCGTATTTCTGGTGGCCTAAAATTGACCACGATATTGAAAATGTTATTAGTAATTGTGCAGATTGTGCGGTTTATTCTCGTAATCCACCTAAAAGTAAAATTAGTTCTTGGAGTTTTCCAGAAAAGGCGTGGGAGAGAATACACATAGATTTTTGTGGACCTTTTAAAAATATGTCATTTTTAGTAATAGTTGATGCTCATTCCAAATGGATTGAAGTATTTAGGATGAACAGTACCACGTCGTATGCAACCAGTTTTACGTCATGTTTTTGCTAGATTTGGGTTACCAAAAATACTGGTAACGGATAATGGTACACAATTTGTGTCTAGTGAATTTGAAAGTTTTTTGGAAAATAACGGGGTTAAACACATGTTGTCACCACCTTATCACCCACAATCTAATGGGGAGGCGGAATCGGCTGTAAAGATTGTTTAATAGGTACTAAATTGTTTAGAGTTAAGATGTTAGATAAAGATGTAAATATTATAAGACATGTTAATCAAATTAAAAAGTGTAAATTTCATAATGCTGTACCGATTGTAGATGTAAAATCCGAAATTGTACAAGTACCGGAAGTTATACCTAGCAGGCCTAGAAGAATTGTTAAACAACCGGATAGGTTAAAATATGAGTAATTTAATTTTTAATTTAAGGAGGAGGATGTTATGTATGTATATTTTGTATAAATAATGTCGATTGTATATTATGTGTATGGACGCGAGCGCGATTCCGCGTATGGTGAGGGGAGATCATTATTAAACATGGAGTCAAATAGACTGCACGTAACAAATGTTAAGTTAAATTGTTTAATAAATATATTACGTTAAATATGTGTTGGATATTTATATTAATATTAACACCAACGTAACAAGAAGGAACAACGTTATTGGAGAGAAGTTTTACACAGAGTGGTGAAGTGTGTGAAATTTCTATGTGAGAGGGGTTTAGCACTTAGAGGAGCTACTGAAATTATTGGCGACTTTGAAAATGGAAATTTTTTGGGAGTCCTAGAATTTTTAGCTAAGCAAAGCACGGTAATAAAGGCAGTGGACATGTTTCGTACATTTCTTCAACAATTTATGAAGAAATTGTAATATTAATGGGGAAAAAAGTACATATTTCAAATTATTGCTGATGAAGTAAGAACATCAAATTTTTTTGCGATAATTGTTGATTCTTCACCAGATGTATTAATTCCACTGTGATCAATTAGCAATAATTTTGCGCTACGTTAATAAACAAAGAATTATCCAAGAACGTTATGTCGGATACATAAGTTCAGTTGGTCACACAGGGGAATCAATGGAAACTGCTGTGTTAAATATTCTGCAAAATTTGAAAATCGACATAAAAAATGGACGAGCACAATCTTATGATTATGACAATGCTTCGAACATGTCCGGTAAATACAAAGGATTTCAGGTTCGATTTAAAAATAGTAATAAGTACATGGATTATGTTCCATGTACAGCACATTCTTTGAATTTGGTAGGAGTTGCTGTAGATAATTGTCAAAAGGCTTCTGATTTATTTAGTTTTTTACAACAACTGTACAATTTTTCCGCCTCTTCCAGTTATCGATGGAAACAATTTGGCGTTGATCTAACGAATGCTGAACGAACGAACGCCCAGTATCTTTGAAAAGTCTCAGCGGAACTCGTTGGTCTGCAAGAGCGATCTCCACTAAAGTTGTTTTTGAAAATTATGCAAAAATTTACGGAAGTCTGCTAGTTACGTTACCGTCAATTGTTTTAACAATAAGTAGATAAGTACATTAAACTATAAATTGTATAGTAATCATATTTAATATTGCAATTGTAAAAATGCAACTTATGAATTAAATCAAAAGTGTAAAATAATTATAATATAATTAATCAAGTATTAAATCAGACTTCCAAGGTACAAGTTGTTTTATTTTTCCGCCTTGTAAAATAAAGAAAGTTTTTTAAAAACATTTGAAAACGAACCAACAACAAAACTTGCTAAAAATCGCAGAAAATTATGAAGAAAAAAATCCACTACACTTCATTCAAGGAGACGAGATAGTGAATGTAAACAAACAACCCGCGTGTTGTGCACGTGAACACTTCTGTTTAGCGCTGTGATTGGCTCTAACGTATAAACTTATTTTAAGCTTGTTGCATGGTTACCTAACTGCGTTGATGCGGATAACTCATATTATAGTGGCAATTTAGACGAGACCGAGCTGGCGCACGAGTAGGGAAAATTTTCCGACGCGGTTTCTTTCATGATTCGTATTCTTGACACTTTAGACAACGTAAAACTGCAAGGTGCCGGCAGTTCTTGTGGTCATGTTTCCCTAGGACCGCTGTTGAAAATTGCAGACGATTGACGTCATTATTTCAGAATTTGTTCATCAGATTTCTAAAAAAAAAATTTTATCTGAAAGCTTATAAGATATTATTCATAATTTGTTATTATATATTTTTGAATATCTCCTCTAGTTATCTTGAAAAACCTCAAAAATCATTAATTTTTGTTAAAAAAAAAGTGATATGTCATCACATGACTTTTTCATTTTAGAGTGCCCCCTAGTGAGGGGATTGTAATCAAAATCATATGGCTTCGACTCACAACTTCAAGAAAGCTCTATATGAAATTTGAAGTCAGTCGGTTAAGTCAGTCCAGAGTTAGCTGGCGGAGAAGAACTTCTCTAAAATTCATAGAAATTATGGAAAGTATGGTAAATTATAAAGTCTTTTTTAAGGTACCAAAAGACGTTTCTTGAAACAAACTTTACATTATATTAGTTTATTAATGTTAGGTACATATTCGGTAGGTAAATTAACACTTCAGAAGTATAAACAAGGTCTCTAACACAAAATTTAGCCGTACAGCAAGAACATACGAAATAAACATAAATTCACATAAACCATCATAAAAGAAGAAAATCGGGGCAAATTTTGAATATAATTTTTTTCAGGAATGAGAAATAAGTATAATGTCATATATGCATGCTCCGTAGAATGTGTGCTTTCCTGGCAGAGGTATTGAATTCAATTCAGTATTTTGCGCTGGGCATGTCCCGAGCACTTACAGGTCCGCCCGTTCTTTCCCTTTCCCTGCTTTCCATGCTTTTACAGGGTGCGATACAACGAGCAAAATATCTACAAAAAATGCTGGATTTAAAATTGTAAAGAAGAGGGAAGTGCAAGAAGCTTTTACGCCATTGGGAAATGGACTACCTTTCACGACTTCGCAATTATCATCTTTGTAAAATATATATTTAAAATTAATTAATAAACCAGGTGAGACTGCTGACGACGCTCGTTACTTGTGCATGTGCATTTCACGTTCTCTGGGTACAGGGGTAGCTTTAGATACTACTTTAATACCTCATACAGGTGGTGTATGAGATGATAATTGCGAAGTCGTGAAAGGACTAATAATAATAATAATAGGAAGAGCAACTAATAAATTTTGGTGCTCTTTAATGAACTTCAGTACCTCTGCCAGGAAAGCACACATTCTACGGAGCATGCATATATGACATTATACTTATCTCTCATTCCTGAAAAAAATTATATTCAAAATTCGCCCCGATTTTCTTCTTTTATGATGGTTTATGTGAATTTATGTTTATTTCGTATGTTCTTGCTGTACGGCTAAATTTTGTGTTAGAGACCTTGTTTATACTTCTGAAGTGTTAATTTACCTACCGAATATGTACCTAACATTAATAAACTAATATAATGTAAAGTTTGTTTCAAGAAACGTCTTTTGGTACCTTAAAAAAGACTTTATATAATTTACCATACTTTCCATAATTTCTATGAATTTTAGAGAAGTTCTTCTCCGCCAGCTAACTCTGGACTGACTTAACCGACTGACTTCAAATTTCATATAGAGCTTTCTTGAAGTTGTGAGTCGAAGCCATATGATTTTGATTACAATCCCCTCACTAGGGGGCACTCTAAAATGAAAAAGTCATGTGATGACATATCACTTTTTTTTTAACAAAAATTAATGATTTTTGAGGTTTTTCAAGATAACTAGAGGAGATATTCAAAAATATATAATAACAAATTATGAATAATATCTTATAAGCTTTCAGATAAAATTTTTTTTTTAGAAATCTGATGAACAAATTCTGAAATAATGACGTCAATCGTCTGCAATTTTCAACAGCGGTCCTAGGGAAACGTGACCACAAGAACTGCCGGCACCTTGCAGTTTTACGTTGTCTAAAGTGTCAAGAATACGAATCATGAAAGAAACCGCGTCGGAAAATTTTCCCTACTCGTGCGCCAGCTCGGTCTGCTCTAATTAGAGCTGGGACGATTACAGGAAAAATGTAATCAATTATAAATAAATAAATGATTGAGACAACTTTAACTAAAGGAGCTTTTAGGGAATTATTATGAAACCGGATGTTATTAATAATTTTTGAAAAATTTACACCGTATTTAATTTAAGTTTACGTAAAACCGCGCTCGTGAGAACTTGCACGTGCACGTCAACATCGCATGCAACACTATCTCGTCTCCTTGAATTTAGTATAGAGACGAATTCAATGGTACTGCTGAAAACTATGAAATCGTAAGACATAGCACTTATGATAACATTTTGGTACGATGTGTTAGAAAGATTTAAGAAAACTAGCATTATGCTACAAGACAAGTGTATTCATTTATCGACAGCTAGTCAGCTTTTAGGCTCCTTAAAGTGCTTCGTGATGACTCTTCGGGAAAAGTTTGACAAGTATGAAGAACGAGCTCGTACATTCTCAGATGAAATCAATGAAAAATTTGATAATGCGGTTTGCAGAAAACGGAAACGAAAACTGGCCAGTGATGAGAATCAAGAGAATGAAGTGTTACTATTTAGAAGACAGGCTTTTAAAATTAATAATTTTATACCCCTAGTAGACAACTTAACTTCCTGTTTACAATATCGACTTTCTTTTGAATTTGAAATCTATGGCAAAAAGCGATATTCAAATGGCAGCAGAAAACCTTGCCTCAATTTATTTAGATGATTTTGATGAAAATTTCAGTAATGAAGTACCTAGTCCAATTTAGCGATTTTATAAAAAGCTCCGTCACACCACCGCCAGAAGAATGCCTTAAATAAAAAAAATTAGAATCGGTTTTTCCTAATGTAGATATTTCCTACAGAATTTATTTAACTTTACCTGTCAGCAATTGTAGTGCCGAACGGGCATTTTTAAAATGGCAAGAGTAAAAAACGAATTTAGGGCTTCCATGGCTTAAACTCCCTTACTCTGATACTCTAATGTGCATAGAAAGAGACATTCTAAAGGACATAAATTTTGAAGACACTATAATAATTATAAATACGCTGGCTTTCCAATAAATTTCTTCCACTAAACGGTTTCAATAAGTTGTTTATATACAACAAATAAATTATTTGTTTTAGTAACTTAAGTTTTAGTTAAAGTTATCCAATCTTTCGAGTTTTTGTTTGATTTTTGAGTACATTCAGTTTAGAGTTGAATTGCATAATTTTACATTTTGAACACTTGTTTTTAACCATTCATTTTATTCATTGTTGGGACTTAAGGTCCTTATTTATTTTACTTGTATATAATTTTATGTGTGTTTGTAATATAGTTTGTCAAAGTATTCTAGATTTTTATTTATGTGTATACCTCTTTCAACAAATTTAAGCATTAATCACTTCAGTCAAAGAATCCCCCCTGCAGAATAAGAGTCGCTCACCCTTTTGGTTTTGAGATTCAATAAAAAACATAGATCAGTTAATGTAGTGAGGGAAGTAATTTATTTAAATGCTGGAACTGTGGACACCCTAATCACACCTTTTCTACATGTCGTTTGAAAAGAAATAAGTTTTGTTACGGATGTGGAAAGCCGGATGTAGTTGCATCGTCCTGCCCCAAGTGTTCAAAAAACTAGACGGTGAGGCAGATTGTAAAGGTCAAAATTTGTCTCCAAATAAAGTAAAGACCTATTCTTTTGTTCATAGTGATATAATTGGAGGTTGTGGTTACGAAAGGTTAATTTCTTTTGTAAAGTTAAAGATTCTAAGGCTTCACCTGTTTTTGTTGAAAAGTTAGGAGATAATCGACCTTATATTAAAATAAATATACTTGGGAAGTTAATAGTCGCATTGTTAGATTCGGGTGCAAATCATTCTATTATCGGAGAGGGATGTATGGATATTATTAAAGGTTTTGGTTTTATTAAGCGAAATAGTTTGTGTACGAGTGTTACGACTGCTGATGGTAAAAAGCAAGCAGTAGCTGGTATGTTGGATTTGCCTATAACAATAGGTGAGCATTGTTTATTAGTTTCATTCTTAGTAGTTCCTTCATTAAAACATTCTGTGATATTAGGCAGTGATTTCTGTAAAAAGTTTTCGGTAGACATAAATTTTGAAAGTAACACATAGAATATTAGAGGTATAGTATAGGAGATCTATTTCAAAAAACACCTTAACCTAAAACTAATTCCCACACAAATGATTCCTGTTGCAAATTGAAGTTACCTTTACAATTACATACCTCTATTCAACATACTAAAAATATACATTCGTACTCTGGTGCGAAATACGTTTTTCCGGCCTCTTCCTTGAAAATTTCAAAATTTTTTGCGCCATTTTGTTTGGCCTCCCGTTTGCGAACTTTTCGCTAGAGAGCCATTTCTTTGCGAACGTACTGTTAGGGCGCTAGGCGGCGACGAACTAAAAAATATGTAATTTTTTAATGCCGCCGACATAAAAGTCAGAAAGGTCGGGTTTGTTTTTTCTCGAAGGGGTGTTCCAAACCTTCTCCTTTTGATAGCGCCCGTTGAAACCACCACCGTTTCTATAGGAGAAGCGCAAAAAATTATTTATTGAGATCATGTTTGCTTAAATTGCAATACTTTACATCAGTCGCCTAAATGCAAAATCCGACAAATCACATTTTTTGCAAAAATGAGTTTGACACGCCAAAAGATTACGAATGCAAAGACCTACAGATCCATAGTAAAATATTAGAGCAAATTCCGACAGATTCACTGTAATTCGTATCTAAAATCTCGTCTCAGATGCAAAACCCGACAATTCAATGCTTGTCACAGGTGCATAAACAAACATTTCCAACGCTCCAATGAGAGCTAAACATTTTAATCAGTTGACTAGGTCGACCTCGCCTTTACGGTTTTCGCGGTATTATTGCATTGTGCTCTTGTGTTAGAACTTCAAAGAACGTTATAATGTCTTCTTTTGAACAATTAAATAACTGTGAACAATACATTACACAATGTGAGGGTAAAAGAGCTCGAAAGAGATGCAAAGTGCAAACAAAACGAGAGAAGGCGAAACGTGCAAGGTATGTTTGTTATAAACCACTTAACTTTGTAAAAAATTATACTTTTATAATTTTAAGTAGTTTGGGTAATTTATAATGATTTTTTTCAGGTATACTTCTAAAAATTTGCCTATATATCCCACTTGTGGTCATGCTGGAAAACCTTTTCAAGCATTTCAATGTACGTCTCGTCTTTCCATGAGAGATGTGAAAGATTTTCACGCAGCTTTTTACAAGAACGAAGAAAAACGAGGACAAGATATGTTTATTTTACGTAACTGCGACTCAGAAGAACCTAAAAGGCATAGAAAATTAAAAGAAAAAAATAATAAACCTAGGTCTATGGTAGTACGTTATAAAGTTAAGAGAAGTGATGGCTTGATGGTTCCTGTATGCAGACAAGCATTCCAAGGTATTTTAGGCGTTAAGAAAGATAGAATTTTAAATATTTTAAGAAACTATAAGGATACGTCGCTTATACCTGTTGAAAGAAGGGGCGGCGATCGAGTTGGGCATAAAAACGAAGATAAGAGACAGTCTATCAAACAGTTTGTTGAATCTCTAAAATGCACGGATTCTCATTATTGCCGGTCAAAAACATTTAATAGAATTTATTTGCCTGCTGAATTGAATACCAATAAACTCTGGAAAATATATAATGACAAAATGGCCAATAACGAGACACTGAAAGTTAAAGAATGTTTCTTTAGAAACTACTTTAATAAAAACTTTAACGTCGGTTTTGGGACACCGAAAACCGATCTGTGTTCCACGTGCTTACAGTTCAAAGTTAACATAAAAAAAGAACAGAACGAAATGGAAAAAGGTAATTTATTGGCACAACAGCGCCTACACAAAATGAGGGCTAATAGTTTTTATCAGCTTCTCAAAGAGGAAAAAGATGACTTGGTTATATTTTCTTTTGACTGCCAAAAGAATTTAGCGCTTCCGAAACTACCGGACCAGTCAGCATATTTCAGCATGCAAATTAATTTTTACCACTAGGCAATAGTATGTGGATCGTCCAAAAGCCAGTTGAATTCAGATACCATTACATCCTATGTTTGGACAGAGCTAGATCACCAAAGAAGTTCCAACGAAATTTCATCTTCATTACACCATTCACTATCAATTTATAATTTTGGAAAAAATGTCAAAATAGTACGTTTGGTTTGTGATGGATGTGGAGCACAAAACAAAAATTCCACTATCATTGGCATGTTAAACTATTGGTTACAGTATGAAGCCCCACACCATATAGAGAAAATTGAGATAGTTTTTCCAGTGGTGGGACACTCCTACATCCCACCCGATCGCGTTTTTGGTCAAATAGAGAAAATCTATAAAAAACACACGAAAATTGTTCACCCTAAAGAGTATGTTAATATCATCAAAAAGTTTGCCAGTGTTTACAAAGTCGGAAGAGATTTCGAGATTAAGGACTGGAGAAGCGAAACCCAAAAAGTTTTGAAGCAACCAGGTTATTGGCATTTTAAGTTCCAGCCTTCAAAGCGAGTGATTATTGTTAAGGGCAAAAAAGGAACTCCCCTTGTTAGAGGCGAAGCATTTTATAAAAATGACTTGTGTGCTGAAAAAAGTTTATGCAAAAGAGGGAAAAATATTTCTCAGATGAAGCCGGACTCAATGGAAATTGGAGTAAATATTAACAAAGACAAGAAGCAAAGTATTACAAAGCTTCTAAAAAACCATTATGGACATGACTGGGAGAAAGAAGATTCTTTAGTGTTTTTCATAGACGCTTTCGAAGATGTTTTGGATGGAGAGCAAGCTACTGAAGAGGAAGTCAACTGTGAAGAAGAACAAGTTGATTTTGGTGTTTAAGTGCTTAATAATTATATTTATTTTTAAAAGTAAATAAAAGTTATTTTCGATAACTTATTGATGTTGTTTTTAATAAATATCTAAAACTTTAGGTGCAAAACGCGACATATCCATTTTACTGATCAATTTTTAGAGTCTTCTGTGCACCCCTGATTTAAAGAATTATCATAGCTAAATTCTAATATTAACAACAACCAACATCCTAAAATTTCGTTACTCCATTCCATTAAATAAAAATTTTAGAAGTTTTTTTGCATTATCTCAGATTAGTTTATTCTGCACTTGTCGTGGTTTGCATTTAGGCGACTGACATATAAAAACACGTACGAAATTGTGATAATATTGCCGAAATTCGAGGAGTCCTAACTCCCTTAAAAGGTTTCAAATCTTAAAAATTGCTAAACAGAACATAATAGTACACTGTCCGCAAAACACAAAATTAAAACAAATATCTTAAAAAGATTTTTGTAAGGGCAGTACGACCCCTCGAGGTTAGACGAAAATCTTAAAATTACAAATAGATCATTTTTTAAAAAATCATAAAAACGCTTAAAAAAATTAAAACCCGGTAAATTGCCACATAGAACTAATAGCACACAGTCTAAGAAACACGAAAACAAGAAAAAAGTTTTCAAAAAAATTTTTTTAAGGGCTTTACGACTCTTTGAACTTTGGCAATATTCTCACATTTTGTACGTTTTATTTATAAGTAAAGTATTGCAATTTAACCCAGATATGCCTATTGTCCTATATATAGTCCACTGATAAAATGTCATAATATATAAACAGGACGTGCTTGATTCGAAAGGTGATATGTTTATCTTATTCAGTATGAATGTAACTTTTGTAGGAAGTGCATTTAGTGCAGTTTTTTTAAGTGAAAATTTTTTTATTTAAAATTAAAAAGTGGTAAAATTGAAAAATGTGTGAGTACGGCATCCGTTTTGCAAGGTAAGATATTTTCTATTATCCGTTATTTTTAAATATTAACAATATCCCTTTGAATCGCTTTAGAAATAATGTAGATTGGCATGTAAATAATAAAAATTGCGGTAATTGAATTTCCCCTCCTCCAATTAGCTTTTTTAGCAAGCTGTCCTAAATATAGTATATTAGGCAAATACGGGTATATACGAAAATCTGGTAATAAATATCTTTTAGGGGCTTGACTCTAGAAGAGGCTCTTGCTATAGTCGAGGACGATGACAGTGATGCAGAAGGGGTAAAAGCGATTACCATTTTTCCCCCGGAAAATGCAGCAGCTGAAATAACCGATGAAGATTCAGGAAATGAGGATGTATTGACTATCGGTAATTTGCCGGGTTCTCAGTTGCAAGCTGCGGCTGAATTTAGTTTCGATGAAGATGATGATAACTTCTCATCTGAAGATAATTTACCTTTGTCGGAACTCAAAAAATCCCTACAACCCAGTAGAAAGAAATTGAAGAAACGAGAAACTTATAATTGGGTAAAAATGGATTTACCAGAAGTTCAATCGAAGTTCCAAAATGTTGATGCTGTTCAATGTACGAACAGCCCCGTAGAACTGTTTGATTATTTTTTTAACGATGAATTATTTGAAATAATCGTTCGTAAAACGAATAGATATGCCCAACAGAGAAATCGAACGACTATGGTCGAAATCTCTGAAATTAAAAGTTTTATTGGAATATTAATTCTAAGTGGCTATATAGTGGTGCCAAGAAGACGAATTTTCTGGGAGAAAGAAAAAGATGGACACAATGAATTAGTTGCAAAGGCGCTTTCTAGAGACAAGTTCGAGTACATCTTATCTAATATTCATCTTTGTGATAACGAAAACTTAGATCGAACCGATAAATTCGCCAAAGTAAGGCCTCTATTTTAGCACTTGAACAAACAGTTCATGAAACATGCCTATATGGAGGAGTTCCATTCTGTGGATGAGGCCATGGTGCCATATTATGGGCGCCATGGTTGTAAACAATTTATCCATAATAAACCTATAAGATACGGGTATAAATTGTGGGTAGGAACCACTAGATTAGGGTACGTCAACTGGTTCGAACCTTACCAAGGTATTTCTACAAATATTAGTAAAAAATACGAAGAATATGGAGTTGGTGCAGGGGTCGTTTTGGAGTATGCAGATACTCTACGGCAAAAATGGGATAACCATAAATTCCATTTCGAATGGAATTTATTTTCATTGATAATTTCTTCACATCGGTTCCTTTATTAGAAGTTCTTACTAGTAAAGGGTTTTATGCTACTGGAACAATCCGTGAAAATCGACTAAGTGGGGGTCCTCTTCTAGACTCGAAAATTATGAAGAAACAAAAACGAGGTACCTATGATTACAAAAAACTTGTGGACAAAAACATCAGCGCTAAAATGGCACGACAACAGCATTGTGTGTTTATGTTCAAACGCTGTTGGCATTAGTCCTATCCATATGGTGAAACGTTATTCGCGAAAGGAAAAGAAAATTATTCAGGTAGATATATTTTGTGTACATAATATCAAGTAATATCTATAATTTGTTACTTATTTTTACAGGTGGAACAGCCTCACCTGATCAATATGTATAACTTCTCTATGGGTGGCGTTGATAGATGTGATCAGAATATAAGCTTGTACAGGTCGTCTATTAGGGGAAAGAAATGGTATTTGCCCCTAATAGTACATGGATTAGACATGGCATTGCAAAACGCTTGGCAGATTCATCGGAAAAACGGAGGAAATTTAGATCAACTCAGTTTTAGGCGTCGTATTGCAATTACTTTACTAACTCAAAATAAAAAACAATACGTCTATCAAAAAGGACATGCATCAACTTATCAAAACGATTCGCGATTTGATCGATTAGATCATTTAGTAATCAATCAAGAGAAGCAAACAAGATGTGGTTACTGCCATGCCAAGTCAACAACAAGGTGCCGAAAGTGTGACATTGGAGTGCATGTCAAATGTTTTGTACAATACCATACTAAAACCTAATAGTTGTATGTGCCTAATGTCCTATATATAGGACGGCCCAAATTTTGGCCTTAAATGTAAATAAATTTTTTCAAATTATGTTTTTCTTTTTTTTTGTTGCCGTCAGGTCACTAATTTCTCAAATTTGTAAAAAAAAAGTCATTCCAAAACCTTTTAGGCATATCTGGGTTAAGCAAACACGACCTTCAAAAATAATTTTTTGCTCTTCTCCTACAGAAACGGTAGTGGTTTCGAGAAGCGCTATCAAAAAGGGCCTTTTTGTCTTTGTGTTGGCGGGATTGAAAAGTTACATATTTTTTAGTTCGTCGCCGCCTAGCGCCCTAACGGTACGTTAGCAAAAAAATGTCTCTCTAACGAAAAGTTCGCGAACTGGAGGCCAAACAAGATAGCGCAAAAAAATTTGAAATCCGAGTCTATAATTTTAGGTAATTTTATTTTTAAGAAAGAGGCCAAAAAAACGTATTTCGCACCATTGTACGAATGTATATTTTTAGTATGTCGAATAGAGGTATGTTAACTTCAATTTGCAACAGGAATCATTTCTGTGATAATTAGTTTCACC
The DNA here is from genome assembly GCA_963924605.1 of Malthinus seriepunctatus. Classification (NCBI taxonomy): domain Eukaryota; kingdom Metazoa; phylum Arthropoda; class Insecta; order Coleoptera; family Cantharidae; genus Malthinus; species Malthinus seriepunctatus. The sequence goes on from OZ004600.1 coordinate 131,130,738, forward strand.
TCATTTATTACTTCTACTGTACTAGTAGTTTAGATAAAGTAAATATACCTTTTGTTGGTCCGAATGAGAGTCAGGTCAGTAAAATTGATGTTAGTGAATCGCAAAAACTATTGATGAAAGATGTAGAGGAAATGTTCGGTGAAATTAGTTTCAAGGATAGGTTAGGTAGGACGTCAAAACTTATTCATACTATTGATACAGGAGATTCAAAACCATTTAAAAAAAGACAATATCAAATGTCATCGTATTTGTTGAAAATTTTAAATTCAGAGCTGGATGAGATGTTAAAGTTAGGTGTAGTGGAGCCAGGTAATGGTTCGTATAGTTCTCCGGTTCTATTACTTCTATTAGTTAAGAAAAGTAATGGGACGTATAGATTTTGTTTTGATGTGCGCACTTTGAATTCATTAACTAAGCCTGATAGTTACCCTTTACCGAGGATAGATCGTATATTAAACTTATTGAAGGAAGCGCGTTATACTATATCCTCAATAGATTTAAAGAGCAGTTTTTGGCAAATACCGCTTGATGAGAATTCTAAGGAAAAGACTGGATTTTCAGTACCTGGGCGTGGCCTGTTTAATTTCACTGTTTTACCCTTTGGTTTAACGAACGCGACGCGAGATTACAACCCGAGATTTTAAAATTTAAACACCTTTAACAAGTTTTTCAAGTTTTTATTTCCTAAATTATGAAGTACATTAATATCATTGTTTACTCACTTATTTTTGTAATAAACACAAATAAAGAAATAAAATTAGTCGTAATCGAAGCATGGATTTATGTTTTATTATACCGGTTTTTGTTTTAATTCTAGAGCAGCTTGATTCTCAATTTTTATTAAAAAATTAGCTTATTTGTGTACAAAATTTAAAAATAAATACTCAAGTGATATAGATTTTTAAAATCAGCAAAAAAGGTTCTATGAGATGGTGCTAAAACAAAAGATTGCGTCTATTTAAAAAACTAAAGTTGATGATGGTTCCAGAAAACCGAAACGTTTTACATCAAATGTGTTTTCGGAATCGCGTGTAGAATACAAAATAGCTTAGGAGAAGTTCGGTCAGATTTTAAAAATTTTTGATAATAAGGAAAATAAAGTCAAAAAGCGGAAAATCAATTTTTTGTTTTTTTGTCAATAATTCAGAAACAAAAGCAGCTAGGGCACTTTTCTTTTTAGATTATTAGTCGGCATAAAATTCCGCAACTTTGCCCCAATTTAACCGTTTCTCTATCTCTTCAAATAAGCGAGATCCCCATGCTGCCAGTAGAATTTGAATAACCCTGTATATTGAGGGGTTGAGTGATGACAAAAATCTTGAAACCAAAAACTCAGATTTAACGACTGACTTTTCTGAATTCACGGAAACCAGTGTTTTTTCAGATATCCGCTCCATTTATGAAAATTGCTTAGAGAAATCAAAATGTGAGATTAACAAAGGTGATCATGATAACATGCAATATAATCCGTCGATTGCCAAAAAATTATTAGATTTTTGCAAATTACTTCCATGCTGGTCTGCAGTAATGATTCCTATTTTCAATTATGGAAAAAATACACAAACTAGCGCTATGTCGGAAAGTCTCTTTAACGACTTAAAAAATAGGGTATTTCATCACAAGACACTTCCAATTCGTTTGGACGACTTTTTAAAGACGCATATTCAATCTGTAACAGGTTGTCTTAATATGTCACGAGGGAAAATGTTGTTGGAAAAAGAGGAAGATGATATTGCAAAAGAAGATAACTTTCTCCCGAACGTTGCCAAGTCTGAAGGAGAAAGAATTCTAGACTCTTCGGTGCAAAAAAATATTGATTTTAGAGAATAATTTCAATGGGAAAGAGGATGAGATTGAAAATGCAATTGAAAATTGGAAAGGGCTTGGTCAAGTCAAGGAAGTCAATAAAAGCAAGCGAAATTATGTAGAAAAAGATCCAACTATTCTTTATTATAATGACGGAAGTCAAACAAAATCATCGGTGATAGGAATTCTAAGAAATGGAAATTCAACAGACTTAAAAAGTGTTGGTATTAATAGAAAAAATTATACATTGACAAACACGTGTACGTTTGACAGCATTACACACATTTTATTTACGTCATATACAGAAAGCACAGAGTACGCAAAATTTGTTAATAGTTTATCTTCGCCACTTTTTCAATTAATTTCGCTTGCAATACGAGATCGTGTAAATTGTCAAACATACAGGAAACGAGCTTCAATCTTAATACAGTGTTTTGAAAATGATGAGACACAAACAACTTTACCTCATAACCATGTGCCCTTAAAGGGGGTGTAAACCAAAAAAACTTTTTTTCATAGAAATATGCTAAAAAATATCTTAAGAACAACGGTGAAAACCGCACATCTTTAGCCCAAATATTAACCGAGATATAAAGCATTTATGTTTCCAACGTGTGACGTCAGACAGACAAATATATGCAACCAGCAAGCGCATAGCTGACATTGAGAAGTTGACAATTTTGTTTATATGAAATTAGTCTACGAGGCTAGCATGCTGCTATGCGACCGATGCATCGATAGCGAATTTGTCCGTGTGACGTAGCGCATTTTTGCTTAAAAACCTTTTATCTTTTAAACAGCTCATCACAGCGATGTGCAGTTTAAAAATTTGTTCTTAGAATCCCCTGTACTACAACTTTAACTTTGTGGTTTACACCCCCTTTAAATACGGCGTGCACTGCATATTATTTGTTTACAAAATTATTTAGCGATTTTCCGTCTTTAATCGAACAGAAAAACTGTTCAAAGTGTGGTTACCTTCATATTAGGAACTCCGCAACTGTCACTGTAAATCTAACCGATACTGCAATTGTTACCCTTCAAGATGCATTAAAAGAGCAATTTAAAATTAATCAAACTGGTCTATGTCTTTGCGGATCTGTACTTACAAAAACATTTATTTTTGGCCGGCACTTGTTTTTAGAGTTATGTGCACCATCAAAAACTCGTCGATGTATTGTAGCTGGTATGTCTCTACGTTTATCCGATATTCCTGAACGAATTGTTATTATGACAAAAGATATTAGTGCAATTAATAGGGCACTACATCAGTTATTGCTGGCGAGCAAGTATTGGTAGATGGGAATGCTATGACGATTTACAACGAACTTCAAAAACTGTACTGCATTCCACTATTGCAAGTGACTGTCAATTTCTTGTATACACTGTCTAAAATGTTTTTTAAAAGTGATAAGTATTTTTTATATTGTGCTTTTTGTAATAATTGTATACTGTTATGATTATTTATTTTTTTATTTTTTATACTCCTTTTGTAGATCATACTGTAACTACTCGACTCATCCAAAGATATAGTAGTTGCAGATCTCGAAAAAACTAACATTTTTTTTTATTTCGCCATTTTGAATTTGGAGCCTCCTATTCGAGATACAGTCGATATAAGTTTTATTGTTTTTCTACTCCAGTTTATTTGGTTTTAAGTTTTTTACAAAAATAAAAACTGTTCTGAAATCCTCGTAAATTTCTCTAAAACTTTTATATTTAGAGCAATCTTCTACCTTCATTAATATGAAAATGGCGGCCAATTTAAAACTTTGACCTTGAAAATTTCAAAAATCGCACGGTGAATTTTCTAAAAAAGAATATGCGTTTATTCTACTCATGAAGATCTACATTTTAAGCTAAAAAAACTACTACAAATTTTTTATAGTTTAGGAGCTACAGGAGATTGAATTTAAACGATCAAATTCTAAAAGAGTGCTGTTTCTGTTTTTCCGTTTCTCTTTTGTTTTTCCTTGTCAGTTTTGATAATAATTGAATTTATTAATTAATTATTGTTGTTCGAAAGTGATTTTTATTAAATATTAATAAAAACTATTTTTTGTAAAAAATGGAACTGTCTACTCTTGACAGATTAAATTGACAGACAATCTTCTGTAGCTCCTAAACTATAAAAAATTTCTATTTACTTTTTGGACTTAAAATGTAGATCTTGATGAGTAGAATAAGCGCATATTCTTTTTTAGAAAATCCACCGTGAGATTTTTGAAATTTTCAAGGTCAAAGTTTTCAATTGGCCGCCATTTTTGTATTAATGAAGATAGAAGGTAGATGTAAATACAAAAGTTTTATAGAAATTTACAAGGATTTCAAAACAATTTTCATTTTTTTTAAGAACTTAAAAATAAAAAAACTGGAAAAGAAAAACAAAAAAACTAATATCGACTGTATCTGGAATAGGAGGCTCCAAATTCAAAATGGCGAAATAAATAAAATGTTAGTTTTTTCGAGATCTACAACTCCTATATCTTTGGATGAGTCGAGTAGTTACACCCTGTATAAATTTTTTGTGTACTATTAATTTGCTTGTTACATTTATGTATTTATTTTTTATGAATTAAGGACAATATTACTTAATTAATTCTGATCAAAATCTTCATTTTTATAATACTTGCAACAATGTTTATTAATAAAGAGTTAATTTTACTTCTTCTGGACTTGATACCTTATTTTATACTAGTTTCATAAATCTTTAAAACATTCGTCATAAATAATCATATTTTCCATCATCGGTATTTTTTACCCAAACGAGTTGAAAAACATTATAACATATTAAAGGTAAGCAATTAAATTTCACACTTTAGTTTTTATTAAATTATCTCTCCGCAAAGTTCAACAACGTGAAACAACAAAATTCTTTTCCTGGAAATGGGATAAAAGGTTTAACCTGATGCATTTGTTTACGAATTTATTTTTATGTTCTAGATGTTACCAAATTAAATGTAATTTTGTCACCTTCTAAAACTTCTAGCAATTTTTCATAACATTAATAAGTGGTTCTGAGATATTGCTCAATTTTGTAGAAGTTTGTTTATCTACGTCCATTTTAATCTTAAAGAACATCTTCTGATTTGAAAGTTTTTTAAATAATTTTTTTTAGGCTCATTGAACGCTTCTAATTTTATTTTACTAAACTGACTACATAGCTTATTAACTGATGTAGTTAACGCAAATGGGATACAATTGATATTAATTCTTCTACAGTGTACCTATGTATAAATTTACAAAAAATCTAAAGGTGGTGACGTTCTCCATAAAATTTTGAGTTCAAATGCTCATTGTATCTTGAAAAACTTAATTACCTTCAAGAACAGCCAGGGTTATATGCTGGCAATAAACTTACTTAAAGTCATGTATCACAAGGATAAAATGAAAGTTAAACTTGTAGCTGATTTGATTATGTTCTTATTTATAAGTACATCTTGATTGCCAGTTTTTGTGTTTCATTTAAACTTCCCGCGAGAATCTGGTTCGTTCAAACGTCACGTTTAAAATATAATTTTTAACTCCTTTAGGGTGATATAGAGAACTTCGAGAAAGATAAATAATAGGTGTCCTGTATAGGTGACAAAGATGCGAGTAGAAAAGTATGTCCACAATATGATTGCTTTGGTCAAATTCGAGCGTTTGGTATCTATGAAACAGAATACATGATCTAAGAATAACACAGATAACTTGCAAAAGTGTATTGTTATGTTTTATGTTAGTTCATAATAAAAATTTCGAATGTTTTGTATTCCAAAGCCCACTTCATAATTTCATAAAAATTCGGCCAGTAAATGATTTTTGCTTATGAATTTTCCATCACTTTTCACGTGGTATCACATTGTAACCACTAGAACTGTAGTTTACTATTATCATAGGTATGAGCAAAAAGAAAAGGCTGACATTCGTTGAATTAGAAAATTTAAGTGTAGCCGAATTTGACGCTTTCCTGGATGAAATACCTTCCGACTTGGATTCTGTAGTTTCTGATGAAGATCCAGGTGTTTCAGAAGACGAAGAAGAAATCGAAAATGTGGGACTATTACTATATTAGAAGACACTGAAAATGATAGTGACTGGAGTGATGAAGACAACGTTCCTCTGTTAGTGATAAAAGATAAGCTCCAAAGGGAGATATTTGATTGGAACAATAATAATTCATGGAAAGAAGCAAATAAATTCGATGAACCAAACGGTGCTAATATAGATAATTCGGTTGAGTTACCTGTGGAGGTTTTTCTAAAACTTTTTCCTGAGCAATTATTTGATATGGTGGTCTTCCAAACTAATTTATATGCGACTCAGAAAAACGATGGCAACGCCAATTTCATACCTACTACTTCTCAGGAGATGAAAGCTTTCTTTGCCATAAATTTACTTATGGGAATTTTAAAAAATGCCGTCTTATAAAGATTATTGGTCGTCATATGAAGAGCTACGTGATGGATATATTATAAGAATAAGAATTACTACAATAATGTCTAGAAATAGATTTCAATGGCTTTTATCGCATTTTCATTTTAACGATAATAGTCTACAACCTAATAGAGGCGATAAAAACTTTGATAAACTGTATAAAATTCAACCGCTTCTGAAAATATTAGAAACAACTTTCAAGGACTGCTATTTGCCTAAGGAAAATCAAGCATTCGACGAATCCATGGTCAAGTTTAGAGGTAGGAGCAAATTACGTCAATATTTACCTCAAAAGCCAATAAAAAGGGGTTATAAAGTCTGGCTGCGGTCTGATGAAAGTGGTTATATATGTGAGTTCCAAATATATACTGGAAAGATTTCAGAGGTAACAGAAAAGAGCCTAGGTAGTCGAGTAGTCAAAGATCTTACTAAAAATTTGGTAAGCAAATACCATAAAATATATTTTGATAATTTTTTCAACTCTGCCCAATTACAAAGAGAATTGCTACAAGATGGTATATATTCTTGTGATACAGCCAGAAGAGGCAGAAAAAATTTACCAAAGTTTCAAGGTGTCAAAACAAGGGGCGAATACAATTGGCAAATGATCGCAGATGGGTTGGTTGGCATAGAGTGGATGGATAAGAAACCCGTTCTTTTCATTAGTAATTTTCATAATCCCGAGGAAAAAACTACAGTAAAACGAAGAAAGAAAGACAGAGGCTTAGAAGATGTATCGTGCCCTACACTTGTTTGTGATTACAATAAGCACATGGATTACGTTGATAAAAGCGATATGTTAAAAAAATTTTTTACACGACCGGGCGTATTTGTTGGTTTCTATGATACATAAATCGTAACAGAAATAACGGTTTATACCCTCGGTGTATAATATTTGAAAATTTTCCCTAGGGAGTTTTTATTATAAGTCGAAAATGAAGACGTACTTGTAATGAAATTTTGTGTTTTATTTTTAAAACCAAAAATTTAAATTTTCAAAAAACTGTTAGACACAATAACCTACAAAAATATGGCATTTTAATAATTTATTTATTAACATTAAAATTAACTGTTATATTTTCACAATTAGAAAAACTAACAGAAGGAACATCATGAAAGGAATAATTTGTATTTGAATTTAAATTTAATGAATTCTTCATAGTACTTGAGCCACTTGTACCTTGCAGCACTTGGTTTGCAATGGTTGTTTTGTTTTCAATGGAATTCTCAATATAACTTTCTGCGACAGTTGTTGAGCGCCATCCTCCATGACGTTTTATTGTGGTTATGTTTGCTCCTGCGTCGGCTAAAAAAGTAGCCGATGATCTTCGCAGACAATGCCCAGTGTACAAAGACGGATCTGATAATTTCAAATACGCGGCAATCTTGCTTGGTATTTTTGCCAACGTATTTTTACCCACAACTTGTACAGTGCATTTTCCATCTTTATAATACAAAAAAACCCGGCGATGATTAGTGTGCGAAGGGCGAAGTGCTACATATTTGTGGTATAATAAGCCAAGCATGTCTAAACTGTCATCATTATTTGTAACTACAAAGGTTCTTGGCAATTTGTTCTTTGTGTTAGGTATATTGACTATTAGAGAAGAGCCTACATCCTGAATGTCGTCTATAGACAAATTACACAGTTCTTCGGTGCGGCATGCCCCAGCGATGCCCAAGATTAGTCCAACCTAAAAGATTTTTTGAAATGTTAATACTAAGCACCTTTTGATTTGATTTTTTACCTTTATCATAAGATGATCATTGTCATTCGCTTCAGATAAATAAACATTCAATTGTGTCCTTGTTAAAACTTTCGATTTCTTTGGCAAATAACCATCTGATTTTCTTTTTAAAAATGCAATTAATTTTGGAAAATTACTTATATCGATGTTGTCATTAATAACCATACAAGCTTTTATCATTGAATACTGTGCCCATAAAGAGGAGGATTTGAATGTTTCTGCCCTTTTGCTGAAAAAGGCTAACATAACGTTTTCGGTGACGGTTTTTACATTTCTCTCCATACACCAAATTTTAAATTTTTTGTATGCTGCTTCATACAATTGTTTAGATTTCGAAGGAAGCAAATTTGCGGTAGCAGCAGCGGCCGCTTCAATAATTTCTTCTGGTTCTTGTTGCATTTTTACTAATTTCGAAGACTAAAATGTCGACCAAACCAAACCAAAACCAAACTTGTGTGTGACTTGTGTACACAAATTTTCACGGTTGTCAAGTCAACGATTTTTTTTAATTTATCAGGCTACTATTAATTTTAAATTATTAATTGTCAATTAAATTATTAGTAAATGACATTTTAAGAAAAAACTTTTTTTCGTTTTAATTTTGCTTGGGTCGTGTAAAAAATAGTATATATATCTCAGGAGAGAATGCCATTATTCCCTCGGTGCTATGTAGCCCTCGGGCTGCGCCCTCTGGCTACAAATTACACCTAAGGAATAATCCTGCATTTCACTCCCTTCATATATAATATACTAATATGAAATTGACGGTAAATCAAAAAAATGGTATTACAGATTAGTTTGGTATTTTGTTGATTTGTGTGTCGTGAATGCATTCATAATTTTCAAAGAACGTTCGCAGGGAAAACCTATGAGTTTTAAGATGTTTAGATTGGCAATAGTTAATTGCCTAATAGGGGCAGGATACGATAAAGGAGACAAAAGAAAAAGAGGTAGTACAGAAGCGACGCATCCTTTCAAAAAGCACGTGCCTTTAGAAAAAAGGTACGATAAGGTGGCACATTTGCCCATAAGAAGTACTTCCCTGCGATGTGCCTATTGCAGTACACGAGCAGAACCCCACAGATCAAAATGGAAATGTAGTACTTGCGAGGTCGGTTTATGCCTAAATGATAAAAATAGTATTTTTTACAACATGCGATGAAACATTAGTTTTTTTTCGTGAGATAGAATTTAATTCAAGAGCCCCGTAAGGGGCGAGTGAAGTAATCTTTCGAACGAAAAAAACAGATTTCATCTCGAGTCGTAAATGCTTTTTTTTCTACGACGATTATTAGTACATTTTAAAATAATTCTTTTTACTAAAATTTGAACTGACATTTCAATAGAGATTTTTTAAAAAGCCGCTAGATGACACCAAGTGACAGCAATGTCACTTTTAAATAAAATTGGAATTTATTTAAATTTAAATTATAAAATATTTATTAAGTTGTAAGTGTCATTTATTAAATTTCAAATTTATCAATTAAAATAATTAATTAACTAAAATCGCCAACTTCAAGCTCGTCTTACTTCGGACATTTTACGCCATCTATCAACATCCGCTTGTACTAAAACTTTCTCTCACTAGAAACGAAAATGCTATTTTCGTAACGAGTAAGTGATGACGAAATGCTTAGTTTCACATATGAGAGTAGAAAAAAACTGTTTTTACTTGTATCATAACAAATAATATACTTTATATTGTTTAACTGATTTTTGTTACAATATTCCCAGTGGTTTCATTAAATAACCACCTTATCTCAGCTTTATCTAATGCAGCGATTCCCAAAGTGGCTTCCGCGGAACCTTAGGGTCCCACAAAAAATATTTAGGGTTCCGTGTCACCAACGCCGAATTCAAAAAAAATTTTTTTGGTTGTGTCATTTTTGGTAATTGCAATAAAAAAATGATCGAATTATATCAAAAGCTGCAATACTCTCAGAGGTCGATGAAAAAAAAGTGGAATGTTTTTCTATTCTAAGTGCCTTTCTTACAGAAGAGGATCTTCAATTAGATCCAGAACTTTGGAATGTGTTTAAAAAGCATTTGTGCACTTTGTTTGAAACTTTTTTAGAATATTTTCCGACTTTGCTGAGTAGTAGTAAAGATTATTTGTGGGTGCAAAATCCTTTCAATACGATTAAAAAACCAAAAGAGTCACTGCCAGTTGAATACGAACAGCTGCTAGAACTAATTTCGCATCCGACTCAACTCAAAGTTAAGTTTGAAGAAGTACCATTGGATTTGTTTTGGAGTGAAATCTTTGATGAATATCCTTGTTTAGCCAGGAAGGCAATCAGAAAATTAATTCCCTTTGCGACATCATATTTATACGAATCCGGATTTTCTGCGTATGTGAGTACGAAAAATAAGTACAGAAATAGATTGGATGCTCCACCAGATATGATAATTCAGTTGTCTGATATTCAACCAAGTTTTCAAAGAATAATGTATGTGTGGGGCACAAAAATGTGTAATAAAGCATAATTATATATACAGGGTGTAACTACTCGACTCATCCAAAGATATAGGAGTTGTAGATCTCGAAAAAACTAACATTTTTTTTATTTCGCCATTTTGAATTTGGAGCCTCCTATTCGAGATACAGTCGATATAAGTTTTTTTGTTTTTCTACTCCAGTTTATTTAGTTTTAAGTTTTTTAAAAAAATAAAAATTGTTTTGAAATCCTTGTAAATTTCTCTAAAACTTTTGTATTTAGCACAATCTTCTATCTTCATTAATATCAAAATGGCGGCCAATTTAAAACTTTGACCTTGAAAATTTTAAAAATCGCACGGTGAATTTTTTAAAAAAGCTCCTAAACTATAAAAAATTTCTAGTAGTTTTTTTAACTTAAAATGTGGATCTTCATGAGTAGAATAAGCACATATTCTTTTTTAAAAAATTCACCGTGCGATTTTTGAAATTTTCAAGGTCAAAGTTTTAAATTGGCCGCCATTTCGATATTAATGGAGATAGAAGATTGTGCTAAATACAAAAGTTTTAGAGAAATTTACAAGGATTTCAAAACAATTTTTATTTTTTTAAAAAACTTAAAACTAATTTAACTGGAGTAGAAAAACAAAAAAACTTATATCGACTGTATCTCGAATAGGAGGCTCCAAATTCAAAATGGCGAAATAAAAAAAATGTTAGTTTTTTCGAGATCTACAACTCCTATATCTTTGGATGAGTCGAGTAGTTACACCCTGTATTTATACATCATATTCATATATCATTTTTTTTCATCGTTGGGTTCCGCGAAATTTTATACATTGTAGAAAGGTTCCATACCAAATAAAGTTTGGGAACCACTGATCTAATGTTAAAAATGTAAAATTTATTTTTTTACCTGTTCATTAAACTACTCTTTAATAAGTTTTTCAATAAAAAATTCATTTTTATTCTTTTTTTTATATTTGGGACTCAAAGGGTTAACATAAGTGACAACGAACCAAATTTTCCGTTAGATTAGGTTTATAGTAAGAAACAACTTTTTTTAAATTATTTTTTGATTATTATAATAAATATTCAACTAACTGCTGCATACTACAGCACTTTTAATAAAACGATTTGATAAGCTTTTTCGTAGCGTACCACTTTTGCTTACAACCTATCGTAACCGTGCCGTGCTTATGAGGGGACGTAACAGGAAAGGTCCCAAAAATGAAAGAGTCAAAAATTAGAAATGATAAAGGTCTAAATAATGCCTTTATTTAAAGAGCAATAAAAGATTTTAAAAGTTGTTAAAGTTTTTGTTAATCGTCGAATTCGATAATCTATAGAATAATAATTATACCTGCAGATTCATTTCAGTCAAACCAAATGTCTTTTTTCAACAGTTCTATACATCGCCTAGTAAATATCCCAATGACAAAAACAAATTACATAAAAGAAACCCAAATATTAAATCAGATAGCAAAAAGCAATGGTTACAAAGTAGAGCTTGTAGAGAGAATCATCAAAAAGAAAAATAGAGTAAAAGTACGTATCATACAATGGGAATTCAAAGTCAGATAAAATTTTTGAAAAACAAAGTCGAAAGGTTACTCAAAAAATCATAGCAAACTCATAGTCAATAACAAACATAAAATTAACCCTTTAGAAAAAACTTCTGATATGTGCTTCTAGTGCATTTCCAAGATCAAGCCCAAAATAAAAAAGCTTACAGTGTATGAGCCACTTTTTCGATGCCAAAATCTATTCTTGCTCTAAAATTGATTGATTGATGTTTCCAAATATTACAAATTGTGTTTTTAAAACACCAAAAAGCTTCGTATAAACCAAAAAAGTCGTGGGTGTTCTCCAAAGATGAAATTACTCAATTTTTAACAAAAGATCAGATAAAACCTGCTTATTAATGAATATATATAATATACATCACGTAGCCTGAATTTCATTTTATTAAAATGAAGAAAATCGTATTTTATTTAACTACAAAAATTAATATTTTAAATATAAACACAATACATACTGTAAAAATAAATTTCCTATCATTTTGCATTTTGTAAAATGCCATGCGCGCATACTCGCAAGATTGGTGTAACCTGACTTTAAAACATTTGTTATAAACAATATGGAAGGAACAGGAACAGAAAATAATTTTGGTAAGCAGCTTATTAAATATTGCAATATTCCGCCTGTAAGTGACATGTGTTTGAAATGTTAGTGAGAAAGTTGCGATTCTTGCTGTTTTCATTAAGCTTAATTCTCAGCTATCCGAAACCGTCGTATACGACGATACGAAAGTTTTCCTATTGGTGGATATTCGAAAAATTTCGAAATTCCACCAATAGGAAAACTTTCGTATCGTCGTATACGACGGTTTCGGATAGTTGAGAATTAAGCTTTAGGAATCCAGGTACTTTTTAAGGGAACTAGATTATTGTTATTTATGTTATTATTTAGGTTTAATTGGGATGTTTTTAAAAAACGTGGAAGACGAAAGCAGATTAAACGCTAATATTAAAGGTAATCGCATGTCTGCCAATTACCTACCTGCACTTGCAAAAGATGTCAAAAGGATATGTAAAGACTTTGTTTTGTGGACAGCTGTGACGCAAGCATCTTTTAATTCGCCGTTTGAAATTGCGTAATCTGCTGCAGTGGAAAGATTTTTATATTTAAAAAAATCAAATTTTACGTTTTGATAGTCGTCCGATGACTGCGGATCGCTTCCGAATCATCCGGCATTTACAACGCATTGAAAATAATGCAAAACTGTTTCGAAGTGCCCAAATGAGAGGCTATAAAAATACGGCAGTAGATACCCTGTCTGTGTCATCAGAAGATTCTTTTATACAAGAATCTAGTGACGATGACACAGAAAAATGGCGTGGCAAAGGCAAATCGCCATATGTAACTCCTTCTGCAGCAGAAAAAAAAAGCAAAAGCAAAAAGAACAACAAAATATATGCAACCCTAGCCAGAAATTGATAGAGCTTTAAATACTCGAACACGCTCATCAATGAAACCCTTACCAACCTAATTTCAAGACTATTGTTAGAGGCAGGCATGATTAAAGATACTAAAGATAATGAAGAAAAAGAAGTGGCATTTATGTCAACGGAAAAACGATGTTTTTCATGCAACAAAACTGGATATTTAAGCTTTCAGTGTAAAAATAAAAATAAAACTACAATAATAATACGAGGTCATGTAGTATAATATACTACACATAGTAGATGTAGTATATTATAGATGTAGATGTTAAGCACCATTTTGTTAGAGATTGTATTGTGCAGGACAAAATTACAATAAGTTATGTGTCGACTGATGATCAACAAACAGATATTTTCCCAAAGTCATTAACAAGTTCAAAGTTTGACTATTTTAGAGATTGCCTAAATATTGTTGAGGTAGAAAACCTATAGAAAATTAATGTTTGTTTGTCATTAAACAATAAAAGTTTAAAAATTCATACAGGGTTAGGACAAAGTATGGATCCATGAAAATATCTCTGAAGTGGAATTGGTGCGTGTAATGAAATTTTGGATATAAGAGTAAAGGTACATTACGCACACGATGGGCATATTTTTGTTTTGATCGAAATTCCGGTTTAACCGGAAACAGTACCATCTTTCTTATTTTAAATGGAACACCCTGTATATTTTTGCATATTGCAATAGCCCTCGTTCTGCCGCATTCATCCATAGTGATAGTTATGGGTAACAGCCGAAAAGATGAACCACTAATGCATTGGTTTTCAGGTTAAGTTGACTACTTGAATTTACAAAAACACATTTATTTTAACTTGTTTTATAATAAGTTACTTAAATTTATTAATTATTTTGTTTTCTAAAATTTTCAAATTAAACAAAAAACGTGTTTTTGTAAATTAAAGTAGTGAACTTGACCTGAAACCAATGTATTAGTGGTTCATCTTTTCGGCTGTTACCCATAACTGTAGTGTTTGGGTGTTTTTGAGTGGTTAAGTGGGGGAGCAGGTAAAAACCACCCTTGTAGTTTTTACCTCGGTAAGTCATTCTTGCTAAGATCGTTGTTGGTTACAGTGTTAATAAACTTATACATAATTACACAGTGTTTTACTCGCCACCATCCGTCAGCACAATTAATAAGAATTTTACAATAACTATCATTATTATCGATTGCAGAAGAACGAGAACTATTGAAATATGCAAAAATATACAGGGTGTTCCAATTCAAATAAAAAAGTTGGTACTGTTTCCGGTTAAACCGGAAGTTCAATCAAAACAAAAATATACCCATGCCCCACGTAGCGTTACCAAAATTTTATTACACTCAGCCATTCCGTTTCAGAGATATTTCTATAGATGCATACTTTCTCCTAACCCTGTATAGGATGCCTAATGTTCAAATATCGTTATTGGACATTATGAGGTATATCGGAGAAAGAAGCAGACTACTTACAGAAGAGGCAGTTTTTATAGCTGGCCATATGATATCGTGTGAGATAGACTCCAAGGCCACAAAACTGCCGATTTTTAGTTTATGCTTACAGACCCAGCCTTACAACACAGCCACACGAAATAAGGATTACATTAGTAGCCGATGTCAGTCTGGATTCTGTAAACATGTTGCCGCTACATTAATATACATAAATCGGTAGGTTTTAATTAAGGTAAATACACTATTACTTTTCAAAATATCAATATTTCTTGTTTTTGGAAGCCAATATATTATATCGATTTATTTCTGGTATAGAAATGAGAAATTGGACAAATTAAGTTGTACAGACGTAGTACAACTGTGGGGCAAATAAAAAAAGGACTGGCGGAAGCGTATGAGAGTGCCCGAATTTTCCCACCCGAATACGAAAACCTTTCTGCCATTACCGTCGACGTCAAAAGATGAAGACCAACAAAACTTCTCACTGCTCAGCAATTGTAACTACAATTTTGTAATTTGATTTTAGTTCTTTAATAACACAATTTTCAGGTAGTACAAGTTTAGCACTATTCAAATTTTTCCAACGATCCAAAGACAACGTACCAAAGTTGTATTATTGATAATTTGATAAAGAGGCATTTACTACGGGGGTGGCCTATGTAAGGCCAAATTGCGCTATGGTTAGGTCACTGTGATAGTAAACTTCTCCTTATACAGGGTATATAGTATACAGCGGAAAGTATGGATCCCTGGAAATTTCTCTAAAGTGGAATTGGTAATTGTAATGAAATTTTGAACATAGGGGTAAAAATACGGACGTAGGTCGACTCGGCAAAATGGTCAGTTTTTAAAAAAAGGTAGGGTCAGCTCGGCAAAACTTAAAATCGGTAGTTTTAAGGGTTTATAATTATTCACTACAAATAAATTGCGACCACGTTGACTTTTAATCATTTCCATTTCGAACTGTTGGCACTAATACGTTCTC
The DNA here is from genome assembly GCA_963924605.1 of Malthinus seriepunctatus. Lineage (NCBI taxonomy): Eukaryota > Metazoa > Arthropoda > Insecta > Coleoptera > Cantharidae > Malthinus > Malthinus seriepunctatus. The sequence goes on from OZ004600.1 coordinate 131,146,567, forward strand.
GACTACTTTCGTAATAGAATGAAAATCGAAAATGTAAAAATTCGGCTCTAACAAAATAAGTAGGTACTTTTACCTACTTATTGAAAAATTTCTAAACCAATCGTAATTCTAATTAGGTATAGCTAGGTATTTCCAAAAACGGTACTTTCCCTTTCAAAGAATTAAAATTAAAAATTCCCGCACAGCGTCTACTTTAGAATCAATAAGCTTTTCTGTGATTTCAAAAACTGTAACTACTTTATCGTATAATCAATAACCTTTTCTGATATTTCCAAAAGTGTTGTTAGCACACATATAAATTATCAAGCTTTTCTAAAATTTGGTACTTCCCTAGTTTATTTTCTTTTAAAATATAAAAAAAACAAAGTTTTATTGAATTTTGTTTTGTTTGCGGCTTCACATTTTTTTAGCTATCGTACCTATAAATTAGACATATCTACATTATAAAAATAAAATAAAACCACAGTATAGCCTATAAAACCAACAAATCGTCAACAAATTTTATCCAGTTTACATTTTCCTTCAAAGGGATTAAAATTTGAAACCCCCCGCAGAGCGGCATTAAAAATTACCCTTACTAAATTTTGCCGAGTTGACCCTATCTTTTAGAGGTAAAATATGAACCGCTCAATTTGGGTCTGACCATTTGCCGAGCTGGTCTACACCGAAAAATACATACCTCATAAGATGGGCATACTTTTGTTTTGATTGAATTTGTGGTTTAACCGGAAACGGCACCAACTTTCCTATTTTAAATAGAACACTCTGTATATTTTTACATATTTCTATAGCACTTGTTGTGCTGCATTCATCCATAGTAATAGTTATGGGGAACAGTCGAAAAGATGAACCGCTAATGCATTGTTTTTCAGGTTATGTTCACTACTTCCCTTTACGATGCACTTATTTTAACTTGTTTTATAATTATTGTGTTCTTCACAATTTTGAACTCAAACAAAAAATGCGTTTTTGTAAATTACAGCAGTGAACTTAACCTGTAAAACCACTGTATTAGTTGTTAATCTTTTCGGCTGTTACCCATAACTATCATTATTTTTGAATGCAAAAGAACGAGGACTATTGAAATACGCAAAAATATACAGTGTTCCATTTAAAATAAGAAAGTTGGTACCTTTCCGGTTAAACCGGAAGTTCGATCAAAACAAAAATATATACATCGTATGTGCCACGTAGCGTTACCCTTATTTCCAAAATTTTATTACATTCAGTCTTTCCCTTTCATAGATATTTCTATAGATGCATACTTTCTCCTAACCCTGTATAGGATGCCTAATGTTCAAATATCGTTATTGGACATTACGAGGTATATCGGAGAAAGAAGAACTGATTACAGGTAAGAAAAAACGCACTTTTAAAAAAAAATTCATGTGTAATTTTTTACAAGGTTACCAAAGAACAGCACCTCCACATATTTGAAAATACAACAGATCAATTTAGCAGTCTTTTGTATCGTTCAGAGCAAATGCATCGGCTAACTGCATCAAATTTTGGAGAACTGCAGAAGGAATCATACCACACCGTGCAATGACCTTGTTTGTAAAACGCCTTGCACGGTCGACATGAGCTACGGCAAAGAGCATGAAAAATTAGTCATAAGTTCTCCGAGAAAATAGAAAACATAATAGAAGATTGTGGATTGTATTTTTTTATGCAGATCTACAGGTGGACAAACGAGAACTTTCAGTTAAAATGCGCACAACGGGAAGGGAGACGACATTCGGAGTACTAGAGATGTGCATAGATTCAAATGTAAAATTTACGTAGTTTATGTAGTGATAACACTCTTTTACTACTGCACATCTTAAAATCAACTGTTCTTGTTTGTCCACCTCTACGTTGAAATACAGTCAATGTCAGCAGTACGCTGATGATACTCAAATACATGTAAAGTATGGAATGATCGAATTATTTTCTTTCCTGATAGGAATATCACAAAACGGTTTGACACATCAAATTAATTTATTTAAAACAAAAATTTTCCAATACTTTTCATTTTTTTTACCCGTCACCCCGAGCAGTGACGTCATCAAAGATTTTTTTAAATTGCACCTCTAGTTTTTTTATATTACTCATGGATTTTAGGAAAGAGAAGCGTCAATAAAGATAAATAAGAAAAAGATAGATAAGAAACATTGTAGTGCCCTATTATAGTTATTAATATTTCATTAATTATTTGTTCATTAAATGGGGTTGCTGCATTACTCTTTCAAACACGCGCGGGAATGTGCTGACTTTAGAATAAGCAATTAATGTAGGTTACGTGGTTTAACAATAATGTAGTGCAATTATATGACAATAAATCGTAAAACAGAGGAATTGATTCTTTACAACATAATGTACGCGAAAAATCGGAGACTGTGGCTCCATCTACACAGTCACCAAACCATTGCACCAATAATTTGAATAAATAGAAAACTAACCAAAGAAATTCTACTAAACATAAAAAGGTAAAGAAAACTGTAATTCGAAGATCGGCCCCTGTCATTATGGGCGACAATTTTTAGTAATCACGGAAAAGTCGTGGCTTTATGTAGGCCGCGGCAATTTGAACCTATGGACCAATGATCATGGGCCAATCTTGGGTTATCTTAAAACACGTAAACCAGATGTGGATTTGTCGATAGAAGTATTGAATTTGAGGAAGGAATGCAGCAGCAAGGCTTTCAAGTGGGGGTAGAAAGAAATATGTACATGGTAATTCATTTAAAAATCAAATGTTGATTCCGATTTTCGACGAAATCGGAAGCGACAGAATTTTGAATAGTAACCACAAAAAATTGCAATTTATATGAATTTATATTTGCCAACAGGAAATTTCATGTTGGTATGTTAACAAATAACTGGAACTATAAAAGTGTTTCGATCCCCTGTGTCACCTGGTATACATACAGTCCACTACAAAAGTTAACAAATTAGCAAGAGCGAGAGTGGCTGCCGTAACACGGATCAGCTAGAGTTAATAGTACAGGGTGTCCCAACACTCCGTTATCGTAGAATTGTGACTTTGCCTTATAATTTAACAAAAAAAGTTTAATGCATGGTTATAGTTCTCTGAGAGCTGCACCTCTTCAAAATATTTTTACATATACCGGGTGATCCATTTAAATGCTATAGGCCACACTTGTATTTTTTTAAATGGAACACCCTGTATATTTTTATATATTTGGATTCCCCTTTCGAGAACGATTATAGTAATGTATGGTTTAATGGGTCTACCGTAGATTTGGACCAAGATACTGCGAATTTTAGAAAAATACAAGTCAACTTTGCTTATCTGCTATAAAGTAACGAATTAACATTTTTGACTGCGGTTTGCATTAGAATAATTCTAATATCGGCTTCTTTCTAAAATATTTTTTAAAGTTGACAAAACAGCAATAATTGTGCCGTGTGGATCTCCAACGTGAGCAAAGTGTAATTTTTCTTAATTTTTTAAATGGGATAAAAGTTGAATTTTAAAAGTGAATAGATTTAGAAAATATTATATCATTAGAAAGCTTAGAAAAGGGGCTCTCTTTTGCTAAAATCGAAAATAGGGGATGCCATTTAAAAAAATGAAGAAAACTGACATTTTGCGTTGGAGACTCACATGGTCTCATTTTGACGTTGTATGTCGCTTTGAAAGATAATAAGGAAAAAAGACGATATTAGCATTATTTTAACTCAAACCTCGGTCAAAAATGTCAATTCGTTAAGTCACAACAGGCACGCAAAGTTGACTCGTTTTTAATATAAAATACGCATTATCTTGTCCCAGGTCCATGGTGGACCCATTAACCCACACATGACTACAATCGCCTTCGAAAGGGGAATCTGAATATGCAAAAATATACAGGGTGTTCCATTTAAAAAAAATACAAGTGTGGCCTGTAGCATTTAAATGGACCACCACCCGGTATATTTAAAAATATTTTTAAGAGATGAAGCTCTAAGAGAACTATAGTTGTGCATTAAATTTTTTTTGTTAAAATCTACAGCAAAGCCACAGTTCTACTATAACGCAGCGTTGGGACACCCTGTATATAAAGAGAATATTCACTTTCTTATTAAACAGTGCCCTAATGCCTTAACTGCAATTCTTATAAAAGGGAAAGCGAAAAATATCTTTATAAGTCAAAATTAGGAGTTACGTGTATTTACGGCCATACTGATATTTTGAAAAATTTTAAACTCGTAGTGAGGTGTTGTTTTTATCAAGTTCCCCAAGCATAATTATTACAGTGTTCTAATAAATGGCCTTTATACAGAAATTAAAAAAGTTTTTGTGAAGGCGAATTAATGAAGCCAAAAATGGAGTCACCCTAGGTTATTAAAAGTTTTAAGAAAACCTCAGCTAGAGGACCTACCTTCGGATTTTGTGAAAACATTTATTTGATTTGATCTAGGGTGTTCTTTGTTCTAAATGATTGGCTGAAGTAGATATCCGAAACTTGATGATGAAAGTGGGTCACCTACCTCCATTTTGACAAACTGCAAATCGAAATAGAAGTTAATAGATCTTTTTACAAACACAACAAAACTTCACCTTTGAAGAGTAAGCCACTTCTAATAATTTAACAATTACCACTCGAGCATTAATGCCCTTAATTTATTTTACAAAAATTAAATTAATTTAGTTCATCAGTTATATTAGATTTATATAGTACGGAATCTAGGCAAAATGATGCTGCACTTTTGGTTCTGGATTTGTCGTTGTTACAGATTGAATAAATACCTTCGAAATATACGGCAAGGATACTTTTCACTAGAAAATACGGCCAATCTAAGATTGATAAAAAAGGGTGTGTGCAGCACCCCCCCTCGAATATTTCTTTAGTCTCATCGGACAAAATTGGTTAATATAGTCCCAGTAAACTATGCTTAGAGTTTCATTCCAATAACCACAAGTTTACAGTACCTGAGGTATTCGTCGTGTATACTCCGCATTAAAGAGGTGCCCCCATCGAATTTTTGTTGGTCTCATCGGACAGAATTTGTCAATATGGTTCCAGTAAACTATGTACCAAATTTCATTCCATTAACAAAAAGTCTAGTATCGTTTTACCCGACCTCTTTAAAAACCTTTGAGAGAGCGTTCCTGCAGTAGTAGAGGAATAAACGGCGTGTTTACACGGATGCAGATTAGCAGATGGATTCGTCGTCGTCACATATGAATTCTGCACCCTCGAAATATACGGCGAAGTTACGTTTTACGACAAAATACGGCCAATCTAAGATTGATAAAAAAGGGTGTGTGCAGCACCCCCCCTCGAATATTTCTTTGGTCTCATCGGACAAGATTGTACTATATGGTCCCAGTAAACTATGTGCCGAGTCTCATTCCATTAACCAAAAGTGCAATGTACCTGAGGTATTCGCCTAGCATCGCCCGTGTTAAAGGGGGTGTGCAGCGACCCCCTAGACTTTCTTTTGTTTTTATTGGTGAAAATTACTTCATTATAGTTCCACTAAAGTATGTAATCAGTTTTATTCCGTTAACGAAAAGTCAAATATAATTTAACTCGACCTCTTTGAAAATTTTTCAAAGAGCGCTCTTTTAGACCCAGAGGAAAAAATGGCGGTTATGTGCCTATGGGGATGTTCAGATGGATCAGTTATTGGGACAGATTGATTCAGTACTCTCAAAATATGTGGCACAGATACTTTTCGCGAAAAAGTAGGTCGAGTACCCCTTTTTGAGAAAAAGGGGGTGTGTAGCGCCCCCTTCGAAGATATATCTGATCTCATCGGGCAAAATTTGCCAATATAGTTCCAGTAAACTATGTTTAGAGTTTCATTTCATTAACTGTAAATTCAAAGTACCTGAGGTATTCGCCGTGTACAATTTGCATTAAAGGGGGTGTCCTGCGGCCCCCATCGAATTTTTTTTTGGTCTCATCGGACAAAATTACTCGATATGGTTTCAGTAAACTATGTACCGAGTTTCATGCCATTAACCAAAAGTGCAGCGTTCCATAGTTTTATGTGGCGTAGACTCCGTACTATATAACCAACTTCGTTCAACGTATGCAACGAAATTATTAAAATTTCAAACGCGCATGTTGATGCAGGTGTTCAACGTCATCAAATCTGATACGGTTTTAATTTAAATTTTTTTAAATATTGATAAGCGACGTATATTATGAATAACAACTTATGGGGGTTTGCACCGTTTACATATTAACTGTCAAATAGTTTATTTGGCAGATAAGTTGTAAAAATATATTTTTTCTCCAACTGTCAAAAAAAGTTGACGTTTGTACACAGATATCTACGTGTAAAATATCACATTTATTAAGAGAACGACTTTTTTTTAACGTTTCCATGACACCAGTGCGATATTTTATTTTTCCTACTTTTGCGTCTAAAATCGTACTTTACGCTTCATGAATGCACGTCTAAAGTTAGTCATTTCGATCGAACGAAAGTACATAACCAGAAAAAATTGTACATAGGAAAGTATATAAACAAAAAAATTATACATAGAAACAATATAATCAAAAAAGAAGTACGACATATTTAAAATGAGGCGTGTCTTCAATAACTGTCATACATAACCTAAAAACTCCAAGTAAAATTTATTTAATTTAGCAAAAGGAGGAAAAATTTTGTATGTATCACGAGCTAAAAGCGTTTTTAGGCTCTAGATACATAAATAACTATTTACGAATGGAGGTGCGAAAATGTCTTTGGGACTTTAGAAACCTATGAGCAATAATAATATCACAATCATGGAAGTGACTATTACGATCTATTGTATGAAGAAAAGAAAAGAAAATATTATTTGAAGTAAAATTAGATCTTTTTATATCAATATTTTAAGTTTCAACTTCTATCTTTGAACTGAAATAAAATAGTACTAATGGTTGAGTTAATGCTCACTGAACTTCAGCATAATAAATAAATTAGCTTTTACAATGTTTAATTATGTTATAATCAATATTTAATAGAAAAAATTACAATTATAATCCACGTAAACTACGTTAAGACATTTCATTACATTACATTAGAAAAACATCTACCATAGCAAAATATCTATAATTATTAGCATTTTTAAATAAAGTAATTGATACTACCTACTAACATTGGCAAAATAAGTGTTCATACAGGTGCAAGAACATGATACATTCTGATATATTTAAGAATAGGTAGATATTCCAATTTTAAACAAATTACGATTAGAGATATAACTTTTAAGAGTAGTACCTACTAATATAACAACAAATAAACTGTTTTCATTTTTAACAATAGTTTATAAACACTGTGTTTTGCAGTCGACAAAAATATTAACTAATCCATAAACTAATGAAATCGCTACAAAAAGGCATAGAGGTAACGAGGTAAGAATAAGAATATTATAAACCAATTTCAATGTGTGTGAGCGTCCAGACGTAGACATAAAAACACGTAAAAAACTAATAATATAAACCATGTAAATAGTACACGATACATAACCGTTTTAGACAATTTACATCTTTATATAAAAAATATTAATTTTTAGTAACGTTTAAAGTAATTGTACAATTACTACAGTTATTTATGTATACCCCAGATGATGATGCTAATGACGAGGAGGAGCCGTCCATATTTATATTTTTCGTTTCACAATTTAAAATTTTATCAGATATTTTTATCTTATTTTGTAGCGAATCCTCAACGTACCCTTCAGCCACGGTCGAAGATTTCCACCCTCCGTGACGTTTAAGGGTACTTAGGCTTGCTCCTGCATCGGCAAGTAACGTTGCCAACGTTCTTCTAAAACAATGCCCAGTATAGGTTTCGGCATTTACCAATTTAAGATACTTAGCTATTAAACTAGGTACTGCTCCGATTTTGTTTATGCCAACAACTTGGTTAATGCATTTACCATTTAAGTACTTAAAGAAAAATCGTCGGTTAGAAGCTTGACTAGGGCGTAGGGCCACAGTATAATTAGTTAACACACCAGTAACGAATCTCAGGATTTGTGATTTTTATGCGCATGTTCCAAAATAGACCGTAGAGAACATGGCCGTAGTCAATCAGCTGTCTCGTGTTTTGCTTTGAAGGTGTGACAACGTGTGACTTTGTACTTACCACGTGCTTTTACCACGTTTTTTTAAAGTGTACTTTTGTGAAGTGTTTGTCACTTATAAATAGTTCTTTCGGTGATTTATCGTAAAGACTTGCTATCGTGCTATAAATTTTAATTTATTTCACGTGTAAATTTCGTAGTTATTTTATCAAATTCATCGTTGAAATGCCGGGGGGCTACGTTTGTGCGTTCACCGATTGCAAATCGGCACAGAAACTTAAAAATCAACATATCAGTTTTTTCAGTTTCCCAAGAGATCCAGGAAGGTAATTGTAAATTTAAAGTTTAATTATACAATAAACAAATATGGTTTGGATTCTTTTAGGTCCAAGTTATGGGTAGAGAGGTGCAACAGACCCGATTTACTACTGAAAAAAGTGGAAACCTTAAATTCCTATTACAGAGTTTGTTCTCTTCATTTTGAAAGTAATATGTTTTTAAACTATTTAAAGAATCGGTTACAACCCTACGCTTGCCCTATTTCAGAAGAATTTCGAAAACGTAAGGCTAGTTCAGAACTTGAACCTGAGGTAGATAAATCTTTGCGACTAGACCTACAAACAGGTAATAATAATTGTGTAATAATGTGTAATAATGTAATAATTATGTATTTTTTTAGATTTATCGGATGATGTTGTTTTCGAAGAGAATGCTGATTTAATGGAATCAAATTTGCAAACAGGTAATGATTTTAATAAAGAAATAAGACACCATTGTCATTATATAATTTTTTAGATTTATCTGACGATGTTTTCTTCGAAGAGGATCTTGAAAATGGAATCGAAACAAATTTGCAAACAGGTAATGATCTTAGTAAAGAAATATGAACACCATTGTAATTTTATATTTTTTAGATTTATCAGATGGGAATCAATTGTGTGGCGGTAGTGCCTATTCAAGTTCATCTTCCGTCGACATCTCTTGTTGCTACACAGACGTCAAGTTCTTTAAGTGCCCATACACCAAGAAAAGTTAAGTTGCGGAAAAAGATTAGTCTCCTGCAAAAACAGAAGGCAAAAAATTTAAAAGCACATCAAACAAATCTTGATGAAATTTCTATTGACGATTTAGAAGTAATTTTGGGCAAGTTTTTGCCACAGAAAACAGCCGAGTTTGTAATTGTTCAAGCGCGTCAACATGCTAAAAGTGGTCGTGGCAGAAGATTCAGTAAAGAGTTTAAAAGATTTTGCTTGAGCATTTACTTTATGAGTCCGAAGTGTTATTTATATCTGTCCAAAACATTTTTGCTACCAAACAAACGAACATTAGAAAAAATGACGGAGAACCTTCAAATTGGGCCCGGTATCCAAAGTGCTATATTTTCATCGTTGGAAATAAAAGTTAAATCTTTAAGTGCTAATGACAAATATTGTATTATAAGTGTTGATGAAATGTCGTTAAAAGCGCATTTATTTTACAAAATATCGACCGATGAAGTGATGGGCTTACACGATACAGGTAAGAACAAATTATTAAAACCTGCTTGTAACGTATGTGTGGTTATGATACGGGGCATATGTAATAAGTGGAAGCTACCCCTAAATTACTTCTTTGTAAACAGCTCGGCTTCAAGTAGTGAAGTTAAAAATATTATTTTTGAAAACATCCGACGATTACGCGAAGTTGGATTACAAGTTGTAGGTATGGTGAGTGATATGGGAGGAAATTTTGTTCAGTTTTCGAAAAGTGTCGATGTTACTCCGGAAAGCCCATTTTTTACTGTTGACGATCTAAAAGTTTATTACTTTTTCGACCCACCTCACCTTATTAAAGCGACTAGGAATAATCTAATGAAATACGCGTTTCAATATGAAAACAAGAAGACGTCGTGGAGTTATGTAAATAATTTTTTGCACAATCGTGTTCTATTCTGTACTTACCAACCAACAATGTTTATCCTAATAGAAAGTTGATTTTACCAAACCATTGTATGTGTCCATAGTAACAATAAAATAATGATTTCGAAATATTTAACCAAAAGCACAAGGGTGGTAAGTGAAACAGATGTTTGAGCTACTTGTTACTTTTATTCTTGTTACTGGGACAACATTCTCCAGCGGTTACTATTTTGAATCCATATATTTAAAACGCGAAGCCTTTTCTTTTCCGCTAATTTTAGCGTACTTCTACTGGACCGATTTTGATGATTTTTTTTTAAATTGAAGCTCTTGACCCACAGATATGTCACCACTAATTTTTTTCTCAAAATTATTAATTTCATACATTGTTTTATATTTTATAATATACATAATAAAATAATCAATTTTATAATTTAAAATAATCCAATTTTAAAAATTATAAATGAGAATAAATGTAAATAGTATTTGGTTTTATACGATAAGGCACACATTATACATTTGGTCGTGGTGATAAAATTTTCAATACGTTTATTCGACCAGTACGTTTCTAATACGCGATATGGTCAGGTTGGTGCGTGCATTTTTAATTACGTTTCGTGCTTTTGTGAATTTTGGATTTTTGAGACGGTTTTTTATGTTGCCCTCTTTGGCTTAGTTATCTTTAAGGTTAGTTTTCTTATTTTTTTTTCTTATAAAATTGTCATAGCTCATTCATCTCTACAACTACTTCGTCGAATTTCGACGGGGGCGCCCGCTCGTAAACTTTAAAATTATAAAAATTATTTACAACTGTCAACTAGTGTCAGTTTAAAAAATGAATTTATTAATAGTTATTTTTCACGATTGTGCAAAAAATAGTATGCAATACTTGGATCGTTAAGTGCTTTTCTTAACAAATCTCGAAAATTAGAAAAACTCAACCCTACGGGTCTCGTTTTGCTAACATTTTCTGGATTTGTTAACTATGCACTTACCGACCATGTATTGCAATGTACTATTTACGAGAATGACAAAAAGCTACAATGTCGGTTAGCTCCGAAGTTGAGCAATAGCCACATGAACCCAACAAATTTTGAAAAGATGAGGGCGAAGCTTGCAACCCAAGTTTTGAGTGCGACGGTTGCTGCTGGATTAAATACATACGTGAGTTTACAGGTATTGCCTGCAGCAGCAATGGCAACAGTAGAATTCGTCGATCGATTTGACAAACTTTTTGATATTTTTAATAGTTCAAGTGTTTTTAAGGGAAAACAATTCAATCTGGCATTTAAAGGTGAAAACTACCAAGTAGAGTTTTTGAAAAGCGCTGTTCATTTTTTCGAAAATGTAAAAGTTGTCTCATCTGACGATAAAGATGTTACAAAAAAAATTTCCTCTATTTATTGCTGGTTAGTTTCCATTAAAGCGCTCTTAGCACTGTGGGAATCATTAAAAGTGGTTGGCTTTAAATTTATTCTTACCAGACGAATAAATCAGGACGCTTTAGAGAATTTTTTCGGGTGTATTAGAAAACAAAGTGGTAATTCATACAATCCGACGCCAATACAGTTCGTTAATTCTTTTAAGAAACTATATAGTATTAATTTTTTACATTCGTCATCGGAAAATTGTTCTGCCGACTTCGATGAATTACTTGTGAAAGTGTCATCTGGTTCTCATGACGTAGCGAGCGTGTCATCTGACGTTAATAATGGTGTCACAGTTGATTTAAGTTTGTCAGCCGACCATTGTGCATATAGACAAGGCAACCTACCACACCAAAACTCTCTAAGGTATATATGTGGTTACCTTATGAAAAGATGCCTAGCAGTGCATTCGTGTAATACCTGTGAAATTTTTGCGAGAAACCACGACACGCTGGACAATTCAAGTTTATAGGCGGAGTGCAAGTTAGCATCAGCGCCACCACACGCTACTTCCGTAAGTAACGTGGTTAAAAAGTTGCACGAAGTAAAAACGTAAATTCGTTATTATATAAATTATTGTGAATTTTGTGCTTATAATAACTAAGTAATATCGTAAATCGATAATCAATGAATTCGAAAACGCAAATGAACAGCAAGCCTGCAGAAATGCACCGTGGTGGTAATAGTGTTTGTTGTATTATGAATTGCACCAACAGGTACGGAAATACGAATAAAAGCGTTTCCTTCTACAAATTTCCCTCGAAACCGCATGAAAAAGAACGTCGTGCTTTATGGATTGAGCGTGTACAACAAAATATGTAATTATTTTAATATTTATTTTAATAATCAAACATTAAAATTTGGAAACTTCCTTATATCGACGTTTTCTTTAACGTTTAGTGTAGACTTCAACATCGAGTATATTGACCATAATGTTGAAGCCTTCACTCTCTTTCCTTTATCTTCAAAATACGCCAGTATAGTATTTTCCGACACCTTGCTAGTTTTTTTATCACTACACCACTGGACAAATTGATTATAAGTTTTCTCATAAATCAGTTTGGATTTATCCGGCAAAAGATTTTGAATAGCCGAATTAGCTACGTCGGCAATTTCTGGTGGTGTGCCACACATCGAATCATCTTCACTTTTCATATTATTTACAAAAAAACTTAATAAACACCTAATTGAAACACCGTACAAAACAGAAACGTCAAATTACAAAAACATAATAACCGTTTCCTTAGTTCCCATATGAGAAGGCAACCTACTTCGTTTCGAAATTTAGTTTTTTAAATGAAAAGCTAACAAGCAATGTTCTTTTCAAACTCGCTACGCGTCGTCAAAAAATTCTTCAGTCTCAATGCGTTAATCTATTATTTCACGCACTAGAAACATAAATAACTATTTAAATTATTACATCCAACCGATCCAATTCAACCAGCTACATAATTGTAATGTCCTAAAATCCTGCCTGACCAGACTCAAAAAGGAAAAAATGCGCCCTTATTTTGAGTACAATTTACCAAATTCAGACCTACATTTTAAAACGTGGTTTAATATAATTCCAAGATTAGAGACGTGCGGGTAGCATATATCTACGCGGCAACCATTATGTTCAGTGCCCAGTGCAATTTGAGCAGCGATGGTAACTAATTAATAATGTTTCTTTTTATGGAGCAATGGGTTCATGACTTGCAGCAGATACAAAAAAATACAGTAATCACCAAAACAATAAATACTTCATCTGAAAACTCAAAACAGAATTTTTTTTCTTTTTCTTTATTTCTTTATTCTTCTTTATTCAATGGATTTTACAATTGCCAATTCAGAACTAGAGGACATGAATTTAAAGGAACAAGATAAGGGGAACATCCTTCAAGGAATATTAAAATTGTCCAGCGGAACTAATCGTTGTAACTAAACTGCAAGACTTCAAAAAACCAAGAAAAGGAAACTGTTTTTGACGTTCTTATTAAAGATGGGCCATGTATAATTCCTTTCAAGAACGATGATAATCATACAATAAACATCACAGCAGCTTTAAGAATTAGGCCCTCAATATGATAAACTTTTATCTGACATTATTTTCTATCTAAAAGTGATTTTTCGAGTTTGTTGATGACGAATTTTAAATTAGTGAGTCTGTCAAAGGCGTTTGTTGTGATACTACTGCATCCAATATGGACAATAAGAGCGGCTCTGCAGTTTGGTTACAATCATTGTTAATGAGAGAGATTCTATTCTTACCATGCAGACACCATAGTTTTGAGTTGGTATTAAAATGCCAGACATCCCTCTTTTTAAAAATTTCTAGCAGTTTTGGAGGAACATTGATCAGAAAAATTACAAAACTGGTATTGAAAACAAAATTGATAAAATCTGAAGACAGCTGTCGAATAAATGCGTTCGTAAAACAAGCGTTGGTAACCCAGAGACGATTATGTTGACTCTGATTTCTCTTTAAAACAAATTATCTTTCGGAATCAGTACCATCTACACTCTATCGAAGCATGGTTTACATGCCCAAAAGCATCAAAGGCATGACCTACAACCAGTGCTGTCTTTAGGCATGGGCCCGAAGGGCCCGGGCCCAGGGCCCCGGATTCTTGAGGGCCCCCGACCGAAGTAAACTAATCAACTAATAATTAGGTATTCATGATTTACTTTGTAAAAAAATATGCCTAAAATAAATTTTTTACATTAAATAATACTCCTACTAAAATTCAAAGACGTCTGAAGTCTACTGATATGCACAATTGCACAAATGCAAAAGATAAAGTTGCGTGTTATCAGCTATAGGCAAGCTTTGTTGAATGATGCTGATTTGTATATTTGAAACTATACATATCCTTTGTTATACGATACCTATACCGTTTTGTTTTTTTTGTTTACAATTTCATACTGATAAAACTATAAACTTGATGATGAATGATAATTTATGAAACAGGGTCGGTGGGGCCAGTTCAGCTTTGAATTTGGTTAGTGAACTGTGTGTGTACCTTTGGATTTTTATTTTATTTTTCTGTAAGTAACTCAATATTTTCAATTTTGTTTTCTTTCCCACTAACATTAATTTTAATTAGGAACGACAGAACAATCATGCCTAAACGCACATATCCTAGTGGCGCTGAGAAAAGAAAAAAAGCAAATCAAATCAAAGAAAAAACTAATAAACTGCCAAAACTAACAACATTTTTTTCATCAATTGCATCGCAAACACATAGCTTTGAACAAAATGAACCATCCGCCTCGATTTTAACCACGAATTCTTTAGCAAGTTCATCGGGGACTCAACAGCCAGATTTATCAACTCTTCCGTGTCCTTCAATGAGAGATGAGGAACAAGAACAAACTAAAACAGAATTTACATCTCAAGTAGAATTATCAAATTCTATTTCAAATGATCCCGGCGATTGGTCCCCAGTTTTTACGGAAGAAATTCGTTCATTATGGATACGAAAAGGACCACATTTTTTTCAAAACAAGGAAAGCGATTTTTCAAAATCCACCAGACAATATGAAGAAGCAAACGGAAAAATAAAATCTAGAAATCTAACTAAATCTGTTTTTGTTCGTACATTAAAGAATGGTGAAAACGTAAACAGAACATGGTTATTGTATTCTCCGTTAAAAAAATCATTGTTTTGTTTTACTTGTCGCCTTTTTTCTACCACAATAACTAAATTTAGTTCCCCCGATGGGTATAATGATTGGAAGCATATACAAGAAAATATTTTGAGTCACGAAAATAGTGCAGAGCATAACCA
Organism: Malthinus seriepunctatus; assembly: GCA_963924605.1. Lineage (NCBI taxonomy): Eukaryota > Metazoa > Arthropoda > Insecta > Coleoptera > Cantharidae > Malthinus > Malthinus seriepunctatus. The sequence continues at coordinate 131,161,676 of OZ004600.1, forward strand.
ATCTGTGATAACCTACATCAGAAGAAGTAAAATTGTTGGTAGGGTAGATACAGCCTTGATTTCTCAATATAACAATGAAGTTCAGTATTGGAAAGATATATTAAAAAGAATTGTCGCTGTTGTCAAGTTTTTGGCTTCTCGGGGACTCGCTTTTCGCGGTGAAAACCAAACAATTGGATCTTCTAATAATGGGAATTATTTAGGATGTTTAGAGCTAGTGAGCCAGTTTGATAATTTTATTGCGGAACATTTAAAGAGATGTGGGAATCCAGGAAAAGGGCATATTTCCTATCTTTCAGCAAATATTTGCGATGAATTTATTAATATTATGGGGAAAAAAGTATTAAACCAAATTTTAGTTGAACTCAAAAACGCGAAATACTATTCAATTAGTGTAGATTCCACTCCCGATTTGTCACATATAGATCAAATGACTTTTATAATTCGGTACGTACATGATGGAAACGCCATTGAAAGGTTTTTAGAATTTATACCTATAAAACAACATAAATCGGAATATTTAGCAAATACCGTTCTTGCTTTCCTAGATAAACATGACATAGATTTAAAGAATTGCCGCGGTCAAAGCTATGATAACGCTTCAAATATGGCAGGACAATACTCTGGTCTTCAAGTCAGAATTAAAGAAAAATGTGAATTTGCTATTTTCGTGCCTTGTGCAGCACATTCTTTAAACTTAGTAGGGGTTCATGCCGCGCAGTGTATCATGGAAGCAACGGACTTTTTTCAATTTATTCAAAAAATATATACTTTTTTTTCACTCTCCAATCATCGCTGGAATATAATGAAACAATTCTTGGGACCTGATAAAGTGGTTATTAAGTGCCTGTCGGAAACTAGATGGTCTGCCCGTGCGTCTGCAGTTACAGCTCTGCAAAGCGGTTATAAAAATTTTTTGAATGCGTTAATATCAATTGCAGAAGATCAAGATCACCCAAAGGAAACCAGAAATGAAGCACTTAGTATTTCTAAAAAAATGCAAAAGTTGGAAATAATTATTCTTACAGAAGTATGGAATGACATTTTAATAACAATAAATAAAACAAGTCTCAGCCTTCAGAAAAAGACTCTTACAATTGACGTAGCAACAAAACTGTTTAAATCGCTTATTAACTTCCTCGATAATGTAAGAAATGATTTTGACAAATATGAATCCGCAGCTAAAGAGAAATTTCCAGAAGCTGACTTTAAAGACACAACAAGCCGTAAAGTTGAACGAAGCTCGCGAATAACGTTTTTTGACGGACGAGCTGAAACAATTCAACATATTGGCAAAGACAAATTTAAAGTGGAAGTGTTTATCCCAATTATCGACTCGTTGATAACTCAACTCCAGCGGCGATCTACTGCGTATGTTGAAATTAATAATAGGTTTGGTTTTCTATCAAGTTTAAAAATTATTAGTCCCAGCGAGTTGCACACTAGTTGTAAAAATTTTGCAGAATATTATCACCTTGATGTAAATGGCGAAGAATTAGAAACAGAATGCATTCATTTAGCCCAGTACTTAAAAACGGACGATTCAAATACAACTGAAGAAATTGATATTTCGCTATTGCATAACATTTTGAAAACTGATAAATTAGAGGAAACATTTCCTAACGTTGCAATATCACTTAGAATTTTTCTGTCATTAATGATTACTAATTGTAGTGGAGAACGTTCATTTTCCAAGTTAAGCAGAATAAAAAATGAACTTCGCAGTACTATGCTTCAAGAGAGGCTAAACTCTTTATCGTTAATGTGCATAGAAAGCGACATCTTGAATAATTTAGATTTTGACGATATAATAGAAGACTTTGCCCATACCAAATCTAGAAAAAAATCTTTCATTAGTGCGTAGCGCAACTGTATTATAGTTTTAGTATTACATTTCTTATGTTTTAATCTGTTTAGTCATTTTATAAAAATTTAAATTTCGGTTCTATACAATTTGTATTCATATTGTATATTATATTTAAATAAATATTGAATAAGTACCTACCTACCTACTGAGTTACATAATTTAGTTTCTTAAAGGGCCCCCTCATTACCTTGGGCCCGGGGCCCCGATCATATAAAAGACGGCACTGCCTACAACTCCAGGCCAAACAGGCCCCCTGTAAAACATGCAAAACACACTTACGAGCTCATTTGGTTACGACGGATTTGTTTAAACAGTCAAACACAAGTGGACATATTCGAATATATAAAGCTCTTAAGCCAAATGAAAATAAGCAATAAACTTTAAATTTTTTATTTTAAAGTTTTAAAAAGTTCTAAAGTTTGCAGTTCTACTGCTGCAATTTTGCTGTAGTAGAAGGTTCTTCAAAATCCCCACTTCGGGAAGATAACGTTTTTATGTACTCTTGGTTGGAGCATGAACGCCTTCAAGGCTCAAACGAAATAGCATCGATAGTATAAAACTGTTTACAAAAAAATGAAAACAAAATGGAGAACATTGATACTGTTCGACTAATGTCCGACTGATGTGCAGGGCAAAATAAGAACAATGCTATATTTAGCAATGGCCCTCAAATGATTACAGAAAGGACCTCAATATGTTAAAGAAGTGCAAATTGTATTTCCCGTAACTGACCATTCCTAAAAAGGAGTTATCAAAGTAAAAGGCGGACTAGCTTATCGATCAGAAACATCTAATTCATTGAGTGTAACTAAAAAAGGAAAACGGATTTACGACATCAAACCCAAAGAACTTCTCTGATGTTTAGATGATTGGATGTTTAGTTTGGAGGTGGGTACGTCGATTACTAAGGGTCGGTTTTTCATTCATCGTGTAAACTACGTTCCATCTGAACGAAGATCAATCTCATGCGCTGTACTTTTACCGTAACGTAAACGAGTTACGGCGCATAAGCTTAAACTTATTGCAGTAAAATATTTTCGAGTTGCAAATTAAGAAACAGACATATCAAGAGAGTCCATGGCATAGTTGTTGAAAATCTTAGAAAAAGTTATGTTCTGTCCATTATGTGAAGAGAGAAACGAATTGAAGACCTACAAAAATCTAAGAGAACATCTTGAAAAAAAATCACCAAGTATGTATTCAACAATTAACATTACAATTTTGCAGCACTCGGGAATACGAGGTTTGGAAAAACACAAGAAATAGAGACAAATTATGTGACACACAGGACATGTCAGTTTAAAGGCTATAAAGAAGTGCATTATAAGTGCAATCGAAGCAGTAACAAAGGTAAAATATTACTTAATTTCTTTGCAACAAGATTTTTTAGGATATCAAGCAAAACATTGCAAGAGGACAGAAAAATCTGGTGGATCAATAAAAACGAATGGAGTATGTCCTTCCAAATTGATTGCAAAAATTTATGACAGTGGTAAAATTATTTAATTCTAAAAAATATTAAAGTTCCTTAAACCATGTTTTTGCTCAAGTGACAAAGTTATTGTAAATTTTTGGAAAACACATGCAGGTCACGATACAAATGATTTAAGATCCAAACATTTGTCAACATCAGAAAAGGAAATATTGTAGAAAAATTGCAGTGTGGAATATCCGTAGATAGAATTTTAGAAGATGCTAGAAACTTGAAAAACCCAAAATTAGAAAGGATCAATTTATTAAGTAGGAAAGACATTAATTATTTATCAAGAAAACATAATTTCGACAAGAGAAGAGATAACAACGAGATGGTAGCGGTCGCTTTGAAAATTTCAGAATGGAATGCAGGTGGCAAAAATTTTGCCTTTTTTTTTAAACAGCAAGGTAAACTGAATTTATATGTATTTTTTATAAAGCCATACATAACAGGAATTGTATTAAAAAATAATATGTGAGGGTGAGGTGACGGTACTTTTAATTATGTAGTTTGTTTTTTGATACTATTCTCAGCAGTATTTTAAAGGGGTTTCTTTTATGGTGATGGTAGCAGGTATTAATTGCCTTGGTGGTGGTTTGCATTATAGGTGAGACTCACGATGTGCTCAAGAAGGAAGATTTTGCTTTAGGCTTTATGAATTCAGTAATGGAAGAGAAAAACCGAGGGGCGAACCGCAGAGGAAGTTTGGTGTACAAGTGCGTGGAAGTTAATGGAAGTTAATGGAAGTAAATGGAAGTCAGTGGAAGTTTGTGGAAGTCAGTGGAAGTTTGTGAAGGTTATTATCATTAGAATTCATTTGAAATCTTTGGAAGTAATTGGAAATACATTTAAATTTAAAATCTTTAAATTTAAAATCATTAAAAATATAATAAAAATTAGGAGCAGATAATATTGTTGTGAAAGCAGATTTTTATTTATATTAGTAAATGTAACTTTAATTTTTTTAGAGTCCTGCTTATTTTTGGCGGTTATATATTTTTTAAGTTTGAGTTACAAACACCAACAAGCAACCCTTCTAAGAACTCTCAATATTACGGTTAGTTTTCACATTATTTCCTTTATATTCTTTTAAGTCCAGTTAAAATTTAAAAATTTCACGGGAATTTTTGGGAATAACACTGATGTTGATGATATTTTGGATATGACGGAAATAGCTTCAATAAGAAACGAGATTTTACTCAAGGATTTTTATACTAAAAAATCAGCTATAATATCAAAACACAGCCCTTTTGTTGAAGTACTAGTCGGAAATAAAAAAATGGTAATAAAAAAATCGTCTTTATGCAGGCTATTTGAGCAACCAGATGAAAAAGTTAGTACAGACAGACTTAAACGATTCATTTGTAAAAGCAAAGGAAAACTTGCTACAAATTCTATTTTGGAACCAATAAAATGTCAAAACCCAATAAAAGTAGAAGACAAAATCACAATAGGCGACTGGTGTATATTTGAAAAAGAAAGAATGCTCGTTGCATAAAGTACTATTATTTTATCGTTACCGTATTTAATTAACAAATTCAATTAAAATAAATTTAATACAAAATTACAAGATGTTTTAAAATAATAAATTGCCACACTTATTACTATCTCCCCACTTCACCGTTTTGTTACTTTTCAGGTTCGAGTTGATAGTGAAACAGGAGAAGAAATGCCTCACACCGCCGGTAGAGCCTCCATTGACAATCATCGTCAATATTTATTATCTAAATCGATTGCTAGGAGAGGTTCAAATGAGTCCATGGAACCTCCAGCTAAACGCTTCAAATTAAGTTCTGCGTCCAATTTAAACCAAGATGATAATTTCTTACAAGGTTATGGTATGCATAAAAGGGAATTGATAAAAGTTAGATTGGAAAAGTTAATATCTGGATATTGTAAAGGAAAATCGGTTGAGGTATAAAGCAAACAAAAAATCACCTGGTCAGACTGCAGTATGCAGAATAACGTGTAAGTATGTAATAGGATACGATAAAACTCTTAACAGTGTCGAAAAAGCTATAAGGTTGTTTGAAAAAATATCATTAACAGTTTATTAAATTCTATGGCGATCTATGATCTCTCAAAAATTTCTAACTCTTTGAAGTTTGAATCGAGAGTAGATGTAAAATACTAACTGATTCCTACTGTTTTGTAAATTGTAGACTAAACTAAAATTCGATAATAACGAAAACGAATTTAAAGTACATTTAAAATTAATAACTCTTAAAATTATGAAAAAAATCCATTGTTTGGTTCAATCCAATTCTACATGCACTGAAAGGTTAGTATCAATAAGGTACCGGGAACTTTATCATGCGCTTTTTTGACTTTTGTTTGATCGACAAATATAATTTCTTATTGTAAGAAATAAACTGTTAGTGTCCTGATTTTCGGACTTTTTTTGTAACAGCGAGTTTTTTATCTTAATCGGTCGAAACCATTCCTGTGAGTTTGTGTATAAAATGTCTCAACCCAATTTTGACCGGAAGGCCCTTATTTTTCGACTTTAGTGTAAAATTTTGACTTTTTCAAGTTTCCGTTTCACTATTTTTTGAATAACTTCGCTTGTATTGGTCGCATCGAGACCAAAAGATTTTCCTTTTGTTTGTAATGAATTTCTCTTTAAAACTGCCTGGGTTAAAATAATCTATATTAATTTCCTAACCAAAAAAAAATTCAAAACTGCCGTCATTAGTGAGTCGTAGTTTTTTATAGAGAACTCGAGTAATAATTAATATTACGGTATGAAACTATTGATCATGCTATGAACAGCAATTAAATACGACAATTTCATTAATTTTTATTACAATTGTTCAACTTGCACGTGATGAAACGCTGCTGGTTACAAAACGACAAATTTAAATTTAACCGCAATTATTCAATCTATTCAAGCATGCGCAAAAACCGACGTCCCATGATTGTTTTAGTGTAGTCCATGGTGGTAATATACGCTGTATATTACCTTTAAAATGCAGACTCCTTTGGAGACGATAAATTTATCTCCAGCACAAATACTAATGAGAAGGAGATTAAAGGATAAAATTCCCATCTTTAACACAAATTTAAAACCAGTAGCAAACAATTACAAAAAAGTAAGGTTTGATTTAAAAGCCAGGCAAATAAATCAAAAGAATTATGATAAAACTGCCAAGACCTTAGAAGTTGCAGAGGCAGGAGATCCTGTTAAATTTAAAAAATATATAAAAGATAGGAAATGGTATGATGGTGTAATCGAAGAAAAGCTCCAGTTTCGTTCATACCTAATCAAATCATCTTCGAACAACGTTCTATACAGAAAATATAGAGAACACTTTATAATTAAAAATGTTAAATGTTAGAGCTACATTCAAATAGAAACTTTCCTGTCAATCATTCTAGTCCATACAGCTATTTGAAAGTACCGAAACATATTGTAGCATTGTAGCTTACTAAGAAAGAACAGAAAAACCTGTTTGCCGCACTTTCTAGACGGGTTTGAGATAACAAGAGATAAGCCTACTCGGTTACCATTGGAATATTGAAGTAAGTAATTAATTTACAATAAATTTTTTATAATTAATAACAAATACTTTTAGCTGCGTTTTGTTATTAAAAAAATGGTTTTACATAGCCAGAGTAGGGAGTTGATTTTTAAATTAATACAATTTATGGACAATGAAGTTAGAAATGGTGTATCCATTCCTCTAGAACGTGTAGTAGAACGAGTATGTACAGCAGTAGGCATATCTAAAACCACGTGTGCCCAAATAAGAAGAGAAGGTTTGGAAGTCGAGAAAGAAGGCACTACATTCTCAACTCCAAATAAAAAACGTAAAGTGGAGTGTAAAGTGACTAAAGTAGATCCTAATGTAGAAGATTTCTATCGTCGTCACATTTACAACTACCACAAAATTCATCACCAACATCCTACTGTAAATAGACTATGGGAGTCCTTTAAGAAAGACAAATTACCATTCCAAGGCAGTAAGAGTTCCCTAACGAGACTTTTGAAAAAAATGGGTTTTAAGTAAGTTATATCTATACATACATACAGGGTGTAACTACTCGACTCATCCAAAGATATAGAAGTTGTAGATCTAAAAAAAAATTAGCATTTTTTTTATTTCGCCATTTTGAATTTGGAGCCTCCTGTTCGAGATACAGTCGATATAAGTTTTTTTGTTTTTGTATTCCAGTTTATTTAGTTTTAAGTTTTTTAAAAAAATAAAAATTGTTTTGAAATCCTTGTAAATTTCTCTAAAACTTTTGTATTTAGCACAATCTTCTATCTTCATTAATATCAAAATGGCGGCCAATTTAAAACTTTGACCTTGAAAATTTTAAAAATCGCACGGTGAATTTTTTAAAAAAGAATATGTGCTTATTCTACTCATGAAGATCTACATTGTAAGTTAAAAAAACTACTAGAAATTTTTTATAGTTTAGGAGCTACAGAAGATTGTCTGTCAATTTATGTCAATAAATTCTTGAAGAATAGACAGTTTCATTTTTTACAAAAAATAGTTTCATTAATAATTAATAAAAATCACTTTCGAACAACAATAATTAACTAATAAATTCAATTATTATCAAAACTGACAAGGAAAAACAAAAGATAAACGGAAAAACAGAAGCAGCACTCTTTTAGAATTTGATCGTTTAAATTCAATCTCCTGTAGCTCCTAAACTATAAAAAATTTCTAGTAGTTTTTTTAACTTAAAATGTAGATCTTCATGAGTAGAATAAGCACATATTCTTTTTTAAAAAATTCACCGTGCGATTTTTTAAATTTTCAAGGTCAAAGTTAAATTGGCCGCCATTTTGATATTAATGAAGATAGAAGATTGTGCTAAATACAAAAGTTTTAGAGAAATTTACAAGGATTTCAAAACAATTTTTATTTTTTTAAAAAACTTAAAACTAAATAAACTGGAGTAGAAAAACAAAAAAACTTATATCGACTGTATCTCGAACAGTAGGCTCCAAATTCAAAATGGCGAAATAAAAAAAATGTTAGTTTTTTCGAGATCTACAACTTCTATATCTTTGGATGAGTCGAGTAGTTACACCCTGTATATATACAAGTTTCACTATACATATTGTTTTCTATTGCAGATGGCAAAAATCCTGCGATAACCGCAAATTATTAACAGAGTGTTTAGATATAAGGCAAGCCAGAGTAATATATATAAGGCAAATTAAACAATACAGAGAAGAAAATAGGCCCATTATATATGTTGATGAGACGTATATAAATTCGACGCATACCAGACCAAATCGTGGACGGATGGTACTTCTCAAGGTATACATCAACCTATTGGCAAGGGTCCTAGGCTTATTATCATTAACGCCATGGAACAAAATGGGTTTGTTCAAAATGCTCTATTGGTATTTAAGTCGGGCAGTAAAACGGGAGATTACCACTCAGAAATGAATAGCTGCAATTATACCAAGTGGTTAGAACAGCAACTGATTCCAAATTTACCCCCTCGATCAGTTGTTGTAGTGGATAACGCATCTTACCACAACAAAACTTTTGATAAGAATATTACAATGGCTGACAGAAAGGACGAAATGTGCAAGTGGTTGTCAGAGCGAAATATTGCTTTTAACGGAAAAATGACCAAAATTGAAATGTATCAAATAATCCAGCAGCATAAGCCTCAAGTTAAAAGATATGTAGCAGACAGCATTCTTGCGGCTCATGGACATACTATTTTTTTTCTAGTTTGTTATTGTATTAATGTTCAGCGAGTTTGTAAGATTGTTTATTTAGAGAATGTTCTTATTTTAGTTAAATTGTTACTGTTGTAATGTTAGTTAAGATTTTTGAGATTGTTAAATTTTGAACTGCTCTTATTTAGTTTAAAAAGAAAAGGATGTAAAGTAGTACTAGCGTAGTAGTATGTATCGAGTAGTCAGGGACTCGAGGTAGTCATTAAAATGGCTGAGCAAGCATGTTGTGTAATAAAGAGTTCTAATAAAGATGCAATATTTAATAAGAATTGTGGCATATAAAACAGACGGCAAGAAAAATAGAAGCCCGTTTCGATACGTGAAATGCCTTGTTTTCAGGGCAAAGTAGAACAGGATGATGATGACGTTGATGACACCGATATGTTCAATTTTTTATCAACGAATGTACCCCCCAATAATGCATTTTTCAAAGATGAGTAAGTTTGATACATCCAGCATCGGAAAACCAGGTGTTTTATTTTTAGGCTGGTTCGAAGAGAGATTACGAATACAGAAGAGGATATAAGGTTTTATATTCGTATTATTATTAGTTATAATTGTTCTAATAAATAAAAATCAATTATTTAACACTTGTTTATTCCACTTTAAATAAGATTAAAACCTAACAATATTGTTTCGGCAGTTACGCCATTCTCAAAACTCAACTCAACCTTTACCCTCAGTAAAGTTTTACTCAACCTTTGAGAATGGCGTAACTGCCGAAACAATATTGTTAGGTTTTAATCTTATTTAAAGTGGAATAAACAAGTGTTAAATAATTGATTTTTATTTATTAATTCATCATGTTCCATCAAGTGGTAACCGTGAATAGCGTTAATTTATAATTGTTCTGTTTTTACGTTTTTAGTAGTGTTAGGTTATATTTTTCTGTTTGTGTTTGTATTTGTAAAATGCGTGATATCAAAAAGCAGGTTAACTGAGGTTTTTCTTACAGTGAAGTGGAAAAAAATTACGTATAGTTTGCGCGTTTATATATGTTTTTTTTGGCTTCTATAAAGTTAACTTTTGCTCATCAGCTTATGTCAATACACAATAGCCATCGTAAATCATAGGCAAGCATCCGTTGTACTACGACGATTTACGATGGCTATTGTGTATTGACATAAGCTGATGAGCAAAAGTTAACTTTATAGAAGCCAAAAAAACCATATATAAACGCGCAAACTATACTACAGTTAGTAAATCAGTAAGTATTATTATAAACAGGAAATGTAAATTACATAATGTGTTCTAAACTTTCCAATTAATTTATAATCTTTGAGTTAAAAACGCTCCCGTATACTATCATGTTCCTTGTTCCAAAACCAATCCTATCCATCTTTATTTTAGACATCGCGAAACTTTGGAGAACAAAGCCACCAATGTTGTTTTTACTAAACGTAAGAACGAATGCTGACAAAAAGTTGCAGTGGCATATAATGCTCAGTCGACAACAGGGGAAAGAAGTTGGAAGCAGCTAAAAAACCTTTACCTCAATATTAAAGGGCAATTAAGGAAATCTGCTGCAGTAGGTAATGTAAGTACAACAATGATGAAAATTAGTGGAAGAGTAATGATTTAAAAAAAATAATTTACTCATTTAAAACTATTGTAATCTTAATATTTTAATTTTGAGAAGAGTCGATATTTAGCGAAGCTTAAGCAAGCAGGAATTTCCAAACAGCGAGCTGAAGAAGTTTAAGATTTATTAGCGATAGAAAAAGTAAGTGATACATGGATTCTTGAAAAACCGTAATTATTATTGTAGAATCATATCTTACACACATTATTATTATTATAGAAAGAGTGTAAGAAAACAGGAGGTGGTACGTTCACTAGTAACATCGATGGGGAATGTGAACAAATATTGGGCATTATTAACGATCAGGTAACTCCGCTGACAAATATATATGATGATGCTGCGGTATATTTTGGTAAGATTATGTTAACACGTAACTAAAATTAACACATTTTCACTCTCGTCGCCTAGTATAGGGCGATTACATTTGCAGTTTGCTGCTCACCAGCTTCATCTACAAGAACGGTAATGGCACCTGTTACCTATCGAAGGAGAATTATATTATGAATCTGTTGATACCAAATACTTTTTAATTAATGACTTTTTTAACATTAAAGAAGTATTAATTTGAATTTGACATATCATGGCAGTTCATAGTTTTTCAAATTATGAAAATATTGAAATTACTTCTTTAATGTTAAAAAAATCATTAATTTGGTATCAATAGATATCATTACAATTTTTGTAGATGAAACTGGTGAGCAGCAAACTACAAATATAATTCCCTATGTAAACTGGCTATGTTCCGCTTTGATCGTGGGCACCCGGTCTACTACAATTAACGATGGTGCAGATCCTTTGAAAATTGTACGTGCTTGTGCTACTCGATGGCTGTCGATTGAGGCAGCAGTGAGCAAAATATACACATAGTGGCTTGAGTTAAAAACGAATTTTAATATAACAAGCTAAGATGAGAAGTGTTACACTTCTCATTTATTGTATCAAATGTATTCCGACGACTTCAATTATGCCTACAGTGTTTTGAATACTTTTTATGGAGGTCGGCACCTGGCCCGCCGTCCTCCACTCACTCTGGATGTCTTCCAGGAGAAGGCAACAGAGTGGGCATGATAACATGTTGACACATACGTAAGGGATAGCGAGGACTCTCAAGTTATTAGGACCTAGAAATCTAGAAGAAAACTGGAGATATTGTCACGCGTCGATCTATTACGCAAATTATTTAATGCAATTATTAAGTAGTACAAGAATTTAATGTACAAATAGTATTTCAATACGTGACTGTTGTCATGTATTGAGGAATGTGGAATAAGGCATGAATTGGTCGTTTTAGCAGTTTTAGTTAGCGCGTGTGCTAAGTTTATAAAAGACCCCAAGGTAGGTTTTTAAGTCAGTCTTATATTTGTCAGTTGATAACTAACTGGTGATAATTGTCAATCTGAGAATTCGCGAACGCGGAACGTTGGAGTAATTATTGTAATTGTTATAATATTAAAATGTGTTGTAATTGGATAACTCTTATTTTTGGGTAAGACCACTTAATAAAAGAATTATATTCCAGCACTATTATTTATCTCACTTTATTCCTGGTACAACTCTGGAAGGATTCCAGAGGTCATGATCTTTACACGATCATGACAATATTTTAAAAAAGGGTTTCAACACTACATGATTGCCAGCGAATATGATAAGAAAAGGGAACAAACTCAATGCGCGCAGCTGTTGCACTACATAGGTGAGGAAGGATTTACCTTGTAAAATTAATTTTGATTGGAACAGCAAAGTATTGAGTATATACAGCGTGAAACTTTTTTCTACTTAAAATTACAATGTAAAATTACGTACGTAAGTTATTGAAAATTTTTTTTTTTTTTTTTTTTTTTTTTTAATTATTAATTTATTGCAACTAATCAATATATGGTTAACAAGCAATTTTGTTTTAACATAATAATAATAAGAACACAGTATAGGTCTACATGTCCATTGACAGTAACCACAAAAAATAAAATAAATACATTTTTCTATTTTGCACTTTTGCTTAATTTACACTAGTTCGAACGGTTTTGTTCTTTTTAGCCTGCGGACTAAATGGCTATTATCAAGTAGTTGCACCACCTCGGTGTTTTCATGATTGTGCAGTCTCTGTTCATGTTTACCCGCAATCTTTTTAATCTCACTACTCACTAGTTCAACTTTTAGATCACGGTGAATGTCATTGTTTCGAACGTACCACGGGGCATTCACTATCGCACGCAACACTTTATTTTGAAATGTTTGTATTATTTTAATGTTTTTTTTCTTGGCGCAACCCCAAAGTTGGCACCCGTAAGTCCAAATAGGTTTCAGCACTTGTTTATATAACACTAGTTTGTTATGTAGGGAAAGTTTTGAGTGCTTTCCTAAGAGCCACATCATTTTGTTGAATCTGATGTTGAGTTCTTCCTTCTTTTTTTTTACATGTTCTTTCCATTTTAGTTTTGTATCTAAAGTCATGCCTAGATACTTGGCGTTATTGCTGTAAGGAACTATTGCTTGGTTGAGAGTGACCGGTACGTATTGTATTTGTTTGTTTGTAAAATTCACGTGAGTTGATTTTGCATCGTTCAGTTTGATTCGCCATTTCTTCGTCCAGTTATTAATCTTATCTGTTGCTTTTTGGAGTTTCTTTGTTGCCTCTATTACGGTTCTTCCTATCGCCATCACTGCCGTGTCGTCGGCAAACGTTGCTATTTTCACGCCATCATCAACATCTAATCGGGGGATGTCACAGGTGTATAACAGATAGAGTGTCGGTCCCAGAACGCTGCCTTGTGGCACGCCTGCATTTATCTTGCACATTTCAGAATACTCGTCTTCGTATTTTATTCTGAAGTGCCTATCTTTTATGTACGAATTTAGTAGTTTGCAGTAGCTTTCAGGTAGCAGTTGGTTAAGTTTAAAAATTAGGCCTTTGTGCCAAACTTTGTCGAAAGCCTGTGAAACATCCAAAAATATTGTTGCACAAACTTTTTGTTCCTCAAGTGTTTCTTCTATTACGCTCGTTATTCGATGAACTTGATCGATGGTAGAGTGCCTATCACGAAAACCAAATTGATGCGTTGGAATCAGCTGTCTTTCACTTATAATTGTTTTAAGTCTTTTGAGTATTAGTTTTTCAAATATTTTTGAGATGATCGGCAGGAGGGAGATCGGGCGGTAGGAAGTTTTTAAATTAGGTGGTTTTCCGGGTTTTAATAGCATTAAGACTTCAGCCACCTTCCACTGTAGAGGCACATAATTTAAACGTATAGCCGCATTGAACAAATGTGTCAGTTTAACGATGGCTTTCTTAGTTAATTCTTTTAAGACCTTTCCCGTTATTAGATCATAGCCTGGAGCTTTTTTCGCGTTAACTTCTCTTGATATGACATTATAAACTTCTCTTGGCGTTACAGGATTTATCAACGTTTTGTCTTCGTTTAATATCGGATCCACATTTTCATCTGCTGTTTGTCTTTCAAATGGTTTGAACGTATTTTCAAGATGTTCGGCAAATAGATCGGCTTTTTGTTTATTGCTTCTTGCCCAAGTTCCATTCTCATTTTTTATAGGAGGCGAGTGGACTGTAGGTCTTTTCAGGAATTTTGCAGCCTTCCATAGCGAGTAGTCAGTGTCTTTGTCGTCTGTTAGTCCTTTAAGGAAGTTATCAAAAGTTTCATTTTTGTTTTCTTGTATAAGTCTCTTCAGCTGTTGGTTAATTCTATTTAATATTTTCTTATCCTCAGGAGAACGTGTCATTTTCCATTTACGTCGTGCTTTTCGTTTATCTTTCACTTTTTCTCGAATTTGAATAGGCGTATTAATGACATGTGCAGATCTTGTTTTTACAGGTGTGTTGTTCCATGCAGCTAGTTGAATAATATTTACAATTTTTTCTGCTTCAGCATCAAGTTGTTCTTCGGTTTTAAGAGGTACTGATAGTTGGATTCTTTCGTCTAGCTCATATTTGAAGCCTTCCCAGTTAGTTTGTTTGTTAGTTAAAAACGGTGAGTTGAATTTTTTAATTATGTTTTCGCTAATTGTTAATATGATTGGTGTATGGTCGGAGGATAAATCGTCACTATCTTCGATATCAGTATAATTAGCTGCGATTCCTTTTAGTATAAAAAAGTCTATTAAATCAGGGATTTTATTACAATCGCTTGGCCAATATGTGGGTCTTCCGGTTGATTGAAATTCGCAGTTATATTCTTGTGCTGCTCTGTAGAGTTCTTTTCCTTTCGGACTTATTAATCTGGAGCCCCAGAAGGTGTGCTTGGCGTTAAAATCTCCACCTATGATGAAGTTTGTACCAATTTCTTTAAAAAACATTTTATATTCGGAACTACTTATTTTGTGTCTAGGTGGGCAATAGATTGCTCCTATCTTTATTTCTCGGCGAGGTGTTTGTAGATTAACAACCGTAGCTTGTATTTTATGTGTACTGTGAGATGTTTCTTCATGATGTTTGATATTTTCTTTAATAAGCACCGCTGATCCTCCACGAGCTGTATTGTCTGGATGAATTGTATGGTACGTTTTGTACCCTTTCATTTTAAAGTATGATTGGTTGGTGAAATGGGTTTCGGAAATTAAACAAACGTCTATTTTGTGTTCTTCTAAAAATATTTCTAGTTCATGGCGATGCTGCGCTAGACCATTTGCGTTCCAGGCTGCTATTCTCGTTGTGTCTCCCATTACTTATTTGTTATATTTATTTGCAGCTTTTTGGTTACTGCTTTCCAATTTGGTTATTCTCTCTAGTATTTTTTGGTTGATCATTTCTTGTTGTTCCATTTTTTGTAGAATCGTTTGTAACAATTGGTTGGTATCTAAAGTACAACTTTGAGTTTGCTGTTGATTGTTGCTTCTTTTGAGTACTTGGGCATATGACCCACCAGTTGTTTGTGTTGTTTCACCTTCTTCTGTAGCATTAGGGCTGTTAGGTTTTAGTTCATCTTGTTTAGAGTTCCTTATGTTAATATTTGATTTTCTTGCATTGTTTCTTACTTTTTGTAGCGTTTTGGCAACTTCGCAACCCCTGTAGTTAGCCGGGTGTGCTTCGCCACAGTTGACACATTTAGGCGGAGTATTTCTTGCTTTGTTGCAATTTTGGTGGCTGTGCATACCTCCACAGCGAACACATCTGGGTTTTCTATTACAGAAGTTGTGAGTGTGTCCGTATCCTTGGCATTTTTTACATTGCGGTATTAAGTTGTTTTTTCTTATTTCTTCTATTTTTACGATAATTCCCATAATACTTTTGATTTGAAATATTTTGTTGATATCTTCTTGGTTGTCAAATACCAGCATAAATAATGGTAGGGGCTTGTTAGTTGTTAATCCGTTGTCGTCTTTACTTTTTTTTAGAATGTTTATTGCGTCACATATTTTGAACTCTCTTGATTGCAGGTCTTCAATTATATCTTTAGGTTCGCATGAAGGATGCAGGTGTCTGGCCATCACTTTAATAGGTCTGGTATTTTTATTTTCGTACGTAAACCAACTGAGTTTCTTTTCATTTAATGCAGCTGTTAATTTTCTGTATCCAGTATCACCTTCTACATTGATTTTAATATGACCGTTATTCAACAGTTTTGAAGAGTATTTACCGGTATCGGCGCTCTCAATTACCTTTTGAAGGGATTTGTAATTGTCTACACCTTCCACCGTAATAGGGGGAGGTTTTTTAACTTTTGCCACTACGGGAGCAACATCTGGTATTAATAAATTATCTTGTTGTGGAGAGACCTCCGGGCTAGAGTTTGCTTTTCTTTTCTTGTTTATTCTCTTTCTGGTTTCAGTTCTTATCCATTCTGTTTCTTTGGCCAATTCTTCCTCATCCGTATGATACGTTTCGTTCATTACCTCTGGGTTATCACTTGGTTTGTGTTCATCATTCGATTGCTTAGTTATTTGATTCTCTACTGTTTGTAATCGCTGTGTAAGTAGTTTAAGTTGAGTTTGTAAATCAAAATTTATTTTTTCGGCGTGTTTTAGCTGGTTCCATAATGTTAATTCATTATTGGTTTTTAGTTGGTTTTCAGATAGAGAATTTTTATCTGTTGTAGATAGAGTTAAGTTTGCAGCATATGCCATCATGAGTTGCAATTACGGCATTGCCAAAGTTACATTATGTTTATTTTTTATTTTTTTTTATTTTATTATTTTTTTTTTTATTTTTTTTTTTAAATTATTTTAAATTAGTATTTTTTAAATTATTTAATTTATTTAAATTATTTAATATTATAGCTCCAATTTAATTTATAATACTATGTTAATATTTAAATTTAGAATAAATGTTTGATTGCTAATCTTTATCGTTCACCTGTAAGTACTTGATGTTCGAATAAACGAAGTAAATAGTAAATACACATCCGCACTATTCAACGTTCAGGCGAGAAACAGCGTGAAACTTTTTTCTACTTAAAATTACAATGTAAAATTACGTACGTAAGTTATTGAAAATTTTTTGAAAAAGAAAATTGGAGACCTTCCATTAAGGCGCGCATTTTTGAATCAATTGCTAGTATTGTTCTCTGAATCAGAGATACGGGATATTCCACAAGAATATAATTTTGATCGTCCCGCCGACTATGTTGATAGTCGTGAGAATTTTATTACAGTGACGGTTCCCACTGTGTGATTTGGAATTTGATATACTTATGTCTGGAATACGTCTACTCGACGCTCAATATTGCCATCCGTGGACTGTGATTACTGAAGTCAGTAATCGATTGCCAGCGATCGTTAAAATAAGCGATAAGACATATAAAGACGTTCACACTAATTCCACGATAGCCTCATTACTCCCGAGGCCTTTATTCACTCATACCAATTATGATTTAATGTATATTGCCAGATGCACAATAGCTGCAAATATAATGGATATAAGACTTATGCCATTAGCGGATATGCATAATAGAATAAAAAATTATGTGTGGTGAAAAGTACGTTACAGCATCTTCTGTGATTGTGTTATCTGGTGTTATCACACGGGCTTAAAAATGTTTATCGTTCGATGCTCACAAACACAGAACTCTCCCCAACGGCCCAAATGGTGATTAAATCCATAAATAATGGCATTGATGATCGCTTGGGTAATTTAGGATCTAGCAATACTTTATTGCTGGCAACTTTCCTTGATCCCCGGTATAAAACAGTAGCTTTTTCGGGCCCAAGTATAGCTGAACGAGCTAAAATGCTAACTACAAATGTTTTGACAAACCTTCTGGACAAAGAAACTCCGCGTGAGAAAACTCATTTAAATTCAGAATAACACTAATCCGACAATCTAGTAGTAGTACTAATAATTTATCAATTTGGAGCTCATTTGACTTGAAGGCTTTCACATTTCAACCAACTTTAATTAATAATAAATCTCCTTTCAGTAAATAATGAATCTTAACAAGTTAGTAAAAGTAAGAAAATCTAATAAAGGTTCAATCACACGATTAGAGGCCTGGTTTAAAAAGAACCAACATGTTGTTATTGATTTAATTGAATTTCAAAGTAGGCTTGATAGACTCCATTAAAATGAAAAAGTGCAGGATGAAGTGCTGTTACAGACAATAATCCTGAAAATCTAGACAGGTCTTTAGTAGAAAATAAATATTTTTCTCTAGTAAGCGGTTTCACAAACTGAGTTACTAAATGCACACAATCTGTACAAGTTCAAAATAACAATTCATCTCCGTCAATAGCAGTTAACGTGCCTAAAATAACCTAGGGGTAACCAGGGTAATTGGGAACAGGGGGTAAATAGGAACGGTCATCACAAAATGTTCAAAATATAATTATTTTTTAAACTTATGTCATAGTATGTTTACTAGTTACTATACCCTATGACAGATATAAATAAATCAACTTTACACTAAATATTTTTTTTTCTGCGACTAAATTAAAAATGTATGTGTAAAAAACGCGTTACATAGTTCCGACTATGGGGGAGATATATTTTTTCAAGGCTACATTTAGTTGAATCTCAAGAAGTATAGGGTGGTTTCATAATTTGGATGTATGGAGAGTACTAAGGGTGGTGATCAAAGTTATTTGTCATGAACATATATATTTATTTAATAGGTGTTCTTTATTGCCCCGAATTTGGTCATTTCGGTGCAAATAGGACCACTTTCTAGGGGGCTATTAGGAACACGGGGTATTTGGGAACACTCTGTTTATATATGTGTAAAATCTTTGGGGAAAATGGGAATTTGTATTCGTACAAAGAGGTTTAATTAGTTGTATATGTACCTAGGTACAAAATTTATTGGTTACTTGTAGTGTACCACCGCTCGGTGAATTGCAGATATCTACTTACAAAACTAACTAAAATTGTAGGTTAGAAACCATTACAAACGCTAAAAATACATGTTTATTTTGTTCTACGATATTTTTTTGCTAACCTGGTGGTAAGTTTTAGCCTAATAAATAAAATTAGTTATTTACTTATATTCTTTTCAATAGGTTAACCAGGTATAACAATGGTTCGCAATTATTGTAGAAAAACATCAAAGCCAGTTTATACAGAAGATGATTTAAAACGAGCATTATCCAATATTCGGAATCACAAAATGACATACAGAGAGGCTAGTCAGGTATTTAAAATACCCAAAACGGTAATATTTAAGAGAATTAACGTTAAAATTATGTAATATGAGAGAGATAAATTAAAGGATTAGTGAAAGAGGAATCAATGATAAAACCGGGTCGTGGACGCAAATGTTTTCTGTCAAAAGAAATTGAGAAGAATATTGCTGCTGTTATATTAGCAAGAAGAAAATGGGGGTTTCCTATAGATAAATGAACTATTTGATCTGGTACAGCAATATGTCAGTGACCATGGTATAAATTCGGTGTTTAAAAACAACAGACCAGGTGATGATTGGTATCGTCGGTTTATGAGTGCCTTACTCTGACCATTCAGACACTGATGTAGAAAATACCAAAACGACTGTCAGAAGAAAGAAAAGGTGCCAAGTAGATAAATCTACATGGTTAGACGAAAAAAATAGAAAGAATAGAGAAAAATTACGTCATTATTTTGGGAGGAAAAGGATGTAAATAGGTGGAAAAAGATACCAAGGCCAGCAAGAAACATCAAAGCTAGATGTAAATGTAACCTAAACAGTTATTAAATGCACAGATATTTCAGAAGATGATAGGAAAATATGTTTGACACATTTTGGAATATGACGTGGGGTGAAAAAAAGTATACCTAGATAGTACATTCAAGTCTAGAAGGCATTGTGCTATACAATATCATTCGAAGAAAAATGATCAACTTTTAAGAGTCTGTAAAACAATGTTTTTGAACACTTTGTGTGTAGGAAAATGGTCGGCTTTGAACTGGCAAAAGTCGTTTTTGAATAAACATGAAGTTAATGAAAATAATGCAAACGCAATAAAAACAAATCCAGTTCGCGATCCGTATGCCAAACAGAATGAAGGACTAATAGTTATTTAATCAACTAGTGTGTTAATAAGGCCGATTAATAATCGAGACATTTTAAAGCGCGAGAGTAGCGAGCGCTTTAATTGTTGAGATTATTAATCGGCAATTAACACAAGATTGGTTACTAAATTTTTTTGTCGATCGCTTTTCATTAAATTTGAGAAAATCTAATTTTATTTTATGACAAAAATGCACGTTTTCAAAAATATTCTACAATCAAAGGTACCATTGAAAACAAAAATGACAACAAATGTCACAATTTTAATGCAATTTTGGTGTGATTTGGTTGCCTATATCATAATTGATCATTAATAGGGGTTATTAACGATCAATTTCTTATTGCTTAATGACATGCATTAACAATCGATCGACGGAAAAGTCTTTTCTTGATAGTTTGTCAGTTATGGAATCGCATTATTGCCGAAAATCTACAACAAAAAATTATCTTTTACCTGAATGGACGTCCAAAAAACAGCTTTAGATCTCTTTATACCAACCAAAAAAAGACCAGTGTGCAATTTGCTTTTCACATAAACTGGGAAACAAAGTTACAGAAGCAGAACATAAAGTACACGTCGAAAAAAAAGTCGAAGCAAGGACAGAAAAAGAGAAAGATAAAAATGAAGAGAAATTTGTATTTACAATGGATCTTCAAGCCGTGTTACTATCTCCTCGATCGAAAGTTTCAAGCTTATACTATAAAACTAAACTTTGCGTCCATAATTTCTGCTTATATAATTTGAAATCCAATGACGGTAGTTGCTATTTATGGAACGAAACGGAAGGAGGGCTTAACTCTGAAGAATTTGCAACAATTGTCGTAAAATTTTTAAAACAAAAGATAGTGCCTCAAATGGATAAAGAGAATAATAAAATAATTTTGTTTAGTGACGGATGCACTTATCAAAACCGAAATATAACAATGGCCAATGCATTATTGAACTTAGTAATCATCCATAACATTACAATTGAGCAAAAATTCTTAGAAGTTGGGCACACTCAAATGGAGGTTGATGCAATGCATGCTAAAATAGAGAAAGTGTTAATAAAGTAATCAACGTTCCGGCTGAGTACATAGAGGTTTGCAGAAATGCCAGAAAAAATCCTCGGCCCTATACCGTTGAATACCTTGCACATGATTTTTTCAAAAAATTCGACAGGGTAAAGTTCTATAAGACGATAAGGCCTGGGAAAATGAAAGGCGATTCAAAGGTAACTAATATAATTTTTCATCTTTCTTTACTCTTTTTAACTTACTTTTAGGTTACCGATATTAGTGCTCTTAAATATGAACCAACAGGGGAGATTGTTTTCAAACTAAGGTTTACGGATGAGTGGGAACCTCTCCCTCAACGACGTGACAGGCAGATATCACCAAAAAACCTGAATGAACTGCCAAATTTACATTCATCACGAAAATGAATTACAAAAAGAAAATATGAAGACCTTCAGGAGTTAAAAGTAGTGGTAGCCTCCGACTACCATGAATATTACGACAATATTCCTTACAATAATTAACCTAGAGAACAACACAAAAAATATTTATTTTGATTATTGCGTAATAAATTTCTAAAATTTTGCAAAATGTTGTTTATTTTGATTTTAATTTATACCGGGTATAAATTGGGTAAACTGCTAAATCCAAAATATACTAAAATTATTTAAAAGCAAAACGTCTATCTCCAAAATTTAATTTAATAACAACTTTTAATCTTCCTTAAAAGTTTTTATTTAGTATACAATTTTATTGCTGAAAAACTAAAATGATGGATTTTCAATTTCGCATTTGTCCCTAAAACGTAAAAAATAATCACTTTTTTAGCGTTCCTGTAAAGTTGACTCTCGAGGAGTTAGCCGGTTTGTAGTCTAAGCCAACGATATTTAAATTGTTTAAGTCCAGAGAAAAATGGAAAATAATTCAAGTATTCAAAATCAATTTCAATAACTTTTTAGACATGAAAATTAAAGAAGATCTGTTGGGAAGAGTTAAAACCCCAGTTCTTTGTTCTACTTCAACTCGTGACATTGACAATATCTTCAGTACGTATTCAAAATTTATTATACAATGTTAGACTGCATGGATACAATTGAGGCCAAACTGGACAAAAAACTGCTGGATCTTACTGATATCTGTACAGAAAACCAGACACAACATTCTGAACTGGAAAACATCGTAAAAAACAACAACACGCCATAGTCAACCTCCAGAGGCAACCAAAATAACCTAGCTATGTATAGCGTTCAGGAAACGGACGAGGCGAACAACCATTTATTAAACGCATTTTCAGCTCTGTTGTGCGAAAAGCTAAATACTAAATACTACTCCAACAGCAGCTCTAAATATTTATCGCTTGGGCAAACCAATGAACACCACAATACCAAAACCAATTTATAATGTTTTACTGACTATCGAACTAAACCACAAATTTATGCAAACAATAGACAACCAAAATTATTGCGGGAACTGCCACTATCATGTGTTCTGCTTTCAATATCATACTGTACTGCTATTACAATTACAAGAAGAGAGATTCAATAAGACTAAAAACAGTTCAGATACCAAATATTATTTTTGTTTACGCCGATATGCGGCGTTTTTGAAATCATGTTAGAAAAATGTGTTGCATTATAAGTTATTTGGAAAAAACGTCTTTCTTAGTATTTAAAGTTTTATTTGTAAAGGGTGTTTGCTACCTGCCGCATCCTGTTGGTTAAGCGCATGTTGTCTACAGACATTCTTAAGCCTTTTGGCACCAACTTTCTATTCTGTGGTACCATTTTGGTATATAACCTATTGTTTTGTAAAATAAATTCAGTATTCGTTTAGACTTGTTCTTTGTCATGTTCAAAGTCATTTGCGGTTCTCAAAGAGGCACGTCTACGTTTTTAAAAAATACAAAATAAAGTATAACAGACAACGCCTCGAAACAATTTTCTCAATCGTAATATTTAGTGATTTCATTGCTTTGTTGCAACACTCTCCAGGCGACGGTTGGCGGTGCGAGTAGGTAATCCGGCGATTTGGACGGGGTAAGTTAGGAATCTACTTTACCGACATTACAGGTTTCTGTTACCGACATGGTTTGAAACTTTGCTAAGTTGGTTTGAAACTTGGCTAAGTGGGGGAATTACAGGTTTCTGTTACCGGCATGGTGTGAAACTTGGCTAAGTGGTCAATCACAGTTTTCTGTACCGGCATTTGGTGGGAAACTTTGCTATTTTGACAGCGACCATTTTTGACAGATGGCGCCACCTGTCTCCAAACTACTGTCGGCCATCTTGGATTTTGTGGGGCCCTACCTAGGGCTGCGGTTCTACTAGGAGAGACTTAGCCCCTCAGCGGCCATCATTGTGTTCGTTGTGGAGCCCCCTTCGAGCTGGCGGCCATCTTTGTTTTCGTTGTTAAGCGGCAAATTTGAAATCGGCCATCTTTGTTTTCAAAGCGCGCCAAATTCAAATATGAAATTATGTTGCTTTTTTCACACACATTTGGAAATAAATTTGACGCTAGGAAGATTCGAACCTGCGTCAACCAAATGGCCTGTATCGAAACATGAGGGTTGTAGCTACTAGACCACCCTCCCAACTTGATATTGTAGGAGATGAGAGTGCGTTTTAAAAAACACACACACACACACACACCAAAACAGGGACGACTACCTGAGGATCAGGTAAAAGAAGGTAATAACCGCATTCCATCACGACTTGAGGCGCCCGTTTGTCTACGAATCAATGTTAAAAATAGTATAGGAGTAGACAAACTGGCTGCAGGGGTAAAAGAATTTCGTAAGGGGCACCGACCTTTTTTTTTTAAAAGGGAAGAATATAATCAAGTCAATGTGCTCGCTTTAAAAATTGACTTAATGAACTTATAGCATATGCTAATTAGCCATCTCTCTCGCTCGTGAGGTAGTCAATGAGAATAAAGGAAGAGAACGAGCATAAACGCTGTTGATTTTTACAAGATTGAACATGTTCGAAACAGGATTGAACAGGGAAAAATTGTCACGTGAAGAATACGTGCGAGTGTTTAACATATTAACCATCATCAAGGGTGAAGAGTGGTGGAGATGGGAAAAGGGGTAGCCAAGTAGACGAATGTCGAACGTTGTATTTTGCATTCAAAGTGTGAGAGACTGTTCGTAGTTACATACGTATTGTTTAGTTTGTGCGTTTATTATTGCAAGCAAAGTGCTGGAGCCGCATCTTCAGCTTTGAGAAGAAAGAAAGAAAAAAGGTACGTGTTTACTCGAATAAAATGTTTCTGTTTTTAATTAGGGATGTTGTTAATAATTAGGTAAAATCAGAATGGCAGCTGCTTCGTCACAGAGCTCCCAAAGCGAACCCGTTTGTTGTTCACAAGATTATGATAAAGGGTTTAACGAAATGGGTCGTCGATACAAGGAGGCCATACGTGTCGAAAAGAGATTGCTACTCGGCGTAACCTATCAACTGAAAGGGTTCACGATAACGGGTGGACTTAGCCTAGCGAGAAATTGTATGCCGGCCGTGCATATGGTTAAAAACGTCTTGAACGAAGAGCGACGCATATCATTTAGTTTGGGCGAATGGGCCAAGTTGATCTCGAGACTAAAGTGGGCGCGGCAGAGTTCTACTTTAGCAGAAAAACGACTATCGCCAAAATAATGATTACCAAAGAGAGAGGTGGCACTATGTTCGATACGAGGCCCTTGGACAAGGAGGAAAATCTAACACTTGGAATATCCATGGACGGGTCGACAAAAACCATCACGTTACGTAATATGTTTGGAGTTGAAATAATACTCGAAAAGGGCGAAGTAATGAGCATATTAAAGATGAATCCGAGTCTAAAAAGGGTGCTGGCCAGGCTGTCAAACGTAAATTTTCTGCAGCGCTATGAGCAACTTCTGATCCGAGTAGACAACGTGTTAAAGAGAAGCTATCTATCACCCGCATCTGGAACGTGTCTTCATAATAAATTAGTCGTAGATTTAATTGAACTTTTGTGTTGGGAGGATGACGATGATTTCGATAAGTGTGTGATCGAATTCGTCCAAAAGAATCGAGAGCTAGCAATAAGGCAGTTTAATATGTTGTACAAAAATTGTAGTTAGTATGTCCATTAAATAAATACATTGTAATAAAACACACAGAGTTTTTATTTGGGGTGTGAGAGAAAAGGAAAAAACACAAAAAGTGCCCTTTATTAGTTGTAGTCTAAAGCACATACAAAAATTTCTTATGCTAGAGATATATGTACAGGAGGGTACAAAACATTAAAATAGTAATTTATCACAAAACCAGTCGAAATAGCAAAAGATTGGACATGGTTATCGCCTGAGACCCTTCATCTTTCGTCGTCGTCAAATCACATAACCAGACAGCTGGTCACCCAGCGATATCGTAACGCAGCAATCACAGATATTTTTAGGACAGGTGTATTTTTAACGTGGGAAGCGGTAGTGCTACGAGTTTCCATGTAAACTTTCGATCCCTTTCAATCACACACCCTAGCAGGTGATTCTCGGTCAAAGAGTGGTCGACGGACGGGCGCCATCGCATCAATCAGATCAATCTCATTAGGGATCGGACATGGTTATAGTCGTGGGAAACGACCATGCTAAGAAGTTTTTACGCAAAACTGTAGATGCAGGCAAAACACACCCACACACCTGTTTCGATGCGGGAGGGCTCCAAGGGTTTAACAAATTACGATGGGTCAAGGTGGAGCTTACAAGGTCGTAGACCAATGAATAGAACGTTTGAGTTTGTCTACCATCACTCCACTTTTGATTGGCGTATCGTCAGTACCAACTACGGACGTGTTCCAATGCTCGACCTCGGCGAATTCGCGACCTTCCTTGGGTCACAGTACACTACCATATATGAAAAGGAGCTACCAGGATATCAACCATGCCAAAATCAGCTAATGTATACGGGGTTACATCAGAGCACCTCGTCGTTAAGACCAACGCCAACTTTTGCAATTTTATAAAAAATTGTTCTATATATAATTAAATAAAGATCGTACTTAAAAATTTTTATCTTTGCATTATTATGCGTTTAAATGAAAGAGCGACCCTTTGATGTTACCTGCTTGGTGACAGGTGTGCTGGTGGTTCAAAAGCTTGTATTCCAACATACAGAACGAGCGTAAATTCGTAAAAAAATATTCGAAAACTAACGTTAGTACATTGTCTCTCTTTTCCGTATTGCGGGCAATAAATTCCAGACAAATGGGTCTTTATTCATATGACGACAGGTGCGTTTGTCACAGTTGGCGAACCCACCATGTACCACCTCGACCACCTCCGAATCGCCCCTCGCCGGCCCGTAGCCAACCAGATAGGCAACGAGCCTTCCAGACAGGGGGGGAATGTTACCCGCATCCCTCGGGTCGAGTCCCCACCCACTACCCCTAGCGCTCCGCCAATCCCAGCCGACCACCCGGGTACCAGCCGGGAATAAAAGGTGGCCTACGACAACCACCAAAGGAGTTCAACCACAGCAGCGGACCGCTACGTATACTCAGATATATCTTTTAAAATTGTTATTACTGGAATTTTAATAAATAAATCAAAATCCGCCAAAATACTCTTTTTTTTTCTCCACGCCGCCACGAGGGAGTAACATTGAACTCATCCAGTGGAACGTGCTGACAGTGTGTGATGTGTGAATTTCGCGCGTCACAACCTAACCTCACTTTCAAACACTAGGCGACTCGAGCAACGACAGGGGGCCCAAGCCCTACGTAGAAGCACGGAGTGCCCCACGCGGAGCCCGAGTTCGAAGTGCGCTTGGCCCCAAATCTACGATGGCCGCCAGACACCACAACAACCAAGATGGCCGACCCGGCTGTCAACTTAGCCAAGTTTCACACCTTGCAGGTCAGTAGAGTAGTTTGGCAACTAGCCGGTAGGTGGCACCACGGGCCAATTTAGCAAAGTTACAAACCTGCCGTAGTTTGACACGAATCCGTTAGGTGGCGCCATGGGTCAAAATGGCCGCCAAGATGGCCGAAATGACAGGCTACGCCCTAAAAATGGCCGCCTCCGCCCACAAAATGGCCGCATTTGACAGGTTACGCCCACAAAATGGCCGCATTTGACAGGTTCCGCCCACAAAATGGCCGCCAACGCCCACAAAATGGCCGACGATGTCGGTAAGTCAAATATGTAATGCCGGTAAAAAATGGCGGGAAAATTGTAATGCCGGTAACAGAAACTGTAATGTCGGTAAAGTAGATTCCTAACTTACCCCGTCCAAATCGCCGGATTACCTACTGGTGCGGGTATCATCAGAATAATCATTTAAAGACCTACCACGAAATCGTCATTAAATCCATATCTAAAGAGTTTGTAATGTTTGAAGATTTTAATAAACAGAAAACTGACTTCCAAATCGAAACTTCTACCAGTTTTGCGATGAAGAAAACGTCAATGACAAAAAAACAAAAACTTATATCTGTCATCGCTCTAGCATTTATAAAGTTAACAGGAAAAGGAGAGATACTTGAAGACCCAAGAAGGCAATTGCAAAATCAACGGATTTTGTCCTGCCGCCATTAAAGTGGCGTATTGTGTGCATATTGATGCAGAAGGAAGATGTATTGGAATATAACAGAAACCCATGTTGATCATGCTAATGAGGGCGTTATCATTCTTATGATACAAGGGGGTTTGGAGAGGCGATTTTGCTCAGAACTAACAAGGCAATCGGTCACAGATGTTTCACCTACTTTGCACTTAAATTGTATAACCTCTTTCAGGATTACTTAGGACTCAATAAATTAATTGTTAACCTAAACAATAATGAATTTAAGCGCCTACTCTACAGGTTTATAAAGGTTTATAGTAATTGTCAATATCTTTGAAAACCAATCATTCGCTTAACAAAATGACTTCTAAAATTAGTTTCGAGAGCATACTCCATGAAGTGAGAGATAATGTATCCGGCACAGAGTTAAAAATAATTCATTTGTTGAATAAAAAAGACCTGTACAATATCGAAAAACAATTCAAGTTATGCTATTCATCGGTACGACATGCAAATGATGCACTCAGTGTTGAGTCTTGAGCAAATAAAATGGAGGACGATTGTGTGCTGTATTATAAAGCACAAGATGGTATTTCAGAGGAGCATCCGGAACTAAAATCGGAGGATTTCGTGTTAATAATAAAGAACAATGCCCAAGGTGAAATACTAGAGAAATTTGGTGTTGACCGTGTGTGCTAACCACATGGTTTAAATAATTATAACTTCGAAATAAATACATTGTTAGTAATTGAAGAAATGAGGCAAGGATTTCTTCCTTGTGCTTTTCAGGTCCATATTTCTAAATAGGCTGAGTCGGGTCCAGCCTAGAGCGGCAAATATTTTCATTTCATATTAATTTTTTTAAATCAATAAATAAAAAAATATTTTTTTATACAAATAGAAAATATGTATAAAAGCAGTGGTTCTACTTATCAAGTTTTACTAATTTGTAAATAAACCTTAAAAATATAAAACATAATACTTAAGTTTTAGACCTAAAATATTCAGACGTTAAGTATTTAAACAGTACACACAAATGTAATACATAAAAGCTCATTTTAATCTTGATTTGTTTGTTAGTGACTGAAGAAGATGAGCAGAAACGGTTAATTATTGAGAACTTACCGTCCAGTTCTAGTAGCAAAAAACAAAAGTCTCAACCTGTTATTAAAGATCCTGCCTTCTGGACGTTGATCGACACTCTCAAAGAACACATTGCAACTCGGGGCTTAGATCAAAATAAAACATCAGACTTTTCAAAAAGTAAGCGTAACTATGTCGATTTTAATCAATCCTTAACAAAAACTGTATTTGAACGACAAATGTTGAATGGAGAGAAAAGTTTAGGAAATTGGCTCATTTACTCTGAAAGTAAAGGTTCAGTTTTCTGTGCCCCTTGTTTAGTTTTTAATAGTAGAGATCATCGAACTCAATTCGACAGTAAAGATGGGTTTGGTGACTGGAAAAACGTTGCAAGTAGACTCGGTGATCATGAGAATTTGTCTGCTCACAAATCGTGCGTGTTGACAATGAAAGCTAACGTCTCATCGACTTCGCACTTTCAGCTCAGTTAGATGAAGAAGCCAAATCGGATAAACGTCCTAACAAGAGTAGTGGCAGCCGTGAAGGCCTCTTGAAGAATTTGCAGCAATCAAACATAACAATTTGAGCACTTTGAATCAATAGATATGGACTTAAGTGATATAAAAGCTTATGAAAAAAATTAGAAGCGACAACCAAAAAAGAAACGTTGGCATGATGAAACGCAAGAGCCAGATGCCTCATTAAATGGTAGAGATTCCTGCAGAGTTAATACATTTGATGTAATTTATTTGACAAGCTTACTAATGAATTAGCTAAGTGCCATAGTGCTTATTCACAATTTCACAGCAAATTCTCATTCTTAACAAAAATGGATGAAAGTAACTGTGACGTTTTAACGGCAAAAGCATTAGTAAACGCTTACAAGTGTGATCTTGAAGACGATCTTGTAGACGAGTGCATACACTTTAAATCTTATTGTTCTGTTTTAAGCGAGAAGTCCCAAAAAAAAGGTTAATAGGTTTGAGAAAGTTTCTCCGAGACCATGCTCTTCATTCTGTGTATCCAAATCTTGATATTGCATTATGAATTGCCGTGTGTATTCCAGCAACAGTACAGAAATAACAGTCTATGTCTAGAGATGTTGACGATGATGTCGTGGTTATGGGTGAAAATGGGTAACATTTTTGTTAAATTACAAGAAAGAGCCGCTTACTTAAGAACGCCCTATAAGAGACCTTTAAACAAAGCTGACACAGTGGTATCCTCATCTTCAAGTAAAAAAACATAAAGCTATGGCAGGTTGTTCCAAGACTCTTTTTTGAGTCGTCTACACCTGATGAGCTTTTTAAGCGAAACCGGTAGTGTATTCATTTAGAAGAAAATTGTGATATTTTACTATAGTTCAGTTTCACAAATGTAGACAGTTATGTCATTTATAGAATAAAGACGAGATTAGATCGAGATTTTTCGGTACAGCATTATGAACAATCGTTCGTACTCGGATCCACTTCTACTACTAAGCTTCTGTCAGCTTCTGTCAAATTATAGTAAAGTACGTTATTCTATTAAAGCGGCACGTGTTTTCTGCATCTATCTCAATAGAAGCCGCGCTATAGCTAGCTAAATTTTGTGAACACATATTAGGATGAGTCACTATCAGGAATTGTGAGATTGAAGTATAAGTTATATTTTTATTCTTTTTAAATCCTTTTTTAATGCTGGTCACTGTGGAGTCAATCTCTTCAATGGAATTTGTGATGTTTGTCGAGAAATAAATTATATGTTGTTATTCTTTGTACAGATAAAAAAATATTGAATTGGCATCATCTAGTGGATCATCACAAGTCCTTAGCCAGATTAGTGTTGAAAGTTACTCAAGTGTTGTTACGGATGATCCCGAATGGAATCATGAAGATGTTACTTGATGATGATCCATCGGCGCCAACAAGTCGTGGGTCTGTAAACCTTCAGGATCCTTCAATGAAATTCTTAAAGAAGGAAAAAAGTAAGAAATATGACAGCATTCGGGATGCAACTTTGACATTTTATCATTCTTATAAAAAGAATCGACCAAAAAAATTGTCTAGTCTCTACAATGTCTCTGAGAGCGTGGTAGCCGAACTGAAATTAACGTCTTTATGCTACACACCCGCAAACATTAACTCGTGACTCATAAACGGTATTTGGGTTGTCCACTGGCAAAGTAACTACTTTTTACATAAAAAGTAAGATTTTACTTTGCCATCCCTCTCAGGTGGGTTTCCAGCCTTCCGCATCAATTAGAAATTTATTATTAACAGCCCTGAGGCCTTAAGCCACTGTCTGTGGAAGCCAACCAAATTATCGTGTTCGCTGGCACTCAAATAGCTTATTCCCAAAAGATGGGCCTGAATACGATCACCCCATTTTTTCTGTTAAGGGCTCCAGGACTATTGACTTTCATTAGAAAGCTCGTTGATTACAAATCGATTGATGCGGATATTTCGAACATTACTTTAAAAAGATTTGTCAATCACCTTTGGTATCTTAATCCTGAATGTGCTGCAATGTCATTTTTTGATGGAAGCTTGTCGATGGACAAGAAACGCAAGATGGCATCTGAATTAGAAAATGGTGACGACATTGTAGCAAATTGCACAAAAAAATTTCAAATTGATAGGAAGAACTTGCGACAGTTGCATGACAAAGAAATTGATTATTTCATCACGCGGCAATCGATAAATTTATTCGATAAACTTATTTTAAAACGAGGATTCTTAAAACTTGACCCTTCTTTGTGGCCAACAAATGGTGAATACAACCAATGATGGTGACTACAAATGGCTGCTCAAATATCAGGACCACCTTACAAAATTTGTTCATTTACGTCCACTCAAGACTAAACGCGCGGAGGTAGTAGCAGATACGTTGCTGAAACTTTTTTTTGAATTCGGAGCACCAAAATTTTACAATCAGATAATGGACGCGAATTTGTAAATACAATTAATAATACGGGAAATGAACTCATACTGGCCAGCTTTGCTTATTTATGTATTTTAGGTTTTTCTTTTGTGGCTGATTCAAATTGTTCCACGAGTATCACCTTATCAATTTTCACACTTTTACTCGACTCCATTTTGAAGTTCGCTGATGGATGTTCGATCAATTTAAACTTTTGGTGGTTTCGTCATCCGATCGCTTGCCATAGTGGAAAGAATTGAGGTCCGACTAAGACTACCGTTTTGATAAATTTCGTGTCGAGTTTTTGCCATACTTCAATAACGTGACTGTCGGGTGGTCTCATTGACGTAAAGGATTTACTGTGGATATTTTATGTAAGTCAGAAGTATATTATTAACTTTTGTAGCAAGACCGATGTTGGAAATGCTATACCTCCACTTAACTTAAGTCACATAAAAAAAAATGATAATTTTGTCTTGCTCTCAAATGAGAGGTTTAATAACGTATTTAAGTTTTACTATCGGAGATCTTCTTCTTCTGTTCGATTTGAAGCATTCCATCGAGTTTCAAAAATCAACTCTTATGTTGTAAGCTCAAGAAAAAATATCACTCGGACTCTAAGTATTAAGCACCAATTAAAATTTGCTTATCGCTTAATTGTAAATAAAGATCTGGTGGAAATAATTTCAATCGGCGAATTTTTAACTAATTTAACTGATCTAAATTTAAAATTTTGTAAAAACTTAGATAATTTTAGGGATATTTATAAAATAAGTTGGTTAAAATTAAATTATACGCATTTTGAAAAAAAAACCTTGCCATTCAAATGAACCGTGATCAATTGGGCGATCCAATATTTGCTATCATTAAAAATATATTGTTTGATAACGAACAAAAAATATATTTAGTCTTTAAAAAAATAGAATGTGAATGATGAAATATAGAATATTATATAATTTGTTACTTTTTTTATACTGAAAACTGGAAGAAGTGGATGTTTTTAGCCATCAGTCATGAGCCACCTCTTCTAGTTTTTTGTCTATGTATCTAACACCTAAGCATACATAATATTTATACTTGTTATTATTAGGTATTAGATACTTAAATGCTTACAGTAAAATCCGTTAACAAAAGCAATACAGTATAAATTCGACTTTAACGACGAATATCAAGAGCTGCCAGCAAGAGGTTTACAATACCTCGAATGTCAGTATGACGAATTAAAGCCACAAAGGCTGAAGATTAAAACTT
This sequence comes from Malthinus seriepunctatus, assembly GCA_963924605.1. Taxonomy (NCBI): domain Eukaryota; kingdom Metazoa; phylum Arthropoda; class Insecta; order Coleoptera; family Cantharidae; genus Malthinus; species Malthinus seriepunctatus. The sequence continues at coordinate 131,194,498 of OZ004600.1, forward strand.
AAAAATGTCAACATTTCGTTTCAAGAATTGAAATCCGTACTGCCTACTGACTGCCATCTTTCATAATGCCAATATGTAGAGCATATAGTGTTTTTTCATGTTTCTATAACTCGTAAATTAAGCCTAAAAATAATTTTTTTAATTGCCAAAACCGAAAAGGGTCGTTTTTATTCATGTTGCAACAGCGCCTACAAAGCGAGTGAGATATAATACAATCGAAACTAGTTAGACAGAGATAGACAATGTAGTTGTTTTCTTCAAAAATTTAATTAAAAGTGATGTGTAAAACCGAATTTTGTTATTTCTTTATTCAAGTTGTCAGAAAACTGACGGAAGTATTATATAGGTTATGATTTTAATGACAGCTTTCAGAAAAAATGCGATTTTACACGTCTCTTTATAATCAAATTCAAAAAACCAGTGGAAAACCGCATTGTTTTCTGAAAACTGTCGATACTTTCGATTGTATTATATCTCACTTACTCCAAATTTGTTTAAAATGCAATATGTGCGGGGAAACTGTTGAACTTTTAACGCAAAAGCCATCAACATACTCTATAAACAATGCAGCTATATCTGGAAATTATTTATCGGAAGTGGATATTATAATGCGCATGAATTTTTGTCATGTTTAGAAGTTCCATGTATGTCAAATTCTACATACCAAAAATATAATGAAACGGTTTCTGGTTAGTGGCAAAAACCGGCTGAGGAAGTGATGAAAGATGCAACCATCTTTAGATTTTAGCCAAAAACGACGCCATTAAGGCAATAAAACGCGACATTCTTAATGGAGTTATCCACGTAAATAAAAATAAAAATTATGTACATCACACAGCATAGGGAACTATTTGTGCGGATTAAATAATATATTATTTATATTAGTTGTGAAGCAAATTATTATTTGTGTTGACGAAAACTTTTCTATTGATTACATCTAGAATGCTCTTAACTTTTTATTTACACGGAATTTTAAACGAAATATTATAGACTAGCACTGTTATCGGAAAAAACGTATCCTTAACCATACAAGCGGCATTTCATATAACATTTTGGTAACCGATGTTTTCCCAGTATTTCAACCCTGCTGAATACGAAAATTGCGGTTATCAAAGCGAAATCTTAACCGGAAGCGTGATATTCAAGATGACACCCAAGATGTCAGCTTTGTTATTTTTGATGGAATCATTATGGACAATTAAGACAAATATTTTTATTGGTTCGGATAGATAATTTTATACTCTACAATTTTTATTAGAGGTATAACTATCTTCAGATCACTCCTTAAGGAGCTACAGTTGGAAGAAGCACCGTGAAATTGGAACAAAATCCCAGTATCGAAATGCTAGAGGAATTTCATGTAACATTTTGGTAACCGATGTTTTCCCAATATTTCGACCCCCCTGAATCCAAAAATTGCGGTTACCCACAGTGAAATTTAAACCGGAAGCGCGATATTCAAGATGGCGACTAGGTTGTCTGCTTTATTAATTAAGATTTATTTGGATGGAAGAATTATTATTGAAACTTGGACAACTGTTTTGATTGAATTAGATATACAAGGTTCTCTACAATTATTATTAAATGTAAAAGTACCGTAAGATTGCTTATTAAGGAGCGAAAGCCAGCTAAAGACATCGTGTGCGTAAAAATCGTCCTAATATACATGTTTGCTCTTTTTATTTATTTTGATGGATTAATTATTATGGCAATTAAGACAAATATTTTTGTTAGCTCGGATAGATAATTTTATGGTCTACAAAAAATTACAGTAAAATCACTCTTTAAGGGTCTAGAGAGTCGGGAGAAGCACCGTGTGTTGTCAAAACAGAAGACGCAATATCCTCTTTATGATCGACCTTTATGGACTTGATTTGCTCTGATCATGTTTTAACAGATACATCCTAGCTGGATACTGGGAAAGCTACCTCGCTGAACTCACCAAGATGCTTCCATATACTGCTTTATGTATTAAGACGGTTTTTCCAAACTGGTGCTTTTATCGACTCTAGCTCTTTTAGAAGTGATCTGAAGATAATTTTACTTCTAATAAAAATTGTAGGGTATAAAATTATCTAGCCGAACCAATAAAAATATTTGTCTTAATTGTCCATAATGATTCCATAAAAAATAACAAAGCTGACATCTTGGGTGTCATCTTGAATATCACGCTTCCGGTTAAGATTTCGCTTTGATAACCGCAATTTTCGTATTCAGCAGGGTTGAAATACTGGGAAAACATCGGTTACCAAAATGTTATATGAAATGCCGCTTGCATAAAATACTTTAACTTTTGCGCCTAGTCTATTAATTAAGGTATGCAAAAACAATAATCTTTCGTGTCCTAACCTCAAAAATTTCAAACATTACTGCGTTTGCGAGTTTCTAGGTGAGCCATCTACCCTCATAAGATTAGGTTAGATGGTTCATTCTATTTCGAGGCGAGATGGCTCACTATTTTTTTATTTTATTTTAGAATGCCTACTGACTATAAACGAAAGGGTACGTGTTCTCGTGCAACTTGGTCGGAGCAACAGTTGACCGAAGCAGTTAAAGCTGTAAACGAAAATCGGATGGGTTTTAACGAGGCCGCTAGGACTTATAACATACCAGCTACCACTCTTCGAAGAAGAAATGCGAAAAATAATATGAAGAAGTCATGCCTTGGACCAAGTTCAACATTGGGTAAAGAAGCTGAAGATAAGTTCGTTAAACACATTCTAAAGTTTCAAAAAACTGGTTTTGCCCCTACCAGAACTGATGTGAGATTGATGGCCTTTAAATTAGCTGATCAAATGGGCATTAATAATCGTTTTAATAAAGAAAAAGACTTAGAAGGTTTTCCATGGCTACATTTATTTTTAAAGAGAAACCCGATGCTATCTGAACGAAAATCAGAAGCAGTTTCCATTAACCGATCTTTAGGCATGAATAAAAAAGATGTTGACAATTATTTTCAAATGTTAGAACGGATTCTAATCGAAAATTATCTTTTGGGTAAGCCAGGGCATATTTTTAATATGGACGAAACTGGATTGCAACTGAATAATAAAGCCGGGCACGTTATTGCCAAAAAAGGATCTAAAAATATTGCAAGTATAAGCTCTGGGGAAAAAGGAGAAACAATAACAGTTATTACTTGCTGTATTGCAGAAGGCCGTTTTATTCCACCCACTTGTGTGATAAAAAGAACTAACGAAAATAAAGCATATGAAGATGGTATGCCTCCAGGCTCAAAAATTTACTTGTCACCAAAATCAGCTTACGTCAATAGTGACATATTTTTTAAATGGTTAAAAGATCAGTTCGTTCCACGGAAACCTCTTGGGAAAGTTTTATTGTTGTTAAATAGCCATGCTTCTCATTGCAGTAATGTAGAAATGTTGGAATACTGAGTCGAACAAGAAATTATTCTCTTCTGCTTACCCAGTCATACTACCCAATTTCTACAACCCCTCGATAGATGTTTCTTCAAATCTTTACAATTAAATTACTATGCCGCATGCAATCTTTTTATTAAAAACAACCCGGGGCGAAAAATCACAAGATTTCAATTCGGAAAATTACTTTGTGAAGGATGGAATAGATCTGCCACGATTGATAATGCCATATCGGCTTTTAAATCTACAGGAATTGCGCCATTCGACCCTTCAGCTATTCCAAAAGAAGCTTTTTTGACAGATTATCGTCCTGCTGTCGAGAGAATGGTAACATCTGTTCAAACCCAACCAGAAACTTCAAATAATAAAAGTAATAATGATAATCAACAACCTTGTTGTAGCTGGTAAAATGTAAAAAGTGTTTCGCCAAAACACAGCAGTAAAACTGTGAAAAAGAGGATCTAAGGGCAGAAATTTTAGAGCAATTAATAAATAAACTTTTAAGCAATCTTCCAAGATATTCAGAAGAAATTGCCAAATTAGAGAGAGGGACTATAGATCAGGTTAACAGTAGACTTTGGATGGAGGAACGGAGGAAACTGTTAAGGCTTCTAATTTTGCAAAAATTTGCAAAAGAACTCCAAAGAAAGATACGGCAAAACTCGTGCGTTCGTTATTGTATACTGCACCGCATTATAACGTGCCTGCCCTAAAATACAGAAGATTATTTGAAGATGTGGCAAAAGCAGAGATGCAAAATTTATTTCATGCTACAATAAATCCTTGTAGACTTTTCGTACATAGAGAATTAAACTATTTAAGTGCGTCACCTGACGGTTTAATAGACGAAGACACTATAGTCGAAATAAAGTGTCCCTACAAAGCTTTTAAACACAAATTAACGGTCGATGAAGGCACCAGCCAGAAAGTTATAAAATTTTGAAGGAAGAACAAAGATGATCACATTTCCATTAATAAAAACCATGATTGGGCTTATCAAATTCAGGGACAGTTACACATTACTGGAAGAACCACGATAAGTTCAGACTCGTCATTCAAAGTTTTACTTCGTACTATGAGTGAGCCAGTGGAGAGGCCGACACCAGCTTCCTTCACTTGACCACGCTGACAGGATCCCAGCGCATCCACACAACGGCTTACCATCCAGCTGCAAACTGGATGGTAGAACGTCTTCACCTCCAACTTAAGGCGGCGTTCAAATGCCACGATACACCTACCTGGTCTCAAGCACTTTCAACTGTGCTCTTAGGAATACGGGAACCCTGGGGAGACCATAAGTATCAAAACTTTAAGTGCCTGCAACTCAGTACTCAACAAATTTAAGACATGATATATTTGTTTTAACTTTTTTTTTCTCATTTTTAGCCTGTGAATAGCTAGCACTTCTTTTGTTACATCCTGTATACTACTGGAGAAGGAGACGATCGAATAATATCAAGAAACTTAGCAGATCATTCACATGGAAATAAAGAAAATGCTATAAAAAAGCAAATTCTGAGTACTGCATGTAAAAGATAAGCCGTAGAAGACATTTCTGTCAGGCCCGCCAAAATTTGCAAAAGTGTTATTAAAAGCGAAGAAGTAGAGAATAGTACTAATATGACATTACGTGATATTAATTTAATAAAACGCAAATAATGCACGCCGGAAGTACTTTCCATCATTATCTCAATCATTAATGGATGTCCATTCTGCAGTAGATTCCACAAAGTGGGTAAGCTACCGAGAAGAAGAATTCGTTCAAATATAGAGCAGTGTGGACAATTTGACAGCGTTTTTATGTCTACAAAATTTTACACTGTAAAATTACACACAAAAATTACAAACTGTAATCGAGTTTCTACCAAAGCTGTAATTTTTAGGAAATGTTTGAATATGTGGTTTTCTTTCTACGGCCGAAGATGTTAGAAACATTCACAGAACTTTATTATCCTATCGAGTTTACTAGCGCCACCACAACAAAATACACTGTCAACTACGTATAAATTTGAACATTTCATTTACATTAATTTAACATTTTTAAGAAAATTTAAAATATTTGTCGAGTTTTTGTGTATAATGCTCTAATATACACATGTGCCCACCATTTTCTACGTTCTTCTCTAGTAAACTAGAAAGGATAATAAAGTTCTGTGAATGTTTCTAATACTTCGACCGTAGAAAAAAAACACATATTCAAACATTTCCTAAAAATTACAGCTTTGGTAGAAACTTTACTTCGGTCTTTTCATAACAGTCGCCGTGGGAAAATCTACACTTTACTTAACTCCAACATAGACGCTGAAGAGAATGTGGAAGAGGCGGTTGAAGGAGAAACGGCAAGATCACAATTTATGGATCGTCTTAATATCGGTATGTATCTGTTTGTGATACTGATATACTCAATGACATAGAAATTGCAACACCAAGAAGGACTAGGAATTTTTTGATAAAATTTGGCAAAACCGTTAAACTACTCAAGGGTAATAATTGATTAAAATTTGGAGGAGATTCATCAAGTGGTAATGGTATATCTGACACTTGGTATTGTTTTTTCGTACATTGTTTTCAGGTGCATTTCTTGCTAGTTTTCGTTAATTTCATTATTGTTGTGCTTGTCATTTTTCTGTTTCACTTGTTTTGAGAGTGTGATTATGCCTAGAATACGACAGCGTGCAAATTATCGTCAGTTGAGCGAATTTGAAAGAGGTCGAATTGTTGGTTTATGTAAGATGGTTTTTCGTTTAAAGAAATCACCATTCATCTCAACCGAAACCAATCCACTATCATGCGATGTTACCAAGCATGAACCAGAGAGAGTCAACAAGAAGATCCCGAGGAGTAAAACGAACCAATGAGGTGCAGGACCGCCATCTTCGACTTATGGCATAAGAGACCTATTGTCCAGTACCAGAGCAATTGCTGACCAATGGTTAGGTAATTAAAGTCGTCTTGTAATTCTTCGAACGGTTTAACATCGAATTAGAGCTTTCGGCTTGCAATCTTATCGACCACATCTTCTGTTACCACTCACGGCTAAATACCGGTATTGGTTTGTTTTCGTCCTCCGAATCCTCTTCTACGACGTTGTTGACTCTCTCTGGTTCATGCTCGGTAACATCGCATGATAGTGGATTGGTTTCGGTTAGAACCGGCGAATTTCAATGGCGAATTTTTTCTCTAAACGAAAAAATTCGCTCAGCTGACGATAATTTGTACGCTGTCGTATTCTAGGCATAGTCAAACGCTCAAAACAAGTGAAACAGAAGAATGTCAAGCACAACAATAACGAAGTTAACGAACATTAGCAAGAAAAAAAACACCAAGTGTCAGATATACCATTACCACTTGATGAATCTCATCCAAATTTTAATCAATTATTACCCTTGAGTAGTTTAACGGTTTTACCAAATTTTATCAAAAAATTCCTAGTCCTTCTTGGTGTTGCAATTTCTATGTCATTGAGTATACTTAGAAAGAACTGCTCGGGTGAAGCATAAATTCTTTTACTTTTATTCATACATTTTGTTTCGCAGAGGTGGAAACTTCCCCAACATTACCTTTGAAAGAAATATTGGGAAGTGCCGAGTTGTGTCGATTAAAAAACGAAACACCCACTTTAAAGAAGAAAAGAAAGAAGAATGCAAAAAGTGAAGTGGTCATAATAAATAATAATACCTTATTACTTATTGCGTACTTATTACATACCTTATCAAGCAAAGAGTACTACATCTCCAAACTTAGCAACAAAAGGAAAACTTTATTCGTGCTACGTTAATATACGAAGCGCAATTAAAATAATAAGTCGTCCTGAGTTCCCTGAATTACAATTTCCTTGTAATTATTATACACATTTGAGTATTTTTAAGTTAATAATTAATCTTTAGCATTACTTAAAGCACAAATACACTATCAAAGATTCATCAAAGTTTTGTACAAGATATGTGATGAATTTCTATGATGGTAGTAAATATGGTGTAAATGGTATATTTTATTTCAAATTTTCGTCATAGAAGTTTGACGTAGAAATTTTACGAAAGTGGGACGTGCTCTATTCTTGTAATAGATCTTGGACACATACATGCGCACCGCATACATTATGTCGACAGTGCGCAAGATTGAATTATATCAGCTGTGAATGGCGCTGACGATTCAAACGTACTAAAAACGTGTGTGTAAAATTTCAGTGTTTATTTTTAATTTTAAGTTTGTGTATATTTGTTTACGTTTTAAAAGTGCTATCCAGTATGTCGCAATGGAACATGGACTCAACTGTTTACCTCATACAATTATACGAAACACAGCCATGCTTGTATAACGTAAAATCCCCGTTGTACCACAACAAAAATGCACGATATAATGCATTAACATCTATATCTAAAGAATTAAATTTAAAATTCAAGCAACAATTTTCTACTGACATTATATTAAAAAAAATTAATGATTTGCGTTCACAATATAACGAAACAAGAAAAATGAAAATGCCAAGTGGACCTGGTAGTGAAGAAGTAGAAAAGAAAATATGGTGGCTTTTTGAGTACCTCAAGTTTTTAGAACCACATGTTCAACAAAAAGAGAACACTTCTTCAAGTTTAAAAAGAAAAAAGGTACTTAAATTAGATATTTACAACGTTTGTAATTAATGTAGCATATTAACCATTTTAGACACAAACACCCCCAGTGGCTACTGCAGGATGTTCAAAGTATCAAGAGTTGTTTATAGAAACCAGTCAAAATTTACACGAAGAATTAAACGATCAATCGCAGCATTTAGCCCTAGAAGAAACGTTTATTATTTCTGAAACTGGGGTATGTGTACTCGTATGTAATTTAACAGTGCATTATGATACTGAATAATATTATGACAGGAATGTATACCAGAACCACCCACACCGATTACACCAACTACACCACTTACATCACCGGTAACACCAACTTCTGCACCACCAACTAAAAGGAGAAGAATTAAGGAACCTGCAACTGATACGATTGCTTCTATTGCACAAGGAGCAAAGGATGCGATGGCTGCAATTGCATCATCCACAAATAACGGAGAAAAAGGATACATTGACAAATCAATGTGTTATTTGGGTGCAGAGTTGCAAGAATTAAAGAACCCACATACAGTGAAAACTTTAGTGAGAAGTTTTTTAAATATGGTGTATGATGCACAAGATAGGGAACGATATGAAACAGGAATCTAAAATAAATTATTTCATACTCGGCTGTACTTTACTTTAATTTTTAGGTGACTACTTAAGTACAATATTCCCTTTTAAATTATAATACATAACAAAAAAGGCTAAAATATTAACTAAATTTATACTACGCTCGTACTTTTGATTTGATCAATTTGAATCAGACAGGTGATCGGTTGGGTATACATTCATAATATAAAAAACTAGATCATTCTGTCTTGCCATGGAACGATAAATCCATTTACAAAACAATCTTTAAATAAGTTACGGATATTAATAGGTTCGTTCCAGCAGCAATTCGAACGGTAATAGAACTGTTCAGAACTGTTCTAGACATGCGCAGTTCGAACAACGCGTTCCAGCAATACAAATCTCGAACTGTCACTCTGAATTTGACGTTCCAGCATAAACGAATTTTGATTCGGAATGATTCGGAACGGTTTTAGAACTGTAAAAGCAGTTCTAGGTTCGAAGCAAGTATTTATAATTCCGATCATGTGCAAATTGAATCTGTCGACGTCGCGCGTTTAGTTTAGCAACAGAATAGTAGTTTACTCATTTTTAATGAACTTTTGTGTAATCTTCTTCGTCTTCCTCATCATCAAGCTCAAGAACAGTTTCTAGAACTTCTTTTGGGGAAAACTGAAGTAGCCCTAAAATAGAGGGATACGTTGAAGAAATCGTGCCACTATACAACTACAAGGAGTTTTTGGAACACTTTCGGGTTTCTAAAGAAATTTTGGAAAATCTAGCGGAGCAGTTTAGAACGAACGACTATTATCAAGCTGAATCTTCGGGTGGATTTGGGAAAATATCTCCCTTAAAACATATGTTCATTTTTTATGATTTGCCGGACATCAAATGGCTTTTTTTACCAGACGTGGGAGATCGTTTCGATATAACGATAAGTTCGTTACATCCAGGGATTGGACGTGTAACTGCTTTCTTAAGCAACATGGCTGGCCAAGTTCTAAAATGATCAAACACTCAAGAACATCAAGTTTTATTATGAACTTATGGTTACTAAACTGAATTTAAATCATAGCGCTTAAATTATTTGAATTAGAAGCGAAGAACAGTACAAAAAAACTTATGTGAGGGCATCTATCGCTTTCTGTAGAAAATAAAATGACTGGTCCCGTTCCAGCATTGACAGTTCAGAACTGATTCGATCTTGGAATCGAACGCGCATGCGCAGTAAAACAGTACCTGTAACCGTTCAGAATTGTTTGCTGGAACAAACCTAATTGCTTCATTATTAGGTCTTGGGCGTCTATATGTTACAGTGTGGGCAAATGAATTTTCATTTCTCCAATTTCCACTTTTATTTGTGCCATCACTCATTTCAGTATCAACACATACGTTTGAAATATAACTATTTGATTCTGCATTTAAGAAGTTGTGTAAAACACAACAAGTTAATGTCACTAATTCCACCTTTTCAGGAGCTAAATTGATTTTTGTTAGCAAAATACGAAACCGATTAGCTACGATACCAAATACATTTTCAACGACTCGCCTTCCTCTGCTTAACCTATAATTGAATATTCTCTCCTCAACACTCATATTTCGAAATGGATAAGGTTTTAAAATATGTCGTTGTAGGGGAAATGCAGCATCTGCTAAAATAACAAATGGAGCGTCAATATTGCTTCCTGGAAGTGGCCTATCATTTGGTAGGTTAAGATTATTTTGACTTAATTCAACATTAAAATCGCAATGAGCAAAAACACCGCCGTCACTAACTCTGCCGTTTGTTCCTACATCTACGTACAAAAAATTATAATTTGCATCGACTATTGCTAGCAGAACAATCGAGTGGGAATTCTTATAATTATAATAATATGATCCAGCTTTTTTGGGAGCTTGGAAAATAATGTGCTTCCCATCCAATGCTCCTATACAATTAGGGACTTGCCATTTATTCAACCAGTCATCTGCCACCTTTAGCCAATCTTCTTTAGTACTAGGTAACTAAAAATTTTAAAAACAATAATTGTACCAAACCGAAAAGAAATAAATACATTGCAGGACTTACTTTAATGCATTGCTGTAAGAGTTCGTCACATATTGCTCTACAAACTTCAGGTACTATTTGGGATATTGTACAAGGTGCAATTCTACACGATGTGGATAAACTTTTGTAAGTTTCTCCTGTAGCCAGAAATCTCAAAGTTACACTTAGCCTGTCTTTCGCTGATATCGATTGCCTTAAATGTGTATTTTGTTTTTGAATTCGTGGAGTTAAAAGTTTTAGTAATTTTTCAAATGTTGAGTTATTCATTCTCAAATAATTGTGAAAACTACATTCATCTTCGAACCTTAATTCATTATGCAGCATACCCATAACACCCAAATGCATAGCTTCTCTTCGACGTAGCCATTCTTTCACCCACAATCTCTTTTGCTTCTTTTTATTAATTGCATTAATTGCAATTGTACTTATTAATAAGATATCATTAATTTTTGCACATTTTTCCATCTTTAAAGAACAACAATAAAAAATTATTGTTAAGTTTTTAACCGAATTATTTTAACCTCAAACTTAAACGTCAAAGATGCAAATTTTTGTGTATATTTGTTGTCAAAGAAATACATCACATTTCTGTACAAAACTTTGATGAATCTTTGATAGTGTATTTGTGCCTTTATGGATAAGGCGACCAATGAAACTGATTTAGCCAGTTTGGCTTTCCTAAACAGTACGATTGAGCCCTGGGATACAGCACTAAAGTACTGGTCCCAAACATTAAAATTACGAAAAAATGAAACCGATGTCTGAATAATAGAATATTTTGAGAGGCTTTGAAGCAAAAGGAAGAATCAATTATTCCCTGAAAAAGAGAATAATCTCTATACTGCTTGGCTGGAATTGGCAAGAGCAAGAGCAAAAGAAGCAAGTACCAGGCGTATTAAGTTGCCGCTACAAAGCAAAGATATAGGGAAATAGAAAAGAATATAAATATTAATAGTAAAATAAATATATTACATACAATTTTTGAAGATTATTGTCTGTTGGGTTTAATTTACTTGCCTTACCTATTTGCGCCGATTACTGTTGAAGCAGTAGGACAAAAAAAGCATGAAGACCTTCACGATTAGAAATACAGGAAAGCTTCTTATCTGATATCATCAATATATCGTCGTTCAAAGTGCAAGACCTCGTATATGCAATTTTTATGCAAAATATGATTATTGGTGAAAATAAAAGGAAGCTCCTTTTAATAGAAGGAAGGAAAAGTAATACATAATTATTATGTAGGCATATTATGCGTACAAAAACTTGTAACTGTCAAATGAGTGCAAAGCGAGTTATTGGCGTGTACATTACCTCGTTCTCTGCAGAAAGGATAGGCAAGTCTAATAATATTTTTTCTCCCCTGTAAAATTAAGTAAATTGCAGATACGAGGTACTTTGAAGGACGATATGTATTAAATTTATTTTCTGTTTTATTGTGTAATGATTGTAAGGAATTTGCTGAGTTGCTGAACAGAGCCGTACCAAGGAATTTTAAGTGTAAAGTAAGTATGTACTTGTATCACCCCTTTTTATTTACAGCTGAGAAGGAAACATTGGGCGTTGTCTCCTTCGTTGGCGCCCTTTTTCTCGATTTGCGATTTAATTTCAGGTTATTTTAATCTGTTTGCAGTTTGAACCACCCCTCCTCCCTGAGTTACCGAGCCTAAATGTCTGTCCGAAGGACCGCAGTATAGTTGGTTTTGTATCGACAGTTTGATAGTGTAACAAATAATTTTTGACGCCCTAACGTGTGGGGCCTTTGTTGTTTTTATTCGCCTTGTTTGTTTTTATTTGTCTTGTTGTTGTGATTTTAGTAACTTGATTATTTTTACTTTGATTTTGACCTGTTTGTTCTGTGAAAATGGGTTTAAAAGTTATTATGGAACGTTTGTTAAAAGAAGAACTTCAGTATGAATTAAGAGTGAGAGGTTTGTCCTATGAAGTTGTTGTGAAATATTTGCGTGTAACTTTGAGGAAGTGTTTGAAGTTTGAATCGAGAATGAATCGTTGGGAGGTTCTGAACACCCTTTTAGTTTTGATGAAGACGTTGAAGCCCTCTAAAAGGGCAGAGAAAGTGTAGAAACTCTTGTTATAGCTTATTCGGCCTCACCGAGTAAATATTTAAGTCAGACTATTGTGAATCAATATGTGAATCATGAGCAAAAGACTTTGAAAGAAACTTTAATTATTGACTTCTCTATTTTGTGGACAACAAATCAAATGTTTATTTATGTTTAGTTTTAGTCTACTTCGTATATCGACGGTGAAAGACTAATAGCTCGTAACCCTCAAAATAATCAAAAATGAGATTTTGACGTCATTTTGTAGATTTAATAGCTGCGCATGTTTATAGAAACTTCACATAAACCAAAAAAATTCAAATTTTGTTTTACAATGAATTTTCGAATACCTCGTAAACGCGTTTTAAAATTAAAGAAACTAATATCTCGTATCCGCGCTATAATATTACAATGCTGATAAATCATAAAACTATTCAATGCATGCATTGTGTAGAAATTTCTCTCAACCCACATACTTTCGCGGTCTTTTTGCATAATACTATGCGATAATGAACCCTAACCTACAGTTTCACTGTTTCTCTGGAGTTTGTAAGTTGTCGTATGGGTGTAAAAGTGTAATAAATTAATAATAAAACTATTTTGATAATATCGTTATAAGTAGTGAAAATTATGTATAGCTCCAGAACACTGCGATTTATGAAGTTACATGAAGAAAGTGTAAAAATTAGAGCTGAACAAGGTAAATTTAGTAAATAATTTTTGTATTTTCTTTAATTTATTATTTTCATTAAAATGAATTCACTCTGTTTTTAAGTTCCCCTTTTTGAGGTGTACAACTTAAAGTTACGATTTTACTTAATGCGATTCCTAAATCCTAACTTAAAACTCCATTTAAGTTTTGTTAATTATTATTATGATCATTGTTCTCATATAATTTAAAAAATATCTAAAGCTAATTACGTATTTTTGTTTCAATTAAATTTAGAACCTAATAAAACGTTCAATGAAATCACATCCAAAGATGGTAACTTTTTTGAACTGCAACCGGTACCAACAAAAGGTGATACTACGGAATGGCCAATTATGAATTTGGATATAGATGAAACAGACGAATTCATTCCACCTATTCTTCCGACTATTAATTTAAATGAAACTTACAATTTAGCTGTTGAGTCACAACCACCTGAAAACATAATTTTTGAGTTTACTGAAGGTAATAATGAAGATGAATTATTGTACGTTTTTCCTTTTCCGGAAAGTTGTTCAAAAAATTATTGCGAGAATAAAAAAATTACGCAAGATTTAGATTTAAGAATGCAAGAACCTAATTCTGCTTGTAATTCATCTCAGTTTGTACCAGAAACCAATAATAGTAATAATAATTCTGTGCCTAGTTTAAGATCTGATTCGGATCAAAAAGCCTACAATGTTACCACTGATCTTAATCGCAACAATGTAGTTGATCACGGTGATATGAATGAGGGTAGGAAAAGGCAAAAAAACGCTCAGCCTCAAGAATGGAAAAAAAATAAAAGCAAACAAATGAGAATGCAGGGTAAAGAATACGTAGGCTATAAACGTTCCAAAAAAGGACACGTAACGCACGATATTAGAAGGAAAGCAAGAATAATAGGACCACCTTGCTCCTCCAAACAATGTTTACGGTCTAAAAACAGAAAATGTTCAGAAATTTCCGAAGAAAACCGTCAAGATATATTCACAAAATTTTGGTCGATGATGAATTGGGAACAACGTAAAGTTTTTATTATTTCTAATGTGTCTAGAATAGATACAAAAAGAAAATATACAACGGGAGAGTCGAATAGGAAAAATTCCTTTATTTATACACTGGCTATAGACGATAATAATAAGAAACAAGTTTGCCAAAAAATGTTCTTATCAACATTAAACTTAGGCGAATTTACTATCCGTAGTTGGATTAAAAAAAGTGAATTTGGAATGATCGACTGTCAAAACGTTAGTAATAGAACTAGGAACAAATCTGTTAACAAAACCAAAGAGGAATCAAAGAAATACCTCATTCAATTTTTAAATATGTTACCAAAATTACCATCCCATTACGGCAGACGCGACAGCTCTAAATTGTATTTAGAACAAACAATACAATCTCTTGCTCAATTATTTCGATTATATTCTGATAAATGCAACTCGGAAGAAAAAGCAGCTGTATCCCGAACAATATTTAATAAGGTATTTTATTCTATGAATATTTCTCTACACCATATTAAGAAAGACCTTTGTAACGTTTGCACGAGTCACGAAGTCAAAAATTTGGGTGACGCTGAATGGACAACGCATGTACAAAAGAAAGATAGAGCTAGACTCGAAAAAACGAACGACAAAGAAGATGCTAAAAATAATGAGATTATTCTTCTCACCATGGATCTTCAAGCAGTTAAAGTTGCCCCCTGTCTACAAGCAAGCGCGATTTTCTTTAAAACGAAGCTCAGTTGCCATAATTTTACCGTATACAATACGGTTACTCATCACACTGTTTGCTATTGGTTTACTGAAAGTGAATGCGACCTAACAGCTTCCACGTTTGCAACGTGCATTATACAATATTTGACAGCACATTGTCTAAATACCTGTATTCCAGTAGTGATATTCAGTGATGGATGCACTTATCAGAATAGAAATGCTATTCTTTCAAATGCTCTCTTAGATTATGCAGTTAGGAATAACGTTGTGATTATTCAGAAATACCTCGAGCCGGGTCACACCCAAATGGAGTGTGACTCGGTTCACAGTTGTATAGAACGTAAATTAAAAGGCAGAACAATTAAGTTACCCAGTGACTACTTGGCAGTAACTCGGGAAGCCAGAATCAAGCCATGTCCTTACGAAGTGAAGGCAATGGAATATCATGAGTTTAAAGACTATACTTTTAAACAATTTCAAAGATATCCATCAATACGCCCTGGTAAATCAACTCACGACCCTGTTACTACAGACATTCGAGCTATTAAATATCTACCAGAGGGGATGATTTGAGTCAAACTAGATTATGACGGAGAGTGGCAGAAACTACCACATCGCATAAAATCCGTTCCTGATAATATAGTTCTGCCACAACTTTATAAAGAAAAACGAAAAATTAAATTTCAAAAGTGGAAACATTTACAGGAATTAAAAACTGTTTTGCCAGCTGACTGTCATCACTATTATGACTCCATTCCTCATGAAACCAATAATTAGTTTATGTTATTGTTTTAACACGTCATGTTTGAGTTAATATTTTTTATATGAAATTTAGTTAATTTTGGTATTGTATAACAAATTATCTGAAATAATAATTAAAATTAAAACTATGTTTCACATTATTAAACAAATTACCTGCTTTTTATCATTACACTAATTTATAAGTCTACTGTTCAGCATAAAAATATCTCGGAACCCTCAAAAATAAACTAATATAAGAAAGTAATATCTCTTAACCAACCTAAGATTATTATTGTGTACAAAATTGTTGAAATTGTAATTTGAGTACTTATAAATACATTTTATTTACTAAATTTTACAAAAATTCCTCTTTTATTGTTTATGATTACGAAATAAAATGTTTTTTACCTCTCCTGAACATTGTAGTTATTGTGGGTTATGAGCTATTAGTCTTTCACCGTCGATATGTTACAATCAGTGGTGTTGTGTAAGCAAGTGGTTATTTTATAACAAGAACGTTAAACCAGTTTATAACGTTATCTTTGTTTTTCGGCAAATTGGGGTGTTGTATCCTTGCTACCTGCTCAAGTTAAAATTTTCTAACTTTATATTTGACATTTGGTGTTGTTAAAAGTAAGGATAACCAGCTAGAAATAACTGCAGCTCATATCCTGCCGTTATTCGTTAACGTGAGATAATTTTTAAAGTTTTTGTGTGTTAAAAAGGTTTTTTTTGGATAATTTTGCTGTTCTTAATGAATTATTAGCAGATGAGTTGCAAAGAAGAAATACAAGAGTAATTATATAATTTTTTTTAATAAGTTTCAATAAATAATTTACGTCGGTAATTGCACATATTTTACCTATACATTATGTTAGCTCATATCCTGCCGTTATTCGTTAACGTGAGATAATTTTTAAAGTTTTTGTGTGTTAAAAAGGTTTTTTTTTGGATAATTTTGCTGTTCTTAATGAATTATTAGCAGATGAGTTGCAAAGAAGAAATACAAGAGTAATTATATAATTTTTTTTAATAAGTTTAAATAAATAATTTACGTCGGTAATTGCACATATTTTACCTATACATTATAAGCAGAGTGCGGATTTCTAGCTTTTTAGCTATATGTAATTATTGATAGCAACAGTCTATTTGTTGTGAATGTCCACGAATTTGATAAAAATTAGTCATTTGACACTAGTTTTTTTATGCTTATTTTGCTTTTTTAGGGGTTTTGTGCTTGATTTTTTTAATATGCTATTTTTATACTTTTTTGGCCTTTTTATGCTCATTTTGCTGCTATTTTAAATATTATCGGTTTAAACACAACATTTTAGGCTTTTATATAAAAAAAAACTAGATAAGTATGAGTTTTGCAAAGTTGTTTAGACAGAGCGTTCTTGTTCTTATTTTGTAATGAATGTAATGATTGTTATTTATCAGTTTATTACATTAATATTATCAGTTGCCACTAGCAGGTGTCGTTTTTTATTTGTATCTTTTGTAAAGCTAAAAGAATATGAATTTATCCTGGCATTGTGTATTTGTGTGTGATTCAAGAAAGTTCAAATTGATAGTTTAAAACATTTTTAATTAATTCCATTATTATTTAAACTTTGTGAAAAATGCCAAAAGTGAAACCCACGGTAGACGAATGGATAAGAAACATACCAGAATTAACATTTGAAAACAATAAATTATTCTGTAGAGCTTGTGTAAAGACGGTAAGCTTTTAATAGATTTTTATAGAATGCACTTTGCTAATAAAAATATGTATTTTAAGATTCAATGTGAAAAAAAATTTAACATTCTGCAGCATGTAAAATCAAATCATCACAAAGAAAGATTAACAAAATTTCAAGCTCAAAAAAGCAAGCAAAAAACTATCCCTGAAGCACTAGCTTCCACTTCAAGGGACAATGAGCAAACAAAATTTAACTATGACTTATGCAAAACTATGGTTCAGTGCAATATCCCTTTAAGGAAATTAGATAATAGTGCATTTCGTAACTTTTTAGAAACTTACTGTAAACGACACGTTCCAGCGGAATCAACACTTCGAAAAAATTATGTATCTTCTGTGTATACTAGTGTTTTAAGTGAAATAAAAATATTAATAGAAAATAATTACGTATGGTTCAGTGTCGATGAAACCACTGACAGTTGTGGACGATATATCGCAAATCTAATAATTGGTGTTCTAAAGGAGGATATTCCTACAAAAGGATATTTAGTTTCTTCAAGGGAATTGCCAAAAACCAATAGTAACACTATTTCACGATTTGTGAACGAAGAATTAATAAAATTTTTTTTGCCAAATGCTCTACCGCACGAAAAAATAATTCTAATGGTTTCCGATGCAGCTCCATATATGGTAAAGGCTGCAGAGAATTTAAAAATATTCTACCCAAAATTAATGCATGTTACTTGCTTAGCGCACGGTTTAAATCGTGTAGCAGAAACTATTAGAATGCAGTTTCCTCTTGTTA
The DNA here is from genome assembly GCA_963924605.1 of Malthinus seriepunctatus. Classification (NCBI taxonomy): domain Eukaryota; kingdom Metazoa; phylum Arthropoda; class Insecta; order Coleoptera; family Cantharidae; genus Malthinus; species Malthinus seriepunctatus. Next base: position 131,212,786 of record OZ004600.1, read on the forward strand.
ACGAGTTGATAAAGAATGGTAAAAAAGTATTTGTAAAAGCTCCATTAAGAGTGCAAGTTTTTCGGGAAATGGCCCCTGGCATTCCGTTACCTCCTCAGCCTGTAATAACAAGATGGGGAACCTGGCTTGATGCAGCTGTGTACTACGCTAATAATTTAAAAATATTTAAGCAAGTTATTTTACAATTTGAAGAAAACTCTCAATCACTAAAGGATTGTCAGGCTGCCTTACAATCTAGAGAATTGGAACAAAATTTGGCTTTTATTCAAGCAAATTACGCTTTTGTCAGCATATCAATTACTAAATTGCAAAAACAAGGAAGCCTGCTAACAGAATCTTTAAAAGTAGTCGAAGACTTGAAAACCGTCGTCAATCGAGTTCCAGGTAAAATTGGGGATGTCGTAAAAAATAAACTCAATGAAGTGTTGTTAAAAAATAAAGGGTTTCTTCAGTTAAAAAAGATATCTAAGGTTTTAAGCGGAGAAATTGTAACAGATTTGGACTTCGAGCCTTTAGATGTACCTATGTTCAAATACGCACCCATAACCAGCGTCGATGTAGAGAGAAGTTTTTCGGCTTACAAGAACGTTTTTAGCGACAAAAGAAGGAGTTTTAAAACTGATAATTTAGAACAATATTTAATTATAAATTGTTACCATAATGAAGAAGACGACGACAACTCTACATGAAATACTTTGTTTTACATTAATTCTGTTTTAGTCTTTTGTATACTTCATGTTCATATAGGTATACCTATTTGAATAAAAGTACAAATAAAAATCTTTACTAGGCTATGTTTTTTAAATATTTTTATGCTTTTTTTTAAATATTTTCATGCTTTTTTTAAATATTTTAATGCTTTTTTTAAATATTTTAATGCTTTTTTAAGCGCTATTTTTCAAAATCTTTGTGCTTAAAAATCCGCACTCTGATTATAAGTATTGTATTAGTGGCCAAAAAATTAACGGGTGTTATTGGAGATTAAAAAAATATAATGACAAAGTATTAAATACTACGCAATTTTGATTGCACAATTACAGGCAATATTGTAATAAATCGGGAATGTGTTATTCAGCAAGATCGCGAGTGCCGGCGGTCACGTAGACCAAAGGTTATAAAAGACCCCGGATGGGGCGACTGAGGCAGTCAAGTCAGCCTGTCACATTTTCTAATAATTTTTTCTATTGCTGAAAATGCATTTTTCGATTAATAAAAGCATCTTCATTTTCCTCAACAACTTCAGTCTTTAGCCCATATGTCTATACCTAATACAATGTTACGTTCTCCGGCGAGCCTTTGGATGCTCTGTGTAGCGAGGTGCGTCGCTGTTTTCGACCTGGGCCCTCTTCATCAGTTGGCCAACCAGGGCCGATTCCCCTAGTTGGTATACCTCCAGGTCCTTCGGGACTGGGGGTATGCATCTAACCCGAGGATGAATTGGCGAGCACCTGCCGTGGACTGGGGGGCACAGGCCGTGGTAGTACTCCTAGTAGTACTAGGAGTACTACCAACATAGTACTAGTACGGGGCCCCCGCTGGTGCCGGCGGTGCTGTCAGGGACAGTAAAAAATAGGCGTCTCCCTCTTCCAAGAACGGCAACACCACCAGCGGCCTATCGAAGGAATATATATCGACGTGGTCTATGACGCCCGTTAGTGGTGCAGGACATGCCCCGAGCCGTTATTCGAACTGTTCGACCCGGGGGCCTGTCCGTACCACCTTGCTAGCGGCTGTCATGGGCCATGTTTTTCGACCCGGGTCATCCCAAAAAAGGATTGAGTGGTGGTGCAATTTTTATTTTTGTGTGTGCGGTGCGATTTTCGCTGTGTTTACGTTTGAATTAAGTACTTTTCGAATGGCGTTTGATTTTCGTATTTGTATATTTTTCTTTATAATGTTGTATTATTATTTTGTAGTTGTGTTACGGGGATTACTACGTATTGTAATAATCGTTATAGTTATGATTGTACTAATTGCTTATATATTTGTGTATGTACCTACTTGTAGTCAATGTGTATATTTTTAAATTAAATTAAAATAAAAGAGTAAACACTTGTGAGTTCCACAAATTTATTCAAATACTTGACAATATTGTTTCAACCTTACGGTTATCCTCAGAAGTTGAGACTAAACTTCTGAGGTTTAGTCTCAACTTCTGAGGATAACCGTAAGGTTGAAACAATATTGTCAAGTATTTGAATAAATTTGTGGAACTCACAAGTGTTTACTCTTTTATTTTAATTTAATTTAATTTAAAATGTTCCATCAAGCGCCCACCGCGGAAAGCATCAATTTAAGTGTATATTTTTATTGCACTAGTTAGTTGCCGAATTGTGCTATTTGTTTTCTTTTCTTTTTGTTTCAAATAAGATTATACTTTGGAAATATAGTTGTGAAATCTAAGTACTTCGCATTTTATTTTAAACGTTTACTTGGGACCACCGCTGCTAGCCCACTTTGTTTCATTATCCTTTATTGGGGAAAACCTACTTTACTTGCTCATTTTTGTTTTTCCTTGACCTGCCCCTTTGACAATATGTATCTATGGTACAATTCATAGAGTGTTAGATGTAGCGGCCCAAATGTCAAGGGATTTTAAGGATCAAATACAAAGTTTCAAACAAATAGCTGCAGTAAATATAAATGAGGTAAATAGGCCAAGTTATGCAGAAGCATGCAATAGCCGACAATATAAAACTATGGTGGTTCGACCTATAAATGAAAATGAGAATGTCGATCCATGCTAAGTAAGCTTATTTAATTCTCCTAAAAGGAAGAAACAGCGAAAGTGTCCCGTGACGACTTTAGATGAAGTAGACACACATTTATTCCGCCAAGCCGTATATAATTTTCATAAAACCAATAATCAGCGAGTGACGGTAAAAAGTTTATTACAGAAAGTAAAAGAAGATTTTAATTTCGATGGTGGTCGAGAGTCCTTAAGGATTATTTTAAAGAAGTTAGGATTTAATTGGTGCGTAACCCAAAACAATAGGAAGCTGCTTCAAGAGAAACCAGATATCAGGGTTCTCAGAATAACATACTTGGAAAAGTTGCGTATGTATAGATCACAGAACAGGGCCCTAATTCTCGACCTTTCGTTTTCGTAACGAAAGTGAGATAAAACGAATGGTAGCATGCCGAAGCATTGCCGAAATTTGTCGAATATAAGGTTTGGCAACGTTTTAGAAATGCCATTTACTTGTCAAATGTCGCACGCAGTCGCGTCACGTTTAAAATCTCGAAATTATTATGTTTATTTTTATCTTATTTTTAATTTTTTCGATTATTTTAAAGAAATTAATACAACTAATTAATAAAAATTAATTTTGTATTAATACATTTAAGGCATTATTTTTATATTTGTGGATGTTCCATTTATTTTTTATATAATTTATGAGAATTTATGTTAATATTTCCTATTTTTAATAGTTTCTCTATAAACTATTTTTAAGGTAATTGTCTATTTATGACCGACCCCTTGAAATCCGGTCGGTACGAGGTAATAAAAGCGACAAACAGTAAATACACCCAAGGACCCTACTGTGACCGTAATGGATAAGCGAAAACGGTTCTATCTTTCATACTTTTTGCCAGTTTAGCATACGTTTAGTTCTCACTCGTCAAAGTGTACTCGTGTTATCTCGAAGGGTTTAAGCAGGTTTAAGACGAACGTTTTCTCAAGAATACCATGTCACTTAAATTTCTTCGTTATTGACGTCATCTGTGTGGCGTTTACAAAAGGATTTGCAACGTTGTCAAGCTTCATTCGAGATAAAACACTCGTTTTAACTCACCGTTCGTGATAAGTCGAAGGATGTCAAGAATTGACCCCCAGGCCAATTATATATACAGACGAAACGTATTTGCATAGTGGTCATAAAAAAAATAATAGCTGGTCCGACAAATCAAGCAATGGTTTATTTTCTCTGATAAGTAAGGGCGATAGGTTAATATTAATGCACCCAGGTGGAGAAGGCCATGGATTTATCAAAAACGGCCTATTAATATTTAAATCTGGTAAAAAAACGGGAGACTATCATGATGATATGAATTTCGTAAATTTTGAAAAGTGGGCTAAGGAGAAACTAATCCCTAGTCTCCCACAAAATTCTGTATTAGTGATTGATAATGCCCCGCATCACAATGTCCAAATTAATCCAGCGCCAACTATGAACTCGAAAAAACAAGTAATGATTGATTGGCTGACCGAGAAGGGTGTAAGCTGCTCCGGAACTTTGTTAAAGGTACAACTGTATAATTTAATTAAAAACAAAAAATGAGCACAAAAAATTTAAAATTGATACACTGTTAGAAGCACATGGCCACACAGTACTAAGATTGCCACTGTATCACCCAAAGCTCAACCCCATTGAACTCATATGGGCCAACATTAAAAATTATGTTTCTGGGGCAAACGTCTCATTTAAATTAAATTATGTCCAGCGGCTGGCAGAAGAGCGATTTGGACAAATAAATGTGGAGGATTGGAATAAAATTTGCGCCCACGTCAAAAAAGTGGAAGAAGAATTGTGGCAAAACGAGGTTCACATAGATAAAGTGGAGGATTTAATTATACATGTGAGTGAAAACGAGAGTGATAGTGATTTTGGATTGGATGACTAGGTTTAGGATTTTATTTTTTTTTCAATTTTGTACAGATAAGTTTATTGTTAAAGTTGTAAATATTAGTGTTAATTATTAATGGGAATAACAGATTTAGAATTTTTTTTTAATTTTTTACGTATCTATTTTTTAATAAAATTGGGTTTAATAAAATTGTAAGTAGTATTAATTATTTTTTATTATATAAATTGCAATAATTATTAAATTATTGTAAGCAGTGATGAATAACACCGTTACGCCTCTGACATGTTTAGAATAATGCAAGACTGTAGGAGCAAATGCTTCTTATTGGTTTAAGAAACGGGCATAAACGATATGAAACGAAGAGAATTGCTCAGAGCTTCTGCGCGAGGTTCAACTATTTTTTTCCTCTCGACGGTAGTACAGTATCTAGTAATAGGTAATAAAATAACAACTTTATTTCCTAATGGCACATTAGGCACATTATGTAATATGTACCTGTTATCAAAAAGGCGTCTTCGCTAATGGGTAGAACTATATTAGCTAAAAGAAAGTTAGTAGATATAACAAATATGATTTATCTATCGGGTGGGAGTAAAAGTTAAAAAAAAGAAAGCTGCTGGAAGAAAATGAAGAAAAGGAAGGAACACTGTGGTATGCACAGCCATACCTCAGCAGTAGAAAAAGGATTAACAAACTTTATATACACTTTTGGCGCGCAACGCTGTCGAAATGAACACAACTACAGGTTCCTGTTATGTATGTATATAATTTTGTATAAATAATGTCGATGTGTTTATTATGTGGTATCGACGCGAGCGCGATTGCGCGTATGGTGAAGGATGATTATTGTATTAAACATGGAATCAAATGGACTGCACAAAAACAAAATGTTTTAAGTTGAATGGTTTAATAAATGTATTACGTTTAAATATGTGTTGAATATTCATATTAATATTAACAGCGACGTAACAGTTCCTAAGAATATTTAACCATAATGTAGGAAACATAGTGATAAATGGAACAACAACGACGGCATTTACAGTATCCAGGCATTTAAACGTAGACAGTTATTGTAAAGGAACAACCTATACAGAAGATGGAAAAATGTCAATATAACAGCATACATTACAATCAATATACAGGAATATTGGGCAACAGTGAAGGTACAGGACAACACCATTCATTTAGTTACGGTTATAGTGTGTTCCTATCTTCCTGCGTATTGTGTAGACTCAACCCATGGAGAAACAATATGGAACATAAATATCGAAACATCTTGTGAAAAACACCTTACCCAATTGTATAAAGGTCGCGCGGAATATGTCACAAATAAGAAAAATCCAGTCAGAAAAAATAATCGTGGTAGATCAAGAAGAAAAAGTTGTTGCTCTCGCACTGATCACAACAACTTACATGTGCGGAATCAAGTCTGGCAAACGGAACATCCCCAAATTCTAGTTCTGTTACACAGTAATGAATAGCTACTACAACCGCAAATGGAATTACTAACACAAAATACGAGTATGTTCACATATGTAAATAGTAAACTATTATATATGTTGAGAAAGGTCACAAACGCACTATAAATAAACTCTACAAGGGCACGGTTCACAGGCGTTGTGAGATGCAAAAAGAAATACTAAAGAACAGATTAACACTAGCACCAATTACTCCAAACGCGGTAATCACAAATTATGGCAGGAAGTAATGACAGTAGTGAGCAGAGTAGCTAAGCACGTTAATAGTCTAATTTATGACGTCAATAATAATTGTGCTGAGCTGTATAATTCCCAAATTGCAAAATTTGTGGGAGGTAAACGTGTAAATTTTTTTATGAGACGTTCACACCAAAGACGATGTAAGCTGCAGTGATTAGCCATAATACAGTCGGCGGGTTTCATGAAATTGTACAAAAAATCCAGGTCAACATACCTTAAAGTACTGTTGTAGTGTAGCAATTTTCGCTTACTCCATAAAATTCTCCCGATGAACTGTAGTCATCTAATTTTACGTTTGACATAAGTATCAGAGCCAAGATAGTTCTTCCAATCAATATGAACTTATTTGACAAGTTCGAGACATTATTCGGGCCTAATTGTGAGACGGACGCGACATTAAGGAAAAGAGGCAAGGCAAATTATATTAAAGAATGGTATTTCATCAAGTGTTTACCTAATAAAGTGTTATGGACTGGGAGAAAGAAGTATATTCACGCTATTCGTAGATTTAATAAGCAATTTCCAAGAGTGACGGTTTCTGTTAATTGACTTAAAAAACTTGTAAAAAAGTTTACAGAAAAGTGTTTTAAATGTAAAGAATAAGAAAGCGGTTCATGATAATCAAGATGCTGCTACAGTGTTGGTTACAGAATCCGTGAACATTAATCATCGTCTATTATTGAGAAAGTGGTCTACTGAGTTATCAATAAGTAAATCGCACATACAATACATAGCTCAAAGGAAATAAAATTCAACCATTTAAACCCTCGTTCCTTCATAAATTAGAAGACGGTGACGATGGTCAACGGCTGCTGTTTTGTTTATGGGCTGGAGAAAAAATATTATACGACACTTTCAAAAAAAAAAATTCCGATGAGTCAACTTTTACCACTAATGGCTTGGTGTCTTCTCAAAATTGTTGGTACTGGGTACACGATAAACCAGATTTCCATATAGTGACTAACAGCCGAAAGTACAAAAAAGTAAATGAATGGTGCGCAATAAGGTACGATAAAATTATTGGTCCATACTTTTTTGATACCAATTTGAACCAGCAGTCATTGTTGAATATGCTCGAAAACTTTTTTTTGCCAGCCATGGATGACGTTAATGTAAAAAAATTTCAATCCGAGGACACCCTGTATAATGAAGTTGCCTTTATCTCGACAATTTCAATCGGGTTCAAAATTCCAACCCGCTTTGTCAAGCGACTTGAACCGAAAGTTTAAATCCTTTTATCTCGAGCGCCTTGTACTTTCAATCCGGTTTCAAGCCACGAGCTAAGTGGGCTCATAGACAAAGCGCTTAGGGATCATAGCTATTGTTCTTGTTATATGCCTCATATAGATGCAAATCAAGGTTAGTAGCTACTTGTACTTCACAACTTTAAAACTAGATTTAATATTATTTTATGTAATTTCAGAATTTAAATCAACTAATACACCGGAGCAAGTGGTACTTGGTGATTCCCCAAAATCCCACGGTCGACAAGGATACTCAAGTGGATCATATTTCCCCGGCTTCTTCGATACAAATACCATAATAGCTGTCGGCACATACGCCTAGGAAGGAGAAGTTTAGGCTACATATACAAACTTTACAAGCTAAAAACCAAGAGCTGAAGAAACAGATAGGGGTCTTTGAAAGAAATTGTAACTCTGGAGCAGTACCAAGCACTAACATACAAGTTCTGTCCATCGGTTCCATCCGTTCCATCTGTTAACACAGAACGACAAATCAGTGGATTGACACCATCAACCCACATAAAGGTTTAAAAAAAACAATTTCGAAAGGAAAGCGTCTAATGTGTGTATAACAAACAATGCACTTTAAGAAATGCAAGTGGGAGATACTAAATATTATTCAAAAACTGCAGGAAGGCGAAGATGAACAGTAAATTCTACATAATTTTTATAATTATATTTGTGGTGATCAAACATTACAAAGTATCAATATTAGACGAGAACGGAAATTATAAAGAAAAATGTTTTTCCTATTTGACAGGAAAAAGTCAAGTTCTACCACAATGTTATATCGAATATAGCATTGTGGTAGAATTATCTTCATTTATTGGAAAATTAGAAATTTGGATGCGTCGAGTTGAAAATGGGAATATTGCAAACTTTCCCTTGCTTCGTTGTTGTGGAAAACGAAAAAAATACAATTATACCCGACATTGCAATACATTTAATTGAGCGAATCATCCAATGGATATTTTTCTAGTAGAAATATTACCAAAACTCATAGATGGATACTGGATCCACTTCTACAGTGTGTCGCATTTAAGATGAAGACACCCCCATACTTTTGCTATTTGAAGAAGTACAGGTTTGAATTTTTGCACCGTGATATAGATTGACGAGTCACATTTTTTAAGGTTCTCAAATTAAATGTGAACTTTAAACCTAGCCTACTACAACAACTAAAAGTTGTTTAGAACTTAATTTTGGCCTTCATTGCCAAGTTTTATTACAAAATTCGAATTTTTATTTTATTAAATATTTGTAAAATGTTTTAAATTGAAAATATCTCAAATTAAAAATGCAAATTTTGTTATGAAACTTGGTGATAGGGCTCAAAATTGAATTCTAAACAACTTTTGCTAATAACTTTTTTCAATATCTCCAACCGTATTCTCTGTAGATTGTTTTCAATTGAAAATGTCTGAAATTAAAAACCCGAAGTTTGGCATGAAACTTGGTGATAGGTGTCAAAACTGTATTCTAAACAACTTTTCTTAATAACTTTTTTCCGTATTTCGAACGTGAAGCAAAATATTAAAAACTGGCTCTGTTTGCGAGGTCTTAGTAGGCTAGGTTTAAAGTTTACATTTAAGTTGAATACCTTAATACATGTGACCCATCAACCTGTATGACTATGCAAGAATTCAAATCTGTATTTCTTCAAATAGCGAAAATATGGGGGTGTCTTCATCTTAAATACGACACACTGTATATAACCTAAATTCGATGCATGATAGTGATTTAAAAAAAATACGATCCTATTGAAATGCGAGACAGTGGACATATTCAAATGGAATTTGAACAATTGGAATTACAAGAATTCTGATGTACACAGTTAGAACGTTTTCCACAGTTGGCGAAAGGAGCATTGCAGTCACTTCTACCATTTGTCACCACCTACCTGTGTGAAATGGGATTTTCATCGCTTTTCCATATAAAAACTAAAGCGAGAAATCGCTTAAATGCAAGTGATGACTTACGCGTGTCTCTTTAAAAAAAAGAGTCTTGCTTCACAAGTATTATAATGAACAAGCCTAACCATTAATAAAAATAATATTTTTTTGTATTCCATATATAAAATCTACAATTTTTTTTAAATAAGCAGTAAATTTCGCAAAAACTGTATTTTTCTAAACTAAAAACACGAAACACATTTTTCAATGGGGTGCGGAGACCTATTTTCAGATTCAAAGGGGTGCGGCTCACTTAAAAGGTCAAGTAACACTGCTATATTCGCTTAGATGTTGGTCATACTATTCCTTTAGTTCTTAAATGGAAAGTTTGTCTGCCTTCGCAAATGAGGAGATTGAAATATTTATATGGTAGTGTTCAGACTTCTCGTTAACTCAACAACTTTAGATGAATTAAAAAATCTTCTGACTGACATCCTGACTCTCGCATCCAGTGAGACTGCTTCTGAAGAAATGGAGGAAAGTCTTGAAAATGTCAGTCACTTGCTGACAGCAACAAAAACTGATGTCTCATCAAGTGAAAAAGGCGAAGAAGAAGAAGAAGAAGCAGAAACAAGTAAAAAAGACAATATTTTTGAGGATATTGAGAATCTGCGTCTATCAAAAAATGGATTTATGGGATTCTAGTAACAGTAAATCTTTGCCTAAATGGAGACCACAATTTAAATCTGTATTACGCTCCTGATATTCCGAAGCAATTTGAGAGAATGGTACAGGATTTTGTTTTGTGGCCAGGAGTTATGGTTGCAGCTTTTGGCTCTCCTAAATCTAGAGCAACTTCGGCAATAGTAGAAGGAGATTTTAATGATTTAGGTTACAGCGATAATATTGAGATGATCCAGCAAAAATTTATATTTTGATTCAGTATAGTATTATGTTACTTAAGGATGCGATTTAGTAGGTATAACTATCACAGTTGCACTTATTGCTGAGATGAACAACATTTGCTAATTTAGCGTTGTCAATTTCTCAAAAACCAAAAGTTAAAATGAAATGCTGATTTGTTTTATAATAGTTGCTTTTTAAATCTCGGAGATGAGCAATTTCTGAATGATTTTTGTAGAGAAATAAGGTGGCAATTAATAAGAATAATTTTTCATTTTTGTACTGCATTTTACAGTTATTTATTTTTATATAAATACTTCACTGAGGCTAAAATTAACTCATCTCCGAGACTTTAACGGCAACTATTTGTTAAACAAAGCAGCATTTCATTTTAACTTTTGGTTTTTGAGAAATTGACAACGCAAAATTAGCAAGTGTTGTCCAGTTGTCCATTTAAGCAATGAATGCGAATGCGATAGCACATGCCTACTAAATTACACCCTTAAGAACCGACGTGTACTAATTATCCTTTTATTTTTTCATAAGTTACTTAAAAATGTTGTTAGTCATTCTTCTTTTTAAATTTAGTTAATTTTAGAGTTCCTACTTCTAAAGCTTTGGTTTCCTAGGATAGCGGTACCGTCAAATAGCGTCCGTAATATGACGGTGGTGACGTCACGTAGCGGTGAAGTCGAAAATATCCCTAAAGCGGTGAGATAGCACCGCTATCTAGGAATCCACGTACATTTAAATATATGGAAACGCTTTTTGTGACGTCATTGGCCGTCATATTACGAACGCTATTAAACGGCACCGCTTTCCTAGGAAACCCAAGCTTAACTAAAGAAATATGCAGCCATTTTATCTGCGACGTGCAAGAACCAATTTATTGCTTGCTTCTCCTTTGCATCAGATGTGTGGATTTGCTAACATTTTTGTTCATGCGATATTCACATGTTAGTAGATGATCGTTTGCGTTTTTGGACTTTGGAGCTGGCTTTGCTTTCTGATTGTTGATATTGTTTTGTTTCTTTCTGTGTGGAGTGCTACATGATCGTCGATTTTTAAATTATTATTTTTGTAAAGATAATATTGTTATTTTTTTAATGAGAGCTGTTGTCAATATTGTAAAGAGCACATTGTTGTTATCGTTATTATTACTTTTTTTTACGTTTTATTACGTTTTATTAAGTATTATTACGTATTATTACTGTAGCCTGTTATTGGCCTTTATAACTACTGGCCGCAATGTAAGTTAAAATAAAGAAACGGTAACTCCAGGGAGAAACAAAGTTATTGCTCGTGCGTAAGTTCTTAAGTAGATATCTGATATTTGTCGAATTGCAGCAGCTTCAAATCTACACCAAGAAGCAAGAAACGATCAAAATAAGAATAAAGATCAGTACCCTGACATGTACAGGGTGTCCCAACGCTCCGTTATCGTAGAATTGTGACTTTGCCTTATAATTTAACAAAAAAAAGTTTAGTGCATGGCTATAGTTCTCTGAGAGCTGCACCTCTTAAAAATATTTTTACATATACCGGGTGATCTATTTAAATGCTATAGGTCACACTTGTATTTTTTAAATGGAACACCCTATATATTTTTATATATTTGGATTCCGATTCCGAGAACGATTGTAGTAATGTATGGTTTAATGGGTCTACCGTAGATTTGAGCCAATATACTGCGAATTTAGGAAAATACAAGTCAACTTTGCTTATCTGCTATAAAGTAACGAATTAACATTTTTGACTGCGGTTTGCATTAGAATAATTCTAATATCGGCTTCTTTCTAAAATATTTTTCAAAGTTGACAAAACCGCAATAATTGTGCCGTGTGGATCTCCAACGCAAAGTGTAATTTTTCTTTTTTATTTATTTTTTATTTTTCATTTTTTAAATGGGATAAAAGTTGAATTTTAAAAGTGAATAGATTTAGAAAATATTATATCATTAGAAAGCTTAGAAAAGGGGCTCACTTTTCCTGAAATTAAAAATAGGGGGTGCCATTTAAAAAAAATGAAGAAAACTGGCATTTTGCGTTGGAGACTCACATGGTCTCATTTTGACGTTGTATGTCGCTTTGAAAGATAATAAGGAAAAAAGACGATATTAGCATTATTTTAACTCAAACCTCGGTCAAAAATGTCAATTCGTTAAGTCACAACAGGCACGCAAAGTTGACTCGTTTTTAGTAAAAAATGCGCATTATCTTGAATCAGGTCTATGGTGGACCCATTAACCCACACATGACTATAGTCGCTTTCGAAAGGGAAATCTGAATCTGCAAAAATATACAGGGTGTTCCATTTAAAAAAATATAAGTGTGACCTGTAGCATTTAAATGAATCACCGTCAGCGTCATTTGACGGTTTGATTGATACTGATACCAATCAAAATTCTCAATGAGCAGCTCAACACCAGTTACTACTGGAGCGAGCACGCTCTCTGGCCACACTGGCCCAGTCAGGAGGGGTAACCCCGAGACAGGGACAGGAGGGCAGATTGCGATGCACGCGGAGGTTGGCCTCTCCGATCTTTCTGCCATAAGACAGTCAGCGGAGATGCTTAACCCAGGCGTGGGGGCGCGAGTTACTTGGGCGGACTTCGAATCAATTGTGATTTCGACGTCCGCTCGTCTCGGACACTCAATTCCGAGGCGGGTTAACTTCACGCCAGCTCCGTCTGTGGGTGTGCAGATGGCTTCCTCGGTGGGGGCGCTCACTCGAGCGGTCTCCACCTTGGTATCCCTCCCAGTCAGCCCCCGAGTTTCTAGAGGGTGGTTCAGGGAAGCACTCCACAGACGATCGTTGCCCCGGTAAAACCGAAGCGCGATCCCCGGGCCCAACCGCCTCAACTTGCCACCTCCCCGACGCAAAAGCGTCGCAGACGGAGGCAAAAGAGGAAGGGCGCGGGAACCGGTGTACACGTCCCTGGAGGACAGGCGACAGCGCCTACCCTACCCGGAACCGGTGTTTCTGCAGGGGAGGCCGCTACCTCAGCGACCCCCACTGCTGCGGAGGCTGCACAGCGCTCTTCCCTCGAAGTGAAGAGGAGGAGACTAATAAAAGTCTGCGTCCGTGCCATCACCACCAGTCAAAACTGGCGGAGATTGGCCGAACACCTCCAAATCACAGAAGGCGTGATCATTGATCACGTCAACTCGATGGGAGAGGACGAGTTGTCACTCGTCAATGCTGAGCTGCCTCCCTTAGTGCGGTCGGGCCTTATAACTGTTGATCGGTTACAAGTCCAGAACGACTGGGCCGCGGAGGTCGAATTTAAACGAACATTTAAAAATATTTTTAAGAGATGAAGCTTTAAGAGAACTATAGTCGTGCATTAAAATTTTTTTGTTAAATTCTACAGCAAAGCCACAGTTTTATGATAACGCAGCGTTGGGACACCCTGTATATGGATGAGGAATATCAATATCTGCACGATATTATGGAAGTTGAAGAAAATTCGGACACTGATGTTGCTCCTTTAGATTTGATAATCTATGAGAATTGGAGAAACAAAATTGGAAAAAAAGCAGCACCAAAAAAATTTTTTTTGACGCCGTTTCCAGAGCTAGATACGTCCTTGCAAGCTCAAAAACTGAAACAACCTCCGAACTCCCTCCTAAAAAATGGAAACCTCTGTCCATTAATAATCGTCAATGGGAACAGCATTCATATCACCAATGCTTGTGCATATGTACATTCGACGCAGTTGTATCGGTATTAAATAATGCTTACATTTTTGAAAGATACTGAGGTTTAGGAAACTATTCACGACAGCGTGATTTTATACACAGCAACACAAGTAAAGATAATACTCGTGTGAAAATTAAAGGCGACAACTCTAAAAGAACTGCGTCAATAACGTTTTAAAATAGGATTTAAATTTGCAAATAAGTTATCTTCAATTCACGTAAATTTCACAAACAGTAAAATGAACGTGACTTGCAGCACAAACATTAAGCAGTGATACTGCTGATGCAATTGGGTTGTTGCAAAGTCAACAAAATAAAGATTTTGAAAACGCTTCAGCAACAGTTGCCTTTTTTTAGAAATATTGATTTGCTGTTCGATATTTTAAATTCCAGAACGCCGTTTCTATCTGGCTTTAAAATTTCTATCTATAGAAGAAATATGTATGGAATATTAACAAAACTTGATATTATTTTGGACTATTTAGAAACTTTAAAAATTGAGGGAATTTCGATTTTCAAAATCAGAGATGTTGTGATCGTTGGAAGACTGTGAGAGATATTTAACATAGACTGTATAGTACTAACTGTTAATAACTAAATCAACTCAAGGAGCAAAAGCACGGGAATCTAAGCTTTAACGTCGACCACGGTCATGCGTCAAATTTCTACTGACGACGTTAAAGCTTAGATTCCCTTGCTTTTGCTCCTCGAGTTGATTCCGTTACTAACCGTTAGGTTATCTTCCTCTTATATATAAAATAGCATTTTACAATTCTATAGATTATATTTTTAAAGAACTTCATTTTTCGGACTACGATTCACTTTCTGGTACAAAATGGCTCACTACTTTCGTTGTATCCTTGTGCAAGCACATTATTAATGAACAAAATTGCTAACAAGTTATCGATGAACCTATTACAACACAAATATTTGCGAATAGCACTCATACAAACTATTTTCTAAAAAATATAAAAATTACATCTGCTAAAATCGTAATGCCCATACTGGTGAACGGAAACCACTTCTCATTAATAATAGTGAATTTTCAAGATAATTACATCTCCTACATAGATCCTCTAATGGTCTAAACTAATGGTCCAAAAAAAATTTACAGGGATCATAGGAAAATCGTTAGGAAACTGTGAAAAGCTAGATGTCGTTTGTTTCAAAAAAATAACAGTGTCACTTCCTGAACTTGACTTTAAAGATCTCAGCACGGATCAGAAATATCTTTATGAAATCTGTTTGAGAATCTCAAAAGGAAACATTACACCGTCTTGGGCGGTACAAAGACCTGGAAAAATGGTACATTCACGATTGCTAACAACTGTCCACAGGATTCTTAGATTATATGTTGCAACTTCCAAACCAAGTGAAAATTTACAAACTTATTAAAGCTACAGTTGCTGCAGGAATGAACTTGCATATAGGATTTGGAGTTTTACCCGAATAAGCAATGGCAACTTCCGCACTAATTGAAAGACTAGACAGTTTGTTTGATATTTTTAATTCCTCAACAAATGGTAAAGCTAAGAAATTTAATAGGGCATTTAAGGGATTAGAATATCAAACAGATTTTCTAAAAGACACTTATTCTTTATTTTTGTCAATGATGGTGGTTAATTCTAATTCGTCTGATGGAAATGTAACCCAATCCATTAAATATTTAAAATGTTGGCAGATTACAATTAATGACCTTCTTAATTTGTGAGGTATTCTCACTAGACGTCTTAATCAAGATTGTTTAGAAAACTTTTTGGCTCAATAAGCCAGTAAACGGTTCAGAAAATCGCACTTTTAATTTAGACTTGTGTACGGCTCTGGTAGCCGTAGGTCGACTAACGCTTAAAATTGTCGTGTAACTTGGATAGAAATAACGTCATTCTGTTTTTCGACAATAGATGGATTGTCAAAAAAATAGCTACTTCGCGGTCGTTTATAAATAAACGTCACTTGATAAAAATTAAAAATATACGAATGAAATAATATTAATATGATTTTTAATTTACTCCAAAGCAGCCTAAAAAGTTGGTTCTTTGTATTCATTAAGGAAAGCACATGAAATGTAATTTCCTGTAAGTCGGTCATTAAAAATTTAGAAAAAACCCAAAATTGTAAAGCATTTTCAATATTCTTGTGCTACAAAAGAAAGCTTAAAGAATCTTTTGCATACTTAAGCAAAGCACGGTAACGTAATTTGGCTACTCCTTTTTAAAAAACTAAAGCACCAGCAGGTAGGTAGGTAATTGGTTAAAAGTTACAGAAAAACCCAAATTTGTAAGAGTATGTTTAATGTTTTTCTGCAACAAAAGAAAGCTTTTGTATACTTAGGGAAAGTAGAGATACCGTAATTTGACTGTGCCATTCATAAGAAATAATGCACCAGTAACGAATTACAATTGCAGAAAAACCCAAAATCGTAAGGACGTTTCTAGTATTTTTGTATTTGTCTGCCTGTGTTCACTTGTTGCTCGATCACGGTGAAAGATGGAAGGAGTTAAGCATAGCAGAAATTTTGTTGAAGTGGAAAAATCTATATTATTTGACAATTTTTGAATATAGAGATACTATCGAAAATAAAAAAACGGATGGTACTAGTAGTCAAAAAATGATGCGTGGAAAAAAATTGCCATGCGGAATAATAAAGTGTGCAAAACGGGGCCTCGCACTGTCAAGCAAATACATGCATTATACGATCAAATAAAAAAAGGCAAGGAAAAGCTTGCACAACGTCAAGGTAAGTAAAATCATTTTTCATTTAAGTAACATCATTAATTTTTAAGAAGTACAGTACTAAAATTTATATTTTACGAAGTATTAATTTATATAAATTAAACTGAAATAAGCGAATGAAACTTTATTTTCTTAATGTCGTAAATTGCAATTTTTGGTTTCAGAAAAATTTGTACAAAACAGGGGGTGGAACGTTCGTCAAGGAGAGCGATGAACTAGATTCAAAAGTGGCCACGGTATTAAAAGAACAATACGAGCCACTTACAAATAATTATGATTCTTCGGCAACTTACTTCAAACAAAGTAAGGTTCCAAAATTTTATTTTGGAAAAAAATTATTTTTACATAAATAATTATAAAACTTCTTTCACATTTAAATACTATTCATATTAAGACTTTTATCTATTTATTTTTTTAGCAAATCCTTTTCGAACTACTACCACAGTACTTCCTGCACTACCTCCTAGAGTAAGGAATTACTCATCTTGTTCTCGAGATCCAAAAGAAGAACTAAAGCAAGAACTAAATTACAACGATTTGGCAGAATGTTCGTCAATACACTTCGAACAAGGTAAGTTTCCAAAAATAATTACTTCTGTAACTTTACAATAATTAACACATTGAATGATAATAATTCAGTTATAAAAGATAGACTGTTAAATTATTACAAATATAATAAATATCATTATTAGCTAAATTATAAAACTTATTTCCTATTTAAATATTATACATATTAATATTTTTGTCTATTTATTTTTTTAGCAAACCCTTTCCTAACTGATGAAGTACTTGCCAACACTACATCATGTTCTGAAGATGTACCTCCACAAGCAGAAGAAGAATTATTAAATTTACAATGTAAGTTAACAAAAATTAGTTGCCATTATAAAGACTCTACTGTATTACAGTTTACAAAATTTAATACTCATATAACTTGACAATTTCCTCTTTGAATAATAATAATTAAAAGATCAATTTTTAAATTTTACTTGTTTCTACATTATAACAGTGTAAATCTGTTATTGTCACATTTTGCACTTTAATTTCTCAATAATTTTTTTAGCAGATTGCGATGAAGATAGTAGAAATCATCTACAAATACCATTACCAGCTGCATCTCGTTTACGAGAAAAGAGATTTGGCAAACAAGTGCAGCAAGCTAAAATAAACCTAATGGCGGACAGAATTATAAAGCGAAAGAATTTAAAAGACAATTTGAGCAATGAGTACGCAAAAAAACGGCAAAAGATTCTTCAAATCGAAGAGCAAACAAGAAGTAAAGAAGAATAAGCAGCAGATTTAAACATCTCAATAAAAAAAAAGAGGACAGGAAAGCTGAACTAGACGTTTTAATTAAAGAGGTCGAACTGCAAACAAAGACGGAGTATATGCTCCATATGCGAAAAATTTAAGAAATACAATTGAAGAATATGTCGAAAGAATAAATTATGCATATTAATATATTGTTTAGTACATACTTTAAATTGAATTTCTTAGTAACCTGTTTTAATACACGATTTCATACATGCTTTTTTATTTTTTTCAAAAACAAATAAATCTTTTAGACTATTAGCTATACCCAAAATAAAATTGGAGATAACAATTTGCTTCTACTCGAGTATGTATCATTTTCATCAACCTCCATTACATCAGAACTACTGTCGGATTTTTCTTTAATGGTTGTTCTTTGAGAACTTTTACTAGAAGAATTCAGTTTTAAATCATTTTTAAGCATTAATAATTGCCCTCTTGGCCTTCTTGCTGAAACTTCATCTTCTGTAGATTGCTCGCCAGTATCAAAATTGGAATCATTTTCAACAGTACTACAGTCGAACAGATCATCAACAGCAACTCTTGGAGAACTTTTATTAGATGAAACGTCTTTTTGGACCTTTACATCTTTACTGAATAGTCTAAAAGATTTATTAAACGGAATTAAAACGTGGAATTTAGATATCTTTAATTAAAGATTCACTACAGTTAGTATCTATATTCAAGCGAGGTCATCGGTATTACAAGTTGTTGCACAAAATATTTGTACTGCCATCACGAAAAACTCTAACAACCTTATTAAATAAGGTTCCATTTTATTGTGGTCTGAATTCACGCATATTAAATGCAATGAAAAATTTTGTTGATGGGATGAATCCACTTGATCGGTATTGCACTTTATTGTTTGATGAGATGTCAATAGAGGCATCTCTTCATTACAATAAAAAGACCGATCAAGTGGAAGGCTTCCAAGATGTTGGAAATAAGATAAAGACGAGTGCTTTTGCCGACCATGTGATGGTTTTCATGTCTAGAGGTCTGAGGCGGAAGTGGAAGCAGTCCGTACCCATAAAGAGTATCCACCAGCATGAGGGCGTTAGTTAGATTAGGTAAATTAAAATTAATTCGTACTTCACAATGAGCCAACGAAATATAATTTTTCTTTTTTTTAGAAGCGAAAGGGATTGACCAGGGAGCAGCAGATACTGCCTACTTCATCCTTTTCATGGATAAGCTGTTCGACAGTGTGAACGATTCGACAATCCAACCATGTAATGGCAAATTACTGCGATGTGCAGTGACGATTAAATCGCCTCGTGTTGAATTTTGGAATCAGGCAATAAAGGTATTGGAAAGTGTAAAGTATCACACACGTAGAAAAGATCACGTTCCACCGTCAATCAAGAATTGGGTCAGTACTCTGCGTGGCTTCAAATACATCTGGCAAAAGTTGAAGGATGTTGGTTTTGATTTTTTAAGTCCAAGAAATCTTAATCAAGATCCCGTTGAAAACTTTTTTGGCTGTATTAGAAGCCACGGAGTACGGAATATTAACCCCACTTGCAATGCCTTTATTGCCTCATTCAAAACAATTTTGCTTCCACCCATTCGCCAGGAGCAAATTGTGAACAAAATGATTGTGAAGGTGCTTTAAGTTCCTTACAAGATTTTATTTATGATGATGCATGTGAATGTGGTGCTTCAACATCACCCGAAGTAATACCCTTCATTCTGAATGTACATAAAAGAGCACCACACGTTGTGCAAAGTCATGCATATATTGCAGGGTACATGGCGAAGAGAGTTTTTAAGTTAACTGGACCCTGTACTTCATGCAAAAAAGATGTGCTAAGCTTACCTTCAGATAGTGGTGATGACCATAATGTGTTAATAAATGCTGGGGCATATAGCGTTAAGGCTTTATTAAGACCCAATACGTCGTTCGTGGCAGTATTTGGTATTTGTAACCAAATATGCCACGAACTACTACCACTAAATGCTCCTAAAAAAGACTTCAAATTGCGAAAAACGTTAGAAGACGTTTGCCTTGCAACATTGAGAACCCAAGGAACACATTTGTTTTCCTGCAAAAGGCACAACTTAGGAGAACTGTTTGCTAAAATATTTGTACAATTCTATATACATATGTGGATCAAAAATGTGAACAATCTAGTTAAGGGAATCGATGGCAAAAATGTTTGTGATCCTATTAAATTGAAAGCGCATCAGAGATATAAAAAATATAAAATATAATATAATATTAAAGTTCGAGTTTTTGGAGACCGAGCATCATGTGGAATACAAGTTGGATGTAGCGGGCGGTGGGCGACCAGTACCACACTATCAAGCTTTGGTCCCTCTAGCCCTGGAAGACGGCAAACAATATGCTAGGTCCGTCGGACCATCCATACTTAGTACAGCAGTATTTCCGGTCGAGTCGTACAACACTGATGTCGCATGCGTCGCGGATAGAGTGCTCAAGGTCAAAAATGCCGTCGTTCCACCGGATAGATACAATTCGTATGTTAATGACTTGTTACGCGAAATTCCGTGCGACGAAGGCGTCCTATTATCGGTCGCCGAAGTGTACGCGGAGCAGCGAGAACCACTGCAAGTAGTTCGCAACGAGAAAGAACGGTTGTGGCTGCGTGTAGAATCAAAGACAAAGGTTGTCATTTCAAAATCGCGAAGCATACCAGAAGATCACAGACCCTCGTAATATATCTACCCTACCAACCTCTCATGTTGTGCAGCTATCTAGGTATACCTATCCATTTAAGCGTAATTGGTTAAAACACCATCGGTGGTTTATCCCCGGGTGTCGACCCGATGAGATTGAATGTAGGGCCCTGGATGTTTGTGTCGGTGTAGATTATATATTGGAGACAGATTTTAGCCGTCTAGATGGCACAGTCAGTCGCTGGTTGAAGGAACGTGCTCAGGATGCAGCTTAGTTCCGCTATTATGGAGGTGACGCGGACCTGATTAAACTGCTCCACGCTGAAGGAGCAGCACGCGCTACAACTAAGCAAATGTATGGAAAAAACCAAATCCTGTAACAGATCGACCTACAGCGATCAGGGTTACCCATAATGGTTTTAAAATTTTAAATTTTGTTAAGCAGCATCATTAAAACATTAAAAGTAAATAGAGAAATATTAAATTATTGTTAAGATAAGAAGACTTATCTATCTTAAATCTTAACTCGCGGGATAAATTACATTAAATATATTTATTATTATTTATGATATGATACTCCAGAAATGAAAAAATAAAAAAACTGATTATGTTTAGTGTATTTCTAAGAGTTTCTATTCCGCAGGTTGTCTGGGGGCGTCGCGTCGCTTTCCTTTGCAAGTAGATAATTTATTGTTCCGGTTTCAATTTCAATTATGTTGATAAAATGTATCTATGTTTGGCAATTCTCGAAAGAAAGATTGTATTATGCCCATATATGCGCTTCTTTTACAAGGATTTCCTTGTTTCCTAGGGTGATTTGTGATGGATGTTTTTAAATAAATGTATACAAGAAACAATACCTAACCATCAAGAACCAACACTACCCAAGTTATTTTCGTTTGGTAGAGACCTCAAGTGTCAAGAATTGTGCTTTTCGAACTACTTTTACTTTTAAATTAAAAATTATGGCTAGTACCGGACGGAAAAACTGATAATGCCGCAAATATGACAAAAATGCGATCAGAGTTGGCTAGATCTGATGAACTCTCTGAAATACCTGGAATAAAAGAGCACGTAACGCAAATTTTAAAATATTTTAGAAATGTCAACTTTGCGTCAGGCAAATATGAACAGAAAAATGGAAAAGTTCTAATTCTTGCATGCGACACGCGGTGGAACAGCCTAGCCGATAGTTTGAGATCATATATTGATAATTGGACAATACTCAGTTCTATATGTCGAGAACATAGAGCTGCACTAGACCCTACTATTATTATTAAAGTAAAAGATATCAATTTAAAAAATAATGCCGAAGATTACAAAAAAAAAAGAAAAATTGCAATTTATCTTGATAAATGCCAAAGCGACACTTGTCTGATTAGTGATGCCATCGAATTTTGGTTAGTTATTAAATTGTTTTGAGCAGGAGGCTGAAGATGACATCAATAAAGGCATAGAATCTGTTCAAGTTAAAGATTTAGAAGCCTGCAAAGCGCGTTTAAAAATGGCCCTATCTTCGGCGCACTTTTCAGCAAATATTTTAAATCGAAATTTCCATTTTACGTTTGTTTGGACCGCCATGGTTTCATCTTCTTCCAATCTCTATGTATGCTTCCACTAACAACCAAGGTAATTATGGTTCCATTGCTTTGTTTTCTTTTCTAGTTGTTTCATAATTTTAACGTTCCAGGTATTGATTTGATTACTGCTTCGCCGATCATCTGGTGTTATGTGATTTACGTGTTGTGACATGTGTTGTCAGACCTGTTCAAATTAAGGGAAGAACTGGGAACGTCGGGGCAGGGGCTGGCCATTACCGTCTCACTAGTTTCCAGATACTATCAGCTATCGATTTGCGACTGTTCGTTCACAACCAAGGGATTTATACATACATGTGAAAGTACTCATAAAGGCACGCCGCCAAGAATGGAAGTTATATGAGCTGGTAACGACGTCGTTTGCGTGGTTCAACCAGACGTGTGTGTTGACACTCAGTAATATATTCATAGCCGTAGCAAACCCGCCTACCACATCTCACCTACTTCGAGCTGTCAGGAGCGGCCTTACACCAATGCCGCCCTTATCATGACAAGCTATGTTACATCCCACGTTTCTAGTCGGACGTAATACAAGGACCAATGTGCGCCGTGCGAATGTACCAAGGGGCATCTGCTCAAGAAATTAGCCGACACTGCCCGATGGCGTGTCACACGTCAACAGCCTTGGGAATCACGGAAGTACAGGAGGGAGTTTACGTAGTGGCTCATCCAGAGCCACGTACCATGATAGTGTCCCGGAAATAATCAGGAAATCGCCGAAAACTTATACACCGATCCGGGAGCCGTAAAAATTAGGCTGCCGTGTCAATGCAAGTTAATGGTGAAGGGGGAGGTAATGATCCCACAACGGTATCCATGCGAGAAAACGGGAACAACACAGCCACAAGTGACACATACTCTACCAGCGACATGGTCCACCCTGAAATCATTCGTACTGAACCCAACCAAAGAGCACACGTTCTCTACATATGGGAACCTATCTGAGGTACTAGACACCAAGTGGAACCTAAGAGTTCAACATATAAATTTAACCAACACAAGAGATGCAATAAAGGAGACAATCAGGTATTTGGAAGAAGAAAGACATTAACTTTAGTACTCGTATAGTAGGTATTTCATTTATTGTATTTTACCAAGAATGATTATTACTTTTTCAGAGAATTGTTTCTCTCAAACGCCTTTAAACTTGTCTGAAAACAGTCCAAGGAAGAAACTTCTTCGAGCAGGGAACAAGTTGCTAAAGAAGACTGTAGCGTTACGAAAATGGTAAACCAACAGTGTTTACGAATGACGACTTCATTACTTTTTGTAATACTCATTTTAATGAAGGTACAGCAAATTTTATTATTATGCAGCTCAAATTATCAGAAAAGAAGCATAATGGTTTTCGTTATTCAGACGAGTTCAAGCAATTCGCGCTTACAGTGTATTTCTTAAGACCAAGGGTATATAGGAGTTTGGCTAAGCCATTTTTTTTACTTTGCCGCATTACCAGCAAATGGAACTTTTTATTTTCTGTCATTGGAACAACAGTCAATCGAATGACAGATCTGGCTAAAGACTTGGCATGTAAATAACATTGTCAGTTCCAAATTGCCTTACATAATTCTACCAGAACTTGATAATGGAAAATTTCTAATCGAACAATACTCGGGGGTTTTAGGCAGTCAATATCCATGTATAATTTGATATATGGTCGTTTAATCGGGGACGGGGATAGCAACGTTTATAGTAAAATAATTAATCCGTGTCCATATGGACCTTGTTTTCATAGGTATAGAAAGAATTGAATGTAGGAATCATTTGTTGCGAAATTAAATACTCTGAAAAACGATGTTTAAGTAGACCCTAAACTCAGAGCTGCTGTTGCAGAAGCAGTAAATTATTGGAATAAAAAAACAGGTCTTCCATTTGAAAAAAGATCAATTGTATTAAAAAACGACATAGTAAATGTTCCAAATCATGTTTTTGGTCATCATGAAAAATGTGCCGAGTATTTTTGCACCAAAGAAATTCAAGAAAAAAAGAGATTAAATGACGAAGTCAACATTTTGCCTGAAATTCAAGCTTCAAAATTTTACAATTGTATAGAGAGAGACATATAGTCAACGGTTAATTTTGAGTGTGTCGAGTTTACTACACAATAAAAACAATAATTTAACGGAATGTTATAACGCAATTGTGGTCAAATTTACAGGGGGTAAACGAGTCAATTACTCATTAAAAGGGGCGTATCAAACTAGATGTAAAAGCGCCGTTATTTCATTTAATAGTTCTTATATCATGAGGATGTCCAATATAAACTGTTAAAAAATGTTGACTTTTATACAGTTCACCCTGTAAAATATATGTATATTTACCAATGTTCAGAGTAACAAGAAATAATGTGCTATTTGCCTATTTTCCATCTATTTTAACGACTTTGACGACCACTATCTCAAAACGGTGTCGTAAAATTTTTCGCCCATAGAGACTTTTGTTCAGGATGCCAAAATTTGCATCTTACCAAAATTTTATCAAAGACAGAAACCATTTTTCCATATAAACAGTACGGAGTTCTTTAGGAACTTTCGACAGGCTTGGCTTTCCTTAGAGGAAGGAAAGTAAACTATTCATAATCATTTCTTCAGAGACAAAACAGTGTGTTCATGAAAACAGTTTACAATAGTTAACTTTTTTATTTTTAAAGATACGAATTCAGTTAAACTAGTAAAGTTGTAGTATTTTATCTTCGTGATTTAGCTATGTATTCAAAAAAATAATAAGCTGGCTGTTTGTGGGGCCACAGCAATTTTAAACTTTTTCTTTAATACAACACCCTGTATATTTTTTGATATTTGGATTTTTAGAATTATTCTCTGTATAAAAGTATAAAAAACATTATCAAAATATTTACAAATAACAGAGTTATAGCGCATTTACTGTTTTATTGAAAAGAAGCGTGCCATGGAAAACGAAACTCTTGTTTTGATTTAAACTGATATTATTGATTATAATACTACCAAAAGCAGCGATTTTATGACAAACTTGAATAAAATAAAGCGTTTTGTCTTCCATGGCCCCCTTTTCTTTTATAAATAGCAAATATGCTATAACTCTGTTATTTGTAAATATTTTATACAGAGAAAAGTTGGAGAAATCCAAATAACGAAAAATATATAGGGTGTTCAATTTAAAAAAAGTTTCATTTTTTTGTATCTCGGCAACTACATCTTTTTCCGTTTTTTTAGCTACATCACTAAAACCAGAGGAGCAATTACCACAACTTTACTAATTTAACCAAATTCGTATCTTTAAATATAAGAAAGTTAGCTATTGTAAACTGTTTTCATGAACACACTGTATAGCCAATTAATAAGTATTATTGTTTATTTTATTGACGTTTCGCTTAATTTATAAGCTTCAACAGCAAACTGTGATTACTCAGTATTCAACATCGAGCAAGAAAGCTGAAGTGATAACTAGTGAATAGTTGAAATGCAGCTATTTCATAAAAAATGCACCAACTGGAGAAAAGACCAAAAACAATTATGTCTATCTTTAAATTACAAGGCACCGTCAGCTTATAAATTTATGCTCTATAATTTGAAATTTAGGTTACCTGCCATTAGAACTATTCAAAGTTGGTTAAAAGTTATTAATTTAAGAACCGGGTTAGATATAAATTTAAGTGCCAAGATGTCACTGAAAGCGTATGGAGGAAAGAGAAAAAATGTGTGTAATTTTATTTAATGAAACTCCTTTGAAGAAGAATTTGGAATTTAACCAGTTCGAAGATTTTGTTGAAGGTTATCAGTATCTAGCAGCTCTGGAAAGAAATGAAAATTTAGCAAATAATACTGCTTTGGTATTTTATATTCGACCTTCACAAACGGAAGGTCCCTTTTTGTTATTTTGTGTCTAGTGGGCCTGTGGAGAGTTGTTCGTTGCAACAAATTATTATTAACGTGGTTAAAAAATTGAAAAAATGGTGTGTGATCAAGGGTCAAATAACTGTCGTTCTTTAAATTTATTGGGTGCCACTAAAGAGCAGCCTATAGTCAAAATAGAAGAGCAAACAATATTTACGTTATTTGTAACGGAGGTTCCCCTATGTAGCTGTACCAAGGCCACCATACGTGAGAGACGGGCATACAGGGTACAGTACGTAAAAGGTAAAAGACGAGCCGAGTTTTGGCTTGCTTGAAGTTCGGAAGTACTTGGAAATAAAGATTATTATTTTGTTTTATTGTATTATTAACTAATTAAGATTTAAATCTCTTGTGTTACTACAGCAATAATAACAGCTATGTCAACGAGAGAATTAATTAGTTCTACATCTTTTAATACAGCAGAGTTTAGCGAAACTATGAACCAAATATTTGATGTAATAAACAGCAAAGCTTTACACGATGCTAATCTATAGACGTACATTATACATGTATAATGTGTAAAAATATCTATTAATAGGTGTATAACAATAAAACCGAAATGGTTTTACAAAAAGCACTAGATAATTATAAAAATAACCAAGTTTTTGAAGAATATAAGAAACCGAACAATATAACTGTTTAGACGGATTCTAGTGGACGATAAAATCCATTCTTTTATTATGGAACCATCTCAAAGAAGAGAAAGTAAAATATCTTTTAACTAGTTTTTTAAACCAAGATGCATTAGAAAACTCTTTCTCTGTTAGGAATAGACACAGTTCGTCACTGTCGCATAGCAGTTCAGCAAAATATGAACATTAGACTTCAAATGGCCGTAGATACAGGAAATTGCGAAATTGATGAAGCAAATAAACTTTTGGATACAGACTGTAGATACGATAAAATTGCAGAAATGCTAGATAATATATATGCATCTTATCAATTACAAAATAGTAAAATCTTAGCAACAATTACAGACAGTGGATCCAATTTTGTGAAGGCGTTTCGAGTATGGTGTACAAAATACAATAAAACTCGACAGTGAATTCAAAGAAAGTGATACTAAAATTATTTTAGATTATTTTAGTAATATTTTTAATAACATTGCAAATGTTGACGAAGACGCAGTTTTTATGCCACATAATATTTTAGACCAACAAGAGATAAACCTACTAAGTATTATACTGACTATTATACTGACCTACTATTGTATTGAGTCAATTTAGACAAACACATATGCTGGATTTATGCAGACTCGTGTAACAATTAACAAGTAATGCCTAATTTATGCAGCCTCATGTAACAAGTACCTAACATGTAAGAATTAATAAATAAGAGGGGTAATTCCACGTTAGATCGGCCACTTTTGACCCTTAGGTCTTCAGATTTTGACGAAAGGTGTGTCGGTTGAAAATTTGCTCAAAATTAAGTGTACAAAGCGGTTTTGCGAAAAAATTATTTTTGACCTATCTAATATCTATCCGTTCGATTTTCGCAATTTTTTTATATGTTGTTATGATTTAGGTTTAAGTAAAAAAATTAAAAAACCGTGGGCACTCGTCAACTCTTGATACTTGAACTTTTATTTTAATTCACTTTCTTGTGGTATTTGGGGCATCAAACAGCGAGTTTCCGTGATGTACCCGATAGATTCGATATAAGCATCAGTTCATTACATCGAATCATTAAAAGAGTTGTCGTCTATTTAAGGAACTTCTTGCCTCGAATTATCACCTGGCCTGACGACACCGAGAAAATAGAGATTGAACAACATTTTAAGCAAAAGGACCTGGTGTAATAGGCGCCATCGATGGGTGCCACATTAAGTTGGACAAACCGGTAAATGATTCCGACTCATACGACTCGTATATCAACTGAAAAGGGTACTATTCAATTCAGGTAGGTACTTTTGTAATGGTATCCTGTCAAAATTCTTCATGTACTTTTAAATTTCAGATGCAAGCTGTTTGTTGGGTTTTGGGAATTTGGGACAAACTTGCGCTGGAATTTTGTGGAGGAATAAATAACAATTTTTCCAAGAGGTGTCCTGTTAAAAGTTCGGGAACCCCGTAAGTTAAATTAGTTTATAACAGTTAATCAGCTTTTTTGAGAATCGTTTTATATTTTTAGAATTACATTCATTCAAAAGCCAAACTCCGTTGAAAATACAAATGACATTGAGGAAGCTATTCAATTCATAAGGTACGCAGAATCCTCGCAAGAAATTGAGATAAAAGAAAAACTGAAATTGAGATAAAAGAAAAACTGAAATTGAGATAAAAGAAAAACTGAAATTGAGATAAAAGAAAAACTGAAATTCACATTTGAATACCGCAGGAAACATCAAGAACTAGAGCCTTTGCTAAGATTTTTTGACACAAAAGAGGATCGCCATGAAAAATAAATTCTTTTGTTAAGTTTTAATAATTTTCCTCATTTATATACAGTGTGTCCAGTATAACATGCACAGCATGGGGATCTCGGACACCGTAAGAGATACGAAGTCGGTTAAATGAAGAAAATTGTGCACGATTTTATGGTCACTTCGATGCTGCTTTTGTTTTGTGAAAAAATTTATTAGCACTCTAGATATTTAGGAAAAACTGAAAAATTGCATTTTCTTTAAATGCTTATAACTTTTTTATTAATAGAGATAATTTTAATTTTCAAAAAAAGAGATAATAGGCACTACTAAACCACAAATAATTAATTTACAAAATAATTTTTTTAGTGCGCCGTTTTGGAGATATGATGCAAACTTATGTTTTTTTAAATAAAAACCTAACCTCAATTTTATGTTTTTAAAAAGCTAATTTTTATCTCTTTTCAAAAATATAAGGGTTGATTTTTTTAATTCTTATACGGTAATACTAAAATAGAATACTTTGTTATTTATGTTAAAAAAGAAATAAGTGAATTAAATAAATAAATATCAAAAAATATAAAATCAACTTTTATATTTTTCATATCTCATATCATATCTACAAAACGGCTCAATAAAAAAATTATTTTATGAATTAATTATTTGCGTTTTAGTAGTGCCTATTATCTATTTTTTTTAAATTGAAATTATCTCTATTAGTACAGTAGAAGTAATGAAAGAGGTCAAACTAATTATAACAAAAATTATTCCTGCTGCAAATTGAAGGTAACATACCTCTATTCAACATACTAAAAATATACATTCGTACTGTGATGCGAAATACGTTTTTTCGGCCTCTATCTTGAAAATAAGATTGCCCAAAAATATACTCTGCTTTAAAAAAAATTTGCACCATTTTGTTTGACCTCCCGTTTCGGAACTTTTTGCTAGAAAGACATTGTTTTGTGAACGTACCGTTAGGGTGCTAGGCGGCGACAAACTAAAAAATATGTAATTTTTCAATGCCGCAGACACAAAATACAAAAAGGTCGGGATTTTTTGTATCGAGGGGGTGTTCCAAACCTTCCCTTTTTGATAGCGCTTCTCGAAACCACCACCGTTTCTGTAGGAGAAGAGCAAAAAATTATTTTTGAAGGTCGTGTTCCCTTAAATTGCAATACTTTACTATAAATAAAACGCACAAAATGTGAGAATATTGCCAAAGTTCGAGGAGTCGTAAAGCCCTTAAAAAAAATTTTTTGAAAACTTTTTTCTTGTTTTCGTATTTCTTAGACTGTGTGCTATTAGTTCTATGTGGCAATTTACCGGGTTTTAATTTTTTTAAGCGTTTTTATGATTTTTAAAAAAATGATCTATTTGTAATTTTAAGATTTTCGTCTAACTTCGAGGGGTCGTACTGCCCTTACAAAAAACTTTTTAAGATATTTGATTTAATTTTATGTTTTGCGGACAGTGTACTATTATGTTCTGTGTAGCAATTTTTAAGATTTGAAACTTTTTAAGGGCGTTAGGACACCTCGAATTTCGGCAATATTATCACAATTTCGTACGTGTTTTTATATGTAAAGTATTGCAGTTTAAGCAAACATGTCCTCAATAAATAATTTTTTGCGCTTCTCCTATAGAAACGGTGGTGGTTTCAACGGGCGCTATCAAAAGGAGAAGGTTTGGGACACCCCTTCGAGAAAAAACAACTGACTTTTATGTCGGCGGCATTAAAAAATTACATATTTTTTAGTTCGTCGCCGCCTAGCGCCCTAACAGTACGTTCGCAAAGAAATGTCTCTCTAGCGAAAAGTTCGCAAACGGGAGGCCAAACAAAATGGCGCAAAAAATTTTGAAATCCGAGTCTATAATTTTAGGCAATGCTATTTTCAAGGAAGAGGCCGAAAAAACGTATTTCGCACCAGAGTACGAATGTATATTTTTAGTATGTTGAATAGAGGTATGTTAACTTCAATTTGCAACAGGAATCATTTGTGTTGGAATTAGTTTTAGGTTAAGGTGTTTTTTGAATTAGATCTCCTATACTATATTAATAAAAAAGTTATAAGCATTTAAAGAAAATGCAATTTTTCAGTTTTTCCTAAATATCTAGAGTGCTAACAATTTTTTTCAAAAAACAAAAGCAGCATCAAAGTATTCATAAAATCCTGCACAATTTTCTCCATTTAACCGACTTCAATGATGATGCAATAATAATTATATTTTATATTTTTAGGATTGAAAACCGGAGACTATCATGACGACGCTTCCTACCACAATGTATTAGAAGATCCAATGTCGACAACAAGTTGGAAGAAAGCTGCCATGCAAAAGGGGCATCTTTTAAGAGTTGAAAGACACCAAGTCCGAACTGTATCGGAGGATCAGCATGAACAAGCCAACTCGTATGTGGTTATGTGGTTGAACTCGAAGCATTGGCACAGACATGTGGATTCGGCCACCATTTGAAAGAAGCGAGATAGATTTGTGTGCGGAGTTAATAGTAATACAATAAGATCAAAGCTGCTATGTGAGAACAATTTAACGTTAGATAAAGCTGTGGAGTTAGCGACGTCCATAGAAATGGCAGACCAAGAGGTACGAGGAATCAAAATGGGGGAACATCTGCATCAAGCTGATAACACAAACAAAATTATGGTGAAAGGAGGTAGCAACGCAAACAATACGCGACAATATGTAGACTTGTCGGTGTGCTTTCCAGACATTGTCCCTTACACTATGTGAGCATAAAGGACGATGTTGCATACCAAGTGGTCAGTTTCCGATATCTAAATTCAATATACAACACTTACAATCCATCCCGAGCTCAATCCTATTGAGAAGATTTGGACACTCGTCAAAATTCATGTTACCACCAATAATACAACGTTTAAATTGGACGATTTTAGACTCATCGCAGAGAATAAATTTAGTGTAGTTTTGTGCTTTGTGTACATTTGTGCCTCTGTAGCAAAAACTGAAACGGAGTACCTCGAGAGAGAATGTTGTTGATGACGTCGAAGATTTGATGATAAGAATAAATCAAGACAGTGATTCTTCGGATGATGGCACTTTGAGTTGTGAACCTTTGTAAATGCTATGTGTTTCAATTTTTTTACTAATATTTACAATTTTAATTTACTTTTAATTAGTGATAAAAACGATTAAGATTAATAGTAATCGCCGATTATGCAAATATGATTATTTTGTGTAGATTTTTGAGCATTATAAGTCGTTTTCGGTGTGGCAGAGAGGTTGTTCTGTGCTGGGCCCATAACCTATTAAAACGGTTTGAATTAACAATAAACAAACACACTGTTCGAAATAGAAACGCAGACTAAATATTTAAATTGTAATGAAGACGTCTAGCGCCCTCTTTAGTTCTAGTCGTCAACCTGTTCTTTGTATTCCGTTATGTTGTACCATTGTACCATACAATAAATTTAGTCTGCGTTTCTATTTCGAACAGTGTGTTTGTTTATTGTTAATCCAAACCGTTTTAATACGATAAGAATTTAAGAAAGAACGGGGGGGGGGCAATTTAAATCAATTAAAGCTCTTGAAAGTGAGCTTAAAAAACGGGACACGTTTTCACTAATGGACAGGTGAAAAGACTTGTTAGCGGTAAGATGGTCACTTGGTCCCCTGATGATATATCACAAAGAAGCGTTAGTCCAAAAGCCTACAGATTTCTTAGAAATAAGACAAATTTCTGCTGCCAGCTCTTTCCACACTCATATAGACTTAGAAAGTGTGTTTAAAAAGAAGCTACTAACCTTTCTATTTTAAAAAACCAAATACAAGTCTCACGTTATAAGAACATAACTCCGGCGCAATGTAACAACCGCCAGTCAAATATTTTGGAATATTTTTATTTTAGATTTAATTTTATATGTAATCATTTTTATTCATTTAACAATTAGGTTTATAAAAATTGCAAAGATCAATCATAAATAAAAGGCCCCCCTAAAAACGCACGGGTTTTAGTATCTCGACCACACAAAGCTTACTTATACCAAACATTGTTTTACAGATGGGCAAATACGTTGTTTCCGCAACTCATCTAGAAATGTTAATTAATAACTTTTCTAAAAACTAAAACATTTATTATTTAAAAGTTTTCTTGAACGTACGTAATAATTGCGATTATAAGATTCGTTGTTGTTCTGAACATGATCATACCTTCTAGGTTCCGATAAAATGAACTTTAAAGCGATTGACAAAATGTTCTCTCGACAGGTTATAGAACTAACCAAAGAACTTCCCAAAAGGGATGCCAGTCGACAATACCTACTTTCCACAAGAAATATTATACTCATATTTAGATAAAGAAATCGATCTCTTATAAAGAGTTTATCTAATATGGAATGCAATATTTTTCTTGAGAATTTGAAAGGAATGGCTCAAACAAAACGATTTCAGCGTGACGGAAAACTGCATTACTTTCAACACTTATGCTTGCATTTAGTTAAATGGTCACAGTTTTCTACTTTTAATAGAAAGATCAGCCTTAGCAAAATAAAATTAAGTGAGTTTTGCCGAGTAACGCCATTTTTGATTGGGTTAGATAAAAAATAAAATGGATAACGCCAATGTAATTGTTAGCGGAATGTTTATCATTAGTGCCGCGGCAGTAGCAGCAAAATTTAGAACTCGACGGCAACGCCGTTGGGCAATACGGCCCATTAATCGGCAAAGACGTGAAAAGGGCTACTTTTATAACATATTTCAAGATATGAAAAGAATCGACCCCGAACAGTTTAAGTTGCATACACGGATGACCCACAACAGTTTTACAATACAAACATACATCATACAATACATTGATATTGTATCAACAAGGGCTTTATAGGAAAAGTCGTTAAGGAAAAATGGAGACATATTCTAGATGCTTTTACGTCTTCTCTCAAAAAGAAGAGGCGACAAAAGAACTAAAAAGTACATCTTAAAAATTATCGAAAAAGATGAAAGTCGATTAAGTATTACTGAAAATGTGACATGAAATGTGAAATTTTTATTCCTCAGTTTAAAGGCTGGCACACAATGAGACTTAACGCTTAAAACGTAAGACTTAAAACTTAAAATTCAACATGTGTTATACCAATGGCAGTGCACACAATGTGAACGTAACGCTTACGACTTAACTTAAAAGTTGGAATTTTCGACGAGTTGGGTCACATTTTACGCCAAGCTTAAGTCCAACCAATACAAATGTAGTCACGTGCGCTCGTGCGCAGTACGGACGATACA
The DNA here is from genome assembly GCA_963924605.1 of Malthinus seriepunctatus. Classification (NCBI taxonomy): domain Eukaryota; kingdom Metazoa; phylum Arthropoda; class Insecta; order Coleoptera; family Cantharidae; genus Malthinus; species Malthinus seriepunctatus. The sequence goes on from OZ004600.1 coordinate 131,246,606, forward strand.
GCCATTGCTGCGCGCCTTGCGGTTAACTTTGTAATTAAATAAAACCGCTTTCTCTTTCACTTGTTGAAACAAGCCATTTTGAAGTGTGTTTTGCTACAGTGGTTGATTGATTTTAATTGAGATTTGTTTAGTAAAGTTTTCATTTTAGTTTTTTTGTTATTATATTATAGTTTTTTTGTTATTATATTGTCTGTTATCGTTATCATAATCTTTATTTTTGTTATATTGTTATACACGTTGTTGGATTTATAACCTAAAGTTGCTATGGAAGACCACGAATATAGTTTAGGTAGCGCCGGTAGCTCATACCAAGAGAGCAAGTCCGACGATGAGCTACTAATCGATTTAGTGTAATATAAGCGGTAGTAGTGTTGTGTACTTCGTACGGAACGGACGTGTTTTGCAAGCACATGAATGTGCTTGTAAAGCATTGCATTTGTTGCTGTTTTTCAAGTTCAAGTTTGTTGATGACTTGTAAAATATTTAATCATGGAAAATTGTGGTAAATGTGATATAGAACTTAAAAGAACTGATAAATCAATACTGTGCAAAGGTCTTTGTGACAAGAAATTTCACATTGGATGCGTTAATGTAAAAGGGGATGAATTTATATTTTACCAACACAGAGCAAATCTTTTGTGGGTGTGTGATCGGTGCCTGAAAGTGTTAGAAAACGGGATGTTAGATTGTATGAAAACTCTAAATAGAGCATTTGAAAATGAGAAACATGTAAGCGGACTGCAAGAATCTATAAAAGAACTTAAAAAAGATTTTGAAGAAAATAAAGGTAGTAATACTTATACTAATGAGGCGTGCAGCAGTACGAGTTATGCTGAAAAATTGAAACTAAAGAAACATGAACCAGTAATAATTGTGAAACCTAAAAATCATAATCAGAAAAGTATAGAAACTAAGAATGAGGTGAAGAAATCAATTGACCCGACAGAACTGCAAATCTCAGGATTACGAAACGTAAGCAATGGAGGAATTTTGATTGAGTGCAAAAATAAAGAGGCAATGAATAAAGTAAAAGATACGGCTATTAAAAAACTTGGTGAAAATTACGAGGTAACTATTCCCAAAAAAAAGACACCTAGGGTTAAAATTGTCGGCCTATCCGAGAAATTATCTTTTGAGGAGATAGAAATGAAAATCTGGGCACAAAATACTTATCTAAAATTGGACCAAGCAAGTATAAAAATTGTACATATTAAAGAAGCAAGAAATAAAAAAAATGGTTATACAGCAATTGCAGAAGTCAGTGCAAATATTTATAGGTCAATGATGATTCAGGAAAAACTAAATATAAACTGGGATAGATGTAAAATATATGACGCCATTGAGGTCACAAGATGTTTTAAATGCAATGGATTCAATCATAAGGCAAGTCAGTGCAAAGCAAATATAGCGTGTCCAAAATGTGCCGGACCTCATGATGTAACTCAGTGCAAAGAAACCAAGGACAACCTTAAATGTATAAATTGCTTGCATACAATTGAGAAATTAAAAATTGAATTGGATACAACACATGCAGCTTGGAGTTTTGACTGTCCAGTTTATAAAAGAAAAGTGGATCAATTGAGAAATCAAATTGATTTTTTAGAGTAAACGAAAAAAAAGATGAAGATATTATCTATTCAAATATTTCAAAATACAAGGAAATTACATGAGGAAATGAAAAATGCGTTACAAGAAAACTGACCTTCTAAACAAAATATGCAAGACTGGAATAAAAATAAAAACAATTTAAAAATGAGATATTAGATAGATAGATAGATCCTCCATCTCGATGCCAGGATGCCAAACGCATTTTCAATTGTTCTCCGAGCTCGAGACAACCTATAATTGAAAATACGCTTTTCTTCACATACATTTCTACCTGGGTAAGGTCGCATCATATTTTTGGACAATTGAAAAGCTTCATCTCCAACATAGAAATATGGCAATTTGATGTCAGAGTCTGGCAATTCATTTAAAGTATCTGGTACATTTAGAGTACCGTCTTTCAATGCTTTCCCAAGAAACGAAGAAAAAATTCCGCTGTCATTATGACTGCCAGAAGACCCTATGTCTACTACAGAAAATCTGTATCTGGCATCACATATGGCCATCAAAACAACACTGAAGGTTTTTTTATAATTAAAAATATCGCTTCCTGAATTCGATGGAGCTTGAATGTGTACATGTTTACCGTCCACTGATCCAATGCAGTTTGGCATATTCCAGAGTTCTTGGTAATCGCATGCAATATTTCGCCATTCATCTACTGTAGGAGTACGTAAATAAGTTGATCCAAGGACTTGATGAATGACTCCACAAGTTTCCTTTATAATTGCAGATGCTGTAGATAACCCAATGCGATATGCCAATGCGATTGATGAAATTTGGTCTCCTGTTGCCAAGTACCTGTTAAAAATAACATTTCATTAGAGTTTTGATTAACACTTTTTATAATTCTACAATCATACCTTAATGTCACAGCTAGACGAGCTTCAGGTGGTATTGGAGTTCGCATGCTGTTTTTCTTTAAGTACGGTGACACCAAATCTAACAATTTATTAAAAGTTGTTAAGTTTATCCTTGTATATTTAAAAAACAGCGCAGGATCCTCTTTTAACTCTTGAAATAGATTATTAAAATCTCCTTGGGCTTCTCGTCTTTGGTTGATAGGCCGAACCCACCATCTCCTATTAACCCACTTTTTACTTTTTTGCGTTCTTTTTCTTCTTCGTCTCAACAACAAGAACATTAAATGTTCTTGTTGTTGAGACAAATTACAAAGTACATGCAAATTTTGCATGTATTGAACACTGAACAGCCAATAACATTAAATCGTCCATTATATGTATTTATATTTGAATATAATATATTTTATTATAAGAAAATAACTTTAAAATAAAATACTAAATAACGCGCACACGAGGTTTATAAAAGCGCACAGGCGTGATTGTACATATAACCTTAAAATTCTGTAAATATAACCTTAAAATGTTAAAATTGTATAAACATAACCTTAAATTGGCTTAAAACTTAACGCATTGTGTGTATATGATATTTTACGTTTTAAGTCTTACGTTTTACGCGTTAAGCGTTAAGTCTCATTGTATGCCAGCCTTAACTATCAGAACATAATGTTGGCAATGCTGGAAGTTAAAAAATTATTATTTTACCTAAAATTTTAGGTCAAATGGAAATTTTAAATGACAGTCACATGACAACATAACGAGTGTAACCTCAAACAACATTAACTTGTGAAGACGTGAAACGCTTGACCGTGGAACTATCAGTTTAATTGTTTAATGCATGGCGATAGGATTAAGTGCATTGACAATTTTTCTTTTTAATACTTTTAGAAAGTCACTTGCATTGTAATTTAATAATGTATCCAACGTTATTTTTGAGAAAGCAAGTGTACTTTACCCTTTTATGCTTTTACATTTTAAAATGTACGAGGCATGTTTTTTAAGTAAGTACCGTTTTGCGATTCCGCCGCCGCAGCGCTACGGTCGGCCTTCCGCGCATGCGCGCTTGTTACCTACATCTCTTGTTTACGCACTGACGCCATTACAGTCTGATTCTTCATTGTATACGTTGTTTACTGAGTGTTTAAGATGCCTCCGACAATCGTGAGTCCCGCCGATTGTGAAGTACGGGCTGTTATACGATTTCTTAGTGCTAAAGGCGTAAAACCGATCGATATTCATCGTGAGATCTGTGAAGTTTACGGACAAAACATTATGAGTGATGGAATGGTAAGGAAATGGGTGAGAGCATTTAAAGATGGCGACAAATGTGCATGATGAAGAACGGAGTGGGCGTCCTTCGGTCTTTAATGAAGATTTGGTGCAGAAAGTGGAAGAAAAGGTGAGAGAAAACAAACGCTTTACAATTTCATCAATGTGCGACTGGTTTCCTCAATATTCTCGTAGTGTTTTGTATCGCATTGTGCCGAGAACTTGAATTACCGGAAATTGTGTTCACGTTGGGTTCCAAAAATGTTGACGGATTTGCACAAAACCCAACGTTTAGGCAGTGCATTGACTTTCCTTGAGCGGTACCACAATGAAGGTGAAGATTTTTTAGACCAAATTGTTACTGGTGACGAAACATGGGTGGCCCACGTCACACCAGAATCAAAACAACAATCCATGGAATGGCGACATTCATCATCACCCAAAAGAGTGAAGTTTAAGCAAACAATTTCTGCCCGGAAAATCATGTGCACAGTTTTTTGGGACAAAAAAGGAGTATTGCTAGTGGAGTTTCTGCCTCGTAATGAGACAATCAATGCAGCGTCGTCATTGAACAATCTGCGTCGTGCAATCCAGAACAAAAGACGTGGCAAGTTGAGTAAGGGTATCGTTTTGCTGCATGACAATGCCCGTCCACATGTGGCTAATCGGACCAAAGATCTCATCAAATCTTTTAAATGGGAAACTCTAGATCATCCTCCATACAGCCCTGATCTGGCGCCCAGCGACTACCATTTGTTCCTGCACTTGAAGAAACACCTGGGTGGTAAGCGTCTTCAAGACGATAACGAAGTCAAAACAGTTGTGATACAGTGGTTAACAAGTCAGGCGGCAGAATTTTATGAGGAGGGTATTCAAAAACTGGTGCCACGTTATGACAAGTGCCTCTATATTCACGGAAATTATGTAGAAAAATAGATTAAGGTACAGGCTTTCATGTAAAAATAAAATTATTGCGATATCTTTGCACGTCTTTTTTTAATTCCAAAACGGTACTTACTTAAAAAACACGCCTCGTATAATTGCACTTAGGCTCATAAGTACATTGACAATTTTTAATCTTACTTATAATACTTCAAAAAGTTACTTAGAATGGCCTTTAAAACTCATTAAAATCGTACGGTTATTTTTGACAAAGAGTGCCTTTTACCTCGAATGGATTTTGAACTTGCAAAATTTCTCATAATTCTTTTACAGGTATATTTTCTATTTTCGAAAGAGTCCTTGTCCTTTTGTTATTTAACCCTACAATGCATCGTGTAGCATATCTGCTACATATTATAAAATAATATATTCTGCCTGCATACAAAATATTTTGATACACCTAAATGCATGTTGTAGCGTATAATATACACAATTTAAATTGTATTTCACTTTGCTGGCCATAGATGGCGACATAGGTATTGAATTTGAAATTATATTTCAAGTGTGTTATGTTTACTCGTTCACGTGCGTGTCGGATAATACAAATTATTTTTTTTTTGAAAAATTAGAACGATTGGGCCCAAAAACTGAACGGATGTGATAATTTAGGTATGTACCCAAGCATTTTGTTATATCAGTCTGTAGAGAAAAGCTATAAAAATAAATTAGCGAGGTTTTAAACAAAATGTAGCTAATATGCTACAACGTGCATTATTATATTCCACGTTTTATTATAGTGCAATGAACAAAAAACGAAATTTTGGAAATCCTTTGACACAAGAGCAGCTGGAAAAGCTTGCAGAAAATTTTCTTGAAAGCGATGATGATCTGCAAGTTTCAGAAGAAGAAAATTTTAGTGAAAATGTTGATGCTTGTATAGAATTGGCTGCTCAGAAATTTCAAGAACCTGTTGATTTCGCCAACTTAGACATTGAAAATGTACCAATTATATTCGATCATGAGCTAGATGGAGCAGAGCTAATTAATTTAGATGTTGTAAAAGGTAACGAATCAGATCTTATTGATGAGATTTTGCCTGAAATTGGAAGTACGGATGATACAGAGCAAAATACCTTTATCTTCGATAAAACGGCCTTAAAATCTATTGCTTGGAAGGAAGGTAGTTTTGAACGAAATAATGACGGGACAAAATTTGGCGGTAACGAAAATCTTCCCCCAAATATTATGGAGTTATCCACACCCTACCAGTTTTTTACATACTTTTTTTCCGACGAGTTATGTCAAACAATCGCAGACGAATCGAACCTCTACAGCAATCAAAAAACTATTTCAAAACCAGCAAATATAACGATAGGTGATATCAAAAAGTACATTGGTATTTGCATTTACATGTCAGTCATAAATTTTTCAAATATTAGAACATACTGGTCCGAAGAATATGGTTTTGATAAAATAAAAAATACAATGAGTGTCAATCGATTTGAAAAAATTCGTGAAATGCTTCATTTCAATGATAATTCAAAGATGCTTCCCAAAGACCATGTAAATCATGATCGTCTGCATAAATTACGGCCAATAATTGATTTGCTAAACACCAAATTTGAAAGTATTCCATTTGAAAAAAGTCTTTCCATAGATGAGCAAATCTGTGCAACAAAGGCTCGACACTATATGAAACAATATATGCCACTAAAACCTCACAAGTGGGGCTATAAATTATTTGTTTTGTCTGGAGTTACGGGATACGCATATCGATTTGAAATCTACTCTGGACAAGAAAATTCGCCAAAAAAACGTTTTCCAAATGAGCCTGATTTAGGGGCCTCAGGCAACGTTGTTATACGCTTATGTCGCTCAATCCCCAATTTTTATAATTACATGGTATATTTTGATAATTATTATACAGGAGTTCCTTTGATGGCATACCTGTACTCAAAAGGTATTCTTTCGCTAGGAACAGTTAGAAGGAATCGTTTGACTAACTGCAAATTTTCTAATGAAACTGTTTTTAAAAAAAAGACGCGTGGTTCTTTTGAAGAGTATGTAACCTCTTTCAAAGATGCTCCTTTCGCATCAGTATTATGGTTAGACAACAAAGCTGTTGCATTACTTTCTACATACATAGGATCTATCCCTGTTCAAGAAGTAAAAAGGTTTGCTAAAAAAGAAAGCAAAAGCGTTCAAGTACAATGCCCAAACTTAGTGTTACAATATAACAAACATATGGGCGGAGTTGATCTTTTAGATAGCATTTTAGGACGTTTCAAAATCTCAATGAGAAGCAGAAAATGGTACTGCAGAATCTTTTACCATTTAGTTGACATTACTATTATCAATGCGTGGCTTCTCTATCGCAGAGTTGAAAAACAAAAAGGTAACACTAACACAATATCGATGGAAAAATTTCGTGGTGAAATTGCAAACTGCCTTTGCAACATTGGTCAGAACGATTCAAAAAAAAGAGGAAGACCATCTTCATCAGTTGATCGAAATTTAGAACGGAAGAAGAAAAAATCGACGTCGGCTGCAATTCCTCCAAAAGACATAAGAACTGACAACTTTGGTCACATTCCACAGTGGCACATTCCACGGCAACGATGCAAAATACCTGGCTGCAAAGGATTTTCCTTTATTTTTTGTGAAAAGTGCAAAGTTCACTTATGTTTAAACAAAAATAAAAATTGTTTTGCCAAATTCCATCAATAAAATGTTTTATGCTTTATAACTTTTTTTATACTGTGACTACATGATGTAGCATATATGATACACTCAAAAAAATCCAAAAATGTTATTGAAAAAAATACAATATAATTTTTTTACTATTTTTTACACATTTACAAGAGTAATGCCCACCCAAAAATATTTTTTTGAAGTAAATTAAAAAAATCATGCATTGTAGGGTTAACTTAACTGTATACGTAATTGAAATTTTCTACCTCTAAAAATATGTTTTTTCTTGGTATCAGGTATCAGTTTCTTGCTACAATTCGTTGTGTTCACATCTATCATTTATATTTCAAGAAGCTCTAAATTACTGGTAAGTACATAAAAGTAGAATTATTTATTAAAACCTCTTTAAATTACTCAATAACATTTGCAGCTTAAAAGTGCATTATTTTTATAAACTACATATTTTCTGTTTATAATTTTTTGTAGAACATAACATGGCTGACAAACGGGGTAGAGCATCGAATTCTACATTTGAGGACACCGAAAAACTAGTTTCCCTAGTGGAGGCGAGGAAGGACATCCTTGAATGTAAAAAGACCGATCAAGTTAATAATGCAGCTAAAACTAAGCAATGGGAGAAGTTGGCTGTGGAGTTCAATACCAAAAGTAACGACATTCGTAGTGCCAAAGTTTTTCGGAGTAAATGGGACACCCTGAAAAGACAGTCCAGAAAAGAAGTAGCAGCTGTCAGGCTTATTATATTATAATTGCATTATAATGGCACTGGTGGTGGTCCAGCCACCGTGACTAAGAAGAGTCCCTAGCTGGACCGCATCATTGCAATTTTAGGCATTGGGGATTATTGGAATACCACTAGAACATCATTTGGCATCAATAGATAGGCATGTTAATTGTTTTGCTCATACCTTGCAATTTGCATTAAATACAGGTCTTGAAAGAGAAATACGTAGCTCGATTGTTACACATTTAAAGCATGGCGACAAACGAATTAAATAAAACTCAAAAAAAGATGGGAATTCCACAGCACAAATTTATTCAAAGCGTAAAAACAAGATGGAATTGTCAGTTTTACATGATTGAAAGATTACTGGATTAATCGATTAATCGAAAACTTTTGCCAGCCTTACTGCATATACGAGACAAAATTATTTACTTCGTTAATAGTTATGTTCAATCTCAAGCAAGTGGTCGATTACCCACCAGGATTTACGATAAAATTTATAAATATAAATTTTAAAAAAATTGTAAATCAGATAAAATCAATTACTGATTTGGAAACACAATTTAATTATTTAAAAACTGATCCATATTTTATTCTTATTGTTTGTTTATACTGTTTTACAAAATGCAAAATGAAATTATTTTAACAAAATTCTGTCAAGCCGATTCTGTTTGTAACTCATGCGCCACCACTTTTCGTTAGCTTTTTGTTTGTATTTTGTGTGCCCAAATTTTACAATTTTGTTCATTGAGTGAATTTAAAGAACAAAGTCGGCCCTGCCTTACTAGTTTTCAAAATGGCCGAAGGTCATTCAGTTTGCCAAATAACATAGGAATTGCTATTTTACAAATTGAGAAAAGGAATTACAGAATAAAGCGGGTTATGAATTTGAAAGGCTGTATAAAGCCACATATTATATTCCATCTGATTTAAATGAAGCAAATAATGAAACCCAAAATAGCTTCAGCGTAAATATGTTTGATGATATCTGAACGATAATTATCGTAAATAATTACGATAAATCGTACTTGTTATAATTCTGTTATAATGAGTACGATTTAGACCTGCACTGCCTGTTTGAAAAGAACGTAAATCCAGAAAAAAGTAGTGATGATGGTGATTTGTAGAAGCAAGAAATGAAAGCTTACTTTTCGAATGCTACAATTCTGTTGTAGCAAAGTTTATTGGAGAAAAGCGAATTAATTTTTCTGGAAGGCAATCATATCAGTTGCGCTGTGAAGCTGCTAGGGTTAGTTTCAACAATATGTTTGTAACAGTATGTTTCCACGAATATCATCGCATTATCAACAAGGCCATAACAACAAAAAGTCCTAGAGGCTTTACAAAAAAAATACGTGGAGAGAAAAAGTAAAATTTGCGGCAATATAAATGTTTGTAAAAAACTGTTCCCCAAGAAGCAGAAAAGAAAGTATCAATCCAGCACAGGTGCCGATAAAGATTACGGACCCGAGTCGTCAAAGACAGTCTTTTACCCGAAGACTACGACATAAAGAAAGAGCAGTTCTTGGCATGTCTTCAGCGAACGGACAACGAAATAGCGGAACTCGAACGTCGAACAAGAGGTGAAAGCAGTAATCCGTTATGGAGCAATGAACCTTACAAACGCTCGACTGCTTCAAATTTTGGACGAATTTGTAGAATGGGGAAATTAACCACATGCCAATCTCTTCTTTACAGTAAATTCACGGGAAGTGCAGCAACGGATTGGGGAACAACTCACGAACATTTGGCTATTTCAGAATTTCAAGAAGAGTTTGATGTCAAGGTGAGGCCGGCAGGACTGCTTATCGACGCCAAGCACTGTTTTCTTGAAGCTTCAGTGGATGGATATGTTAATGAAAATGCCATTGTGGAAGTGTCGACAAGCTAGAAATTAAAGCTTACTTTTCGTGTACCAGGGTCGAAAGAAACGTAGAAATTCTAGAGTGGTGAAGAAGGAACGAACATATCTATCCAAATCTGTCTAGAATGGCCAGTGATATATTAAGTATCCAAGCAACATCAGTGCCTGCTGAAAGATCATTTTCTAAGGTCACATTCACAAGAAAAAGAGAAAGGAGCACACTTAACACCATGAACATATTTCCAGACAAAAATTCTCCAAATTTTTCTCGATCTCGAAATTTCTCGAGTACTCTCGTCTTGATCTCGTCTCGTTTTTTAAAGACAAGATTTCTCGAAATTCGAGAGTCTCGTGCAACCCTACCAAGCTGTCACTGAAAGCAAAGAATACGGAAGAAAGAGAAAAATATGTGTGTAATTTAATTTGATGAAATTACGTTGAAGAAAAAATTGGAATTTAACCAATCTGAAGATTTTGTTGAAGGTTATCAGGATTCAGCAGCTCTGGGTAGAAATGAAAATTTAGCAAATACTGCTTTGGTATTTTTGTATTCGTCGACTACTGGAAGATCTCCTTTTGTTACTTTGTGTCTAATGGAGTTGCGGAGAGTTGTTCTTGCAACGAATTATTATTTACGTAGTCGTAGTTTCAATTCCATGATATTGGTGTGCGATCAAACGTCAAATAATCGTCGTTCTTTAAATTTATGGGGTTGCCACTAAAGAGCACCCTATGGTCAAAATAGAAAGCCAAACAAGATTTACGTTGTTTGATGCCCCCAATTCGCTAAAAAGCCTTAGAAACAATTTTATGAATAATAATCTTGAATTTGTGGTTACTAATAATCCTGTAGCTTGAAGTGATCTTACAAAAACTTCTTATCTTAAAACACAACTAGAGGCCATGTTAAAAATAACTTCGGTTAATATTGCGCTCATCAATTTTCAAAAAATGCGAGTAAAATACGAGACTTACAGGACAACAAATCAGACAATAGAACGATCATGGAAATGGAAAGAATAATAGGCAACATGGCGAAAAACAGCGAAAGCGAGTTAAGCACACACACTTGTAAAAAACCCAATTCGTATAGAAGGACCAAACAGTGTAGTGGAGATTGATGAAAGTTTATTTTCTCGTAGAAAATACAATCGAGGCCGCGTGCTACCCCAGCAATGGGTATTTGGCGGAATATGTAGCGAAACCAAAGATAGTTTTTTAATTGCCGTTCCGGACAGAACAAAAGACCACTTACTAGCGATTATTAAGGAATCTATACTTCCAGGCACCACCATAATCTCAGATGAGTGGAGATCGTATAGTACATTAAGCCAAGAAGACTATCAACATTTAACTGTGAATCATTCCGTCAATTTCGTTAATCCCGAAACAGGGGCATACACCCAGTCAATCGAATCGCTATGGCGAAAAGCTAAGGCAAAAAATAAATTAAAATGGGGAACGCACCAAAATATAATGGGCTCTTATTTGTGTGAGTTTATGTGGCGTCAACGAGTCAAAGATAAAGATACACTTGAGGAAATTTTAAGTGCAATTGTAAATTTTCAACAATATAATTTGTAATGAACTACATATTACTCTTCTTTAATTTCTTTTAATGAGTTGGTTCTCGCTTATTTTTGTATTTCGTTATTAAATTCATATTCAACACACAGGTTTGAAGCACGATCGTTGAAGGAATCTCTATGTAAATATGAAATAATTATGACCGCCTTTCAATTTTTACGTATTTTTGAATTTACGACACGAGGATTAGCACACTCGAAGATTTCAGCCACAGTTAGGTTGAGTTTCATAAAGGATGCTGAGCACTTGCTCGACTTAAGTTCGAGATCGGGATGAAGCTTTCTCAAACTCGAACAGTTACGTCGCCGCTTTCGGCGGTTATCGGTTGAAAACAAACAAACTGCCAACCTTTTCGAAATTTGGGCAACTCGTTCTTTACGTTTGTTTTCAACCGATAACTGCCGAAAGCAGCGACGTAATTGTTCGACTTTGAGAAAGCTTTATGAAACGGAATTTTAGTCCGCGATCTCGAACTTAAGTTGAGCAAGTGCTTAGCACCCTTTATGAAACTCGCCCTTCGAGTTTAAAAAAAGTTGATCAAGACTTTGATGGCCTGAAAAAGAAAGTTGACTTTTTTTAACAATTCGCCAGAGGCAAAATTAATGAGGAAGATTTAGAAATCGAAATTCAAATTAAGTTACCTGAAGAAGAAAAAAAACTAAGAAAATGTTTGACAAACATTTTTGACAATCCTGTGACTGGTGCGGACAACTGTTATAGGATAAATGTGTACAACGCAACATTTGACACTATAATAAAAGCTTTTCAGGAAAGCTTGGAAGAATAAGAGTACTTTGAGTTTGCAGCACTAGACCCAAAAAATTATGATCAAGAAATTTCCTTACGAAATTTAAGCCAAGGCATGAGTTTTCAACATTCTCAACCTTTGAGAATGGTGTAACTGCCAAAACAATATTGTCAGGTTTTTAATCTTATTTAAAGTGGAATAAACAAGTGTTAACTAATTGCGTGCGTCCAACAAAACTGCCTCAATTAACTCTATTCAAGGTTACCAGTTGATGGAACATGATGAATTAATAAATAAAAAATCAATTAGTGAAGACTCCTTGTTTATTCCACTTTAAATAAGATTAAAACTCAACCTTTGAGAATGGCGTGACTGCAGAAACCATATTGTTAGGTTTTAAGTTTTTCCAATCCAAGAAAAAGTTATTGTAATTTTAATCTTATTTAAAGTGGAATAAACAAGTGTTAACTAATTGATTTTTTATTTATTAACAAAACTGCGTGCTGGCTAGAAGGCCCACTACTGCCACTGCGGGTGGTGGGCAGATGTGCGTTCAGTTTTCTAGGTGGTTCGACCCAGCCTTGCAACCCGTCAATAGAACACGTCTCTCGAAGGTACTCGCTTATAGCATTCACTAACCTGCCCCTTGGTACAGTCAGCCTCACAATTATTAGCCACCCCTGGCTATACCCAGAGTGGTTATTAGCCAACAGCAACAAAAGGACAGAGGGAGGTTGTTGATTTACTACTTGTTGGCAAAATAAAGTTACCCTTCAATTTAACTATGGGGTGTTACGATGGTTACATCCACAATTCGTGCTAAACATATAGCCAGGGTGGCCAATAATTTTGTGGTTGGCTGTACATTACCTTCGAGGACATGTAATACTTCCCCGCTCTGGTTTAACTGTCGAAAGACCACCTTTTGAAGACGACAGTTTAAACCCTTACCCAGCGTCGTCTCTTCATGTTCCTCGATACACTGATTTTAGGAAACCAGAGCGTCTTTTGCTATTAGAACGGCACATTAAGAAATATGAAGAAGAGAGTCAAAGCTTCAATACCACTGAATACGTATTAACCAGAAAGTGGAAAGAAAGGCCTTCCTTACATATGCCAAAATAGAACATCTCAGTAGATATAAAAGAAAAATGGGTATGCGAGATATAATAGAAGAAAGGCCATTTAGTTATCGTAGGTGCGTCCGCTTCTACTACTGGGGATTTCCTCGTGTTAGGTATCCCAACACACTTTTTGACGTATACAGCAAATTGGAGTTAAGACTTCGTTCGAATAAAAAGGCACACTACCAAATTATGAAATCTCACTGTCGGAGACGTGCCCGGCGTAGACTAGCTTTCAAAAGAAATGGGCGAGTTGGCGGACTCGCGACATCTCCAAGGGACGAGAACCCTTGCAAAATAAGCGAACGGCGATGGCGTTTGCCAACGAGGTCAAGTCTTTGACCAAGAGGACGAAGACCACAACGTGGATCGGTGGTTGAAAAAAATCGAGCAGCAGGGCGACATCCACGGCTGGAGTGAGTATTATTATTATTTCAAATGGCAGAAATGAGTGATGGGTATAATCATGAAATTGATAAAGAAGTGTATCTATCCCTGCTAAAACAAAGACGATTAGATGGAGGTTGTCGAGAAGAAATTTCAAAATTGTTAAAATTGAAATGCGACAAGAAAATGGCGAAAAGATATGTCAAAAAAACGGGAAAAGTTATCACTTAGGTCTGTTTGACATGAACTAACTATCTTGCTAACTGTTAGTTACTAAATGGTTACTAAATGAACTCAAGGAGCAAAAACACGGGAATCTAAGCTTTAACGTCAACCTCAAAATGGGCGGAGAAATTTTGACGTTGACGTTAAAGCTTAGATTCCCGTGTTTTTGCTCCTTGAGTTCATTTAGTAACCTTACTAACGGCCGTTTTCATAATAAAATGAGTTAAAGTACCTTAACTAAAGTGACTTTAAAATTTAAAGTCTTTGGTTTTCACAATTGAAAACTTTAGTTGCTTCTACTAAAATCGACCCGAGTCTACAAACTGCGCTTTTCTAGTAAAGTTAATATTAAACTTGTTGAGTATAGAGGGCAGTAGAAGTTTGATTTAGTTTAATTTTAAATAGGATTTATCAATAGTTTTATGTAGAGTTTCGTTTTAACCTCCATTTTATAAAGTTGTACATTCAAATATTACCAGAAACTATTAGCAAGTAAATGTGAATATAATCAAGTTAAATTATATACAATATACACCTCATTAAGTGATCGTGAAGCCAAGATAAGGTCAGAAATCCTTTTTATTCCTTTCCTATTTTTTCTGATCAAACAGGTGCGAATCAATCGAGTATGTTGATTATTTTATTTATTTTATTATACAGTCGACTTTCCCAAAACAAAACTCAAATAAACTGTTTACACATGACGTTAGTTGGTAACCAAAAAGAACCATCATTAGCCACCATATTCAATAATTGTCTTCGATTGGGGTATTATCCAAACACGTGGAAGGAAACACGTAGAAATAATAGCTATTACTAAATCAGCTTGGATATACGAACAAAAAAGCAAGAAAAGGACGACGAATACGATTACAATAATAAAGAAAAGCTAAATGGACACAGTAATCTGCCAAAACGGTTGGTAGTTACGTTGTTAACGATATTCTACGTATGTTTTCATGTTATTGATATTATGTCTTATTATTATTATTAATCCTATTGTCTTTATATTATTATATTTGTTTACTAACATTATTTACTGTCGAATAGATTTCCGAAGGCTCGAATGGAAATCTTACAAGTACATTTTCAATCTACTTGGCAGCAAAGCATTATTCCGGGTCCCATTAATGATAAACACGGCAAAATAATTATTAAAAAGCTTCATTAGTTTGTTCTTTTATGTGTATTTTTTTATTAATTTAAATTTTATAAGTATTAAATAAAAAATATTTAACTTTAAATTTTACTAAACAAACAAATATTTGTAAGTGCTTTTAGGAATACTTTAATGTTTTGCCAATGTTCTAAAAATAAGTTTTGATTTATCCAAATGGGAAAGAAATCAACTTACGTTTAATCTTAATTCATCTTTCAAAGTAACAAGACCTAAAGTTTTAAGATTAAATAATTATAATAAAAAACATAATAAATGTATTAAAAGTGTAATTGATAAAAGAAAATAAATATGTAATTGTTAAGAATAAATCGTATATCTTAACTTGGTCACCGCGGGGGTCACTGACCCAAAAAAAAAACCCAAAACTACAAAGCAAACTCTTGTAAGTTTGTTAAAACCGTTTGAAAGAATTATAAATGAAAGGTCGCTGGATTACAAATGAAATAATACTGCATCACCAGTTGGATTCAGACAACGACATTCAACGATACACCAGCTTCACAGAATTACTAAATGCATAGTGTCAAAATTTGAGAAAAAATACTATACACCAGCTATATTTTTAGACGTCGCTCAAGAGTTGGATAGGGCTGGCACGCTGGACTGATTTGTAAACTAATAAATATAGCTCAGTCAGCTATACTAATGTTTTTAAATTTACACAAACACAATATTATCTTTGAATATTTACAGGCACAAAGACAGGAAAGTTTCATGATGATATGAATCAAATAAACCATGAAAAATGGATTCAGCACATAATTCCAACCTGCCACCACGTTCGGTTTTTGTTAAGAAAAGTTACTAAGCATAAACCACGATGACTACTGTTTCTTACGACTTTGAATTTTTCATGGACATCGACACATTGATTGAAAAGATCGATGAATCCATGAACAGTGATAGCTTCGTAAAATTTATGGATGAGACCAAATACACAGGCTTCAATCCTGATCTAATTTATGAAACTATGTTAAAAGCAACAAAAAATAAGAACAGTAAGCAAGAGCTTTTAAATGACGTGACAAAGCTAATCCAACTCTTCTTAAATAGAGGCAATGCTATTTCAAAGATTGTAAAAAGATGCTCTAGCACCGCTAAGACAACAATTTCTCGCCTAATTGCAAAGTATGGAATCATCGATAATGTCTTCAATAAGGGATCAACAGCCATCAATCTAGGAAGAATTGCTTCAACTTTTCCTCTGGTGACTCTTAAATTGCTCTCCTCACTGACTAGTCAACAAATGAACAGACCAATGAGTTTGGCTTCTATGAGAGAAGTGCAATGCAATTGTTTCGCTGATACCACAAACTTGGGAATTTGAGATCAAATCAACAGTTTTAGATGCTATCTGTTCTGCTCACTGCTCACGAAACTAGCATAATTAACAAAAACTTCAGAGGAGATCTTAGAAATTCAGGTCAAGATTGTCAGAAATACGTGATGGCAGCCAATCAATCTGATTTTGTTCCTGAAGCGTTAAGACAGAAAATATGCTCACATGAAATATTCAGTTCAGTCTTTATCATAATATCTGGAGACATTTCAATAACTGATGTTGTTAGGAAAGCAGCATATTATTTTCGATATACAATTATGGAATTAGCAGAGGATTATTTGGATGAATAATGATGTTGTAGTCGTTCAGTTATTTTTGTTATAACAGAGTTTGCAAACACGAAATCCCGAAAATGTATTTAATTTAATTATGTACTTATTTTGTCATAGTTCATAGTTATCGAATAGTTACCTATTAACTATTATTACTTAGTTAGTCGCTTAGTCATTTTTGAGTTTTTGAGCAATTTGTAAAAATTTTTCTTTCTTGTTTTGCTAATTCTCCTCCTTCCTCGACAGCAGTTTTATATAATTCAAGAGTATCGCTATACAAAGGACATAAATGGAAACGATCTCCTCCGAGACCATTGAAATGTGTATAATCTTCTGACCGTTTACATACATACATAACACATTAAGCACCACGAACCGCGAAAAAATTAAAAAAATTTAATATGAGCAGCAAAAAAATGTTGCATTAACCGGAATCAATCATAAATCAGGTGTTCTATTATTAGCTGCTCAACAAAGACATGCTGAACCAGGAGAGCAAATAGATCTACTGAAAATGCGGACAAATACGTTCAGTGTAAACGAAGCTAATCAGCTGCGGTTTCTCGGCGAACTTCGAATTTCAACCAATAGAAATACAATTCCACTACTGTTCGTTATTCCAAGCGTACATTACAAAGACCATTATTAACCGCCGAAGATTCATGAAAAATGTGCGCAACTTCTAAATATATGCGTCAATGGTCTAGATTTTAACTTTGCAAGAAGGTGTTCAATTTAAACATCTTATAGAGGAGCTGGATTTGCAAGAACTTGCATAAAAATACTCCAAAATGAAAACGTGGCTAAATATTATTCCAAGCAAAGATTTACTTTGCACTTTTACAAATATTGGTATTGTTTTGAGAATGTACTTAGAGTGCGTTCCACTAAGCGACCACAACGACCGCGCTCACGACCGCCCAATTTCCGTTCCACTAGCTAGTAAACGTTGGGGGCGCATTCGCTAGTGGAACGCGTTTTGGGCGCATTCGCTAGTGAAACGTGTTGTGTGCAGTGTGCTTGCCGTAACAAAACATGGCCGCCACCAATATGTCAATGACAGCGGTTATTAGTACGTTAATTAGAAGATGTGTGTCCGAGAGCGATAGCTCATCAGACTCGGATGTCAATTGGACGTTAGCGTTAGGGAACATAAAAAAGCGAAACCTTCGCCCTCATATAGAAGTTTATGGAGATGTTGTGGGCCGTTACATACAAACCAATACAAGATTGAAGCACAGTACTCCTTTAAGAGTGTTAACTTCCTTTCATCTTCCTTCTTTATCTCCTCCACATCAACACTTTCCATTTCTGTGCTGTGGGGCTAATTTAATTTGCAAAATATAAATCCGTCGACACAACTTATCAAAATTTTTGAAATTGTGACGTTTTAACAAAATAAGTTTCAATGCGCACGCGCTTACGTAAACGCTCACGCCGACCCACAAAATATTATGGGCGAAATGAGCGTCTTGTGGTCGTTATCAATGACGTCATCTATGACGTAAACGACCGCGATCGCAACGACCGCGGCGTCAAGTGGAACGAGTTTGGGGGCGTTGCAATCGTTGCGGTCGCTTAGTGGAACGCACTCTTAATGTCTCCCTGTAAAAAATTGTACTGGAGAGAGATCTTTTACTTTTTATTAGGTCTGTGACTTAAAGGTTTTATAACTTAAAATAAATCGACCACTGAGAATCAAGAAAAAAATGGCTGATGATCAAATCTAATCGTTTTTAAATAAGCCAGTTAATAAAAATCCGAAGTTACCAACAGATGCAGTAGAACCCTGTTATAAATGCCCCTTTATAACGTACCTCTGGAACTTCAGATAATTCATAGAATTGAATCTGGATTTTCAGTCTAAAATTTGCCGTGAAAATTTTTTGGCAAAAACAACAGTGTCCACAATTTTGCGTCACCGAAGAAAAATTATGGAGCTACGGTTCGGGTCGACTAGCTACAAGAAAATAAGATCTTCACATTATAAAGAAGTTGATAAAGCGTTGTATGAGCGGTTTAAAAATAAACGCGATTTAGGGATGCCGATAACTCTACCACCCTCCAGTTTAATTACACCACGAAGATATTCAATTTTATTTTAAAATACAAAATTGAATCCATAAAACAGAAACTTCATCGCTAACAATCGACGATTTCAAGGCAAAAAATTGCACAACCCCTAGAATTTCAAAAACGAGTAAGTGGATCCACAAACACGACAAACAATCCTTTGTACACCACAAGTCAATTAGTCATCAGACGACTTAAACGGACCTTTAACCAAGGCGCAGTATTTTAATGACACAGACGCGCGTGTAAGAGCATTTCCAAATCTTGATTGACTGGACTACTTACATCAACAAACGTCAATCTCTACTCTGCTACAAAGACTTAAGCACGTTGGAACTGAGACTGGTTTAATACGTAAGAATTTTATAATTCGTCGTTTACAATCGACGATCTAAAGGCAAAAATTTGCACAGCCCATGAAATGTTATAAACGAGTAAGTGGATCATCCATAAACACGACAAACAGTCCCTTTCCACACCACAAGTCGTTTAGTCATTAGACGACATAATCAAGTCGCAGTATCAAATGACACAGGCGCTCGTGTAAGAGTATTTTCCAAATCTTGATTGACTGGATTGCTTACATCAACAAAGGTCAATCAAGGCGTAGCGGTCGAGGTGTTTCCGGCCGGTTTATTGGATTGTTACAGCACGGAATTTTTGAAGGAAATGGAGCAGTATGTGCTGAAAGAAATCAAAAAGTTGGAGGATGTCGAAAAAGCGCAAGAGGCTGCCGAAATTGCGTTATGTATAGAATTATTTCTTCGTGATATACAGGAGAATCCGAATATGAATATGAAATAAATCGGTAGAAGTCGGAAAATTAAAAAATTGGGGTGGGGTGTGGTGTAACATACGCGGTAGTTTGATCAATTAATAACAGTGCTTGTTTTGGAGTCGGTAAGCAGTTACCATGATTTATTTAAACCAAAATTCATACCCTCTAAATAAAAGTGCAACCCAAACTATTTCGATTGGTTTAAATCCGTATCAAGATTTTAAACCGATGATACGTGTTTGCGGAAAAAGTGATAAGCAAGCTATCGAGTTTGATGAAAATCAGTGGAAGTATTTTACAATCGACGATTTAAAGGCAAAAATTTGCGCAACCCCTTGAAATGTTATAAACGAGTAAGTGGATCATCCATAAACACGACAAACAGTCCCTTTCCACGCCACAAGTCGTTAAGTCATGAAACGACTCAAGGCGCAGTCTCTTAATGACATAGGCGGCTCGTGTAAGAGTATTTTCCAAATCTTGATTGACTGGACTGCTTACATCAACAAAGGTCAATCAAGGCGTAGCGGTCGAGGAGGTGTTTTCGGCCGGTTTATTGGATTGTTACAGCACGGAATTTTTGAAGGAAATGGAGCAGTATGTGCTGAAAGAAATCAAAAAGTTGGAGGATGTCGAAAAAGCGCAAGAGGCTGTCGAAATTGCGTTATGTATAGAATTATTTCTTCGTGATATACAGGAGAATCCGAATATGAATATGAAATAAATTGGCAGAAGTCGGAAAATTAAAAAATTGGGGTGGGGTGTGGTGTAACATACGCGGTAGTTTGATCAATTAATAACAGTGCTTGTTTTGGAGTCGGTAAGCAGTTACCATGATTTATTTAAACCAAAATTCATACCCTCTAAATAAAAGTGCAACCCAAACTATTTCGATTGGTTTAAATCCGTATCAAGATTTTAAACCGATGATACGTGTTTGCGGAAAAAGTGATAAGAAAGCTATCGAGTTTGATGAAAATCAGTGGAAGTATTTTACAATCGACGATTTAAAGGCAAAAATTTGCACAACCCCTTGAAATGTTATAAACGAGTAAGTGGATCATCCATAAACACGACACAGTCCCTTTCCACCCCACAAGTCGTTTAGTCAACAGACGACTTAACCAAGGCACAGTATCTTATCGACACAGGCGCTCGTGTAAGAGTATTTTCCAAACCTTGATTGACTGGACTGCTTACATCAACAAAGGTCAATCTCTACTCTGCCACAAAGACTTATAGCACAATGGAACTGAGACTGGATTAATAAGTAAGAATTTTATAATTCTTCGTTTACAATCGACGATTTAAAGGCAAAAATTTGCGCAACCCCTTGAAATGTTATAAACGAGTAAGTGGATCATCCATAAACACGACAAACAGTCCCTTTTCACACCACAAGTCGTTTAGTCAACAGACGACTTAACCAAGGCACAGTATCTTATCGACACAGGCGCTCGTGTAAGAGTATTTTCCAAATCTTGATTGACTGGACTGCTTACATCAACAAAGGTCAATCAAGGCGTAGCGGTTGAGGAGGTGTTTCCGGCCGGTTTATTGGATTGTTACAGCACGGAATTTTTGAAGGAAATGGAGCAGTATGTGCTGAAAGAAATCAAAAAGTTGGAGGATGTCGAAAAAGCGCAAGAGGCTGCCGAAATTGCGTTATGTATAGAATTATTTCTTCGTGATATACAGGAGAATCCGAATATGAAATAAATCGGCAGAAGTCGGAAAATTAAAAAATTGGGGTGGGGTGTGGTGTAACATACGCGGTAGTTTGATCAATTAATAACAGTGCTTGTTTTGGAGTCGGTAAGCAGTTACCATGATTTATTTAAACCAAAATTCATACCCTCTAAATAAAAGTGCAACCCAAACTATTTCGATTGGTTTAAATCCGTATCAAGATTTTAAACCGATGATACGTGTTTGCGGAAAAAGTGATAAGCAAGCTATCGAGTTTGATGAAAATCAGTGGAAGTATTTTACAATCGACGATTTAAAGGCAAAAATTTGCACAACCCCTTGAAATGTTATAAACGAGTAAGTGGATCATCCATAAACACGACAAACAGTCCCTTTTCACACCACAAGTCGTTTAGTCAACAGACGACTTAACCAAGGCACGCAAGCTATCGAGTTTGATGAAAATCAGTGGAAGTATTTTACAATCGACGATTTAAAGGCAAAAATTTGCACAACCCCTTGAAATGTTATAAACGAGTAAGTGGATCATCCATAAACACGACAAACAGTCCCTTTCCACGCCACAAGTCGTTAAGTCATGAAACGACTCAAGGCGCAGTCTCTTAATGACATAGGCGGCTCGTGTAAGAGTATTTTCCAAATCTTGATTGACTGGACTGCTTACATCAACAAAGGTCAATCAAGGCGTAGCGGTCGAGGAGGTGTTTTCGGCCGGTTTATTGGATTTTTACAGCACGGAATTTTTGAAGGAAATGGAGCAGTATGTGCTGAAAGAAATCAAAAAGTTGGAGGATGTCGAAAAAGCGCAAGAGGCTGTCGAAATTGCGTTATGTATAGAATTATTTCTTCGTGATATACAGGAGAATCCGAATATGAATATGAAATAAATCGGCAGAAGTCGGAAAATTAAAAAATTGGGGTGGGGTGTGGTGTAACATACGCGGTAGTTTGATCAATTAATAACAGTGCTTGTTTTGGAGTCGGTAAGCAGTTACCATGATTTATTTAAACCAAAATTCATACCCTCTAAATAAAAGTGCAACCCAAACTATTTCGATTGGTTTAAATCCGTATCAAGATTTTAAACCGATGATACGTGTTTGCGGAAAAAGTGATAAGCAAGCTATCGAGTTTGATGAAAATCAGTGGAAGTATTTTACAATCGACGATTTAAAGGCAAAAATTTGCACAACCCCTTGAAATGTTATAAACGAGTAAGTGGATCATCCATAAACACGACACAGTCCCTTTCCACCCCACAAGTCGTTTAGTCAACAGACGACTTAACCAAGGCACAGTATCTTATCGACAAAGGCGCTCGTGTAAGAGTATTTTCCAAATCTTGATTGACTGGACTGCTTACATCAACAAAGGTCAGTCTCTACTCTGCCACAAAGACTTATAGCACAATGGAACTGAGACTGGTTTAATAAGTAAGAATTTTATAATTCTTCGTTTACAATCGACGATTTAAAGGCAAAAGTTTGCGCAACCCCTTGAAATGTTATAAACGAGTAAGTGGATCATCCATAAACACGACACAGTCCCTTTCCACCCCACAAGTCGTTTAGTCAACAGACGACTTAACCAAGGCACAGTATCTTATCGACACAGGCGCTCGTGTAAGAGTATTTTCCAAATCTTGATTGACTGGACTGCTTACATCAACAAAGGTCAATCAAGGCGTAGCGGTTGAGGAGGTGTTTCCGGCCGGTTTATTGGATTGTTACAGCACGGAATTTTTGAAGGAAATGGAGCAGTATGTGCTGAAAGAAATCAAAAAGTTGGAGGATGTCGAAAAAGCGCAAGAGGCTGCCGAAATTGCGTTATGTATAGAATTATTTCTTCGTGATATACAGGAGAATCCGAATATGAAATAAATCGGCAGAAGTCGGAAAATTAAAAAATTGGGGTGGGGTGTGGTGTAACATACGCGGTAGTTTGATCAATTAATAACAGTGCTTGTTTTGGAGTCGGTAAGCAGTTACCATGATTTATTTAAACCAAAATTCATACCCTCTAAATAAAAGTGCAACCCAAACTATTTCGATTGGTTTAAATCCGTATCAAGATTTTAAACCGATGATACGTGTTTGCGGAAAAAGTGATAAGCAAGCTATCGAGTTTGATGAAAATCAGTGGAAGTATTTTACAATCGACGATTTAAAGGCAAAAATTTGCACAACCCCTTGAAATGTTATAAACGAGTAAGTGGATCATCCATAAACACGACAAACAGTCCCTTTTCACACCACAAGTCGTTTAGTCAACAGACGACTTAACCAAGGCACGCAAGCTATCGAGTTTGATGAAAATCAGTGGAAGTATTTTACAATCGACGATTTAAAGGCAAAAATTTGCACAACCCCTTGAAATGTTATAAACGAGTAAGTGGATCATCCATAAACACGACAAACAGTCCCTTTCCACGCCACAAGTCGTTAAGTCATGAAACGACTCAAGGCGCAGTCTCTTAATGACATAGGCGGCTCGTGTAAGAGTATTTTCCAAATCTTGATTGACTGGACTGCTTACATCAACAAAGGTCAATCAAGGCGTAGCGGTCGAGGAGGTGTTTTCGGCCGGTTTATTGGATTGTTACAGCACGGAATTTTTGAAGGAAATGGAGCAGTATGTGCTGAAAGAAATCAAAAAGTTGGAGGATGTCGAAAAAGCGCAAGAGGCTGTCGAAATTGCGTTATGTATAGAATTATTTCTTCGTGATATACAGGAGAATCCGAATATGAATATGAAATAAATCGGCAGAAGTCGGAAAATTAAAAAATTGGGGTGGGGTGTGGTGTAACATACGCGGTAGTTTGATCAATTAATAACAGTGCTTGTTTTGGAGTCGGTAAGCAGTTACCATGATTTATTTAAACCAAAATTCATACCCTCTAAATAAAAGTGCAACCCAAACTATTTCGATTGGTTTAAATCCGTATCAAGATTTTAAACCGATGATACGTGTTTGCGGAAAAAGTGATAAGCAAGCTATCGAGTTTGATGAAAATCAGTGGAAGTATTTTACAATCGACGATTTAAAGGCAAAAATTTGCACAACCCCTTGAAATGTTATAAACGAGTAAGTGGATCATCCATAAACACGACACAGTCCCTTTCCACCCCACAAGTCGTTTAGTCAACAGACGACTTAACCAAGGCACAGTATCTTATCGACACAGGCGCTCGTGTAAGAGTATTTTCCAAATCTTGATTGACTGGACTGCTTACATCAACAAAGGTCAGTCTCTACTCTGCCACAAAGACTTATAGCACAATGGAACTGAGACTGGTTTAATAAGTAAGAATTTTATAATTCTTCGTTTACAATCGACGATTTAAAGGCAAAAGTTTGCGCAACCCCTTGAAATGTTATAAACGAGTAAGTGGATCATCCATAAACACGACACAGTCCCTTTCCACCCCACAAGTCGTTTAGTCAACAGACGACTTAACCAAGGCACAGTATCTTATCGACACAGGCGCTCGTGTAAGAGTATTTTCCAAACCTTGATTGACTGGACTGCTTACATCAACAAAGGTCAATCTCTACTCTGCCACAAAGACTTATAGCACAATGGAACTGAGACTGGTTTAAAAAGTAAGAATTTTATAATTCTTCGTTTACAATCGACGATTTAAAGGCAAAAGTTTGCGCAACCCCTTGAAATGTTATAAACGAGTAAGTGGATCATCCATAAACACGACACAGTCCCTTTCCACCCCACAAGTCGTTTAGTCAACAGACGACTTAACCAAGGCACAGTATCTTATCGACACAGGCGCTCGTGTAAGAGTATTTTCCAAATCTTGATTGACTGGACTGCTTACATCAACAAAGGTCAATCTCTACTCTGCCACAAAGACTTATAGCACAATGGAACTGAGACTGGATTAATAAGTAAGAATTTTATAATTCTTCGTTTACAATCGACGATTTAAAGGCAAAAATTTGCGCAACCCCTTGAAATGTTATAAACGAGTAAGTGGATCATCCATAAACACGACAAACAGTCCCTTTTCACACCACAAGTCGTTTAGTCAACAGACGACTTAACCAAGG
This sequence comes from Malthinus seriepunctatus, assembly GCA_963924605.1. Classification (NCBI taxonomy): domain Eukaryota; kingdom Metazoa; phylum Arthropoda; class Insecta; order Coleoptera; family Cantharidae; genus Malthinus; species Malthinus seriepunctatus. Next base: position 131,272,011 of record OZ004600.1, read on the forward strand.
CACAGTATCTTATCGACACAGGCGCTCGTGTAAGAGTATTTTCCAAATCTTGATTGACTGGACTGCTTACATCAACAAAGCGTTAACCTACTTTGCAAATGTCGTAAGTCCACTTTATATCAGAAATAACATTTTAGTGACATCCGGCTAATTTTATACAAAGCTAACTGTTTGATAAGTTAGATTCCGATTTTACCTATCACATGTTGGTAAGCGCACAATGCGCATATGTGGAACGTCCATTGCGCCATATTTAAAGGAAGAAATTGTCGTAAGTCCAGTAACGTCCAGTAATAAAGGCGTGATTTGTTGCTGTTCTGTTCTTTTCGTTCTTTTCGGGCAAAACAGAGGTATTTATAAATTCATTTATGTGAAAATAATTATATTTATACTTCAGATGAGTTCATTGTTATAATATTACATAAAAACATCTGAACGTATTTTGATTAAGCTGAGAATTAATTTTGTCATGGACATACGACATTTTCTTAAAAAGATTTCTTGTGTTTTCTTGGAGTTATGATATTTGCAAATCATATCTCTTATACACAATTTTTGCGAAAACCCATTAACTTAATTAACTTTCGGCATTTTTTTTATTCCGTGTTATAATTTGTTTATGTAGCTGCTATACCTACAAATAAAAAAATTTTCAGGTTGTCAAGATGAATAATATTAATTATAACAAGAGAACCCGAAAAATGTTTGAAAATTTAGAAAAAGCTAATTTAGAGTCACTTTTAGTTCTTGATATTCCTGAAATAACAAAAAATTTAAAATTAAATAATAATTATTATTATTATGAATCAAGTAGTACTACTGAAATTACTGAAACTCTAAACAGCACTGAAAATATTGATGTTCAAAACATACACCATCCTAATTTTTGTAATGACGGTTCAATTGGTGTTCAATACGGTATTTTCCAATTTTTTAAAATGTATCTAGAAAGTTACCTTATTGATAACGTAATCTCAAAACCACATTAAAAAAAAATTGCGACTGTAGGTTTTGCCAAAAAAATTATTTGAAATTCAAACTATAAAGTTTCCCGCATAAAAGCGGCATGACGTCACGAGTCGTAGCTGTCAATATTCGTCAATATTCAACTAATGAGCTCCAACTTATTATAACCTTCATTACACATTAACTGACATTTAATACATGTAACTAAGCAACAAGCGTGATGGGTATGACTCGTGACGTCACTTCCGTTTTAATTTTCACTTTGAACCTGCAGCATTTAATGCTTTTACTAAAGCACTTTTTAATAAAACTTTTTTGATTGAAATATTTTTAATGTGCCCAAGTCATTGATAATCGACTTTGCTATGCAATAACGCAGCAATAATCGATATTTAAAAAATTGGATAATACCCTATTCCACGATCTTGAATTTGGAAACTGTGAGAAAAGTAATGATAATGAATTAGACATGTTTGAGATGCCTAGTACTACTCATCTAACTAAAGAAGTGCAAATGCAAGGCTATGAACCAAGTAGTACTACTGAAATTACTGAAACTCTAAACAGCACAGAAAATATTGATGTTCAAGACATACGCCATCCTAATTTTTGTAATGACGGTTCAATTGGTGTTCTTGAACATAGAGAAAATTCCACTGATCATATTGACCAAGACTATATTGAAGAAATGCATTTTTCATCTGATTCTACTTCTAGTAGTGAGAGCGAAAACATAGACGAGGAAGTGGGTGTATTGAAAAAGAAAGAAGTAAAAAGGAACAAAAGACATAATGTAGACGAAGCAAAATGGACTATTAATGTTAACAAAAGAAGAAGAGAACGTGGGGAGGAATATTTTGGCAAGAAAAAAAATACCGAAGCTTGGAACTATCAAATAAAAAAGCAAAAAAGGGTTATGAAAGAAGCATGCGAATGTAAAGCATCAACAAAAGGAAAATCTATGCACTGCAAGAAATTAAGTATGGAAACTAGAACACAAATCTTTAATTATTTCTGGTCGAAACTAAGTTGGGAACAACGACAGGTTTACGTAAGTCTTTTAGTTGTAAAAGAAAATACACAACGGCAGCGAAACAGAAAAGATGAGAACAAGTCAAGAAGACAGTTTAGCTGGACTTACTATTTAAAGACACAAACTGAAGAAAAATTTAGAGTTTGTAAGAAGATGTTTTTGAACACCTTAGGAATAAAGGAAAGATCAGTAATAGAATGGAAAAACGCGCAAAATAGAGAAGACAATGTACGAATGAATACAAATGAAAAAGAAAATCCAGATAATGATGCTGAAAAAAATAGAAAGGAACTATTACATCAATTTTTTAGAGACCTTCCAAAACTGGAATCTCACTATTGCAGAGCGCAGTCGTCTAAGCTCTACTTAGAACCTAACTGGGAGTCAAAGTCAAATCTCTATAGGTTTTATAAATCTTGGTGTGAAAATCAAAATGTGAGACCTTTGTCACAAAAAGTTTTTGATTTAGTTTTTTCTGACATGAACCTCAGTCTTTTTAGACCAAAAAAGGACGAATGCGACAAATGTGTTGCATTCAGAACTAACAACATATCGAAAGAAGAGTACGCAATGCATGAGATAAAAAAAAATGAAGCAAGAGAGGCTCTTAAAACAGATAAGCAACTTAACAATAAGGTTTATTGCATGGACATGCAAGCAGTATTATTGTCGCCTAAATCTAACGTATCTTCCCTATATTTTAAGATGAAATTAATAGTCCATAATTTCACAATCTACGACTTAAAGACCAATGAGGGCTTTTGTTTTATCTGGCATGAGGGCGAGGGGGGAGTCACATCAAATGAATATTCATCAATAATTACTTACTTTCTCAAAGAATACGTTATAGGAGATCTTAGTGAAGGACAAACGATCATCATCTATAGTGATGGGTGCACATCACAAAATCGAAATAGTACTCTTTCAAATGCACTTTTAAGCTTATCAATCGACCACAAAATTATTATTGAACAAAAATATTTGGAAAGAGGCCATACACAAATGCCAGCAGATGCAATGCATTCTCTAATAGAAAGAAAGATTAAAAATACAACTATTAATGTACCGGCCGATTATGTTAATATCTGCCAAACTGCAAGAAGAAATCCAGCTCCTTATGCGGTTAAATATTTAAGCCACGACTTTTTTAAAGACTTTGGTAAATTAAAATTAGTTAATTCAATTCGTCCTGGCTTCAAGGTAGGAGACCCAGTTGTCACTGATCTGCGATGCTTAAAATACACATCGGATGGAACCATTCAGTATAAACTTAATCATACTGACGAGTATACTATTTTAGAATTAAGAAGAACTTCTAGTTTGTCAAGAAGTTTTAACTTACTGTCTTTACCTCAGTTACATAAAAAGTCATTGCCAATTAAAAAAGAAAAGTGGGATCACTTGCAATCTCTGAAATCAAGTATTCCAAGAGATTTCCATAGCTTTTATGACAACTTGTCACATATTTAGAATTTTGTTGTATCAACAATGCCTTTTGCTGTTATAGGGCTGGTTTTTCAGTTAATGTTAATCACGAAATAACTTAATCATGCAGTCGCTTTAACCAGCAACTGAAAAACCGACTCATAGAATTATTAGTTAAGTTTAGTTAAAAAGTTTGAATTGTTCCTAACATTTAATAATCAATTTTATTATAAAAGATTTATGTTTTGTTGAATTTAATTCTAATGTTACTTACTATGCGGTATTTTTGTAAACGAATTTTTAAAGTTTCTTACTTTTCTTTTGTATGCTTACGTTTTATGTTGTTATGTTACTTTGAATACCGATCAGTCATTAATAAATTAAAATAAAACAATTCTTTTGTCTTTGTTTTTAGATGGAATATGTCGCAAGTCCTCAATATTTAAATTGAAAAAGTCGTAAGTCCGCTAAGAATAAAATTTATAACATTATGTACAAAAATTTATATGCATTATGTTCACCTTGTTTCAAAACAATGTTGTACAAAAAAGAATCAATTAGTTCAATGATTTACACTAAGCAGCAGTTTTTTTTGATTCCTGTAAAATTAACTCAGGCGGACTTACGACATTTGCAAAGTAAGTTAACGAAAGGTCAATCAAGGCGTAGCGGTTGAGGAGGTGTTTCCGGCCGGTTTATTGGATTGTTACAGCACGGAATTTTTGAAGGAAATGGAGCAGTATGTGCTGAAAGAAATCAAAAAGTTGGAGGATGTCGAAAAAGCGCAAGAGGCTGCCGAAATTGCGTTATGTATAGAATTATTTCTTCGTGATATACAGGAGAATCCGAATATGAAATAAATCGGCAGAAGTCGGAAAATTAAAAAATTGGGGTGGGGTGTGGTGTAACATACGCGGTAGTTTGATCAATTAATAACAGTGCTTGTTTTGGAGTCGGTAAGCAGTTACCATGATTTATTTAAACCAAAATTCATACCCTCTAAATAAAAGTGCAACCCAAACTATTTCGATTGGTTTAAATCCGTATCAAGATTTTAAACCGATGATACGTGTTTGCGGAAAAAGTGATAAGCAAGCTATCGAGTTTGATGAAAATCAGTGGAAGTATTTTACAATCGACGATTTAAAGGCAAAAATTTGCACAACCCCTTGAAATGTTATAAACGAGTAAGTGGATCATCCATAAACACGACAAACAGTCCCTTTTCACACCACAAGTCGTTTAGTCAACAGACGACTTAACCAAGGCACGCAAGCTATCGAGTTTGATGAAAATCAGTGGAAGTATTTTACAATCGACGATTTAAAGGCAAAAATTTGCACAACCCCTTGAAATGTTATAAACGAGTAAGTGGATCATCCATAAACACGACAAACAGTCCCTTTCCACGCCACAAGTCGTTAAGTCATGAAACGACTCAAGGCGCAGTCTCTTAATGACATAGGCGGCTCGTGTAAGAGTATTTTCCAAATCTTGATTGACTGGACTGCTTACATCAACAAAGGTCAATCAAGGCGTAGCGGTCGAGGAGGTGTTTTCGGCCGGTTTATTGGATTGTTACAGCACGGAATTTTTGAAGGAAATGGAGCAGTATGTGCTGAAAGAAATCAAAAAGTTGGAGGATGTCGAAAAAGCGCAAGAGGCTGTCGAAATTGCGTTATGTATAGAATTATTTCTTCGTGATATACAGGAGAATCCGAATATGAATATGAAATAAATCGGCAAAAGTCGGAAAATTAAAAAATTGGGGTGGGGTGTGGTGTAACATACGCGGTAGTTTGATCAATTAATAACAGTGCTTGTTTTGGAGTCGGTAAGCAGTTACCATGATTTATTTAAACCAAAATTCATACCCTCTAAATAAAAGTGCAACCCAAACTATTTCGATTGGTTTAAATCCGTATCAAGATTTTAAACCGATGATACGTGTTTGCGGAAAAAGTGATAAGCAAGCTATCGAGTTTGATGAAAATCAGTGGAAGTATTTTACAATCGACGATTTAAAGGCAAAAATTTGCACAACCCCTTGAAATGTTATAAACGAGTAAGTGGATCATCCATAAACACGACACAGTCCCTTTCCACCCCACAAGTCGTTTAGTCAACAGACGACTTAACCAAGGCACAGTATCTTATCGACACAGGCGCTCGTGTAAGAGTATTTTCCAAATCTTGATTGACTGGACTGCTTACATCAACAAAGGTCAGTCTCTACTCTGCCACAAAGACTTATAGCACAATGGAACTGAGACTGGTTTAATAAGTAAGAATTTTATAATTCTTCGTTTACAATCGACGATTTAAAGGCAAAAGTTTGCGCAACCCCTTGAAATGTTATAAACGAGTAAGTGGATCATCCATAAACACGACACAGTCCCTTTCCACCCCACAAGTCGTTTAGTCAACAGACGACTTAACCAAGGCACAGTATCTTATCGACACAGGCGCTCGTGTAAGAGTATTTTCCAAATCTTGATTGACTGGACTGCTTACATCAACAAAGGTCAATCTCTACTCTGCCACAAAGACTTATAGCACAATGGAACTGAGACTGGTTTAAAAAGTAAGAATTTTATAATTCTTCGTTTACAATCGACGATTTAAAGGCAAAAGTTTGCGCAACCCCTTGAAATGTTATAAACGAGTAAGTGGATCATCCATAAACACGACACAGTCCCTTTCCACCCCACAAGTCGTTTAGTCAACAGACGACTTAACCAAGGCACAGTATCTTATCGACACAGGCGCTCGTGTAAGAGTATTTTCCAAATCTTGATTGACTGGACTGCTTACATCAACAAAGGTCAATCTCTACTCTGCCACAAAGACTTATAGCACAATGGAACTGAGACTGGATTAATAAGTAAGAATTTTATAATTCTTCGTTTACAATCGACGATTTAAAGGCAAAAATTTGCGCAACCCCTTGAAATGTTATAAACGAGTAAGTGGATCATCCATAAACACGACAAACAGTCCCTTTTCACACCACAAGTCGTTTAGTCAACAGACGACTTAACCAAGGCACAGTATCTTATCGACACAGGCGCTCGTGTAAGAGTATTTTCCAAATCTTGATTGACTGGACTGCTTACATCAACAAAGGTCAATCAAGGCGTAGCGGTTGAAGAGGTGTTTCCGGCCGGTTTATTGGATTGTTACAGCACGGAATTTTTGAAGGAAATGGAGCAGTATGTGCTGAAAGAAATCAAAAAGTTGGAGGATGTCGAAAAAGCGCAAGAGGCTGCCGAAATTGCGTTATGTATAGAATTATTTCTTCGTGATATACAGGAGAATCCGAATATGAAATAAATCGGCAGAAGTCGGAAAATTAAAAAATTGGGGTGGGGTGTGGTGTAACATACGCGGTAGTTTGATCAATTAATAACAGTGCTTGTTTTGGAGTCGGTAAGCAGTTACCATGATTTATTTAAACCAAAATTCATACCCTCTAAATAAAAGTGCAACCCAAACTATTTCGATTGGTTTAAATCCGTATCAAGATTTTAAACCGATGATACGTGTTTGCGGAAAAAGTGATAAGCAAGCTATCGAGTTTGATGAAAATCAGTGGAAGTATTTTACAATCGACGATTTAAAGGCAAAAATTTGCACAACCCCTTGAAATGTTATAAACGAGTAAGTGGATCATCCATAAACACGACACAGTCCCTTTCCACCCCACAAGTCGTTTAGTCAACAGACGACTTAACCAAGGCACAGTATCTTATCGACACAGGCGCTCGTGTAAGAGTATTTTCCAAATCTTGATTGACTGGACTGCTTACATCAACAAAGGTCAATCTCTACTCTGCCACAAAGACTTATAGCACAATGGAACTGAGACTGGTTTAATAAGTAAGAATTTTATAATTCTTCGTTTACAATCGACGATTTAAAGGCAAAAGTTTGCGCAACCCCTTGAAATGTTATAAACGAGTAAGTGGATCATCCATAAACACGACACAGTCCCTTTCCACCCCACAAGTCGTTTAGTCAACAGACGACTTAACCAAGGCACAGTATCTTATCGACACAGGCGCTCGTGTAAGAGTATTTTCCAAATCTTGATTGACTGGACTGCTTACATCAACAAAGGTCAATCTCTACTCTGCCACAAAGACTTATAGCACAATGGAACTGAGACTGGTTTAATCAGTAAGAATTTTATAATTCTTCGTTTACAATCGACGATTTAAAGGCAAAAATTTGCGCAACCCCTTGAAATGTTATAAACGAGTAAGTGGATCATCCATAAACACGACACAGTCCCTTTCCACCCCACAAGTCGTTTAGTCAACAGACGACTTAACCAAGGCACAGTATCTTATCGACAGAGGCGCTCGTGTAAGAGTATTTTCCAAATCTTGATTGACTGGACTGCTTACATCAACAAAGGTCAATCAAGGCGTAGCGGTTAAGGAGGTGTTTCCGGCCGGTTTATTGGATTGTTACAGCACGGAATTTTTGAAGGAAATGGAGCAGTATGTGCTGAAAGAAATCAAAAAGTTGGAGGATGTCGAAAAAGCGCTAGAGGCTGCCGAAATTGCGTTATGTATAGAATTATTTCTTCGTGATATACAGGAGAATCCGAATATGAAATAAATCGGCAGAAGTCGGAAAATTAAAAAATTGGGGTGGGGTGTGGTGTAACATACGCGGTAGTTTGATCAATTAATAACAGTGCTTGTTTTGGAGTCGGTAAGCAGTTACCATGATTTATTTAAACCAAAATTCATACCCTCTAAATAAAAGTGCAACCCAAACTATTTCGATTGGTTTAAATCCGTATCAAGATTTTAAACCGATGATACGTGTTTGCGGAAAAAGTGATAAGCAAGCTATCGAGTTTGATGAAAATCAGTGGAAGTATTTTACAATCGACGATTTAAAGGCAAAAATTTGCACAACCCCTTGAAATGTTATAAACGAGTAAGTGGATCATCCATAAACACGACACAGTCCCTTTCCACCCCACAAGTCGTTTAGTCAACAGACGACTTAACCAAGGCACAGTATCTTATCGACACAGGCGCTCGTGTAAGAGTATTTTCCAAATCTTGATTGACTGGACTGCTTACATCAACAAAGGTCAGTCTCTACTCTGCCACAAAGACTTATAGCACAATGGAACTGAGACTGGTTTAATAAGTAAGAATTTTATAATTCTTCGTTTACAATCGACGATTTAAAGGCAAAAGTTTGCGCAACCCCTTGAAATGTTATAAACGAGTAAGTGGATCATCCATAAACACGACACAGTCCCTTTCCACCCCACAAGTCGTTTAGTCAACAGACGACTTAACCAAGGCACAGTATCTTATCGACACAGGCGCTCGTGTAAGAGTATTTTCCAAATCTTGATTGACTGGACTGCTTACATCAACAAAGGTCAATCTCTACTCTGCCACAAAGACTTATAGCACAATGGAACTGAGACTGGTTTAAAAAGTAAGAATTTTATAATTCTTCGTTTACAATCGACGATTTAAAGGCAAAAGTTTGCGCAACCCCTTGAAATGTTATAAACGAGTAAGTGGATCATCCATAAACACGACAAACAGTCCCTTTTCACACCACAAGTCGTTTAGTCAACAGACGACTTAACCAAGGCACAGTATCTTATCGACACAGGCGCTCGTGTAAGAGTATTTTCCAAATCTTGATTGACTGGACTGCTTACATCAACAAAGGTCAATCAAGGCGTAGCGGTTGAGGAGGTGTTTCCGGCCGGTTTATTGGATTGTTACAGCACGGAATTTTTGAAGGAAATGGAGCAGTATGTGCTGAAAGAAATCAAAAAGTTGGAGGATGTCGAAAAAGCGCAAGAGGCTGCCGAAATTGCGTTATGTATAGAATTATTTCTTCGTGATATACAGGAGAATCCGAATATGAAATAAATCGGCAGAAGTCGGAAAATTAAAAAATTGGGGTGGGGTGTGGTGTAACATACGCGGTAGTTTGATCAATTAATAACAGTGCTTGTTTTGGAGTCGGTAAGCAGTTACCATGATTTATTTAAACCAAAATTCATACCCTCTAAATAAAAGTGCAACCCAAACTATTTCGATTGGTTTAAATCCGTATCAAGATTTTAAACCGATGATACGTGTTTGCGGAAAAAGTGATAAGCAAGCTATCGAGTTTGATGAAAATCAGTGGAAGTATTTTACAATCGACGATTTAAAGGCAAAAATTTGCACAACCCCTTGAAATGTTATAAACGAGTAAGTGGATCATCCATAAACACGACACAGTCCCTTTCCACCCCACAAGTCGTTTAGTCAACAGACGACTTAACCAAGGCACAGTATCTTATCGACACAGGCGCTCGTGTAAGAGTATTTTCCAAATCTTGATTGACTGGACTGCTTACATCAACAAAGGTCAATCAAGGCGTAGCGGTTGAGGAGGTGTTTCCGGCCGGTTAATTGGATTGTTACAGCACGGAATTTTTGAAGGAAATGGAGCAGTATGTGCTGAAAGAAATCAAAAAGTTGGAGGATGTCGAAAAAGCGCAAGAGGCTGCCGAAATTGCGTTATGTATAGAATTATTTCTTCGTGATATATAGGAGAATCCGAATATGAATATGAAATAAATCGGCAGAAGTCGGAAAATTAAAAAATTGGGGTGGGGTGTGGTGTAACATACGCGGTAGTTTGATCAATTAATAACAGTGCTTGTTTTGGAGTCGGTAAGCAGTTACCATGATTTATTTAAACCAAAATTCATACCCTCTAAATAAAAGTGCAACCCAAACTATTTCGATTGGTTTAAATCCGTATCAAGATTTTAAACCGATGATACGTGTTTGCGGAAAAAGTGATAAGCAAGCTATCGAGTTTGATGAAAATCAGTGGAAGTATTTTACAATCGACGATTTAAAGGCAAAAATTTGCGCAACCCCTTGAAATGTTATAAACGAGTAAGTGGATCATCCATAAACACGACAAACAGTCCCTTTTCACACCACAAGTCGTTTAGTCAACAGACGACTTAACCAAGGCACAGTATCTTATCGACACAGGCGCTCGTGTAAGAGTATTTTCCAAATCTTGATTGACTGGACTGCTTACATCAACAAAGGTCAATCAAGGCGTAGCGGTTGAGGAGGTGTTTCCGGCCGGTTTATTGGATTGTTACAGCACGGAATTTTTGAAGGAAATGGAGCAGTATGTGCTGAAAGAAATCAAAAAGTTGGAGGATGTCGAAAAAGCGCAAGAGGCTGCCGAAATTGCGTTATGTATAAAATTATTTCTTCGTGATATACAGGAGAATCCGAATATGAATATGAAATAAATCGGCAGAAGTCGGAAAATTAAAAAATTGGGGTGGGGTGTGGTGTAACATACGCGGTAGTTTGATCAATTAATAACAGTGCTTGTTTTGGAGTCGGTAAGCAGTTACCATGATTTATTTAAACCAAAATTCATACCCTCTAAATAAAAGTGCAACCCAAACTATTTCGATTGGTTTAAATCCGTATCAAGATCTTAAACCGATGATACGTGTTTGCGGAAAAAGTGATAAGCAAGCTATCGAGTTTGATGAAAATCAGTGGAAGTATTTTACAATCGACGATTTAAAGGCAAAAATTTGCACAACCCCTTGAAATGTTATAAACGAGTAAGTGGATCATCCATAAACACGACAAACAGTCCCTTTCCACACCACAAGTCGTTTAGTCAACAGACGACTTAACCAAGGCACAGTACCTTATCGACAGAGGCGCTCGTGTAAGAGTATTTTCCAAATCTTGATTGACTGGACTACTTACATTAACAAACGACAATCTCTACTCTGCCACAAAGACTTATAGCACGATGAAACTGAGACTGGTTTAATATGTAAGAATTTTATAATTCGTAGTTTACAATCGACGATTTGAAGGCAAAAATTTGCACAACCCCATGCAATGTCATAAATGAGTAAGTGGATCATCCATAAACACGACAAACAGTCCCTTTCCACACCACAAGTCGTTTAGTCAACAGACGACTTAACCAAGGCACAGTATCTTATCGACAGAGGCGCTCGTGTAATAGTATTTTCCAAATCTTGATTGACTGGACTGCTTACATTAACAAACGTCAATCTCTACTCTGCCACAAAGACTTATAGCACGATGAAACTGAGACTGGTTTAATATGTAAGAATTTTATAATTCGTCGTTTACAATCGACGATTTAAAGGCAAAAATTTGCACAACCCCTTGAAATGTTATAAACGAGTAAGTGGATCATCCATAAACACGACAAACAGTCCCTTTCCACACCACAAGTCGTTTAGTCAACAGACGACTTAACCAAGGCACAGTACCTTATCGACAGAGGCGCTCGTGTAATAGTATTTTCCAAATCTTGATTGACTGGACTGCTTACATTAACAAACGTCAATCTCTACTCTGCCACAAAGACTTATAGCACGATGAAACTGAGACTGGTTTAATATGTAAGAATTTTATAATTCGTCGTTTACAATCGACGATTTGAAGGCAAAAATTTGCACAACCCCATGCAATGTCATAAATGAGTAAGTGGATCATCCATAAACACGACAAACAGTCCCTTTCCACACCACAAGTCGTTTAGTCAACAGACGACTTAACCAAGGCACAGTATCTTATCGACAGAGGCGCTCGTGTAAGAGTATTTTCCAAATCTTGATTGACTGGACTGCTTACATCAACAAACGTCAATCTCTACTCTGCCACAAAGACTTATAGCACAATGGAACTGAGACTGGTTTAATACGTAAGAATTTTTTAATTCGTCGTTTACAATCGACGATTTAAAGGCAAAAATTTGCACAACCCCTTGAAATGTTATAAACGAGTAAGTGGATCATCCATAAACACGACAAATAGTCCCTTTCCACGCCACAAGTCGATAAGTCATGAAACGACTCAAGGCGCAGTATCTTAATGACATAGGCGCTCGTGTAAGAGTATTTTCCAAATCTTGATTGATTGGACTATTTACACTAACAAACTTCAATCTTTTATTCTGCCTCAAAAAGTTATGGGACGATGGAACTGAGACTGGATGAATATGCAAGAGTTTTATAATAATTCATAGCTCCACACGCTTGTGGTATGGAATACAAACTAACTTTGCGGGCAATAAGCGTTGTTTAAATATTATTAACGCAGATATACGTAATTTTGCTGCTCTTATCATGTAAGAGCAGCAAGTGGCCAGTAACATTTCCAGATAAAACAGGAATTACAATATAAGCAATGGTACAGAAATTTTTACAAGAGTTACCAGTTTCTTTAAAAAAAACAACATTTTGAACAGAATCAAAAAGAATATGTAGAAGAAGAACGTAATGCAATGTGACCAATGTATATTTAGTGTTTGTAATGTATGAGGAAATTGACGATCACAGTTCTGATATTTTAATTTCTGTAATCAAAACTGGTTCATTTTCGGCTTCAATGGATCGAATAAACAATTCTGCAAAAAAGAAAAACGTTATAGTAAAGTAACCAAGTATGCATGTAGTTGGCTTACCTCAAGTTTATGCCGATTAAAAAATATATTCAGAACTAACTAAATATTTTGGGCCATCAACTGTTGTTTTGATTTAAATTTTTAGAGCAGATCGTAAAGCCATCGATGAACATGGCAAGCAGTGTTTATTGAGCAGAATTCATTGCTTATTTACATGTAGACAAGTTCCCATTTGACATACCTGTAAAAAAGAACAATAATTAATTTTACATCATTACGAATTATAATTTACTACACAATTATCGTGAAATTACGGATAGTTTGATTTTTATAATCAAGTTTCAACAAACTATTGCTAAAGATATACAGTAGAGTCTCGCTAATCCAAACACACTCTAAAAAATATCCACTAATCCGAACACGCCCTTATTCGAACACAACCAATAAAGGATTTGCATCAAAATTTAGATGTTTGGATTGTAGAATTTTTTTATCAACAATTTACAACACTTTTATTAAATTTTATGACCTTCATTTTTATAAATTGACAGTGAGAGATTTTATGACTGAAAATATTCAACAAAACTTGAGTGCACAATGTAAAAGATTCTATACTATTTAGTTGAACCGTTGGCGTTGGTACAATAAAAATCTTAGATAAACCAAAGACGATACAATAAGAGACTACCAAAATCCCTATAAAAAACAGTAACAAGCTTTTAAGGTCAAAATAGTTTAAAAACCTTCTAAGGTTAAACTTGTTTTATCCCCTTCTTTGTTGCTCCCGCCTCTACAAGCTATCTTATTCACCGAGATATGCTTGTGGTGACTAGCGACATCTTCTTTAGTGGGGATTTTTGGTCACATTCGGCCCATAAGCTATGCCAGTCTTATAGTATTTGGTCTTTGGTTAAACTCAAAGTCTTGTTTAAGGCACACACGGTAAAGGAAAGTCGCCTAATATGACGGTAGTGCCTAATATGGGGTACCAAGTTTTTCAGGTAAGTAATGCACCAACACCTACTAATTAGTGTTTAAACATTTCATAACTGTAAGGAGAATCCCCCGTGGCTCTTTCAGCTGATCAAAACAATAAACCGCCGAGAATTCCAACTTAAAATAAATATATGCGTTGCGAAGTTTCAAGGGTGGTGCATTCAAAGTGCATTTCCAAAACTTAAAAGGTAAGTTATTATTTATATTTCAACGCGTACTAGAACTACTAGATATCACATTTAAAACATTTTTTCTCAACAAATACTTATATAAAAAAATAAATTTTTTTCTAGAGAGTTCTTATTAGCCTAATACTTTGCGCGGCTTAATATGGGGTACTCATTACTTTGTGCAAGGTTGACGATCCAGAAGAAGAATGCATATTTTATGGAACCCGATTCAATTTTGGACAAACAGGAGAAGAATGGGTTTTATACCGATCCTGCAACAGATGGGCCAACACCGAATGCGCAGAGAATGATAAACCACAATATGTGCTATTTTTGTTGCAGTTTTTATTTATTTACTTTTTGGGTAGTATTATGTATGCCATATTTTTTTTAAATTAAAGTTTTACAAATAATTGTCACTTTGTACACGTTTAAAAATACCTCATGTTATACCATACACACCAATAAAAATACCATGCACGCATGTCGCCTAATATGGGGCTTTGAATGTTACAGCATATTTGAAAAAAAAGGCAATTCTATTTGTTTAGGAATGATCCTAGTTCTTCTAATGAACAATATATATGTCACTCTGCAAAATAGCAATTATATACCGAGTGCCCACAATCAAAGCAGAACATAATGGCTGTTCATAGCTTTTCAAATTATGAAAATATTTAAATTACTTCTTTAATGTTAAAAAAAGTCATTAATTAAGAACTATTTGGTATCAACAGATTCATAATATCACATAAATTCTCTTTCAATAGATATCATTACAGGTCTTGTAGGTGAAGCTGGTGAGCAGCAAACTGCAAATGTAATCGTCCTATACTAGGCGACTTTCCTCTACAAGGTGCTGAGTATAAATTTAAGAAATTGTGATTTATATTTAATTTACCGAATGGAAATAGCAACATGGTAAATAGACCCATAAAGATGGATGTAGATCTGACAATGATAATGAAGGTAAAATTGGAAAAACTATTTCCAAAAACTTTGTAAGAAGGGCCAGCTGTAGTGTAGTAAGGTTGATTGAACTTAATGTGTTAACAAAGTATTATATTTAAATGCAATGTAAGCATTGCAAGTTCAAGCAACTACTTGATTGTTAGATAAGGTAGTCTAAGTTTGTAAGGAGTAATAAGAAGATGTTTTAAGAAGATATTTGTATCATCAATAAACTATAATCATTAAAGTTATTAAAATGAATTAAGGTGTTTTAGTTAGAACATCACACAGCGGTCAATGACTCAAAGAAAGGAAATGGTGCAAATTTTAGGTCCAAATGCGGAAGATGTGGTAAAATATCCAAGCAGACAATTTAAAAATAAATGCAACACGATGCAACACTTAACATGCCAAAACCAGACAAAAAGTCATTACAAAGATTTTTAAGCATGATAAATTAAATTAGTAAGTTTATTAAAGATGTATCAAAAATTACAGCTTCATTAAGGGGGTTTTAATAAAAAAAAGAAGCGTCTGTAGGTGCTTCAAAAGGTTTAGCAGCGGTTTTTAGCAGTAAAGTTGATGATGGTAACGTTAGTCAGGAACCAGAGAATTATCTGGAGAACTCCTTTATATTTAAACCTCATGCATGTACCAGAAGTTGTACCGTTGGTACTTATTATTTTATATTTCAAAAATAAAGTTAACTAAACTCAAGGTCTTGTTTAATGCACACACATTACAAACAACAGTCTCTACAAAGACTAACAGGCGTAGTTATAGACGTTTAGAAGTGCATAGTACAACGTGTAACTTAATTTAGCATTGAAAGGTAGGGGCTTACACGCGTGTAGTTTACACTCCAAGTACACGTCTGACTATAACTACGGCCATAAGTGTTATCTAGTAATTCAAACTTATAAGTAGTCCGACCACAAACTGACCTGTATTAATTCGAATTATCGAGACTCTACTGTACTAAGTTTACATGTATTCACTAAAGTGGTTTTAACTAAATTAAATTAAAAAATTAAGCATATAAATGCCTTATCATCCTTAAGGTTAAATCTTTACACATTAAAACAATTTAGCTAAAACCTTTATCTAAAAACACTAATAGATAATTACCTTATGGCGAAGTATGTCAAAGAAGGAAACGGCTACCTAACCGCTATCACGATTCATTGGGGAACTTGAGCTCGAATTTGTAAAATTTCTGCATATTTTGGAATAATCGATTGTTTAAGTAGACGATTTCTACTAACTTTGTTCAATGTTACACCTGTATAAACAGAAAACAATGAATTAATTCATGTGATATAAATACAATTTAATTTTATTAATTTAGCTTTTCAAAGGGTTTTTATTTTACAAAACATCCACACTTGTGAGCTAATTCATTCTCTTATAAAAACGTATATCGATTGGCCCTGAAATAATTTTTGTTTGAAATACAAATCACATGTTGGTTAAAACACGTTTGCTTAACTTGCAATTAGAATATGGAATATGTAGATTAAGATGCTTATAACACAGTGGGGACGCATTAACAGTTGAAAGAATCAAATAGAAACTGAATATCCAATTTCTCTTCTAAGTAAACTTTTTTTTAATCATCCCACTATCTGAAGCTCCCAAGTAAAACTTTTACTTATTTATGCGTTCACTATACTAAAATACTATTATTGGAAATGCTTACCTTATTACGATGTATGCCATAAGAGGCAGCAGATAACTGGCTGCGATCGAGTGGAAATGAGAATGTGATTTCCATACTGGTTCAGAAGTTGATATTTAGCGTCAACGCGTCAAGCAGCAAACCTATACAACAAAAAACTTTTTTAGATAAAAATAAATAAAACGATGGCGTCCTGGCATAAACGTTTATCTTTTCAACTTTACCATGTGGCTTAAAAAATGCTTGATTTTGTCTTACAATGCAATTCTGAGCACGTGGCACTGCACTATCATTTTACATAAAAATTTGCTTAGAATTGCAGCATTATTTTAAAAATATACGTAATATGGGCTTTTGCTAGGACGCCCAGCCATCATGGAAAATTTCTTGTAACACTACTCGTTTACAAAAATGAACAAACTTAAATGGTTGCAGTACATACCTGTGTTTTATCGTTTAAAACATTTTCAACAAAGTCTCACGTCGCACATAACGTATTTATAATTATTAAATGAATTTAATTTTATTTAACGGTCATTTTAAACACGAACAAGACGCCATGCTATCGCCATGTGGTGACGCCGTATTTGACATTGACTGTAATTAATTAAACGTCCGCATACGCTACTGCATTCGGTGGCGCTGCTTTGCTTTCGGTAACTTTCGGCAGTTTGCAGATGTCAAATGTCAAGTTCTGCTGACTGCTGTCAAATTTGAAATTTCTCATATCGAGTTGTAATATTAATAGTTTTATTGCATATAAACACAAATTTCATCATTCGCAATTCGTAAGTAACGTCGTCTTTAAATAATATGTATTTCAAACCTTTATTTTAGATTAACATGTGCCTTTAATAATCATACATTTTCTGAAAAATGCCTTGTGCTAATAGTAATTCGCAAGATAAAGAGCACTCAAGTGATAAATCCGAGGAAAACAAGAAAGATCCAGACAATATAACGTTAACAGACAAACTTAATAAAAAACTGCTGGTTAATTTCTTAGAGAAAATTAACGATTCCGATCATCCTTTCAATAACAATTTGTGTGTCGAAAGTGATCAAGTAGAACCTGATAGCCAAAATGAATAATTCTACAGAAATGGAAACCGAAGGTACCGATTTTACAGCAACTAATGCCCCTAACGATGATAATCCGCAACAGCAAGAAGTGAAGTCAAAACGTATTCAACAACCACGTGCAACATTAAACGCAATTAAATTAAAAGAAAAACGAGGACTGCCTGCTCTTAAAGACGTCTTTGCAGATGTTAAATTCAAAGGTAAAAATTGTGAAGAGGAAGATTTACAAACTTTAATGTTCAGATACGAATATTGGTGTCATAAATTATTTAACAAATTACCTTTTGATAACTGTTTAGAGAAAATTGAAGACTTAGGTTCTCAAAAATCAATGCGGGTAATTACTTGTACTTTTCTTAATGTAATAATTGTTAAAATTTGTTTTTTAGGCTTATATTACAAAGGTACGGATGGATATAGTAAATGATGAAGATATACCGACTAATGAAATAAATATGACAGAAAATAATGATTAATTTGTATTGCTTTAATATTCTAAAATAAAAATTTAAATTCTTTATCGATATTTAAAAAACTAATTGTGTTGATAATGTTTTTAAATATTTTTTCTCCTCAAAAAACTTGTATCTTGCTTTCATAGTCTCAAAACCACTACATAACGAGCATTTTGGGGTGGTAAGTACCCTAGTAATATTGAAAAACAAAAATTTCAGTTCATTGCTTACATATGCTCATTATTTATAATTTTATTTTTTTAACAATTTTATATAATCTGGTCCTGAACTATACGCAAGCCACATAACATAACACTGGCTTGAAATGTTGTGATGCGATTACTGGTATCTGTTCAGATTTTAGCTTTATATCAAGGTTTCATATAATGTATGGCATGCACCTTGTTGACCATCTCTGACTCCTGGATTCTGGAGACTAGTTCAAGACACATTTGCCCGGATATTTAGAAAAAGCCAAAAAATCTTGGAATTATGTATTTTTTTAAATTTAAATTTCCGGTTTAACCGGAACCGTTTTGTTAACTGAAAAAAGTGTCAAATAATAGATATTCATGGGATTGATATATGTCAATTTTCAAGGTTTAATTTCTAGAGATTTCTGAAGTTTTAACATTCAAAAAATCATTACTCCAAAACGGCTCGAGTGATTTTGATAAAATTTTATATTTCGATAATGAATTACATTTTCTGTAACATATCCAAAAACAAAAAAATATGGTAGAGGAAATTTCGAGAAAATCCATTTTAAAATTTTGACCTACTTTTGCCCCTTAAAAGTAGGCAATTTTAAAGCAATTTTGAAAATCGACTAGGTTAGGACAAAAGCCCTATATTTTAGCTGTACAATGCCGTTTTGAAATTTTTATAAAAACAATTACCGGCCAAGTTATAAGCGAAAAACCACAAAATGGGACAATCGTTCTATTGGCCGCCATTTTGAATAGTTTGAAATTTTTTGTTTCAGTTAGGGCTCACGTGTACTATTCCATCCATACAGATAGAATACATACATCCTGACATTTTGGTTCAAAAAATTGTCAATTTTTTTTTGCGTTTTTGGATTCAGGGACTCAAAACGTCGAGAAATGCAAAAAAAATGTTATTTTTTTTTCTTGATTATAACAACTTTTTCTTGGATTGGAAAAAGTTAAAAAAAAAAGAATCTCAATTTTGATTTAAAGGCACCCGGTGGTTTGAAAACCGAACTTAAGGCTTAAGGTACTATTGATATACTAAGAATAACCATATATTAGTTTATTTAATATCATTTTTATTTTACAATAAGCAAATAACAACTAATGTTCTTCTAATAAATTATTAAATATTTTTTTTAAATATAACAGTATAATAATAAAATAGTTAAACGTTTCAGTTCTTAATTTAAAAGACAAACTCACATCAAAGTTATTAAACGACCATCGGAATATATATTTTTATATCTGACCATTAAAATAAAATAAATGCGTGACTTCTTTGTACATTCAATTAGTCAATTAAAAAATTTTAAACCGCACATGAGCTTAAAAAATCTCAAAAATCCTAATTGACACAATTTTGAATCCACAAAAAAATGGTCAAATTTTTTTTGTTTGTGACGAATTAGATTCGTTACAGTTTTATTTTTATATAAGAAAATAAATTTAATAAATTGAACAAAAGGTAACATGTTGGCCGATTTTAATTTTAGTCAAAACTGGAATAAAAAACTAACTTTTCTTTGGTGCTCGATGCAAGTCAGTCAACATGTTATTTGTATTTTTTATATCACAAAACAATCAAAAAATTTATTATTGTAAAAAAAACTAACTAAAGAGTAATTTATATCTCGATTAAACTTAAAAGTTATGATTTATGATAATTTACTGTAGCTCGGTGGTGAAAATTTCTTGCGTAAAAATTTGAGGATGTAGAGAGGTAGACAAGAGATTAAAGTAATAACAATTACTTTCCAGAAGAAATCCGTAGTTCTGATAAATTCCGAATCTATTACAAAAAGTTTTAGAAGTTGTTTTCTTTAGAAAATTTAAACTTACCAAAATAATCGTGTAGTACAATGAGAGATAAGACGTACAGTGCTAAAGATAACAGTTCAGCTAAAACCATTAAATAGTGCCATGTTCTAATATTTAAAGCCACCATTATAAGCTCAGTTAAGATTAATGAACTAAAGCTAATGGCAACAATGTGTATAAATTCGTCTTCAAATAACAATAAAGCTCCATACATAATAACACCCCCTTAAAAATAAATTTTTTGTTTATCCTACACTTTAAAATATGACGATTCGGTACCTTGATATATCGAAATTAGCACCCACATGAAAAACGTTTTAAACGACAAGCTCCTTCCTTTAGACAACTCTTTGTATAATTCAGGATACGTTAGGGCAATTTCGGCACTTACATCCTGATCTAAAACTAAACTAAATACCTAAAAATACAACAATTAGTATATAACGTTTTAAAAATTGATTTTAACTAACCGGAAACATTGTATAAAGCGTAGCATATCCAACCATGAGAAAACCTTGGTACAAAGGTACAGAACTAAGATAAAAAACGCTACTAAAAACAGCTTGCATTGTCGAAATAATAAGGCCTCGATGCACAACAAACTGAGACAAAGAAGCTGATCTTTTATACGAGTGGCGGCCATGAACCAATAACAACCGAGCTAAGTAAGAAAACTGTGGTATACTAAAGTCTCCAGCTAAACTAGCCTGTTTTCCTTCTCTTCCCTCGATACCAATCCCAGCATCGGCCATTTGAATCATACTAACATCATTACCACCATCACCGACGGCGGCAGTTCTCTTACCGGTGTGTTTTTGAATTAATTGAACCTAACAGAAATAACACATTTACCTTAAGCCACAATTTACAACTTAGAAACTTACAACTTGTGCTTTTTGTGTGGGTGAACATCTACAACAAACTACAGCAGGAGCGGCCGTAGCTAACTCCATAAATTCTTGTTGATAATAATTTAGACAAACTTCGAGACTTTCTCCACTTACAACTAAAGCGCAATCGCTTCGTCTTCTAAAAGCGTTTAATTCTAAATGTGCGTCCGTTCTTGTGACTACTTTCTTCAACACGTAAAGACCTAAACAAAAAGAAATTTTTTAGTTATCAATTTAAAAACAACGGATGTGGTCATATGAGGAACTTTTTCCGTCCGTCAAATCTTGTACATTGTATTAAATTTATTGTTGTAGATTACATGATATAAAATATTTTTTTTTTTTTAAATTGCTTCCGTCAAGGATTCAACCTGGGACTTCTGTGTGTAAGCAGAATTTTTATTATAATATTATAATAATATAATTTTGGCATAAATTGAAGTTCAAAATATAATATATTATTTTATATCTTCAGAAAGCTAATTTTACAAGCTTTGAAAATATTGAAAAATATACAGGGTGTTCTACTTAAATTAAGAAATTTGATCCCATTTCCGGTTAAACCGGAAGTCAAAATATAAAGTGTTTGGTATCGTGTAATAGCTAATTTTACGAGTTTTCAAAATATTGAAAAATATACAGGGTGTTCCCAAAAATTTTGATATTTTTGTAATTTCCGGTTTAACCGGAAGCGTTTTGTTAACCGAAAATAGTGTCAAATAATAGATATTTATAGGATTGATACATATATCTATTTTCAAGTTTTCATTTTTATTATAAAAAAAATTAGAGATTTTTGAAGTTTTGACATTCAAAAACTCATTACTCCAAAACGGCTCGAGCGATTTTCATAAAAATTTATATTTCGATAGAGAATTACGTTGTCTGTAACATATCCAAAAAAGAAAAAATATGGTAGACGAAATTTCGAAAAAATCCATTTCAAAATTTTGACCTACTTTGGCCCCTTAAAGGTAGGCAATTTTAAAATAATTTTGAAAATCGACTAGGTTAGGACGAAAGCCCTATATTTTAGCTGTACAATGCCGTTTTGAAATTTTTATAATAATAATTGCCGGTCAAGTTATAAGGGAAAAACCACAAAATGGAACAATCGTTCTATTGGCCGCCATTTTGAATAAAAAACTTTGAATTTTTTTGTTTCAGTTAGGGCTTACGTGTACTATCTTATAGTCAAATAAAAATGAATTTGGCCCAAATTTTCAAATATGCGCCCAAAATAAACACCTTATTTTTGGACACCCTGTATAAATTTCTTACAAAAGCTCAGTTTGCCGATGAAATAATTTTAAAGTGGCTAAAATCAAGAAGTTGTTGCTTCACAGAGTTACAGACAAACCGACAAACAGACATTTCAGTTCAAAAAATCGAAAAAATCAAAAAAATTTTTTTCGATTTTTGGAATCAGGGTAACTTAAAACGTCGAGAACTTCAATAAAAAAAGATTATTATTTTTTTCTCTCGAATATAACAACTTTTTCTTGGATTGGAAAGTTAAAAAAATTATTTCATACCTTGAGTTCTGGATACTAAACGCGAACTTTTAGCAATACAAGTAGCAGTTTCCAATTTATCGCCGGTAAGCATCCATATTTTAATACCGGCATTTCTTAACAACTCTAAGGTGGGTCGTACATTATCCTGAAGTTTATCTTCGACCCCTGTTACACACAATAATTCCATTTCGCGTTCCAAAGACTCGACCACTTGTGCAACTCGTTGAACTCGATCAGAAACCGACATACGAGCAGAATTATAACGACTCTACAAAGGAGTAAAAAATTTTTTTGTTTATTTTATAAAAAAAAATACCAACCTCAAAATCGTTATACTGTTCTTCGCTTAAAACTCTGCGAGCTACAACTAAGGTACGTAAACCATCTCTAGCCATATTTCCACATTCCTCATCTAACCAGTCTGTGTAGTGTACGATTCCAGACATAACTACATCTGCTCCTTTTAAATAGAAAACAATTTCGCCAGTTTGTAAATCCTTAAAAAAAATTCTCATAAATGTAATATAAATTAAAACATTCGCTTCATACTTTTACTATGACTCCCATTCGTTTTGTTTCGCTAGTAAATGGAAATACAAGTAACAGAGAATAGTTGAATAATCTTCCATCGGGAGCTTGTAACTGCATCGAAGTTAAGTCGCGACGATTTAAAGCTAATCCAACTTCTTTAGTCCATTGTACAAGAGCAACTTCATCTGGACTCGAAGCTTGATAAGTTACTACTCGATCTGTTGTAGACCTTAAGTGTTGATCTGCTTCTGCTTCAGATGATGTTAAAGAACCTAGGAAGATTTGTCTCACAATAATCCCATTTGTGCAAATAAAGTACTTACTAGTTTCACTATCGTCACCAGCTTCATACACAGGGGTAACGTTGTGACACAAAGCTAATGCCTGAACCGCATCCTTAATTCTTGTATTTTCCGACTTTTTAAATTTACCACTATGAGTTGCAGCTCCCTCCACGTTTGTGTAACTTTGTTTTAAAATTAATTTCACCTTTAAAAAATAATTTACTAAAATCCTAATTTCCAAAATTGCTTACTTACATCGTCAAAACTATCTTGAGCGTAACTAACTGTACCCAAATGTACTCTCTTTAACACCATCGAATTTTGCGTCAAAGTTCCTGTTTTATCGCTTAATAAATAAGAAATTCGACCTAATTCTTCAGGAATAGTAGTACATCTAACTGCGGTACCTTTCATATTTGGATCGTGACTAATAGCCCAAGAGTAATAACTTTTTCCCATATCTAAATTAACGCGCAAACTAAAAATATTAAATTTAATTAAGTTGCATTTTTGTAAAATAAACTATTTACCTGATAGGGATTATGTAAGAAAATAAAAGAACGAAACGAAACATGTATCTATACCAAGGTCCACCAAATCCTTTAAGAGCCATCATAATTAAAGCGAGTCCAATTACGGCACCAAATAATATTTTAGTTATTGTATTAACTTCGAGATCCAATAAGCCTACTTTTGAACGAGGAGCCGAATTATTCATAACAGATCTAGTTTCCGGACCTTTAATTAAAAAAGTTGTGGTTACACTTAATTAGTTCTTTAAAAAACTTACCAGTGTAAATAACAACTCCTAAAGCCTGGCCAGATGCTATAACGCAATTTGTCCATAGAGTATTTTCCAGATCTAAACTTTCATCTCCACTAAGAACGTCATGCTAAAACACACAAAATAGTTAAATGCATGAAAAACCACCACAAACCGACTTACCCTTGTAAAAGTACCAATAAAGGAATGTATATCCCTTTGGGGCTTTTCGGCAAAAATACTAGCGCTAATTTCAAAAAGTTGTCTATCACTAGCAAGTTTTTGAGTTGCCGGTACAGCAAGTCGTAACTTCCAATCAGTTTCACCATCCAATTGATCGGTGCGAACAAAAACGGCGCCGCTTCTTTCGGAGGTTCTCAATAAAATTAAATCGGCGGGCACTCTTTCATCTTTATCGACTATGATCAAATCGCCAACTTTGAGTTTAGAAGCTGGTATTATTTCTATCGATTTATCGGAATTGTTCACCAAGCGTTTACATTTTTGATTGTTAACTTCTTGATCTCTTTTGTGTCTTCTTAAATCGTCGACCGCTTCTCGACATATTGTTACAAATAAAACAAAACACTGAAAGAAAGTTGTAAAGTTTTTGATCGATTAGAAATGTTTACTTACTAGTGGTCCCCAATAAGTGTACAAAAATCCGATACGAATATCAGGCACAAATTGACTGAGGGCCATAATTAAAAAGTACAAATTTAAGAAAAATTTGAACTGTTGATATAAAACCAGGGGTAAAAATGTAATTATGTTGTATTTTTGATTCCTTATGGTATTTGCTGGAAATAATCCTTGGGTTGGTTTTCCCAAGTGTATTGTACGGGGTCGTAACACACGAGGTCCACAACAACGACGCCATAATGAGCAAAAGCAACTAAAACAAAAAGAGAATTAACTACTTTGACTACCACAAAAGTAAGTTCGTCGTTAGATTTCTTTTCTCGAATTTTAGTTACAAATTTCAGGAAAAGTGTAAACATGATAGGTAGATCTTGCATACTGTATTTTCCTAATCAATAAATAAATAAAATTGAAATGTAAGTACCTAAGATAGGGTTCACTACGTGATTTGGTAATCAATGGTATGTCTTCTTTAGATGATGGTTTGTTCAAGCTATTTTGCGAATCAACAGATTCCATGGCTCACACATTCATACACAATAATTATTAAGTAGCAAGATTAATTTTAACACTTTTCATTCTTGTACAGACGTAAAAACAATTAATGCGAATTTATCAATCAGACAACTTGTCAACACACAATAAGAGTCAAGGATATCAAGGTGACCAATATCATTTTTAGTTACCTACCCACAAAAAAAAGTTCCTATTGTTTTTCGACTTCTCGGGGTTCGACTTTTTACGCTAACAGTACTTTCCATTTCAACCCCATGATTTATTGTACCACCTAATAAAAAATCCGTTTCTTCTTCTAAATCAAAATCTTGCAAGGGATATTCCATTCCACGATAAAAAAATTTCCATAACCTCACATTATTAAAACTATTTTACACATCAAAAAATGCTCATTAATTTATATAGCAGGTATTCCTTATCAAAAAAATTACACTCCACTTCAATTCGTATCAAAAAATATATGTATAAAGTGGTTATCACACTTGTTATGTAAATTTTATTTGCTCTCGTTTGATTTAAAAATGAAATGTCACTGTTCACATTTATTTTTAGTAAAACAGTGGCGGCGCGAAATTTAATTATTGCATCAAACTATTATTTTACAAAATTTATATCGAGGGCTTGAAATTTGCAATATTAATCAAAAACTTTTTTTACAAGAAAAGAAAGAATCTTTAGAAGTGGAATTGTTAAAGATTGTTCACATAAATTTGAAATAGTAAGCGATTTTCATTTTTTATTTTTTATTCAAAAAACATTGGGACTTAATAATTGTACATAACTTATAAAATACAATGTTTGAGACAATTTAAGTACTGAAGAGGCGTTTAGAAATAATTTTTACTAAATTTATTTATACACAAAAACAGTCTAAAAGCCCATCCAGTCGATTATGAAGAATAAAAAATTTTTAAGATTGTATAGAGTTACACACAAATAATTAGACAGCCAAGTCTTTTTTACATAAAAAATGTCGAGATAAAAATTGGCTACTGTTTTCTTTTAATATTGAATTTTAAAGCATCAGCTACATCACTACTTAGAGCACTAAAATTGAACTTTTAAAAAGTCAATTCTTACAATTACGAAGCACACATTTTTTTATAAAAAAAATTACATTCAAGTTGTAATTTTATTTAGCACAAAAAACCAAACAAGTTTGTGCAATAATTTCTTTATTATGACGAATATAGTAACGAAAATATTGATAATTTATACAAAATCCCAAAAACAATAATTTCCTAATCTTACTTTTAAAGCTGCACTTAAATTAATACATAACTTGAGCCTTAAATAACATTAGTCGGAGATTTCAAAAAGTGTACGAAGTGCAGATACAATTTAACTAAACGTAAGTTTTAAAAAACTCCCACATTTTGTATCGTAGGCCTCCTCACGTGCAACCAAAAAAACAAAATAAACTGCAACAGAGATCACTGCTTTGTAACCCAAAAAAAACCTCAAAACAAAATAAATAGATGCACTTGAATCAACAAAACTATACAAATTTTTTTAACAGATATATACACTCACATAATAGTATTATTATTATTATAGTACATAAAGTAAATTCGTCCTACATCAAATTCACCAAAAAATTAAATCACTAACTAAATTTTTACGAGAGAAAGGCTTAAAATGTATCACCTACAAATCACGTTTTCCAATTATGACGCTGACCAGCTTGCGGAGGAATCATATCTAACAGGTACTGTCTTTGTAAGTCGGCCGCTCTTTGTAAATCAACTAAATTTGCCGTACCACTTTTGTTGGTAGCTGCTTGTGCCATAGCCAATTGATAAGGATAAAATAGAGGCGAAAATTGAAGCATATGAGCTGCTGGTGGCCCTCCAGTTTGAAGAGCTGTAAAAATTAATCATTAAAATATTTTTCAAAACTCAATTTCATTCATTTAAACCACTTGATACAAAAACAACGGATGTGGCCATACGAGGAAATTTTTCCCTTCCGTCAAATCTTGTAGTTTTCTATTTAAATTATTTTTATGTTAATGTAAATTACATGATATTAATTCCGTTAAGGATTGAACCTGGGACTTTTTTTTAGGTATAAACCACGATAAACTGTTTCAAAAATTTCATTTTTTTATAATTTTGGCATAAATTGAAGTTCAAAATATACATTATTTTATATCTTCAGAAAGCTAATTTTATGAGCTTTAAAAATATTGAAAAATATACCGGGTGTTCTATTTAAATTAAGAAATTTGAAACCATTTCCGGTTAAACCGGAAGTCAAAATATGAAGTGTTTGGTATTGTGTAATAGCTAATTTTACAAGCCTTCAAAATATTGAAAAATATACCGGGTGTTCCTAAAAATTTTGATATTTTTGTAATTTCCGGTTTAACCGGAAGCATTTTGTTAACCGAAAATAGTGTCAAATAATAGATATTCATGGGATTGATACATATATCCATTTTCAAGTTTTCATTTGTATTACAAAAAAACTTAGAGATTTTTGAAGTTTTGACATTCAAAAAATCATTATTCCAAAACGGCTCGAGAGATTTTTATGAAAATTCATATTTCGATAGAGAATTACATTGTCTGTAACATATCCAAAAAAGAAAAAATATGGCAGAGGGAATTTTGAAAAAATCCATTTCAAAATTTTCACCACTTTGGCCCCTTTAAGGTAGGCAATTTTGAAACAATTTTGAAAATCGACTTGTTTAGGACGAAAGCCCTATATTTTGGCTGTACAATGCCGTTTTGAAATTTTTATAATAATAATTACCGGCCAAGTTATAAGGGAAAAACCACAAAATGGGACAATCGTTGTATTGGCCGCCATTTTGAATAAAAATATTTGAAATTTTTTTTTTCAATTGGGGCTCAGGTGTACTATCTTATAGCCAAGTAGAAATGAATTTGGTCCAAATTTGCAAATATGGGCCCAAAATAACCACCTTATTTTTGGACACCCTGTATACATTTCTTATAACAGCTTAGTTTGCCGATGAAATCATTTTCACATATCAAGGTAACTTTCATCAAAATCGGTTCAGTAGTTTTTGGCTCTATGGGGGGGGGGGCATAGACATTTTAGTTCAAAAAAATTTTTTTTTCGCATGGACTCAAAATGTCGAGAAATGCAAAAAAATATTATTATAATTTTTTTTTTCTCGATTATAACAACTTTTTCTTGTTTGGAAAAAGTTAAAAAACGTGAAACTATAGGTTTTAAATACAAAGTGGTGGTGTCCACTTGAGTATGGGACAAAACCAACTTAGAATTTGACTTACTCCTTAGTAATTGTTGATGTAAAGCTTGCATAGCTGCCGCATTTTGAGCAAATTTGTCTTGTGAGCTTGAATGTGAAGAACGCGACGGTGGTGGCGTTTGTTGTGCGGAAGGTGGAGCAGGTGGTGTTGCTGCATGCCTTTGACTCGGTTGCGGTGTAACTGATTTTGGAATAATTGCTTCTGGCGTCACTGGAGACGGTGCCGGACTATTCGAAGTTGCAAAAACACCTCCATTCTACAATTAATAATACATGTTAACAACAGTACTTTATCGACAAAAATATTACAAAAAGGAAAGGTTATACCTGGATCAAGGATAAGGAAAATTGGGGTAATTGGAATTCTTCTTGTAAGGTTTAAAAGCATAAAAATTTTAGAGTTGCTATAAATGAAAGTTTATTTATAAAGAATCGATATAAGAGGGGCGATTAAACTCACCTGTGCTAATCGTTGTTCGATTTCTTGTTCTTGTTGTAAAGCTTTAACGAATGCAGTCTTAAGTCGATTAGTGTGTTCTGCTTTGAGAGCCTTTTTCACATTAGTCGTTACGCATTGTTCACACACGACACGCAAATCTCGTCCTATAAATGTCGAGTTTTAAATTTAGCGTTTTAATCATAAAAAATTCTTACCTCTGCTCTTTCCTTTATTTTCCCACTTCCACACAGGTGTAAAATCAGAGTTACATTGATTGCAAAGGAAAGGCGTAGGAGGTGGCTGCGTTTTCGTATCTTTTGTAAGAAAATCAACTACATGTTCTAATCCTACCAAATAAATAAATTCGGTGTTGCTCGGATTTGGTATAAAATGCATTTCTGGAGGGGGTGGTTTTGGAGGTGGTATCTACAAACATTAAGTTAATTAATTTTCCATTTAATTAAATAAAACATACAATTTTTACCTGCAAGAGAGTTTTCTCCAACTGTTTTCTTAAAGCAAGTTTTGCAGCAGCTTGCCTTTGAGCTGGAGTTTGACCATCGTCTCTTGAACGATCCTAAAAATAATTTAAAAATAGTTAATTTAACGAATTTTACCATTGGCTTTTTGTCAGCAGAATTGTTTCAAAAAAACGCCATTATTAAATTTGAGAGGAGCAATTTGAATAAGTCATTTGTAAAATGCAACAAATATCTCACAAATGACTCAATTCCCAACAGTAACTTAAGAAGTAAAAATCACCTTTTGCGGTTGAGGTGGTGCAGGTGTAATAGTAACAGAAGGAGACAGATCCTTTACACCAGGTGGGAATGAATTACGACTAAGTGAACTTCTCTGAGGTGGTTGTGGTACAGATAAATTAGCGGCTCGGCTATTTAAAGGTGAAGCCGATAAAGGTGGAGCGTGCATGCTCGATCTCGGTGGAGGTAACTGCTAAAAAAATCGTCAGTTTTGTCTTTATACTAAAGTTAAATAGCTTACCCCTCGTAATAAGGATGTAACATTAGCTTGGCCCGGTTTTTGCATGCTCGAATGACGCGAATGAGCCGTCGGTGGTTGTTGAACTTTATTTGATGGAATTTTAACTGTTGTAGGTGTTATGCTAAGTCCGCTAGGTAAGCCTGTTGGTGGTAAAGCCGAGGGTGGTATACTCGGAGGTATAACGGCAACATTTTCCTTAAGTTGTTGAGATTGTTTTAGTTTTTTAAGCAATACTAACTTCATTTCTTCGGCTCTTAGTTCTTCTCTCAATCTTCTAATGCCTCTTTCCCTAATAAAATAAGTTAACACCTTTGATTTCACTCAAAATATTTACATTTACCTTTGTTGTAGTTCCGTGGGACTAAGTTCTTTAATTGGAGCTAAAGGTGGCATTTCTCCTTCACTTGAATCACTACTATAGTCTACGTTTCCGTTTGTACGTGGTTTATCTAAAGTGCCGTTTATTAATACGTCGGGACTTTCTACATAACTTCTTGGTTCGGTGCGTGGTCTTAAAACTCTTCTTGTGTTTATGGGTTGACTATTATTTGTTCCAATGTTATTGGTAATTGAATGTTGTTGAGGTGGCAAGATTACTCGATTGTTACTGAAAAAAAAATTTAAGTTACATTACTTATTACTTAACTCTCAGCACATTTGTTATTAATTAAGCCTTCTAGGAATATTTTTTATGAATATTTTAGGGTAGGCTGTGCTTGGTACCTCAAGTAGGGGTGTCTCGTACATAAAATTGCACCTCTGTTATACGTATTACATGAAGAGTATGAGTGAGAAGAGAATTTTTAGTTCGAAGAATTTAGAAGAGGTTTAAGGGATGACTTAAAACAGGAGATTGACAGATGAGATTATTAGTAAAAGTAGCGGTACGCCACTGATTCAGAAGCGGGTTAAATTTTACTTAATTTTTTTTTATCAATCATAGGTCAAAAAATGTTGTCAAAAATAACAAGGGAGCCATTATAATAGTTATCTATTAAAAATTTAAGATAAACTTATCGAAAATAATACGATCTGTCAATTTTAAAATATTTTAAAGAAATTCAAAAATAAAATATCTAAAATAGGCTCTTATCACAAACATTAGCTACTAATTAAAAACAAATACTTACGATAAGAATACATTTTAATAATAAGTGAACTAATTGTTGCAAAATTAGGAATCGCCTTGTATATAAACACAAACATCTAAGCACATCAAACAAATGCCATTTTGACAGTTGAAAACAATTAAACAAAATGGATATAATTACGAAGTAATTACTATAATTTTTTTTGATAACCTACAAAAATTGTGGAACATTACATAAATGACTAGAATTACAAAACTTGTAAGAATTATTATCTTGGGTTGTTATCAATTTTATTTTATTGGTTGGTAACTTAACGAATTAATTACCTGGTACTAAGATCGACAACTGCATCATCAACATCCATCTTTTCCATAGCTACGTTGATAACGCTTCTAATTTTTTACAAAT
This sequence comes from Malthinus seriepunctatus, assembly GCA_963924605.1. Classification (NCBI taxonomy): domain Eukaryota; kingdom Metazoa; phylum Arthropoda; class Insecta; order Coleoptera; family Cantharidae; genus Malthinus; species Malthinus seriepunctatus. The sequence continues at coordinate 131,303,608 of OZ004600.1, forward strand.
CACCTTTACCATCAACATTTAATAACAAATTCAGCAGCAACGAGCGAATAAAACTTTTTATTGTTGTTTTTTCCCCTTCGACTAATACCAACTTAAAAGACGGCGTTTATTAAATTTTACGAGAAAGTAATAAAGCGAACAATAGAAATTAATAAGTGAGTTAGTCCCGCACTCGACCGGTAATAATTATCAAAAGTTGCCGATGTAGTTAGGGCACACGTACGACTACCGCGTGTAACACGACGTAACGTGCGTCTTCCCTTAAAACAACGAGTGAACGGCCTCAAACAAACCGATTAAAAATTTTGTAAGCCGACAGCAATTAATTAAAAACGTGCAAAAATACTACCGACACTAACATCTACGCGATTAGACGATTCAAATGACACCAAAGACGACCCACTTGCGTTAATGTCGAATACTTCTACCTTAGGGTCAATTAGTGTACCGAAAATTGTAATCTAAACCTCGAGTTGACAAATCGATTATCTTCCTGTATGTACACATATACTTTTCTCACTTAAAAATTCACATATTTAAACCGGCGTACCAACATAATCGGACGTTCTAAAAACTTTAAACAAATATCCGACGAAAACATTAATAATATGTTAATTATTAATTATTTTTACGGCGAAATGCGGAAAAAGTAACCGGGGGACACCACTTAACTCCGAGCCAAAATTAACAGACGACTGATTCGACTGATTCAATTCAATATGGCGTGGCCTTGTGTTGTGTCTACTTTGATGCACTTAATAAAGATAAATATAAAATAGACTTACTCTTATTGGCTTTTACAAATATTGTATTACATCCTTCGGTTATAAAACCGTACAATCTTTATTCATATGTTGGCCGCACTTAGCAAAGACAAATGTACATAATTTTGTTACCTATCGGGTAGCGCATTTCAAGTGATGGGAATTAAGTAACGTACGTTATGTAACTACCAGAAGCCAATCACACCGTAGTTTTGAACTCATTCCACAAACAAAACAATACACATTATTTCTATCTCTTTTTTATACGCGTTACATATTTAAATCTCTTTTCTAAACGTACGTTAATTTTATTATTTTATTAAAATTATCGTTTTGTTAAGAAATTATTTTAATCCAATATTTTGTAATACTCCTAATATTCAATACGTAATTATAATATACGATGACGATTTAAATAAATAATATTTTAAACAGTGGCGTATTTAGTAAAATTCATAAATGTAACAAATTTAATCATGTGAATAAGTAATTAGTATACGAGGTTTACTCGTAAAACTTGAATCATTTTGGATTTTGTTTAACTTATACAGGACCGTATTAATAAAATTAGTACCTGCGCCAGCATTATAGCGGAACGGCTCGCTTCGAAGCATTATCCATTAACTATTTACTTTACTTTCCCGGACGTCTAGAACAGGATCAATAATTTTCGGGATTTATTAAGGAAATCTTTCAAAGACACCACATGACAACATCGTACGATAATACGTTAGATTGGATTAGGAATTCAGTCAACCTCACAATTCATGGCCACCCTGGCTATACGTTTAGCACGAATTGTGGATGCAACCATCATAACACCCCCTACTTAAATTGAGGGGTAACTTTATTTTGCCAACAAGTAGTAAATCAACAACCTCCCCTTCTGTCCTTTTGTCGTTGTTGGCTAAATGGCTAATAACCACCCTGTACCGCGATTCACTAACTAAATTCGATAACGAGCGACGTCGGTCACCAACAAAGATTTGAGTCGTTTTCTGGCGATCAAAACGCTTAAAGGGGTTGAATACGGTTCAAATTTATGGAATTCTCGCGTTCTAACGGTGACGTCACTAAAGATTCCGGTTCAAATACTTGCAATGTATTTAAACACCACAGGGGTCCGATGTATTTGAACCGTTAAAACACATTTTCCGTCAATCGATTGTTAATGGATGTCATTAACCAATAAGAAATTGATATTCGATCAACAACAACCACTTGTAAACAAAATAATAGTAGATTGTTTGATTAGGAGTAAAAATGTCACTTTTTTTAGGCTAGTCAGTAGGGCTTGTCAGGCGAAACCAAGTTGAGTTTGACAACCACTGACGAGCCAAAAAATTTTTTGAAGTGTCGCCATCTCTTGGAAATTAGTTGTAGTTCAATTGTCAAATGTTTTTAAAAATTAACTTTAACTTGTAAAAAGAAGCTAATTATTAAACGCAACGAATAAAAATTATAACAGAAAATTTATAAAAACATTACCTTTTTACATTACAAATGCTTAGAAATATCATTTTATGTTACAATTTGTTGTAAATATTTAGGGTTAGAATTTACTTTTACCTCCTAGGAGGTAAAAGTGAACTTTTACCTCTTTTACCTACTTTACATCCTTTTAGGATGGATTTTACATCCTTTTAGGATGTAAAGTTAGAACTTTAACCTTACTTGTTCAGTAACAAAATGCCAACTTTTTTTGACGTTTGAAGAAAAACAAAATGTCCAGCTATGCGCTTGCTGGTTGCATGTATTTTTCTGTCTGACGTCACACGCTTGAAACATAAATTTAATGCTTTTATCCACGACCGTCCAATAATACGTTCATTACTCTATGATTTTTGACCAGTAATGTGTGTCATTACTCACTAGTTGCAAATCATTGAATAATATACATATTACTCAATGACTATTACATTACTCAATGGTTTACCGGGCGACACAGGGGATTGGAAAACTTTTATAGCTCCGTTATTTGTCAATGTATCAAAATGAAATTTGCTGTGAGTTGTAGTCATATAAATTACAATTTGTTTAACTACTTTTGAAAATTCTTCCACTTCCGATTTCGCCGGAAATGAGGTAAACTTTAGATTTTTAAATGCAACACCATATATATTTTTACATTTTTGAATTCTACATTACATTTTGAATACATTTCCATAAAAAATTAATTTTTTTTTTAAATTAATTTTTTGTTTTAAATAAAATTTTTTTTTTCAAAAAATACTCGCGTATTCAATGTATATTTGGTTCATAATATTTACAGTCGTGGATAAAGTATAGTATCCTACTCGCGGGTAATGCTCATAACTCACTCTAATGATTACGACACTCGCCATACGGCTCGTGTCGCAAATTCATTCTTGTGAGTAATGAGCTTCATTACCCGCTCGTTGGATAATATACTATTATCTCTGTTAATATTTGGGCTAAAGATGTCTTTTTTGGTTACACCCCCTTTAACGAATTTTATGGTGACCGACGTCGCTCGCTATCGAAAATAGTTAGTGAATCGCGGTACTGGCGATTTTTAAACTTGTTATGTTGTTGACGTCATCACTCAAAACGGTTCAACATGACGTCATGAGTTTTAAATAATAATAATAATAATAATAAATGCTTTATTCACCATTACGAATATATAAAGAAATAACAAAAAAAAATAATATTATCTACACTGCAATGGCGAACCACAGGGCGTTAGTTCAAATAGTCATCCGAAGATGACCCTTGTTCTACCACTAACCCCCTGAACAAAAGTAAAATAGAATAATGTTAGCATTGCCCAACCTAACCCAAAACTAATTCTGTCATTGACTCCTCACAATACTCAAATCCAAGAAGAATATCTAACAATACACAATATCGCACAAATTAAATCAAAAAACAATAAATTTAACATTGCATGTGCTGATTGCTAAGCAAATACTGCTTATAAGTACGCCTGAACAAACCGACAGATCGCTGCTTATAAATATTTGGTATACCATTATAAATTTTTGCAATTTGGTAACTGAATCCTCTTTCAAACAACGCCGTTCTATGGATTGGTGGCGCGATCAATCCCCTAAACCTCAAATTTAACGTGTGAACATCCGTACGAAACTTGATCCTATCGAACAAGTACGGCGGTCCTCGTTCAAGAATTATTTTGTGACAGAAAGTTGCAAAATGTAGTCGACGTCTACTGTGCATATTAAGCCAGCCAACATGCGATAGCTTGTGAGAAATTCTGGCGTACTTCTTGATTCCAAATATAAGCCTCAAACACGAGTTCTGTACTCTTTGTATTCTCATTGAGCAGTCCCGAGTAATGGAAGAACCATAAATCTGTGAGCAGTATGAGAAGTGTGAAAGTGTGAAAGCACTAATGTGTCACACAGCAAAGTCTTAACTTGTACACTCATCGAATGTCGATGCGGAAAAATTAACTTTAAGTTACTATACGCTTTTTTTATATAGTTAGTTACCTGAGTCCCATATCTCAGCCCACTATCCATGACTAAACCCAGGTTCCTGGCCTCTTCAACAATAGGAATGTTGTCGTTGTTAATTTTAAAGTTTGCAGAAGCGCGCACTGCGGACAGATTTTTTGAACTGCCGAACAATAGGATGTTAGATTTAGAAGCATTTACTACAAGTGAGTGGCTATTAGCCAACGCGTGAATGTTCTTCAGGTCATTGTTAATATCCTTTATTGCTTTATCAGAGTCATTTAAGTAAAAAGAGTGATATAATTGAGTGTCATTTGCAAACATATGAACTGTACATGTACGAATATATTTACAAAAACTTGAAGTATAGATAGTGAATAATTGAGGGCCAAGTATGGATCCTTGCGGTACCCCAGTTGTTATAGATTTGAATTGCGAAAACCTCTGACCGAGTTCAACTCTCTGAAATCTATCCCGGAGATAATCCCCCAAGAGAGCCAGAGCGGATGATCCAAAACCAATATAATTTAATATTGCCATGAGCACATCATGATTAATTGTATCAAACGCCCTGCTAAAGTCGAGCAGAGCCAGAACTGTTGCACAAATACGTTGCATGTTACGGTTTAAAACGGTTCATTTGCTAGAAAACGACTTTGGATCATTGGATTTATTAGAAAGAAATTTACTTTTTGGATAGAAAGTGATAAAAAGTGCTGACAACAAAAATTATTTATTTAATTTTATTCCAAAAAGTGAACGCATACTACATCTATACTTTTCTCTCACTACTAAAAGTGGTAAAAATCCACGCTGACAAAACTTGTGACAGACACTTTGTCAGCGAGTATTCAAACAAATTGGAACAAATTCAAATAATTTTATACAATAAAAGTAATTTTAGTAGCGTCGAACTAAATTTTTAAAGAAAATGCGGAGGGATAGCAATTTTTTTTCACGAATCGCTTTATGTTGTGACGCTAATTATGGGAGAGATTTTTCCAGATCAGAGGCGTGCGGGAACAGGGTCAAAATCGCCTTTGTTTGTTGAAAAACTGCTAGTTTTGACAATATCTTTGATCACATTGAAAATAGCAAAAAAATGCATCTTACGTAATTTTTAACGTATAAAATTACAAAGAGAATGAGACCAGTCCGAACCCAAACGGATAGTTCGTTTATGCAGAAAAAAATAGAAACCATAGGAAGTTGATATATTTTCAAATTTAATTTAAGAAAAAAGTAAATGGCCAAATTTTTTGAAAATGCTTTTAAAAGATGTATTTTGATACACAGAAACACTGTACCAAATTTCAACTTCAAATATTTATTTAAACAGCCACAATCGCTAGAAGACTAAAAATTTTCAACCACTAATAAAGTTGGAGCAAATGATGGTAGAGGGTGAAACTTTTTTTTAAATGAAAGGTATTGCCAAGCACTTTAAAATAATAGCAAATTGTAATTTTTTCTCAACTTCTTCGCCGTTTTTTCGCCTTATGTTTATGAGGAGTTGTATACAAATAACAATAATTTGCTCAGTAACTTAGTGATAAACATGAAACATGCGGTGAACTACTCGTTAACATTAGGTGAAAAAACGGCGAAGAAGTTGAGAAAAAATTACAATTTGCTATTATTTTAAAGTGCTTGGCAATACCTTTCATTTAAAAAAAAGTTTCACCCTCTACCATCATTTGCTCCAACTTTATTAGTGATTGAAAATTTTTAGTCTTCTAGGGATTGTGGCTGTTTAAATAAATATTTGAAGTTGCAATTTGGTACAGTGTTTCTGTGTATCAAAATACATCTTCTAAAAGCATTTTCAAAAAATTTGGCCATTTACTTTTTTCTTAAAATAAATTTGAAAATATATCAACTTCCTTTGGTTTCTATTTTTTTCTGCATAAACGAACTATCCGTTTGGGTTCGGACCGGTCTCATTCTCTTTGTAATTTTATACGTTAAAAATTACGTAAGATGCATTTTTTTACTATTTTCAATGTGATCAAAGATATTGTCAAAACTAGCAGTTTTTCAACAAACAAAGTCGATTTTGACCCTGTTCCCGCACGCCTCTGATCTGGAAAAATCTCCCAAAATAAAGCGATTCGTGAAGAAAAATTGCTATCCCTCCGCTTTTTCTAAAAGCGCTGATTTATTGTTTAATTCGACTCTGCTATTTGGTAATACTGTAATTTAACGTTTGGGACCGTCGATTCTGCGAAGTGCGAACCTTGTGAAATAAAATTGAACTTCAGTGACGACGCCACGTGGGGGGCAAGGGGGGCGCTAGCCCCCCTTGAAAACACGGTTGCCCCCCAATAAATAAATGTTGACCTGATACATAGAATTAAAATTTTTGCTTAAAAATTGTTCCAATTCGGCAAAATGTTAATTATAGTCCATCATGTTGAAACTTAAAAGTGCAGACAGTAGCTTTTAAGAATTTCATAACGTTTTACCTACTTCTGAAATTAATCGACTCTGATAAACAAAAGAAGCTCAGGCTAGAGAAAAGGCGATATTCACAACTAGTACATACAGTGAGCGCCAAAAGTATATGGAAGAATATAAATATTTCTTTTTCTGACAGGAATATCAAAAAACGGTTGGACACGTCAAATTAATTGATTTAAAATCAAAGATTTTCCAATGATTTTCTATCTTCGAGCAGTAGACAAGAAAAGTTTATTTGTAACAGGGCCAAGGGTGTAGTGGTATAACTATAATGCTCCCGAGAATTCAGTGAAACCAGGCCCGTGAGTTTCAGGGGCCTGGAAGAGCGGACTTTTTTATAAATTGTAAAAAATTTTATGATTTTATGAATAATGAATGCCTAAAACAATTATCAATTGGTCGTATAAATAAATTATTATCAGTAGTAATATAATAAGTGCATTGAAAATTATCGATAATTTTTGGAAATTTGCACGAATGCAGTTGAGCTGAAAAAAGCCCGAGTGCACGTAGTAGGTACACGAGTGCTTTTTTCTGTTTCAACTTGCATTTTTTTAACTATTTTCTCAATCAAAAGATAGTCGGAAAGCTGATTTTTGATTTTTAAAGATTGTGTTAAAATTTCTAAAATAAAATTGCACTAAAATTAGAGGAATTACAAACACAAGCTTTAAAAATGAAAAACCAGCTTTTCGACTATTATATCTTTTGATTAAGAAAATAGTTAAAAATTTTCGCATTTGGTCTTGTATCTTAATCTGTGTATCTTAAGAAAAAGATACAAATACACTTCTTTTTAGATAATCGAATTTTACATTTAATTGTGCAATAAAAAAATTGAAAACTATTTTGAGCAAAAAAGTTATTGCAGAAAAACCAAGACCAGTTGTACGTAACTAGCGCCTTCTAGCGACTTTTACAATGATACTTATCTTAATTCCCCATACCAAATTTCATTTAAATCGGTTAAGGGGTTTCTAAAATGTTAACAAAATAGTGTTTTAGGGGGCCCAATGTTAGGGGCTCCCACGCCGCTCAAAAATTGGAATTGACCAAAACAAAAAAATACGGGTACCTTAATTTTAGGTAAAAAAGGTACCCTTGAAGTTTGTCCATCTATTTCGGATACACCCTGTATAGGTCACCCTGTACAACATGCCTCAAAAAGCTGCAATGCTGTAGGCAGAGCCGGATCTACGAACGTTGGGGCCTAAAGCTTAATTCTCAGCTATCCGAAACCGTCGTATACGACGATACGAAGTTTCCTATTGGTGGAATTTCGACATTCCACCAATAGGAAAACTTTCGTATCGTCGTATACGACGGTTTCGGATAGCTGATAATTAAGCTTTAGGCGCTAATTATGTTCGGACCCTTCCGAAAATACAGTAGAGTCCACAAAACAATAATGTTAATTTATACTCTAGTTCTAGTCAACGAAGGTATTACACCTAGAGAACATGGATGAGGGTGAAAGTTTTTTTCAGGAATGTGGTTGGATTAGTAAAGATAAAAAAATTAAAATGCTTAAAGTTCCCGGTCCTAGCTACATGGCTAGAGGGGGAGGAGGGTGAAATGGTTCTGTTTTAAGGGTTTTCGCTTATATCTCAAAATCAGTAGATCTTAAGGGAAAAATTACTGTTAGCAAAATGAAAACTTATCAAATTTCCTACAAGATTGTTTTGATTAATTCTTTTTATCGCCCGCAAAAATTATTAATGTATGAAACAAATTTTTGCCTCACGTTTTTCGTGAAACGTTTGCCTATAGCACCTCAGCCCTTCTTGTAAGGAATTTGATTTGCTAAAAGTAATTTTTACCTAGCACCCACTGTTTTCGAGTTCAATCTTGTAGGTTTTTTGAGTTTTTTCCTTTCCTCCGGGCATTTCTTAACACCGGCCCTGAAGTACGCGCTTCATGGATAATCCAGTCCTGCTCAAATAGCTGCAATATTGTAGGATATACAGGGTGTTATGTGTTAGAACAAAGTATCGATTATTACTGGGACATGTAGTAATAAACTATGGGCCTGTAACAGAAAAATTGGGGTGATCGTATTCAGGTCCATCTTTTGGGAATAAGCTATTTGAGTGCCAGTGAACAAGAAAATCTGGTTGGCTGCGAAAAGCAGTGGCTTAAGGCCTCAGGATCCTTCAATGTAATTTTTAAAGAAGTTAAAAAAAATCGATCAAAAAAATTGGGTATTCTCTACAATGTCTCTGACAGCGTTTCAGCTGGACTGAAATTAACATCTTTATGTTACACTCCAGCAAACATTAACTCGTAATTCATAAACGGTATTTGGGTTTTCCACTGGCAAAATAACTATGTTACATAAAAAGTAATATGTATTTTACTTTGGCCTCCCTCTCAGGTGGGTTTCCCGCTCTCCTCACTAATTAGAAGTTTATTATTAACAGTCTTGAGGCCTTAAGCCAGTGCTTTGAGCAGCCAAAGCAGGCGGATTTTTGATGTTCAGCTTAAAAATATAATTCAGACAGAATGGGGTAAAATAATTCTTTTATGATCGTTTGCACCGCTTACAGATAAACTGACAGATTGCTTATCTAGTGGATAAGTTGTCAAAAATCTTTGCATCTCCATCTACCTGTAGGATAAATCAAATAACTGACGGATAAATTTTCTACAAAGGTACTTCCCACTTATGACCGTTTGCCACGATTTTGGTATATGTGGCAAATAAACTATGTTTAAAAAACTTATCTGCCAGATAAACTATCTGACAGTTTATCTGTAAGCGGTGCAAACGGCCATAAGTGTAGATTTTACAATACACATTTATCCTTGGGATTTGACTTGTCTCAGTATAAATCGGTTCAAGCTATTGTTAAAACCTCTTTCTACTGAGACTAAAATTAAATCCTAAGGATAATGTACAATGTGTAATGGATAATATACAATGTAGAATTCGGCCTAAGAAATAAAACGATATAGTCACATACAGATATTGAAATTTATTTAAACAATTTTCTCTACAAATTTCTACAGATAATTTTTAAGTCAATTTTATAACAAAAAATAAAATGTAATTAACAAAATATATTTTATAAGTAATAATTAATAATAGTACATAATAATTTAAATTGCTTTCACAGTACCTACAATTTTTAATTGTAACACTTTCGGCAATCTAAAATAGTAATTTTCTGAAAATATATCCAATAAAAATAACAAAAGTAGTAAGGACAAGGGCACTTAGAATCCCTAATTATGTCGCTTAATCGTATGGCGGTCAAATACAACTATCGGTATTTGAATTGCAATCCGTCATACAGCGTGAGTGACGTAATTGAGGGTTCTAAGTGCCCCTTTCTTCGCTACAAACAATTTATTACCCTTACTAACAATAATAATCAATATAACATTTAATTGTAATCAAAAAATATAGCATAAACTAAATAAAAGTTGGAATAATTTTATTACATTAGCGAAAACATTTATTATAATATTTTATATAGTTTTTCTTTTCTTTTAAATAGAGTAAATTTTAAAATTTTTGTTAGTTCAAACGGTAATATTTACAAAAAATACCCAACCTTTGAACAATCCCCCCCTTCCCCCCGAAACTGAAAATTCAGAGAGAATTTTCAAATTCCCAAACGTTAAGTACTTACTATAAAATAAGAATAATTTTTAGTTTCTATTCAAATAAATTTGCAAATAAAATATTAAAATGCCATCTATTAATAAGGGGGTGCACTTTTAAAAGCAACTTAATATCTCATATTGTCTCGAAATTTTTTAAAAGTGTGCAAATATATTTTTTTACATTTAACAAATATACAGGATGTAACTATAATAATGGAACACAAGAGCACTACGTGTGTGCCGTTTCAGTTGGCAAGAAGAGCACAGTGATTTCAGTCAAAAAGATATTCGATGAAATGTCAAAATATTTCAGGGAATACACAAAAGCGCCTCTTCTTTCATTTAAGCAAGCACACGAGCGACAATAATTATACGGCGCGCTCCCGAGCTAACATCCTGTATTAAATTTCCAACTAACAATAAGTAATTTTTTTCGTCAATTTAATAATGAAGTAAATATCTTAATTATAATTAGAGATATGATTCTTTAATATATATTTCGAGAAAAAATCTTTACACCGCCCAATTTTCGTTATTGTCCACGTACGCGCGTTGTTTTAGATTTTTTTGCGGTGTTTTCGTGTTTCGTTTATTTTTCTAGCAATACTGTATATAAATTCAAGTGGGCAATTAATTGAGAACCCTTTAAGAAGGTTAAGCAATAAATACCTATTTTTAAATCAAATTTACATTTCTTTCATTTGTGTAAACAAAATTTAACCGCTTTTTGAGACTTTTAGTACGTTGTTACACTCGCTACCGTAACCAAGAACTCCTAATAGCTCAGGTATTTTAGTTAATTTCGTGGCAAAACTTTTAAACAAATTAATGGACCCTACAAAGCGCTTGGACAACATATTGAAAGTCCCACAAGCTCCTGTGTGCGCGTCTCTATTTTTCAAGGTTACAGAACAAGTCCCATGGTCTTTGAAAGCACTCATGTGGAATAAATAAATCAGTTTAGGTCAAATTCGTAAAAAAAACAGTGCCTTCACCATCAATTGAACCACCTCTCTTTGAGAGAGTTCTCTGAAATTTTAACTTTTATTTTTGATGACTTAAAATGATTTATTTATAAAAGGGCACTTTCAATGTTCATTAGGATTTTTTATGACCATGAAAAATAAAGAGGCACATACGGGACTTTACAGGACTCTTTCGAAAGTTCTTTAGGGTTAGTAGAGTAGAGGTAGTTCCAAACCTCATGGTCTGTGACTTCAACCGTCGCAGTACTAATAAAATGCGACCAACATGTAAATATAAAGGTAAATAGCCAGACCGTGAAGTTTGGAACCAGCTCTATGAACATTTTCAGGCATCAATTTGTATAAAAATCAAGCTCTCGAGCTTACAATTGGAAATTTGTAATATTTTATGGAACGAAGAGGCCCGATGAAGCCGTTTTAGTTACGATAGCGATGGTTTTACAAATTGAACACACTGAGAGTTGTATAAGAAAGAAAGAAATGTAAATGTTAATTTAAAATTTAAAGGGGTCCCTCGACGGTCCGTTTATTTGACCTGAGGTTTATTATAATATATAGCCAGACTTACATTGTAACATTTTAGCGTTGTTTAACATATGTACGCTGTTACTAATGCGTCCGTGTGTACATCACAGATAGAATCATGATACTCATGATGGAAAACCTTAACGTTTTATTTATTTTGCAAATGGAGCGCGTCTCAAAAAATTGGAAGCTCTTAAACTATACATTTCTTTGATACTAAACTAATTAATATAATTATTTGGTTCTTCGTTTTCGTTTAATTATAATACGTAGTATTTTTTTAATGTGACGCGCTCTAAAGCAAAATTTATTTTTATTTCTACATACTCTCTCACACACACGATTTATCACTTTGTATATAATAATATTGGAGATTTTATTAATTCGTCTTTAATCAATTGTTGGACTAGGGTTTCGGTTACAATAGCAGGCTAAAATTTCTAAAATCACTCATATCAGGTACTCAGATCTTATTCTTGTTCTTATTTACATTTTGTTGTTTATTTTTTCGTCTATCGTAATATTCACAATATAAACTACAAACTCTTTTTTATACATTCAAAATCACGTTTTTTTTCAAAAATTTTTTAAGTCAAGGCTAAATAAAAATTAGTGCTTTTTGTATTTTACGAGCACTTTCTTCTCATATATAAACAGCTTTAATTTTTGTTTGTTTCAAGCCGTCTTAATTTAATTTAATTACATATAAATTTCATCGATGTAATATTAATACGTTATAGTCTCTTTTTCTTTATCTATAAAAGACAATAGTTATTGCGCAACTGTTTTAGTAACAATGTAACATTCGGATATATTAAATTTGTTCCCAAAAGAAAAACAATAGTAGAATTGTTTTGATCGATTAATCGGTAGTTTCAAAAGGGTTTATACAAGCACAAAGACTTGAGGGGCTTCAGAATACTAACAAAATATATTTGGGCAATCTACAGAACTTGTTTAAGAGGGCGGTTTCTAACAGATGGGCGGGAAAGTAGATATTTAGACATTCCGCTCGTAACCGTTAGCGACTTTAATATCCGGTTTATATCACTAATATCACAATTCCTGATAGGGTAAGGTTCAAAGAAGGCAATGACATATTTGTATATAGGAAATAAGAGCCTAAATAGTGAGAAAAGTCCATTTGAAGTTGATGTAATTTAAAAAAACAGAGGCTGTTGTTTTTACCCAACATCCTTTGTTTTGTCTTGACTTTTCTCACTAATTAGGCTCTTATTTTCTACATACAAATATGTCATTGCCTTCTTTAAACCTTACCCTAACATAAATTATGGCTGTTAGTGATATCAACCGGATATTAAAGTTGCTAACAGTTACGAGCGGAATGTCTAAATATCAACTTTTCCGCCCATTCGTTAGAAACCGCCCTCTTAGAGATTATCAAAGCTGATAATGAACTAAAAAGTAATTTGCGGTGCCCGACAAAAAGTTAACACCATATTATAGGAATTTTTTTTAAATAAAAAAAAAGGTTTTTGGTACTGTTAGCAAATAAATAATGAGCAAACAAATGGCAAAAATATTTGTTGTGTCAAATAGATGGGGATATCAATTGAGCAGGCAAGCCTTTGCCCAAGGAATAGGATGGAATGAGCTACAAGTACAAATACAGTAGAACCCCGTTATAAAGTACCCCTTGATAACGTTTTTCTGGATATAACGGACTAAATCTTTGGCCCTATTTTAATATTTTGTGTATTTATTTGTTTTTGTTACTCCAGTTATAACGTACCAAATTTTTCGACCCCTGATGGTACGTTATAACGGGATTCTACTGTAACTTTTCTTCGTGACAATTTTTTCTATTTCCATAAATGAGAGCACTTTAGCCCACTTTGAAATTTCAACAGAGATGTAACATGAGGGATAGTTAATGCTTAAACTAATGCCAGAACCAAAAATCATTTTTGATATAATCATAAAAGTTTCTCACATTTTTGGCGGGCATCGTATAAATTTTAAAACGCCACCTCCTCTTGCAACTCAAATGTACTTTACCGATTAATTCAAACCAGTTCTATTACCTCTTAAAAACTAAAATTATCGACAAAATCATTTAGTAAAAAGTCTCTACGATAAACAATTGTGCATTCCATTTTTGTTTTAAATAAAAATATATTTGTATCTTGCACAATCTTAACGTGTGGAATGATTATAATACATTTCATTGTTCTAAACCACGTGGTTTTTGGTCAGTGGTATACAAATAGGAACTTCTATATTTAAATAGATGTTAATATAATACTTAATAATTTAGTTTCATCGATGTTATCGATTGCGTCTCTTACCTTGATAATAACAAGTGTATTATTATTATTATTTTATAAAAATAACTTGGTTTTCATTTATAGATTAAACAATTTATTATGGCTGTAAAAATGCATACTATAAAACCGTTAATGACCATTTATCTTCGCGTTATAATTAATGGTAACTATATGCATTTTTTTAACAAAACAGTAACAAAAAAACTGGACAAATTATGTACAAAAAATGTTATTTATAAAAAGAAGAAAAAACAGAACGAAACATATCACAAATTCGAAAAAAAGTAATTCAAACGCACTCGCTATAATTTGTTATATTTTTTCAAAAATTTCAATCCGTATCTTTCCGTCCTAAATTTAAACATTCAATAAACATTTTGGTCATTTAATTTCAACAACAAAGCGAGTTTATCACAGATGTTTTTTCAGTTCTAATTATTATTAAGTATGTAATTGTAACTGAGCGAACTTTTGAATTAAAAAATAAATTAAACTAAGCGTCGAATAATCAAATGTGGTAGAAGTTTATTACACTTGGTAAAATTTTTAATCTGTAAGCTCTGATTGTACGATTTTGCTTTACAGCTTATATCCTATCACAACCCTACTAAACTTCTATTATTCAATAATGTAAGTAAAGTCGACGAGACTTTTTGATTCGAGTTCGTGTTTTAAAAGCAAATCAATTTTGAAACTTAATTCAAAAGTTTTTTTTATCCACTTAGAAATAAGATTGTATGCATAATAAAGATTTGTTATACAAATTGGTAAATTATATATTCTATAATGTGGTAACTAATTTGTCACACCGAAACAAAAATTATAAAAAAACACTTGGTTTTTTTTCATGTTAGTTACTTAATAAGAATGGTGGACAGTTGCTTAAGGCGTTAGTACTTATCTTAATATAGGTCAGCCAGAACTTTTGGCAGTATGTACTCGTCCGAATCACCAGCTATTGAGCTGTATAAAACTGGATGCATGTCTTTACGTTCTAATGGTGCCCAAGGCTTACCAATTATATTGCTGATTTCCTAAAAATAAATACTAATTACATACTAAACCATTTACAAATATTTATCTACTTTTGAATAAAACATAACAACTCATTTTGAAGCTACACATCTTAACATTTTTTTAAGCCCAATAAATGCCTGCAAAACTTTCTAAAACGTTTTAAAAAATAAAAACTTTCCCTTACCCTCTTTGAATTAATGTGTCCTCTACAAGCATCATCAAATACTGTAATATTTTGACTAGCAACTTCTAAAACCTTCAAAGTATCACTTCTCAACCGAGCAATAGCAATTAACGACTCTTCAAAATATTGGTATCCTTAAAAAAACATTTAAATCGACAAATTAATTTAAAACTATTACCTTACCTAACAGTACAACTTCTTCTAATTTTGTACAAGTCCAAGCTGCCATAACGATAGGATCAGGTTCACTATTAGAGAGTCTCACTAACGTATGAGAAGAATTTTTAAAATCATTTCGTAAAGAATCGACCCATACGATACTGCGTAATGTTTTGGAATACCAAGTTGCTAACATTTTCAAAGCATCCACATTCATCTAAAATTGCACAATAAACTCATTAATTATTTAAACTAATTAATATTTACCTGTTCACAAAAATACACTTTAAAATGACTTAATGGCATGTGCTGTCTTAATATAGTATTGTGCATATCTTGAATTTCATCGTAAGAATGAATTAAAGACATACGTAGTTCACAATTAGGGTGATGCACTTTAAAATTAATCCACGTTTGTTCCGAAGTACCAGGATGATCGGTACACACACCATGAACATGTACCACTAATCGTTTTAACTTATTGGTATCTTCTAAAGCGTTTATAATATCATCGGTTAAAGTATCATAGTCCAAGCTTAATACCTACAATTTTCATTTACAGTACAGTAAAATCAAACTAAGAGTTGAAGTGGAAAAAAGTAGTCACTTACCTCGAGGTTGTTAAAAGGTTTAAATAAAATAGGTTTAGGTTCAGCAATAATATACTCGAATGGATCTTCCTTAATAGAAGCTAAACCTAACAATGTAAGCTGATCGGGATTTTTCTCTGCCAATTTTGTTAAAATTTGTAGCGTGTGATGACTCAAAAGTTCACATCCTCCTATACTAAATTGGTTTAGAGAAAGCGAACAACATTTCAAAACAACTTGAACTAACTCTGTGTTTGTTTCTTCTACAAACCTATAAGAGACCTGTTAGTTACTAATAACAGAATTAAAAAATTACTTACAAATTAAACTTAAAGGGCAGTACAATTTGGCAATGTGTTGGTTCGAATATTAACGATTGGAGGTTGGTGTTAAGACTTAAATGCTGTAGTAAGTTGATAAATTCTGTTACACAAGATGGAGATAACGAATCAAATTTGATGACAACGTTTTGTACAATACGAGCAATAACTAACCCATAATAATTATCTGAGAAGGTGTTTGCACTTAATTTAATGGTCGCTTTTTGCCAAAAACTAAAATTCAACGTTTCAAATTTAAACTAAACGTTTTAAAAGCACTTACTGAGGATGATAAAAATTTTGTCTCCAGTTACGACATGTACTTGATGCGCTTATGCGATCTTTATGGTTTAACAGTGATAAAACTTCGTGCATAACAACACTTGGCAAATATGCCCAATTTGATGTGTATTCATCTTCATATTCAACTGTTTTTGACTTTTTAGCTTTGGGGCAATCGGCAAGTAACCCGCAAGTATCGTTTCCCATATCTACAAAAAAATAATATAACAAAGACCTTCACCAACTAAAAGGAATATTGCTAACATCTTTTAATAACACCTTGCCACATTTTATTATTACTATTTAAGGGTTGAGTGAACTTAATATTAATTACGCACAAACGTTCGTAACAAAGTGTTTTAAAAATATATCGTTACAAATGTTCCGTATCGCATTAATGTTTCAAGGACGAACTTGTCAAAGTGACAGTAGGACCAAGTACAAATACAAATATGTTTTTCTTATCGACCCAGATTATTCGTGTCGAGTTTTTATTATTTAACGATTTAAATGCAATAACATTTAACTTACCTTTCTTTTTAAACAAATAACATGAATAAAAAATATAAAATTGCAATAAAAATTGGCCTACTCGACTATACATTAAACAAGCGACAGATTCGCCACAGATGGATTACATTTGACAACACTGCTTTGACATTTACACCCAAATAGACAGCTGGCAACGTACTTTCTGGCACCAATTTAAACTTTCACAATCGTTTTGTTTTGCTTCCTTTTACAGTAGCCTCGAAAAACTGTTTACATTTTTACATAATGTCGTTTCACTTTTATAAATATTGTTTTTACTTAAGAAAATAATTTATAATGTTATACAGGTCAAACCAACAAGTATTTCTTCACTGAACAACTTTAGCCTAGCTATTTTTAATTTTTCTTTGCGAAAAATTATACTTATATGTAAATTTTCAGTCAACAACTAATTTTTTTAATCCAAAAACTCTCTAACATGATTATAACGTCATTTTCCGAAAGGAAAAATTGTCCCAAGCGTTAATTTTTATTTGTGTTTGAAGGATTGCCTATAGCTCAGGCGTAAATTTTGACCAAATACACTAAATTATTATCTCCCTAGTTACAATAAACATAAAAACATTAGTCTATTGTTTTCCCTATTTTATCAAGTATTGTAAAATTGTAATTATTTATTGTCTTCCATAAAAAGTCTTCTCACGTTAAATCTATCATTTTTGGGTACTTATTTGGTCATTTGGATTTGAAATAAAGCACATCAAAAAAGTGCGTAATTGGAGAAAAAAATGGCAGTTGATCAAAAAATGACAATGTCCATGGAGACAAACGATTCAGATTACCAAACTCAAATTAAAATATTAGAATATAGAAAACGTGCAATCAAAGCAAATTTAAAAACACTTGAAGAATGTATAATGGCCAAGAAAAGCATTCAACAGCCAAAGCCGATTGTTCAAGTGTCTTACAAATTTTAAAATTATGTAGACGTTTTTAAAGATGTACAAGTATTAAATTATAGAATAAAATAAACATCATACACAATTTAAAACCCTTTTATTGTTATTTTAATACTAGATTGTTTTATAAGTAAGGAGGGAAGGCAGGGCTGGATTATCCACAAGGCGCTTGAAGCGCGTTCTTCAGGGCCCAGTGTGTTGTGTCGAGCTCAGAAAAAAAGTTAAATACTAAAGGAAATTTAATGCCCTACAACTTCTTTCTGAAGACTTTTAGTGTAAAACAAAGAACTGAGGTGCTAGAGACAAAAGTTTGATGCAAAACGTCAGGCAATTTTTTTTCATAAATTAAGGATTTTTGTGAGTGGTTATCTCAAAAAACTATAAGGGATAGAAAAAGATGAATTAAAGCAATCTTGTAGCAAATTTAATAAGCTTTCATTTTCCTTGAAATAATTTTTCCCTAGGATCCACCATTTTCAAGATATAAGCGAAAAACCTAAAAGCGGAACCGATTTTTGTGGGCGGGTATCTCAAAAACTATAGAAATCGAAAAAGATGAATCAAAGCAATCTTGTAGAAAATTTAATAAGCTTTCATTTTGCTAAGAATAATTTTTTCCCTAGGATACACCGTTTGCGAGATATAAGCGAAAACTGGGGTCTTTTAGTATTTTTACCTCCCAACTAATCCAAACACATTCTTAAATTAAAATTCCACCTTTTTCCATGTGCTCTATAACCTCTTCGTTGACTAGAACTGCAGTGTATTTTTGTAGGACCCGAAAATAATTAGTTCCTCAGGCCCCAATGTTCTTTGATCCGGCTCTGAAGGAAAATGTAATTTTGTCGGTGAACTTTTTTTTTGACGGATGAGCGTCGCACCTAAATCAGCTTAGCATCTTGTGATAAGAGTCGATAGTTCACTGCAATAGCTTATTTGAATCAGTAAGTAAAGGAATTTTTTATGCTTTGTTCTGGGTGCCTTGAAATTCTTCTGCTTTAATTTTTAAACTTATGAAGCTTGGCAGCGAAACTTGGATCATAAATGAAAGGGAAAGCATATCTTTAGCCAAGCAGTTTGAAAAAAGATAATAGGATTTTGCCACAGTATCAAAAGCTAATACGAAACAAGAGGAACAATCTCTCTCTCTCTCTTGAAAACTAAAAAAGATCAAATTTATATTATTTCTGACAAACAGGAGACTACTACTTAGATTTTCCAAATAATGCTCTCTCTAGCTCTTATACCCACCACCTCCTATAATCATTGATAAATGATGATAGATTTTGCCCCAGTATCAAAAGCTAATAAGGAACTCTCCTCTCTCTCTCTCTCCTGGAAACTAAAAAAGATCAAATTTATATTTCTGACAAACAGGAGACTAGTACTTAGATTTTCCAAATAATGCTCTCTCTAGCTCTTATACCCACCACCTCCTATAATCATTGAAAAATGATGATAGATTTTGCCCCAGTATCAAAAGCTAATAAGGAACCCTCCTCTCTCTCTCTCTCCTGGAAACTAAAAAAGATCAAATTTATATTATTTCTAACAAACAGGAGACTAGTACTTAGATTTTCCAAATAATGCTCTCTCTAGCTCTTATACCCACCATCTCCTATAATCATTGATAAATGATGATAGATTTTGCCCCAGTATCAAAAGCTAATAAGGAACTCTCCTCTCTCTCTCTCTCCTGGAAACTAAAAAAGATCAAATTTATATTATTTCTGACAAACAGGAGACTAGTACTTAGATTTTCCAAATAATGCTCTCTCTAGCTCTTATACCCACCACCTCCTATAATCATTGAAAAATGATGATAGATTTTGCCCCAGTATCAAAAGCTAATAAGGAACCCTCCTCTCTCTCTCTCTCCTGGAAACTAAAGAAGATCAAATTTATATTATTTCTGACAAACAGGAGACTACTACTTGAATTTTCCAAATAAAGCTCTCTTTAGCTCTTATACTCTCCACCTCCTTTCTCCTAAAGAGAATGATTGGATGCTTTTGTAAACTCATATTTTTGATTAGTAAAATCCAAATCTGCTACCAATAATTACTTTTATTAATTTAAAAAGAAAAACTAATAAAAAATTAAATAATTTTGAAATTCTACTGCTCATTTGACTAACGTCGTGCCGTCTCCTGTTAGTTTATTTATGATAATATTATGATCACTTCAATCGATACGTGGATCGCGATCATAAGTTTTAATTATTGTTAAATGTAAAAAATATTGTGTAAAATTAGTTTGTTGAAATTGAAGTGTTTTGAGCGACGTTGTGGCGGTTGGAGGTTTTCAAATGTTTAAAAGTGTAATGGCGGACGTAAAAAAACAAAAGATAAAAAACGCTTGCTTTTGGGTTAAATTGTTCGTTTGTGGAATCTTTAAATTATGGCTTTTTAATGTAAATGGTATCATCAACGATTCGTCATGCCTCTAGCATTTAGGAAGTCGAAAATGCGGGAATTTTAAAATTCCAAAATATGAATTATTCCTATAAATTATTACATGAGTGGTAAAACCACAGAGTAATATAGTACTAGTCTGTGGGTAAAACCATTGGTAAAACAGTGATTAATATGGGCTAAATAATGAAAAGAAATATGGAATAAACACTCGGAGAACGTAACAAGCTATCAACGCTCAAAGCCAACTGAGGGGGTTTACGTTTTTTAGACATACTACAAGCTACGCACTTGTTGCTGCAAGTGTATTTCAACGTTTTATTACAAATGGTAAGTATTTGAGTAGTATTTTATTCTTACAATTCTTTTAATAAAAATTGTATTCGATAGTTAAACAAAATCAATCCAATGGTAATCCAGAATTAAAGAAATCTTCTGCTGAAAGATCAACTAAGATTGGAAGTGACCAAAACTCAATTGTGAATGTGCGTCTTAGTTTTCGGGTTTAAGTTTCAAGCTCTTTGTGAGTAGTGAAGTTGTTAATTAATAAATATTTCGTCTCGTGGGACAATTAAATTTAGTGTAAGTGTTTATGGACTTTCCATTACGGAGTGTTGGGTTGTGGAAAAAAGAGAAGCGGCCAATCAGTCACCATCAGGTCTAGAATTGCAGATAAAAGGTAAGGGTTGTAGTTTTTAAAATTGATTTTGTACTGAACGTTCTTATTTTTTCTAGGTAAGTCTTTGCAACATTTTATTTCTACTGTAAGTAGTGCTCGGTAGTGCTATTGTGTTGTGCAATGATGGACACATATTATGGAAAGGTAAAGAAAGGTAAGAATCCAAAATTAAAAGGGTAGGTTTGAGTTGAAATTTCATTGACTTGGTGTAAAATAGTTCTTTGATTTTAGATTTCAAAATTTAGTTTCTTCAAGTGACAAGGACAGGTTCCAGCATAAAAATTGTAAATATCAAAGAATAAAAAAATCATATTACTATAACCCATGAGGGACAGCATGGAAATGAGAGCTAGAACTAGAAATAAGAAGCAAACATCAGTTCAATTTTTAACATTTATAAACTAAGTGCCCATCACTGTCCAAGTAATCACCTAATGAGTAGGTTCCATTAATAACCATAAATCAATAACAATTACAAAGAACATGTAAACTGCGGATGACTGTGAAGATATAACAACCATGCATTTAACATTCAATTGTGAGATTATACTTGTTGACTATTTCCTCGGTTATTTTTCAGTAGTTAAGGAAACAAACTTGCCCCATTATTGATTTATTCAGATTAATTTTTTTAAGGTTTGTAGTCGAACAGATTTGTATTCACAAATTAGGACAATTTTATTTTTTTTTAGTTGCAAATATCAATCACAAAATGACAGACGAAACTGAAAACGCTTCTGCCGAAGTACAAGAAGCTGTACAAGAAGCACCTGCAAGTGAGGATGCAAAAGGAGAAACTAATCAAGATGTAACAGCTGGAGAAGGAATACAAGGAGAGGAAGAAGAAGAAGAAGGAGAAGAAGAAGAGTTAGAAGCTTTTGAAGTAGAAATTGAACCCGAAGAAGAGCAATTAGAAGAAGAACCTTTTATATCAATTTTTGAAATTTTAGACGCTCCTCGTGAATTACCAGAGCCAATCGATTTAACGTTAGACATTGTTAAACAAATTCAAAGCGAATTAGGGATTATTACATTATGTTGGCCCGATATCAAAGATCCACAATTTGAAAAAAGAGTGAATTTTCCTGAAAGTTATGTGAAAAATACTAACAAAGAAAAATTATTACTTTTATATGCAGAGAATTTTAGAAGACAATTTATAAAGAAATTTCCTCATCGAAAACCACTTTTTTTGGCCAGTCCTAATGAGGTTGGATTAACTGTAAGTTTTTTAAATTTTAACCAATTAATGAGCAGTTTAGAAGCCAATGTGATTAAAGACACTTTTTCATAATTTTTCAATAAAATGAAATCTTATAAATAATATTTATTGTAATAATAACTTTTTATTTGTACTTTGTATATCATTTGATGGCTTATGAACTGCTCATTCGTTACTTAAATTTAGAAATGAAACTAAAAAAATCGAAACGTACGCTTTTTATTGAAAATAACACTATTTCAAGTACAAAAATTGTTTTCTCTGTGCATCGCTAGCAAAATATTCAATTACTCTTTGCTTTAAATCGAGAATATTGTCGATAACGTCATTGTGTATTGCCAAAACGGCCAAAATGAATTGTTTATCTTGGCAGACGTTTGTTTTCAAAAACTCAATCAACTTTTCTGAACAACTCTTCTCTTCTATAGGCTTTTTGGGAGTAGTTAAAGTAATTTCTATAAACTTACAAAGTTCGCTAAACGTTTCTTTTAATTCGGTATTTTTCAATAATTTAAGTAAAGCACCTTCATTACTCATTTGAAAAAACGAAGTGTTAATACTATACAACACTTTGAGTTCGTTAACTAATTTTTTTAAATTCAACATTGGATATCTACATTCGACCACAGACAAATGATCGTTGGGAAATTTTCGCATAGATTTGTATAATTGAGGATCAACAATTACATAAGTTATTAAATGATCATTTGCTTGGATGCGTTCACGAATTTCCGTTATAACTATCCCGCAAGAGTCGATGCAAGCAGTTCTGTGTTCTGAATCGGAAGCTTGCGTTACGACTTCCATTAAATTAACAATTGCGGATTCAAAGTCTCTTAAACCTATCATTACTTCACCACAATATTTACGTTGTTCATATTTGATCAATAGAACTTCGATATAATTATAAATTGTATAAAAAAATCGAACTAAAAAAATAAATTGTTCGTCAACTATTATATTATGAAGAATAGTAGCTTCTAATATTGTTTTACTATTCCACCCAAACTCACTTTTAATTTTTGCAAAAGTTGTATCTAATTCTCCTTGGTTGTGATATAAAGAAGTTATGATGTTGACGTCCGACTTCCAGTGTATATTGGGGCGAACCGTTTTGGTATTTTTAAGGTACTCGGCTTCGAGTAAATTCGACTGTTTAGTCCTTTTGATAAAAAATTGAGCAAAGCGGTCTGCATTTAAAAAAAACGACTTAATATAAGGAATACTCGAACACGACTGTTTTATAATTGTTACAAACGAATAAATATGATTATGAACGTACAAAGCATGAGCAAAATACTCTTTTATTATATTTTGTATACCACCGTAAGGACCAGAAGCAGTTACACTTCCGTCGTAACTTTGGGCAATTACTTTGCGATCTAGTTTAAATTTGTTTAATTCTTTCTTAATTGTTTCGGCCAAACACACTGTAGTGTTAGCTTCGAGTGTCACAAACGAGTAAAGTCGTACTGTAGGCTCTTCGTTTTTTATATAACGTAAAAAGATTGCAAATTTTGATTCACCAATCTTGTCGACGTGAATAGAAACGTAATTTGCATTTTCTAAGTCTTTTAATATTTCTTCTTGGTAAACTACGTTAATATAATCTAACAACTCATCTTGTACACTTTTTGAAGTGTAAGGTGTGTTAATTTGAATATGTTCGAGTAAAACTTTATCAAAAGTTGCGATTTCGTTTACTAAATTTAAAAAAATTTTATTTCCTTCTGGACTACTTACTTCCACATTATTCTTAGCACAAAATAGCAAACAATCAAAAATTCTTCCTAGATTATTTCTATGTTTATCGACCAATTCATTGTGGGCGTTTATTGCATTCTTATTTTTTTTAGTCGGTACTTTTAATTGAGAGAAACATTTATATTTAACACAACACGCGATATGAGTTTTACTATTATTATGCATTTTGGCTTTTTCAGTTATATTTTTTATGTTAACAGTACCTTCGCTAGACCAAACCGTATCACCTTCGAATAATAAACAATAAAAGCAATACAATCGCTGATTTGAAACACTAACTGTTAACCACTCTATTTTATCGAACCAGTTCGTTGATAAATGTCGCACTTGATTTTTAAGAGTTTGTGTAATTTTTACGTCTCTAGGTTTATGTGGACCAAGTTTTCTTATTTCAAGTTGTTCTTCGTAGGTGTGATTGCAAAACTTATTTTTTAATAAATTATCCACAGTATTTAAACCTGTATCGTTTATCATATGTTGACACTGGCTTGCTAAATTATCTTCGTCGTCTTCGGAAGTCTCGTTAACCGCGTTTGAATCTTTTAAATCACCATCATCTTCGTGGGTATCGTTAGGTGTATCTAAGTTTTGGAGTTTAGGAAGTTCTGAACATGTCGGTTCGTCATAACTAGACTCTAATTCATTAATTGGTTCATTACTTAATTCTTCATCACTTATTTCCATGTACATCTTTATTATTTATTGATTAAATTTTAAATTTGCAAATTGGAAAAGTTTTTTTTAGGTTATGTTCAAAAATGTTTATTGTGCATTTGAACTACCGACGCATACGCTTGGAACTATTGTCGCTTTGAACTTTTGTAGTTGTTTGCAACTGTTCTAATAGAGGGCGCTAAGTGTTACTTTTTGAATTTCAAAAGTTTTTTTAGTTTCTTCTAATCTATTATTGATAATATTTTATAAGAAAATAAATAAATTAAACAAATAAATAAAATTGTTGAATTTAAAGTTAAGTTTTTATTATTTAGAAATCATATTTTTTTTAGAAAATGGTATGTACAACAGTAAGACCCACTAAACCTGCTCATCCAGGAATTGAGAAATGGGATAGATGTGTTACTTTTGTTGGAGATTTTTTTAAATATGAACCTCTTACCACGCCAACTCTATGTGTAAGTGTTAATTCTTAATCAAAGCATAAAGTGCGCAACATTATCTTAGAAGCTCAAGAAGAGCTATTAAAACGTGCTAGTATAAAGAAGGTTGAGAAAGATAATATTATCGCTGAGTGTAATATTGGCGCCTCGCTTAAATAATTATTTTGATCTCTTAAATTTGGGATTTCTTATTGTTGCTTTTAGTAAAAGACCTGAGACTTTATTATGGACGACCGGGATTCAAGATCACAGGATCAGAAGTTTTAACTTTATTACAATATGAGCAATGATCTTGAGATGGTCACACAAATACTCACATTAATTAGTCCTAATTTTTCATTTTTTACAATTAACTACGTCTTTCCTGATTACATTTTTATAAAATATCTAATTGCTAATATTTAGTGACGCTCGCATTGCCAATATGCCGATCTGTTAAATCTATTTCCTTTACAATTTATTAAACGCATATTTCCATACATCCGGATGGCTAGACGCTTATCAGGTATTTTGTACACCACAACCACAGTACTTTCAGTAGTTCTCGACAAGCGGGTTTCTAAAATTTTTGGCTTTTGGTATAAATTTTTTATATTTAATAGTTCATGCGGGTTCCAAAGAAAGTCCACTTTTGAGCATTTTGGATATTTGGGGCCCATTTATACAATAGGTAGGTCAATACCCATATAGTAGATTGCCCATCCAAGTGCAACTTAGGTTTCATTATTATTATTTTTCCCCTTATTAATGGTAGATCGGGGTTGAATCCTTGTATTGTTACGTTTATGACCAGCGTTGTGAAGACACAAACTTCACTAACATCAAAATTTAAAATGAACGCTTGCAAATGTTTCCGAAAGGCAACAGTTTTAGAAAAAGCTGATCCTTCTTCCCCTTTTCGGTAAAAGATTTACAATTTCAATGGTTTTACCACAGACAAAAGGGTTACCGAAAACAACTTGATTAGTTAATAATTAATTTTTCGAACCTGTGATTTTATCCAAAGAGCTAACAATTAGAAATTGCCAATCGATTAATTTTAAAATTCTAATGCTAAAAAGGAATTTGGCATTTCTTTATTTTATGAAAATAAAGAACTATATTGTATCTAGAGGATAATTTAAAAATTTATTCGTTGCTAGAGTAAATAGTTATTAAACATTTTACATTTTGTTAATGATGTATAAATATTTATTTTATTTAAATGTAAACTGAAAATACACAATTATCAATACTCGCTCCAATGTTGTTGATAGTGATTTTACTAATTTTTAGTTTCGTAAAAATTAAATCAGGGCCGTAACGATTATTAATGCGTAAAGAAAATATTTCAGATACATAATAAATTAACAATTTGATGTTTTTAACGGAGGTTAAAAAACTGTTAATTGAGTAGCTAAAAAGTAATAGTAGAAAATCGTAAATCGAACTAAAATGTTATATTAAAATACATGTGTCACAAGATAGCATTTTGACACGCACGAAGGCAAATTTTGCCAGACCGACTGAAAGGAATTTTTTTGAAGTTAGGAAATTATTATAAATTATTTTAACCCAGGCAGTTTTAAAGAGAGATTCATTACAAACAAAACGAAAAAAACACAAGCGAAGTTATTCAAAAAATGGAGATAACGGAAACTTAAAAAAGTCAAAATTTTACACTAAAGTTGAAGAATAAGTGCCTGCCGGTCAAAATTGGGTTGAAACATTTTATACACAAACTCACAGGAATGGTTTCGACCGATTAAGAAAAAAAACTGCTGTTACAAAAAAAGTCCGAAAATCAGGATAAATTTTGGTTCTTTGACTACACTAAAATGCTTAAAAAAATTAAAACTGGGTAGATTGCCACATAGAACATACAGGGTGATTTTTTTAAGTGGTACTAACATTGGGATCTCGGAAAGCGTAAGAGTTACGAGGTTGGTTAAATTAGCAAAAAGTTGCATACTTTGATGATCTTTAAGAATCCGTTTAGAAAATTTCAAATTTCAAAATGGTTTCCGAGATAATGCAGAAAAACTGAAAATTGGCAAATTCATCTTTCCACTGTAGTTTCAAAAGGGCGTACTTTAGAAAAAAAATCTCGTGAAAAATTTTCAGGAGATCAAAACAGCTATCAAACGATACCAAACTCGACTTTTTTTATCACATCAACGCTAGGCGTCGCGACGTTCAACTTTTCATTTTCCTATGGAGGACATATCATTTTTTTTGCAAATATTACTCAGTAGGCTTGTCTAAATTCGGATACCAAACGAAAACTTTCTATCTTGAACTTTTCTTAATTTTTCTTTTCTTAACTTAACTTTTTAGGTTGTTACGTTATGTTATTTTTTACGATGAAAAATAACGATTAAAACTTGGTTTTTAAAGTTTTAGAGAAGTATAAATTACTTCAGGAAATAAAATTTCATTACTAAGATTTAATAAATAATAATTTGATTTATTTTGATTTTCAGCTCAACTTACTTTTTTAAAAATTTAAAAGTTAAGTTTTAACATAACGTAACATAACAAACTGAAAAGTTGTGAAAATTAAGAAAAGTTCAAGATAGAAAGTTTTCGTTTGGTATCCGAATTTAGACAAGCCTACTGAGTAATATTTGCAAAAAAAATGATATGTCCTCCATAAGAAAATGAAAAGTTGAACGTCGCGACGCCTAGCGTCGATGTGATAAAAAGTCGAGTTTGGTATCGTTTGATAGCTTGTTTCATCTTCTGAAAATTTTTCCCCAGATTTTTTTTTCTAAAGTACACCATTTTGAAACTACAGTGGAAAGACGAATTTGCCAGTTTTCAGTTTTTCTGCATTATCTCGAAAACCATTTTTAATTTTGAAATTTTCTAAACGGATTCTTAAAGATCATCAAAATATGCAACTTTTTGCTAATTTAACCAACATCGTATCTCTTACGGTTTCCGAGATTCCAATGTTAGTACCACTTAAAAAATCACATTTATAAGACCGAGTCCGAGAAACACGTAAATAAAAAAAAATCATAAAATAGTACATTGCAATACAAGGTCGGTAAGTGCATAATTAACAAATCCAGAAAATGTTAGCAAAACGAGACCCGTAGGGTCAAGTTTTTCTAATTTTCGAGATTTGTTAAGAAAAGCACTTAACGATCCAAGTATTGCATACTATTTTTTGCACAATCGTGAAAAATAACTAATAATAAATTCATTTTTTAAACTGACACTAGTTGACAGTTGTAAATAATTTTTATAATTTTAAAGTTTATTCAAAATAGTAACCGTTGGAGAACAATGTTGTCCCAGTAACAAGAATAAAAGTAACAAATAGATCAAACATCTGTTTCACTTACCACCCTTGTGCTTTTGGGTAAATATTTCGAAATCATTATTTTATTGTTTCTATGGACACATACAATGGTTTGGTAAAATCAACTTTCTATTAGTATAAACATTGTTGGTAAGTACAGAATAGAACACGATTGTGCAAAAAATATATTTTGTAAAGGCACTATGATATGACTTCTCGAAGTAAGAAGAAAAATTTTAATAGTGATATTTTGAAAAATTATAAAAACGGTTAAAAAATAAAACTGGGTAGATTGTCACATAGAACATATAGGACACAGTCTGAGAAACACGAAAATAAAACAAAATTGTTAAAAAAAAATTTTTTAAGAGCATTACAACTTCTTGAATTTTGGTAATATTTGTATAGGTGTTATTTACACGTAAAGTTAAACTTTTTAGGCAACCCCCCCCCCCATTCCCTATAGAAACGGTGGGGGTTTTTACGGACAATACCAAAAGGGGTAGGTTTGGGACACCCCCTCGAGGCCAAAAACTCCGGCTTTTTTGACTTCCGTGTTCGCGGCATGAGTGTAAATTTGATGACGATAAATTTGGTGATGGGAAATTTTTGATTTGTAATTTTTTTTAGTTTTCCGAGAAACTCGAAAAATAAGTCACAAATAGGCTCACCTTGAAGTTCTATTCAATTTAAAGAGAGTTGGAAATAAAATTGTGATTATTTTACAGGTTCAGCGCTAAGACGGACACCGTTGTCCGCCCAAGTTTCTACTCACCTAGGCAATAGTGGACATCGGTGTCCGCCAAACTTTGTTTGTTGATCTTCGCTAACCAACCATTATTTATTTATTCTTTCTATTTGGCTCTTCCAAAGCCAAAGGTAACGTAGGGGGCCCACAAAATATATTCGGTTTTCGGCTAGGTACTTTTTATTGCTCTATTCTTGGTTTCATGGTGTCTGAAGAAATATATTATCTGCAAAGGCTTCTTAAAATATTTTAGTTTTTGTAATTGGAAAAACCGTCGTCTGCGTTGATCTGTCGTAGTTTTACGCTACTATCAAGTCATACCAATCGCTCAAAATCGTGCGATGAGATATGCTGTGAAAATAAGGTAGATGGCTCCACTTAAGGGAACATATGAATTTATTTTACCGATAGTCAATTAGACATTTTGTTGTGGCTGGTGCAAATTTCATATTGACATTTGGGACACCAATCACAGCACAGTTAAATACATCTCGTACTCTATGAGAGGAGGGAGTACAGTCGCTGTTTTCTGAATGTAGCTTTAATTTTGTCGTTGTCAAATAGACAGTGACAGTATGATGACATTACTCCAGTGTAAAACATGTTATTACAGTTTCCATTGTTCCCTGATGCACTAGCGCCTCTAGTTGCAATTTACTGGGTTGGTATGACTTGATAGAAACTACGACAGATCAACGCAGACGACGGGAAAAACAATCAAAATACGAGAGTGTCAAACTTAGAACATAAGGTGGCTGATGCAATGCACCCCGAGTGGACGCGTATGTAATGGAAATTCCTCCAAACAATATGTTAAGAAATCATTTGAACATAAACGATGGTAAATTTTGTTAAATGCAGCAAATCGTACCATAAGGGGCCTTTAAAATTGGTACGTTATACCAGTTATTTCTAAAGCACGTAATATAAGTAGTAAAAAAGCCCTTCTTCTTATAACAATTTGACAATAAAGTTTCTCTGTAGCGAGCGAGCTCACCCTTATACCAGGGTTTCCCAAACTATGCTCGGCGAAAAGTGCAAGTTCTCCCAAAAAAATAGTAATTTCTAAGATTTATTGATTATGTGTCATTATCTACCCTTCAAATTGCACAAAGTGCTCCTTCAAAATTCAAAGACCCTCAAAGTGCTCAATCAGGGAAAAAGTTTGGGGAACTCTGCTCTATACTAATAATCAGTTTTTAATTTGTAAATTGTTGGTTCAAAATAATTGCGTAACGCCACTGAATAAGATATTGTTTAATTTACGACTATTTGAAAACAAATGTGTTTATAATGAAGTGGAAAACGAGCTGCAAATAATATAATTAGAATAAAAGATTTCTATTTGGTTTGCAATTCTGTGTTGGAGCTTTTAACTTTTAGATATATTAATGTTTAGTTTATTGTGTATCACTTATAAAAGATGAGAAAAGCTTTTTTTTCTGTTTGCCCATAAAAAGTCCTTGGCCCTTATCACATTCGATGTATTACATTTTTCGAATATATCCCTAAATTAGATTATCGAACCTACTGCTGAATTATCTAAGAACTTAACGGTTAGTTAATAATGAGCGTCGTATGGGCGAAAGGAAGGAATTGTTAAATAACATGATGTAAAGTAGCATCTCTTGTCGTCTCTCATTTATAAATATCAAAATATCCCTATCTACATAGTATAATATTTAGGGTCTACAAACATACACACACGCGCGCTAATGGCCCTACCGATGCATTCTCCGTAATTTCACACGGACTCTGCTGCTGTTTACGTGCCAAATAGGACGCGGGTAGGTAGTTCGCGAACCCTACATTTCCCCTTGCTTCTCGTCTACCCCGGGGGGCCGCGGACCGCGACCTACAGCCCTGCCTGTCCACCCCAAACCAACGCCGACCGTTCAGCCAGGTTTACACTATATAATTTAACAAATTCATAGTAAATTGGCAAACTCGTTGAAAACTAAAAATTTATTTTAACTTACAATTTGTTTTACTTACCCGCGAATTAATTTTTTGTAATTGTAATAAAAAGTTTTGTGAAAAAAGAGCGATATTTGAATAAAAATAGGGAAGTTTTAAAAGTAGGTCAAATTAGAAAGTTTTTAATTTTCCACTACCGATTGCTTTAAAGAATCGTTTGCGAATTATCGCGTTAAAAGTTAATGGTCATTTGATACTAGCACATATGAGCGGCTAATAAAACTCCCTATTTTCAAGAAGGTCGGGGAAATGCCTATTATAATAATTGTTTTTTTATCGTTTGTTTTTGATAGCCACTATCTTGATGAGCTTATTAAACGTTAATACCAAAATACAGCATCTTTTGCCACCCCCTCTTTCACTCTAGAAGAAATTTCTGCTCCTATCATATTTTTCCTTGTCTTTGGTTTTATTTAGCTACCTATAAAATGTTAATTATTTTATTGGCATTGTCACGAATAATTATTGCTACCTCTTTAAAAGGTCTTTTAAGAGCACATTACCTTTAAATTCAAGGTCCTTAAACGTAATTCGAAAATATGAGCTCAAATTTTTGTCTAAAAGGTATTGTAAATTAAATATTGGTGAAAAAAGGACAGTGGCTTTCAAAGAGGAACGCGTAGCCACCACATTATAGGTCGTTTTACCGTTGCACCCCTTTGTTCAAAAATTTATTTTTGTACCATCCACGACCATAAACGCTTACGTTTAACAAAAGCCACGAAATTTTTGCACCTTTTTAAATAATATTTAAAAGTCTCCCCTCTTGTTATGTTAAAACTTGAAAAATTGCTAATCTTTCTTTTATTTAATTTTGAAAGAAATGTTTAACCCCAACTTTCACGAAAGTTATTTTTTAGAGGTATTCGCTACCGCGTCGAAAGAAAAAGAAATTTTAATTTACAACTCGATTTACAATTTGTGCATCGAAGATGTTTCTGCTGAAGATGTTTTTTAACATTTTATTCTCTCTTTTATGTAAAATTTGAAAGAAATCGATTAACCTCTTCAAGCTTTGTATTGTGGTTAAATTGTAATCCTCGGCGTTAATTCGTTTTATTATATCGATTTTTTTTAAAATTGGTAGTTTTTAATTAATATTATTTGTATTTTGATCGCTCTTTTAGTAAATCGTTCGTGTGTGGAGGTGCAATTTTTGCGAGATATTAAATGAGCAACTTTTAGAATTTGAAACTCTAAAGTCATTTACAGTGCCGTATCAGGTTATCAGGGCAGGCTCAAAATTTTTCAAGGGAGGCTGAAAGCTAAAATCAGGGTTTTCTCTCTTCTGGATTTGTATAAATCTGTTGACCACTGATGTAGTCTTTTCTGAGGATTGGAGATGGAAGTTTTTTGCCCAAAGTTTGCAAAAATTTGACTTTCATGAAATCAATGTTTTTTTCTTCGGCACCAATTAGGAATTTATCGTTTCATTATTATTGCGAAATCCTTAGAAAGCTCTGGCTAGAACAGACATAATAGGTTTTTAGAATTTTCAAATTGGTATTACATGGACACTAATGTTTTAGTTAGGAAAACATCATGATCTATATTTTGTGGCTATTTTGAGAGCACCTTTTTCATAAATAATTGGCTCGATAATTGGTAAAATTTTCGCTTGCTAATGGTCTGATGTTCTAAGTTGAACTGTTTTCAAAAATACTTTTTGAATTTCACAAATAGGTCCTTAATCCAGTCAAACTAAACACAATTACAGCGAAACCTCGGAAAAATTAGCAGAAGGCTGAATTTTTGTATGGACCTTGATATTGTCCTTTTAAACAATGTCTCAAAAGTCCCCATCGATCCGAGTGGAGCTAAAAATTTTATAGGGGGGTGAAGGTAAGAAAATACAGTTTTTGCCAATTAACTCGTAAACTATCGATTTTTCGATATAAATAGCGATTACCAAAATTGTAGATCACAAAATTTGCTACAGGAAATGTTCATTACTATTACTGAGTGTCCTAAGTTTGCTGCACATTGTATTACTTAAAAAGAAGATAGTTTGGGATAGTAAACCCCAACACAATTTGAAACATTATTAAATTCTTTATTACTCTACGCAAAAATATACAGAGTGTTCCATTTAAGAAATCAAGTTTTCGTCACTTGAAAATGACCAAGTTTCTCCCTCTAAAAAAAACACCCTGTAAAATAAAATCAATTTCTTGTGATGGGAAAGCATAAAGGACAGTCTTAACTATGTCTCCAGCAAAAATCTTTTCTTAACTTGTAAAAACTACCACTCTGGGATTTTTTTAAGCAACTATCCTGCATTTATAAAATAATAGTAGTCAAATTTGGATTCGTAGATATGTTCGTCTACGGAAAAATTTCCAGAAAGTTGGATTTTTGTGTGAACCTCGATATTGTCGTTTTAAACAATGTCTCAAAAGTCCCCATCGATCCGAGTGCAGCTAAAAATTTTGTAGGAGGGTGGAAGTAAGAAAATGCCGGAAAATGCAGATTTCAAGAATATCTCGTAAACTATTGATTTTTTAGCCAAAGTAGCTATTATCAAATTTGTAGTTTATAAAATTTCTTATAAAAAGGATATTATTATTTTTAAAAAGTTTTCTAAATATTAAAATCAATAGTTTAAGAGATATTCTTGAAATCTGCATTTTCTTACTACCACCCTCCTACAAAATTTTTAGCTGCACCATGTCACTTCAAAATATACGTCAACGTTTCCGTTGGTACGTTGGCCAATAAGAGCAGAGTATTTTTCAAATTTGACAGATGAACTTGAAAAATACTCTGCTCTGATTGGCCAACGTACCAACGGAAACGTATCAACGGAGAGCTATGAACCTAGCTTTAGACGGCATCTCTACCTTAACGCACGTTAAATGACGTTGCTATGGTTATTAGCCTTAGTTATAGTTAGTATCATTTAAAATAAAATGTAACTATAGTAGAACCCCGTTATAAAGCGGACTAAATCGTCCCTCCCATTTTAATATTTTGTTTATTTATTGTGTTTTTATAACGAACTTCCGGTTATAACGTACCAAATTTTTCGGCCCCTGATGGTACGTTATAACGGGGTTCTACTGTATGCTAATGTGTTGGTGTATGGTTTCACATTCTTATTTTTTATACAGCTTACTATATAATTTTTTTAGAATTAAACATTGAATTTGCATTGTTTTAAAAAATCGCAGTGATGTTGATTTTGTCAATTAAGACAAAATACTCCAAGCAATTCAAGTCAGCTCATCTACATATTCTAAATATCAAATAATTTAATTTTTATTCTATATAGGGTGTTTAAAAAAGACAATATAAAGCCTGGTACTTTTACTATCGGTTAAACGACCTATTAAACTAATGAACAGTGCAACTCAATGGGAGCGAGAACCAGGTGCGGACTGGCTAGGGACGCTGAGCGCTACAGCGTCGCGGGCTCCTGAAGTTATGGCAAAGCCGAGCTTTCTCTCGAAATTTTTATTAAATTTTATTTATTTTATTAATATTTAAAATTAATAATTAAAAAATTCCAACTTTTCCAGATTTATGCAGGGTGGGCTTTTTCAAAAATGTCAGGGGCGTAAGACTAAATTATTTTTATTTTAGGGTAAATTCATGGTAACTTCCATTTAAAATTCAAAAAATATATGCACAGTTACTGTAATAATGCTTGATAGATCAGGGGCGCCATTAGCGCCTTTTTCATTTTTAAATATCCATTGAAAATTTAAAAAAATACGCAGTTATTCTAATAATTATTCCTAATAGTCCTGAACTTTCGTAAAGAATAGGATGTAGCCAATATCTTGCGTAGTACAAATGGAGGGAGCGAGTGTTTTCTCTTTCTATACAGGGTGTCCCAACCCTCCGTTATCGTAGAATTGTGACTTTGCCTTATAATTTAACAAAAAAAGTTTAATGCATGGCTATGGTTCTCTGAGAGCTACACCTCTTAAAAATATTTTCACATATACCGGGTGATCCATTTAAATGCTATAGGCCACACTTATATTTTTTTAAATGGAACACGCTGTATATTTTTATATATTTGGATTCCCCTTTCGAGAACGATTATACCAATGTATGGTTTAATGGGTCTATCGTAGATTTAGGCCAAGATACCATAAATTTGATTTTTTTTCGAAAATTTAAAATATTGGTTTGCTTTTTGTGTATAATGCTCTACTATAAACCCGTGCCCATCGTTTTCTACGTTGATCTGTATTAAACTCTAAATAATAATCAGGTTGTGTGCACTTTTCTAACTTATTTGAACCGTGTAAAGAAAACCACAAATTCAAAAATTTTGCTAGCAACCAGTCAAAACACAGTAAATAAAAATAACTAAGCATCGTAGCCGCTGACCTTTCTGTCTATTTAGCTCATTTTAGGTTAAATAAATTTTTCTGTCAAGTATGTTCATAGGTTTCTGTAAATCTACTACCGTCGATCATGCGATAGTTTCGACATCTCGCGGATGTCACTATACACTAAACACACTATATATGCACGCTTGAATTTAAACCTTAACTAAACTCTGTTCAGCGAACAGATGCAGCTAAGCCACTACCAAAAAGCACGCTATATTCGAATAGTCTATTGGTCGAATGTTGAAAATACGGTTTATTAACACTCACACAAGAATTGACATGCGTCAACCTTATTTGACAAAAATTTATGAGGAGTGACTTAGCTGCATATGTTCGCTAAACAGAGAGAAGTTTAAAGTACTTTGGAATTAGACAGAACAGTAGTTAAACGTGCGGTCTGTCATTATAATGAAGGTAATGTGGCCAGCACTACGTTTTTAACGGCTCATTATTATCACGGATTAGGCACTATTGTAATCAATTTCAAGGCTCTTCAATTTCGCATCGCAGGCCAGTGCCATATAGTCCGGAACTTATGAGAAGAATAGAGCGGAGTCAATATCGTAGTACAGATGGAGGGAGAGAATGCTCTCTTTTTCTGAGAGCATTCTCTCTCTATCTCTAAAATTGATGCGACCAGATGTTACCAGACACATTTTCGTTATAGCGCATTGGCTCAGCCCTATTCGTCTCATAAGTTCTGCACTTTACCAGACCACTATCTCTAAAGTAAACAAAATAAATAATCGAGGAATTGTGACATTTGTTCTTGATTCTGCCTTTCTCGGTTGCCCGTAATCGCTTGTCATTTTCGCACACCGTGTTTTATTATTTATTATGCTCAATTTAGTTGGGTGGTCAGTGTCAACAGCTCATCCTCTCTATTTCTATTTTATGGCGAGTATAGGGCGAGGGATCCGAGAAGTATGTCATTCAGGCTATGACCTGATGCAGGGCCATAGCCAGCCTGTGTTATCAGGACAGGCTTAAAAATTTTCAAGGGAGACTGAAAGCTAAAAAATCAGGGTTTTCTCTCTTCTCGGTTTGTACAAATCTATTGACTACTATAATCTCTTTTGAGGATGGAAGTTTTTTGCTCATAGTTTACAAAAATTTGACTTTCTCTAAATCAATGTTTTCTTCGAGATCCTTAGCAAGCTCTGGCTCTGGCGTACCCCTGACTACGGTTCTGACCAGATGGCCACCTCCTGATCACTCAACTTTTCTCTCGTCTGTAACTTGTAACTTTATTTTTATGAATTAATTGCTTATAGAGAAGCAGAAGGGTCTGTTTAAAAACTAAAGAAATAAGAAATGCCCTAGCATGAAACAAAGAGCTTATGATTGATCATAATAATCGAACATCAATTTTTATTCGTTCGTAAGTTGATACCATCGTGTGGTCGTACGGGAAGTCGATTAATTTCAGATTAATAAAGATCCACCACTGCGTGTTTATGATGCAAATTTAAGTACGATTAAACTTGTCCCATGTCTCTTTTAGTTTGCTAGAAAACATAATTAAGGAAAAAAGTCAATTCTAAAATCGCGGTGTGGGCGTGGGTATGTTTTTCCACCTACGTTAATTTTATTTTATCGAATAAAATTAATCTGTTTGTGCGTTACGTTTGTCAGTAAACTATATTGATGTATCAACATTCCGTCTTTCTTAATTTCGCGATAAAAATTATGTAAACGACAAACTCACAAAGTCGGACGTCGCAGCTTATACAATTAGCGAATTGAGCGATTTTTAATTCTTTCTAAATACTAGACAAAACACCGGTTTTTTTGCAAACTTTTCTTTTTATAATTTGAACGTTTGACCACAACGTAATACAATCCTATCTTGAACAATTAAAAAACACTTTTATTTAAATTAGTAAATAATTTAATATTTAATTATTGTTAAGAGGAGTGCCAAATGAAGGCATCTCTTGGTGGGGACCACTAGAGTTTCAAGGTGGAATTTCAACCACCGGATGGATAACATCATTAAAATTTTACCTAGAAATTGCGACATAACGGTAATCATTTTTGTTGGGCTTACATGAGAAGATTAACGGTTTTTGTACAAAAATTTTAAATTGATAGATTTTACGTGGGGGTTGTGGGGTCTCATTTGAAAAAGGATTTTGTACCCTACACAAAAATTGCAATTGAAATAATTTAAAAAGACTTTGGTCCTTTTTCCCATTAAATAATTTCAGTGTTAGAAGGAATTGGCAAATTTATATCAATTCACCTATAGGATACGTTGTAAGTTCTTTGATTAAATCGTACCTGCGACTTATCGAAACTTTGACTAGTATCGCTTTAACGTTAAAAATTTATTCATTTGATTAATTAAACTTGGAATCCACTTTTTTTTTATAAATTGTCGCAAAAAATCTTTTGGGGGATTTTAATGAGTTTTGAGTAAAGTTTAAAGAGCGTCTCAAAGTACTTTTAAGTAAAAATAGTATTTTTTGGTTGGTCGAGGAAATAATGGCAAATTTGAATTTAAGCTGCGTAAATATGCCTTCCTACAAGTGTGTGCTGTTCGACCCTAAAAGGGGATGGGAGGGTGTCACGTCAAGCCATCACGCGGGACCCGCGAACCTCCCTTACAACCCTGTAGGTTGGTTTCAGTTCGCGTTCGTCCGTCGTACGTATTGATCCGGTGGACAAAGGAACTGACCACCGGTTTCTAGTTCTATATAAGAGAACATTTAACAAAATAATTTTCATTCTTTAAACAGTTGTGAAATATTAGTAAAGTGTTTAAATTATTTCGCGCGCGTGCGTAAAA
Source organism: Malthinus seriepunctatus (assembly GCA_963924605.1). Taxonomy (NCBI): domain Eukaryota; kingdom Metazoa; phylum Arthropoda; class Insecta; order Coleoptera; family Cantharidae; genus Malthinus; species Malthinus seriepunctatus. The sequence goes on from OZ004600.1 coordinate 131,342,031, forward strand.
AAAGTCGCACTGGGACTTTTAAAAATCAACGTGTTGCATTCGTCAAAAGTTGGAAGTTTATATTTGTTTGAAGTTTTGAGTGTACTTTGTAAGTTTTTTTTCAACTGCGCATTCACGAGTGTGTTTTCATTGGTTATAAAAGTCTATTACATATAAACAGTAGCACGTGGCGGATTTAATTAGAAATACACGTGGAGTTTTTTAATAAATTAAAATGAGCGGTACGAGTAGATCTGAGAAAAAAACGGTTTCGTTGGCGGCTAAATTAGCGGCAATTCAAAGAGTTCATAATGGTGAAAGTAAAGCTTCCGTGGCTCGTGATATCGGTGTTCCAGAATCGACTCTTCGAGGTTGGTGTAAAGGAGAACATAAAATTCAACAAGAGTGCAACAATAATGCCAAATCTATACGTACAAATAATTTTAAACTTAAGGATGCTAAAAGTCTAACGACGAGCAGCCATCCTTACGAAAGAAGGTCCAAAGGCAGTATTCCCACGCCAGATTTTCCTATCAACGGTAGCCTAGCAGGACCATCGAGCGAAATAATTGACGGTGAGAAATTTAAGACTGATGGTGATCTCCGACTTAATTTAAATACGAAAGATAATTATTCCGGATTGTGTTTTCCAATAAATAACGTAGACTGTAAAATACCCACACTGCCCGAACCCTCACCAGGTGCAACGGCAACTTTTCCTAACTCGAGCGCCAGAGCCGGTCAAAACAATACTTTCTCCTCCACCTCACCATCTTTGGATGCGTCGCAATATCATCTTTTAAGACAAATGGTGCCAAACTTTCCCGAAATTGTAAATTCCATATTCGATCAATACGGTGTAAGTGCCAATACTTCTTCCAGTTCACCACCAAAAAGTTCAAAAAAGAAAACTTCGAATTCCAACGGTTTGCTTTCATCGGTTTCGCCTACTTACAACGGCCAAAAACAAACTTCTCTTTACGGAAATCAATGGAACGGACTCGGAACTAACGGTTCCAATTTAGCAAATAATTTTTACAACAGTACAAACGGTTTACTGGCTGCTTATAATAGTTATAATCGTTTATTAATGGCCACGGCTTTAAGCAACGCGCCTTTAAACGGCACAAACGTCACTCCGCAAAAACCAAAGTCTCCAGTTTTACCCACCACGCCCACATACAATCAACCGACAAGCAGAAGTAGCGTTTCGCCAACTTTCAAAACCTCGCCTGTTCCGATTGCGGCCAACAATTTCAAAAACGACGACATTTTGTACAACCGTTTGACGAACATCCAAGAAGCCGAAGCGAGCCAAGTGGAAGATTTATCCGTCAAAAAAGCACCTAGCGAAAGTTCCAAATCGCCTACTTATTCGATCGATTGCTCGTCTTCCGATTCGCCCGCAATTTCCGACAACGAAACCAAAGATGAAGAAGATCGAATTAGGAAACGTAACGAAGCAATCGAACACGGTCAAAAGTTTTTAGATTGGCTTAGAACTTGTCAAGACGAGCCCGCAATAACTCAAGTTAGTGTCGAGAAAATGTCAGTTTTGTTAGAAAGGATAAGGGGATATTCGAAACACAACGGCCAAAATGGTAAAAATAGGAGGAAGTAGGTGGTGGAGGCTTAACATGTGCGTTTGTGTAAAGTTTCATTCGATTCTCAAATTTTATGTGATGTGTTGAAATTTTACGATATTATACTCTTATTCGATGTTATTGTTGTATTATCCGAAAAGTGATCTCATTGATAATTAGCGAGATAATGTTTTTACAATTATTGATTAATGTTACATTGTTCTGAAAGATTTTTGGAAAATAGTTGAGAAACATTGTTAAGAAAAAAAATAAAAGTCAAAGAGTACGCTCGAGTACTAGTAAATAATTTTAATTTAATTTGCCGCCTTACAAATTGGCGTTATATTTTTGTTTGTACCAAAGAGCTTTTTCGTCGTTTCGCTTCTCTATTTTTGGTAAATTTAAGTTCTGAAATGTTTGGTCAATAGTCATAGGAAGAGTTAACCTACCTAATGCTACTACTACAAAATGTGTAGCACAAACCGAATTTTAGTCGTATTTATGATAAGTGCATAGGAGCGTTAATTTGTATTGAATTTTGTCCTAATATTTATTTGATGTGTATTATATAATTTTTATTTTTGTAAAGTGTATAAATTTTTAAAGAAATGCTATAGGAAAAGTATCTTAATATTTTATCTTTTTCTATTACTTTATAGTTCCTTTACGCATATTGTTTACACTTTAGATAATTTTTAATTAGAAAAATTAAATAAATATGTGAAAATAAAAGTATTTTTATATAAATTCATTTTTATTAAGAAAAGAGGTGAAAATTATTCTTTTGCAGTGCTGGGATACAATCTTCAAATTACGTTCCGATATAATAAACATTCCAATTTACTTGAAATTAGCTTTTTTAAAACAGACAAATCAAAAACAACTGATAGTCGAGCTCAGGAAGGGGTCTGTTAACTGAATAATTGTCAAAGGGCTGAATGTTTGTTCACGTCTCTCATAAATAGTTCTAAATTAGATCTGAGAAGTCTCGATAAATTCAAGTAGGGTCCCTCATCTTATTAAGGATTACAAATATGCATCGTTTTCAGTAAAACTCAAGTAAAACAGATACTTACAGGGTATCTCAACGAAAAGTAGCCACCCTTAATATGTCTTAAAATAAATAGTGCTATATGAATCCATATTAAATTACCTTTCCAATGAAGTGTCACAGTAACGCTCAGTTATATAAATGCGAATTATATTTTAATCCGAGAATTAGATTTATAATCCTTAGATATGGCATCGTTACACAATAAATAAAAATGTCAAAGTTTGACAAATTGTATTCACAATTTTGTCGTAGTTTGACACTACTATCTCTAAAGTCATACCAATCGCTCAACATCGTGCGTTTAAATGTGCTGATAAAATACGATAGATGGCTCCACTTCAGGGAACATGGGAATTTATTTTATCGATAGTCAATTAGACAGAATATGTCGTTGTCAAATTGACAGGTGATAGACAGTAACAGTACTACAATTTAAAACATTTCATCACAGTTTCCATTGTTCCCTGATGCACCTAGCGCCTCTAGTTGCAATTTATTGGATTGGTATGACTTTATAGTAGTGTCAAACTACGACAGATCAACGCAAACGACGTACAATTCAATACAAAAAGAACTTAACCTCAAATTTTAATATTCATGTACAAACTTCAAATTTTGACATTAAAGTGTTTAACTTTGCCATATTAAAGGATTATAAATCTAATTCTCGGATTAAAATTTAATTCGCCTTTATGCAACTGAACCTTCGTATAGTCCATTTGAAATTTTTAAGGGGGTCAGCTGTTGTGGCTAAGGGTTAATAAGTGTTCGATGTTTACAGGAAAATATGCCCCCCCCCCATTCGTATTTTTGTTGATGCATCTAAGCGATAAAATAAAAATATAGTACCTAATACAAACAAAAGCAGAAAATAATAGGTGATACAATTCACATTGTTTTTCGTTATCCGCCAGACCTTCAAAATTCAAAAATAACCCTTGAATTTTATTCACTTTCTGATCTTTCTTGCTTGCGTTTTAGCTATATGTCGCCATAGTAAAGAAATTGAGTGGAGCTACGCCAGACGATCGTGGAGAAAATCTCTTCTGTTTACTCACCGGCTGGAAATTTAAATGTGTGATTCCCTGTCTTGCTTCTTAAACTAACATTTAGCTTGATTTTGGTCGAAAATTCAAAAGAGTGGTATAATCTGAAAGACGAAAGAACGTTCTTTCAAAAAATGACAGAAAAGGGGTCGGTTGCCATATTTAAAAAAATAATAGTCGTAGCAATTAAATACTTGATGTAAAAACAACTTTCTTATTCTTACACTCGACTCGGTTGCATAAAGGCGAATTATATTTTAATCCGAGAACTAGATATATAATCCTTTGTTATGGCAACGTTACACACTGTAATGTCAAAGTTTGACGTTTGTAAAAAAAATGCAAATTTGAGGTTAAGCTATTTTTGTGTTGAATTGCAAATACAATTTGTCAAACTTTGACATTTGTATTTATTTATTTATTGTCTAACGTTGTCATATACAGGATGGATTATAAATCTAATTCCCGGATTAAAATATAATTCGCCTTTATGCAACCGAGCGTTAAATAACAAAAAGTATACTGCACACTATTACCCGGTACATCGGTTCACGCCATCACAAACTATTAGGGTAAATAATAAATACCTTTTGGTAAACCATCTAATTATTAAAAAATCAATTTTAATTAGATTAATGAAAAATAGGAAATGTAACGGTTAACATAGGTTAACACTTGCAATTTAAATTAAATTTTGATTTCCCGAGTGTCTCTTTATATGTACGCGATTTTTATTCATTGAAAAAACCCTCCTCTCATTACTAGGTCACGTGATGTTCGAATGTTATAGTATACTGTGAGGACGTCAAATTACATTCTTCAAACACTTCTAATTCTTATGATTGTATAATAAGGGTTAGGGTTGGACTTACATTTTTAGAATCTTAATTAAGTATTTCATCTTCCATGTTGTGTCTGTGTAACTGATTCTACCCCAAATGAACTATAACATAACGTTATGGGATATACCAGCGTTTCCCAACCTTTCTTGTGCCTTTCTAAAAATTTTATGCCCCCTATGTAACAATATACATAATTTTTAATATTCAAAAATTGAATTGTTCACTGAAGAAACTCTGGACGCGTCCATTTTTGAGATGCCCTCCTTAACCAAATTGCCTCTTGTGGGACGTGGGTTCCACTTTGGGAAACACTGGGATCAAATGTGACATATTTTGTCCGAAATGACTTCGTTGCCGATATAAAAAGTATTCAATAGTAGGTACAAAAACAATAAAATTTTAGTCAGATCTCAGATGGTAGATGTATTTGGGGCACCCTGTGTTTAAATCAGAATACGACCATTTACAATTTGCGTCTATCGGTTTGCTTAAATATGTATAGTGTGTAAAATTCAAAAGCAGACAGGCATTTCCAATGTTAAACTAGACTACTGCAAATATTGTTGTTCTGTTATTGGAAAAAGAAAAACTGCGCACTGATGACGTCATCTATAACTTTCTCAAAGTCAGCATCTTTTTTATAGTTTATTATTAGATAATAGAATCAAACTTTTAATTTAATTTGCATAAATAATAGCATAGTTGAAGTTTGTAAGCACTTAATCAATATCTTAATTAAATTTGTTTCACGAGATGACGTCATTAGATAGTACCAGCTGTTTTACTAATTTGATCGAAATTAAGATAGGTAATTGATGAAAGTACCAAACACTTATTATTAACGTTCACAATAATAGAAGAGAAAATTTGACCGACGATTTTAAGACGAACCGAATCAATCCCAATTTACTTGCAGGTTTTATTGAGAAATCAGTGGCGTAACAAATATCTTTATTAGATATTAATTGAGCTTGGGAGGAGGCTATATAATTCAAAAGTACTGCAAGACAGATTTATGTTGGCCAGTTGTGGGAATGCGCAGATTCCTAAATTGGTATTTATCCCCACTAACGCAGTAGTCAACGTATTTAAATTATTAATTAAAGGGGCGTGGCTTAATCTGCGTGAACTTGTTCCTACCGCTGGCCATCAGGAATCTGTGTTGCAGTACGTAATTAGTCTCTAAATGCAAATCGTAAAGAATTCGAGGTCTCTTGAGTGAAGGGTGAATTTCATTAACCTTCTTGCAAAGAAAGCTTCGCTAGATGAATAGGTTGGTGGAAAATTAGATTATCAATTAAAAAAATGATGCATTTTCTTCAAATTAAACTCAACTAAGATAAAGGGGTGCAATTTATATCATACTGGGTTATTCCGCAAATATTAACACAACACAATGCTCTTAAAAGGAAATAATTTTCTAAATAATGAAGACTTTTAGTAAGTTGACGTGCAAGCAATTTAATAGAAAGTCAATGACGCTTTCTTGCAAAAGTTGAGTCGAAATTACCGATAATTATAATAAACAATCGCGTTAATAATAAAACAAAGCAAGTAGCAGAAAATTAGGAACGTGCGCGCCGTCGTCTACCCTTAGAGACTTTTAAAAGATTATAAAGACAACCCCATTAATTTCAGATACCTATAATTTCAACATAAAACACAATATTTAAGTATGAGGATTGGCTTTAAACGATATTTAAATTTGTCGTGTGATTACTAGATTATCCATTTCAACCCCATTTAAAGTCGTTTTAGGGTGAAAAGCAAACAAGTGGTTATTATATAGGGCAGACGTTTAAAGCATTCATAAAAATTTAAATTATATACATCGAGGGGTTTACACAATACATAAATTTATTTGATAAGTTCAATTTGTTTTATACAAAATAAAATAATTTTTGTCATAATTTGTTCTAGATGGTTATTTGACCCTTTCGGGGTAATGCATCACCGCCCTTTAATGATTATTATGCATTTTTTAAATTGATTTGTAATTTAGTTGTTTTAGGGAATGTAGGGAAATTATTTTTATTGTTACATTAAGCCCAGAAAGAGCTCTAAATAACTTACATTTTTTAATGCCCCTCTGTAGTTATGGTATAGTACGCCTCTAGTATGTGGGTGGTTATTCTGCTGAACCAACGTTCGATCCAGGTTCAAGACATCTAATGTTTATCACCGAGAGCAAGAGCAATTTGCTTACACTCTGGTGCATAAAGGCGAATTATATTTTAATCCGAGAATTAGATTTATGATCCTTAGATATGGCAACGTCACCCGATAAATTAATAAATAAATAAATATTGTCACGCGTAAAAATATTAAGCAAATTATTTAATGCAATTATTAAGTAGTACAAGAATTTAATGTACACAGAGTTTACAATACGTGACTATTGTCAGGTATTGGAAGAATGTGAGATAAAGCATAAATTGTTAGTTTTAGAAATTTTAGTTGGCGCGTGTGCCAAGTTAATAAAAGGCCTCAAAGTAGGTTTTGAGAGTTAGTTGAATTACGAGCGAGTAACTTCGGGTTGTACTTAAACGTCGGGCGTACGGCTCATAACATTTTGTAAGAATTATTATAACCGTTTATAAACAACTAGATGTGTAGTTATTGGATTAACCTTATACTTGGGTAAGAACTATTTAACAAATAAATAAATTATATTTCAGCATTGTGGTTGTTATTAGGTTTGTTCCTACAAAGCTCGAACTAGTTCGTAACTGGGCGGAGTGTGCGCAGATTGAAATTTGTATTGCCAACTTCAATGTGCGCATGCTCTGTTCAGTTCTAAACCGTTCTGAACTGGTTCGATTGTTTGTAGGAACAAACCTATTATTATCTTAATCTCGGTGCACTCTGGAGAGTCTGGACTCCAGAGGTCATGACTAACCCCCAGTCGTGACAATATAAATGTCAAAGTTTGACAAACTGTAATTACCTTAGAATATCAAGATCCTGTCATGATCTTTAACACTCCTAATAAGTGGGAGTATAAGCAACCATTTCTATTAGAGAAATTGATCGGAAATCGCTATATTTAGAAAACCATTGCGATCCATATTATTAGCTAAATGGCTCTTTCCTGGTAGAGTAGCGGGGGTTATTTATTCAATGGTATTCACAATGCAACACAAAAAGAACTTAACTCCAAATTTTGATATTTATTTACAAACGTCAGTCTTAGACATTTTAGTGTGTAACGTTACCATATCAAAGGATTATAAATCTAATTCTCGGATTAAAATATAATTCGCCTTTATGCAATCGAGCGTTTATCAGCGTTCCTCTAATAGAGGCGATTAACACGTTTAAACAAATTCTTAAATTGTGTGTATTTTGACAGTATTAAACGGTATTTGAGTGAGTTCTCATTAACATTTGTCATTTTGACTTCATATTCTGTAAATGGGAAAGTTACACGCCAAAAATTGAGTCGATATTTGAGTGTTAGAGTAGTGGTGGTAAAAATCAAAAATAAAATTGGAACGAAAGGTACGTAGTAAATAGTTTGACTTTTGCGAATTGGTTTCAAATAGAAAACGAAAAACGAAGAGAAAAAAGAAAAGGTGATCTTTTTAAAGGGTCAATGAAATTTGCGCTTGTTATATTGTTATGTGTTCTAAAATGAATCGTAAATAAACGGGGAGCAGTAGTAGAAAGGGTCAACAAACATAGAATGCATCGGATCTTTTTATTTGTTTTGTAGTTTCCTACTACGGATTGCTTACTACTACAACCGCAAACCATTCATATTATTCCATTCATGAAAACGTTTATTGTTTTTTACTCCCTTTAACTACTACTCGACTTTATATTATCCGACTAACTGGATCAAGATAATTTGTTTAAAGTTTAACTACTATTAAAACGAACTCCATTTCAATTCTAAATTGCCTTTACGTTTGCAATGTGTTGTGAGCAACTGTGAGCATTTTCAATTCTATAATCGATGAGGGAAACTCGTTTGGAAATTTTATTAATTTGGATTTTTGCTAGACACGGTTTTGTGTCAATAAAGTACCCTTCTCCTTTGGTGGACATAATACACAAATATAAATGATGCAAAAGGTGCAACGTGATACACGCGAACTTGTAGGGGTTGCAATATGTTTAGTGCAGCTGCAAGTTATGACGCTTATTGAAAAATTGCCAAAGCGGTCCACCGTGAAAACAAATAACTTTATATCTCTCTTATAAAAAAGTTCTTTTTTTTTGCTAAAATATCGATTTCCAAACGATTTTGATTCTAAATAACAATTTTTAATAAGTTGTCAGGTGAGCTTCGTGGTCAAGCTTTAATAAAAATAAAAAGTTTGACTTCTAGTGGAATCGTGGCAAACAAGTAATTTTTGAGGAAAAAATTGATCCTGAATGTCGGAAAACTTAAATTGTAAAATTCCACAGATAGTTAGTACTGCTGTTATACTCTTGTTAGTCTGTCCGTTATTCGGTCCAGACGTTCGTTGTTGTTTCTGTACCCAAAACCCAGAATTGTGATCGATCTAATTCACAGACGTGAATGACTGGAATCGTCTCGTACAGGGTACAGTGATGCAAAGCTACCTTGTTTTTGTTTGGACTTCTTCTTCTTCATAAAGGGGGTGTAAACCAAAAATTAAAGTTGTACTACAGAAAATTCTAAGAACAAATTTTCAAACCTCATATCGATATGATGGACCGTTCAGAAGATATAAGACTTTCAAGTAAAAATTCGTGACGTCACAAAGACAACCAGTGAGAGCAAATCGTGAAGCTATTAATCGATGACGTCACAAATTTTAAGCTTAAGAGCTTATGGACCGTTTAGGCAATTCCTAAGCGATTGGTTAGCGTTAGTGCAAACGGCCATTACAACCGTTTGTTTAACGGCCGTTTGTTTAACGTTCAACGGCTCTAAGCTCTAATGACCGTTTGCACTAACGCTAAGCAACTACTTAGAAATCGCCTAAAATGTTGATCCCATTTGATTTATTAACTAATCAACAAATTAGGTAACTCCTAAGCCGTTGCTTAGCGTTAATGCAAACGGCCATTAATCTCAGATAAATTTGTACTAAAAATGTGCGGTTGTTCTTAGATATTTTTTTAGCATTTTTCAGATAAAAAAAAGTTTTTTTGCACTCCCTTTAGTAGGCCTATGGAGTGTTCCCTAGTCACCCATGGACGATCCAAGGATTTTGCAATAATAACAAAACGATAAGTTCCTAATTGCCTTTCCAGTGTCGAAGAAAAAAAAGTTAATTTAGAAAAAGCATAGGAGAAAGTAAAATTTTTGCAAACTTTGGGCATAAAACTTTTTTCTTCAAAAGAGATCACTGATCAACAGATTTATAAAAACCCAGAAGAGAGAGAACCCTGATTTAACTGTCTTCCATATCATTTTCAGCCAAGCACTGCATTTGCCGAAACATATAATTTATTGGCGACTGCCAGAGTTTTTGACTGTAGCACAGCGACTTGCGAGTCTACTTTCTTTGTGTTGATAAGGATTAACCGTACACAGCGACTCTCTATGTGCCACCAACGAATGTCTAATTTAGCCCTTCTTGCATACAGTTTTATGTATACGTACGAACAAAATCAACGAGAGTATTACGAAAGAAAAGCTCTTGGTGTAGTAGATGTAAATGTTGAAAATTTCAGCCTTTAACTGCCTTGAAATCTGAGTCTGTCCTGATAACATAGTCTAGCTACGACCCTGGTGAGGCGAGATGCGAGGCGAGACAAAGATTTTGGCATGTAGGACGAGATTTGATTTTACTCAAATTTTACTGAGTGAGTCAGTTTTAATAAGCTTTTATAATCTAAGGCCCGACTGCACCTCTTCCCCTTAAATCTACAGTTTACTAAGGGCGGGTTGTACCAAATCAAATTCACGGTAACTAAGATTTATGACGACGACTGTCGCTCGAACTCGCACATTAGTCCTGTGCGCGTCTCCATCTTTCGACTTCAACGATGGTATCCTACAAACCCTGACTTTTGACAGCACTTCAGTTTACGGATTCACTGTCCTGTTAGAACTTGGACGACGATGGTCTCGGTCGAAAATTCCCACACTGACATATGGGAGGTCCTCAGTTAGGTACATATACAATACATAATCCCTATAGTCTAATATCTATAGTCCCATGTGCATCTTTTGATGCCAAGGATGCCATCCTGAAGGAAGAAGGTTTGAGTTCTGATCGCCAATCAGTTTTAAGTAGTAAATCGATCTGCCTGCGGGCATAGGGTTGGGAATCCCTGCTCTAGTTTATAAATGGTCTTATGCTTCATTAGGGTACGTGATCGTTTTTTATACTGTTAAATAAATTAATTTTCTTAATTAGATCGCATGTTGAGGAGAACAACACACTGTGTGATTGAAGACGTTTGAATTATTTTTTAATTTCCAATTTATCATAGTTTCTGTCTGTCAGTCCAAAGTTTTTTGTCGCATAAAGAGCTTTAGTATAGTTAAAAAACACGTAATTTCGTAACACCCGAAATTTAATTCTAATTAATTCTAGTTTGACTATCCCTCAAATGTATTCATTACCTTCGAAAGCGCTCGAGTTCTCTCTTCCTTTTAATTCTCCATTAATTACCATTTTGGAAAAAAAATCAAAGTGTAATGTCTAAACTTTTTTTAGAATAATTTATAAATTACCAACACTTGATATCATCAAGTGGAAATAAAATTTATTGTAAACCGAGTAAAGTCTGACGTATAAAGATAAATGGCGTAGGTTTCTCTTCTTTGTGTTTGTCTTGTCTCATTCGTTCTATTGGTTTCTTTGAATGACTTATTTTTCTCAGGTCGAAAGAACTGATTTAAATTTATTTTTTTGTGGACATTTTTTTTTATAAATTTTGAATCGTAATCGCAATTTGGCGAAACGTATTAAAATAATTTGGCAATTAGAGATCGATTTATTTCTTTGAAATAAAATGAGGGCATTTGTATACATACATCGACAAGTAGAAGATGAGCACCATCGCCATTAAAGCTTCTAACTTTATTTTATCTTGCTAACCTCTACGGATTTAACCCATAATTTACATAAAATACATCCATCTCGTTTTAGTACGTTTAGTCGAGTAGATGACATCTTTGCTGTCCTTTGGGATAGCACACGATGACCAAAATGAACATTACGTGCTGTTGGACATTGACAGCGTGTAAAAGGAAACCGTGTATCCTGTAGTTCGGGGGATGCATTTCAAACGAAACTCGTCACAGTCAGTGACGGTTTGTCTAAACTTGCTTATTGCATAGATAGATTATGGTCATGTCGAGTCGAATAGACAAAGGCCTAAATAACCCCATTAATGATCAATGCCACTGAAATACTCGCCAGGCAGCTAAGCACTTAACAATCGTCATAACGTAAACGCTAAATATTTAGATTATTCAATTGGACTCTGTTAGTAGAATTCAAGTTATATTCGATACAGAACAGAGATACAAAAAGATTGAAGGTCTTTAGGGACAGGATATGACCTAGTCCAATACATATTTTATAAACGTTTTGTCGACAATATTATCGATTACAACTTTTACCCTATTTTCTTCTTACACAATTTTTTGCATATTTTTATCCCCTATACGTCGTGTGTTTTTAGGCGATTCCAAAGTCATTTTAATTTACATAAATGGTATATTCGTTCAAATCCTGCTGCTAACTTTGGCTAACGATGCTTCCTCTAAACAGGCATCCATATCGATTTTTATAAAAATTTGATGGTGCAAATGCAAACATATATTTTTTCTGAGGTTGATACTAACATCAACATCATTTGTTCTTGTAGGTAATGTTGGTTATGGGGAGTCTTTGATTGGGTAAAGTAGTCACCTTTAAAAATTGACCGGAAGTCTCTTTCTCGGTCTTCCATTTCTTCTTAAAGATTGTCAATAAATAAATGGTTTTTATGGCTTTGGTGGTGATTAATAGGGCTGGGCGATACCACTTATCAAGTATCAAGTATCGATACCACGTATACTTCAATACTGGGTATTGAAGTATCGAGGTATCGAAAGTATAGAGGTATAAGTATCGACAGTATCGAGGTACCGAATGTATTCGAGTTATCAAAAGTATAGAGGTATCGAAACTATGAAGGTATCGAAAATATCGAAGTATCGAAAGATTAATGCGTCAATTAGGCGGAACCTTGACTGAACTGAACGAAAACTACATCCGCCTACAAGGAGCCAGACGTATAACAGTTTCTACATAATTTTTGAAATTATAGCTTTTCTAATATTAATTAAGTATTCAACTCTAATTTTGAAAACCTACCTATCTGTGGAAAGATTTTCTTCAACTCAGGTATCTCGATACTTTCGATACTTTAAATACTTCGATACTTTCGATACTTCGATAGTTTCGATACCTCGATACTTTCGATACACTGATACTTTCGATACTCCGATACTTTCGATACTTTTGACCCTCAGTATCGTTATTCAATACCATCCAAGGTATCGATACTTCGAATAAGTATCGATACTTTACCTAACCCTAGTGATTAGTCTAATATCGACACAAAGAACGGTTTACCAACTTTAAAGGACACAACACCTTATACCTTATATTTGAAAACTGCCCAAGGCTTAAAAACAGGGTTGTTTTAAGAAACATTTGTCTACGACAATACTACTTGTCAATCGCTCTGTACGCGCTTCCTTATAGGCTTTTATTTGAAAACTAGGGCTATTCTTAAAGTATTTAAAGAACCAAAGTCATAAAAACCATTTATTTGTTGAAAAGCTTTACTATTGCTTTTTTAAAACGTCACCAGCTTATCCTCATACTTCTGCTTTTCTTAATTGCTGCCCATTTTTGACCTGTCCAATCCCTCGAAGGGTAAACTTGTTTTATCCCTTTCTTCGTTGCTCGAGCCTCGACAAGCTATTTTATTCACTCGAAAAATGCTTGCAGTGACTAGCGACATGTTCTTTAGCGGGGATTTTTGGTCACATTCGGCCCATAAGCTATGCCAGTCTTACACTATGTAGTCTTTGGTTATAGGTAATAGTTATGGGAAAATGGTGCAATCGGGCCTTAGTCATATCCGTAAGAACTGATATGAGTAGTTCGCAAGACTGCGAGAATCTCGCGCGAGGCGAAATTACGATTTTAAAAGTTTTGCGAGGCGAGAAATGCTAAATTCTCGCGAGAAATCGGGCAAGTGAAGCCCTACTTCTTGAATTGCTTCCCTATCATTGCCGTAAAAGAGACAGAGAAGATGAGCGACAGAGTCGTATCCAGACTGTGTTATCGGGGCTGGCTGATAACACAAAAAAAATTTCAAGGGAGGCTGAAGCTAACATCAGAATTTTCTCTCTTTTGGGTTTGTATAAATCTGTTGACAACTGTAATGTCTTCTGAGGATGGAAGTTTTTTGCCTAAAGTTTGCAAAAATTTGACTTTCTTAAAACCGTTTTCTTCTTGAGCAGCAATTAGGAACTTGTCGTTTCATTATAATTACGAAATCCTTAGAAGGCTCTGGCTAGAACAGGCTTAAATTTTTCCAGGGCCCTGGCGTACCCCTGGCTACGGCCCTGATGAGCGATTAGAACAGTTGGGAACTGTTCTGTGTTCTGAATGTGGAAACCAGGCCCAGGGCCTAATTGACATGATGACGTGGACCGGCAGCTTAACGTGCCCTCCGAAGTACGTCTGTACGTCCAACTTTACGGCACTAATAATTTGTCTTTCTGTCTGTATCAAGCATACCTAATAAAGAATCGGTTTATGTTGCAACTAAAAATTGTGTAGATAAATAAAAAACACTCATAAAAAAATATGAAGACTTATAGAAAGGTAAGAGTGATATTTTTGAATTGCAGGTATTGCAAAAGTTTAAGCTGTGAATAAAAAAAATTATGGCAAAGTTGTTCGACACCTATAACTAATTTTATATCTATTGATTTTACCCACAACTTGTAAGTTGCAATGCGGTTAAACTTGAATTAAAATTGCATTTATAAAAAATACAAAAGATCCCGTGGGAAAGGAGTGCGATATACGCGGATTGGAAGGGTTCGATTGTTACGATTAAAAAGAAAAGCTTTTTTAATAATAATTTGATATAAATCGTAGAAATAAAGTAAAAGCTTCTATAAAAAATGTGCTTTTATTATGAGTAAAATTTTTATTGCGTTCTTGTCATTTGTGACGGCATTAAGCGAATATTCGGAACTTCTTGTCACGGCGACCGACAGTATAATATTTCTAAGCAAGTTTAGTAAGAGTGGATTTTACCTCAAATTTCCTAGAACGCCGCTACAGCTAATAATCCTAAAAGCGGTTTGGGTCCCCCGATGGGACTTGTTAAATTTCTATAGCAGTGAAGCGTCGTCGGCTGACGTTCCCATCACCGTCTATGTTCAGGATAAGTGCGCAGTTAGAAATAACGGACTTAGCGAAGCAGGGATTGACCTTGCAAAGAGGATGAGTGTTCGCGCCCTGTGTGCGTGACGGATGCGGGGTTGCGAGGGACCCTAGGGGGAGAGGAAACTGTCGCCTCGCGGGGCCGCGGCATCTGCTTTCTAACGCGGCCGACCGTCGCCAGCTTGTACTCAGGGGTGGCACCAGATTACCACCGATATATATCTTTCTCTCTCGATATTGAAACTAAATGTTCTAAAGACCACCATCGGCATCGCCGCACGTCCTAAATCCGCCAGACTGACCTTATACTACAGTTTCCTTTATCAGCATTAAATTTCCATATGTCTAACGTAAGGATAACCTAAATCGCCCTTCTTATCTCAATTTATATAAAAAAATGTGAACATCCCACGTTATATTAATGTTTTCTTTTTATTGTTCTTGACTTTATTTGTTTGTTTTCCTCGTTTTGCCCTATTTATTTCTTTGCATATTTCATGACATCAGTCACATCCTTGTATTTATCGGCACATTGATTTATTTACATTTTGTTACTTTTAGTTTATTTATACTTTCATCTCATTTACTTTTTTGTTGCTTTCAAAAATCGATTACTTATACCATGCAGCTTTATGCTTTAACATTTTTCGTTAAACTTACGTGTTTGACTGTGTATTTGCCTGCCTTCCTGTCTGCCTGTCGGTCGGTCCACTTGTCTGTCTGCTGGTATGTTTATCGTACCTACTTTTGTGTTTACATGAAAGCGCTAAACCGGTTTTAAGTTTTAGCGTAAAACGATTTAAAATGACATGTAAACGCTCCTAAAACGCTTTAGTTAATGCGATTTAAAAATGTTACCTATTTGTTGCCAGGGTTTAAGCATGTAAAGGGCTAATCCTCGTTTGCGTTAAATCGTTTTATAGTAAAGCCTTTTAGTTAAAACCGGTTTAGCGATGCATCTGAAAACAGTAAGCAAGATCGCGAGCGCTTAAACTCTTCTAGGTAAAATTTTAGCTTTTAGCGATCACTGGAGGGTTCAATATTCCGTATTTGGCTGTCTGTTTGTCATTGTCTTAGTTATTTGGTTTCTGTGTCCGTCCATTTGCCTGCCTACGCAACTACCTACTAGCTTGCCTATCTGACGTTCTACTTCTTCTTCAGGCGTCAGTTGAGCCAAGTGTTTCAGCTGAAGTCGAGCCAATGCATCGCAATTACAGAAAATGTGTTCGACGGATTCGATCCCCGGTTCACAGAGTCTACTATCCTCCAGTCCTAGTTTTTTGAGGTGGAACCTCACTGGGCAGTGTCTAGTAAACCTGCATTCGTTCTTTGATAACAGAAGAAGCTTTTTAGCATTCGTGGTCGAGTCTCAATAAATTTCTTCGACTGTCTTTGTCCTGGTGCGTTGTTCTAGTGAGAATTTTTATTCCCAGTTTCCGATTTTTGGATCTCCGTCCTTCCATGTGTACTAGATAGTCCATAGAATGGTTCGGGTCCATTGGGATCATTGGGAGAGCTTTGGAGTCTATGACCCGGCACCCAATAAAGAGCAACTTTGCTGTTCCTTGCCAGAGTTTTGAGGGATTGTATACATTCCCAAGTGGATAAAGACTCAAAGCTATCGAGGGGCACATAGATCTATTGCAAGAGTTTCAGCTTGCGGGATTGTGGGGTGGATTCCTAGGGCAATTGATGCCTTATATTTTGGGCCTTATATGCCTATACCTGTTCCCTGTTCAGTTTTATATCCATCTGAATACTAGATGAAAGAGTTTGGTTCCAGTTGTATTGATTGACTTCTAGCCCTGTTGCGGTCCTGAATGACCACTTCGAGTTTTTAAGTTTTTCTGTAATTACAATAGGAAGAAATTACAAATAAATTTTCAACTCATCACGATTTCAAATGTGGCAATCTGTGGGGGGGGGGGGGGGTACTGAAAACTATTATGGTACTTCTCATTAATTTTCGCTACATATTTTGTACTCGGTGCTGAGTGATAATGATAAGCTAAGCAGGGTAGGACCAATCATAAGTGAGGTATCGATTAAGTCGGCGGTTCGCTGCAGTAGTTTATTGGTCGAATAACAAAAACGAGCGAGGCCTAGAAAATTTTGCACGTTCTCTAAACATTCATTATGCCATTATTGTTCTCACCATAGTCGCTCGATAATGCCTAAATAATCTTAAACTATATTCGTAAGGAAAAAGCGCTCTAGAATTTTTGTTAAAAGTTTCGTACACTTATTAGCATCCATCATGGTGTCCTTATTTTGTGGTAGTTAAGACAAATAAGATTGATGCCCAAATATTTAAATTTAGATCACGCTCTGCGTGTTAAGTTTTTGATATCTACAACCACCGTATAAATTGAATCACAAAGAAAATAAACCTTTGTTTGAGAACGCCGTATACGCTTTTATTTCTTTTGGTTAAATTAAAGTTCATCGACTACAACAGGTGCGCTACTTATAAACGGACCACTTTTTTGCTAATGTGTCTTAATTGGTTTATCGTGTTATGTAATTTAATTGGTATTTTCTCTGAAAAATAAAGGAAATAGAAGAGATCCGAAAAGAAGTTGTTTTGCGGTAGTTTTATTTTAGAAATAGGAAATGCGTATACCTCGGATGAAATTGTTTCTTTCTTTGATAATTATAAATGAGAGGATTGGTGGAAGTGTAAATTAGTTAGGACATGTGGGTTTTAGTAATCGATATTCGGTAGGGAACGTAGGTAGTTTGAGAATTGCGTGTTTGTCGTGACCCCGGAATATTATACCGACAAAGAGTAGTCGGCGGTTATTATCCCGGGCATTTCCGGCTATCCTAAGTGCGGCCCTGAGCGCGAGAGCTGTACGCGACAGCTGCGGGTAGATCACAAGAGAACGCGGGTCGCGGACCGTACAACTAAACAACGGAAGATAGCCGCCAGCTAGCAAAAGCGGCCATTGGAATATGCGATCTCATTGGTCCCTTTCACTTGAGATGGTTTTAGTTTAACTCACCCTCATCTACCTACTGTCACATATCATACATGTCAACCAATATCCAGATGCTCGAAATGATCAACTATGGCTTTATCGCATTTACGTTCTCCCGTAATGTGTGCATTTTGCTTACAATTAATTGGGCGTGATTTTGAAATTTGCGAGATCCAAATTTAATGCATTTAGCCGGAGACAACATTTGCAAAAGTTTTTCTTTAAAATATAATACATAAGTTGATGTGTAATTTGAAAACACCCTTAAATTATTATTCATGATAGTAATAAATTATTTAAATAATCGTGTCCTAAATCTCCTCTCTTTACAATTTTCTCATAATAATTTTATTTTGATTTTACCTAAATTTATAATCCAAAAATTTGTAACGAAAAAAATGGACGAAATTTTCTATTTAATTTTCTTCAGGATTTTAATTCATTTCTTTTACTCAGTATATTTCTTAATCTTGATATCGCATAATTTGCGAATTTCCATTCATTCGAGTTGCTGTGGATTGTGGAAGATGAAAAAATTGCAAAATTGAGGAAGAATGAGATATGCATGATGTATAGTTGAATTTTTTTTCTTTATCGACACGTGACTTTGAGAAAATGCAACTTTCTAAATATAAATATTTAACAATAATTAAGAAAAAATGTATTATTAAACTAAATAAATGCGTCTTTTTCATATTAATTCGCACATATTCTAGTCACGTGTCGGTAAAGAAAAAAAATTCAAGTATAGTTTCTATAATTACTTAGAAAATTTTTCCTTTCTTCTCGTTTGTTTCTTTCTCTCTTGGTTGATAACCACTGCTCTAGGAGGTTATTAGAAAACCAGACCTTCCTATGTTCCTATATGTAGGCCAGCGTCCTACGTCTCTATCACCTACGACCTACGAATTTAGTAACTTTCATAGGCTGGGGTTCTCTGAAAATTTAAAGCGGCCAAACTCGTAGGGCCAAATCAAAGAACGTTGGGAAGTGAGGCGCTAATTATGGTTCCTACAAAAATACACTGCAGTTCACCCAACAAATGTTTATTTATAGTCTAGTAAACAAAGAGGTTGTTATAGAGCACAGAAGAAGGTGGAGTTTTATTCCACCCTTTTATTTTTCTTTTATAAGAGGCTGTTTGGATTAGTTAGGAGGTAAAGATCTAAAGACCCTGGTTCTAGCTTCATGGCTAAAGGAAAAAGGAGGGAGGGGTGAAAAGGTCTAATTTTTGGGGTTTTCGCTTATATCTCGAAGACGTTAGGGAAAAAATTACTCTTAGCAAAATGAAAGCTTATTAAATTTCCTACAGGATTGCTTTGATTCATCTTTTTCTATTCTTTATAGTTTCTGAGATAACCGCCTACAAAAATCTTTAATGTATGAAAAAAAAAGATTATTCACGTTTCTACTTAAACTTTTGCCCCTAGCAATTCAGCCCATCGTTTTACAGTAAAAGTCTTCAGAAAAGATGTTGTAGAGCATTAAATTTACTATTTTACTTTTTTTCCGGGCCCTGAAGCACACGAGGAAGTGTGAAGAAAAGAGGAAGAAAAGTGAGGAAGATATTCCATCTCCACGCATGCTCAAATGCGTCGCTGTGTTACTTAAATTATTCTAAATTTTATTTTTTCGATTAGGTTAAAAGTAGGAAACAATTTTTTTAAATTAATTTGTTATTTTTATAAGTGCCATAAGGTATTAGTGGAATATTTAGTAAAAATAGTTAAAAATCTGGAATCTGGAATCTGAATAATGGCTTTTGGGGTGTCTGGGCTCTGCCCTGTACCTCCTTCATCGGTCGGATCTGAAAAAGAAAAAACGTTGATTAATGTTGAAGTGTGAAATGTGACCGAAGTCACTGACGATAAGCGTTAGTCTATTTGGATGGCGGAAACGAGCTTATAATTAGGCTCGGTCAAGAACCAACTTGGGTCTTTTCCGAAGCCTAGACTCGTTGATGTTGTATCCCCATAGTCCTCGGATGGTGGTGTTGTCTCATGGAACTTGGAGGCTGCTTCTCGGATGAACTCCTGGATGCTGATCATCTGTAGGTCCCGTTGAAGGTCCCTGTTGCGGATGAACCATGGTGCGTTGACGATGGTCCTCAGGATCTTGTTTTGGATGACTTGCATCTTCTTGATGTTGGACGGTGCGGCGTAGCCCCAGGCTGGTGCGGCGTACGTCATGATGGGTCGAATGACGGTCTTGTACAGAAGCAGCTTGTTCCTGAGGTCCAGCGTTGTACCTGAAAAAAGCGGATATAGTAATGAAAATACAGCTCGTGCTCGGACGACAGCTCCATCGATGTGCGGTTTCCAGGTCAGTCCTTTGTCGATGGTTAGTCCTAGGTATCGGGTTTCCTCTTTCCAGGGAATGGCTTCGCCGAAGATCTCGATGTTTGGCGGACGACGAATAGTTAAAAAAAAAAAAAAGTTGGTTTCCTACTTTTAACTTGTTTTAACCTTATGATGGAATATCTTCCCCACTCTAACGCCTCCTTGAAGCACGCGCTCAATGCAATGAGCCCTGGGCCAAACCGTTCATTTAAGGTCTGTTTGACATGAACTAACTATCTTGCTAACTGTTAGTTACTATATGGTTACTAAATGAACTCAAGGAGCAAAAACACGGGAATCTAAGCTTTAACGTCAACGTCAAAATGGGCGGAGAAATTTTGACGTTGACGTTAAAGCTTAGATTCCCGTGTTTTTGCTCCTTGAGTTCATTTAGTAACCATTTAGTAACTAACAGTTAGCAAGATAGTTCATGTCAAACAGACCTAAGTCAGAAAAATGTTTTCAAAGCAAGATGTTGCTCCATAAAGAAATAATCTGATTTTTTTTAAATCTAGTGGATACTGTTCTTTCCATACCCTTCTTCTTCGTGTATACGTTTTTGAAAATCTTCCACCCTCCTTCAATTTTTCTACTAACCATTACGTTTGATCTTCACATCTTATTATATCAGTGGATCTAGCCGATGGATAATCATTGGGGAAGAGTGTGATTATTTTTGTATTTGACAGCACCTATATTCCCAAATGAGCAAAATGAGAAGTTTGGGAGGGGGGTGCAAAATAAAAAAAAATTTAACATTAGAAACATTACCTAAAACCAAAGACCATATACAAGAGACTACCGAAACCTATATTAAAAAATGTGAAAGGTTTTTAAAGGTCAAAATCGCTTAAAATCCCTCGAAGGGTAAACTTGTTTTACCCCTTTCTTTGTTGCTCCCGCCTTGACATGCTATCTTATTCACTCGAAAATGCCCCGGTGACTAGCGACATCTTCTGTAGCAGGGATTTTTGATCACATTCGGCCCATAAGCTTTGCCAGTCTTACACTGTATAGTCTTTGCTAAAACTTAAAATATGTTTCACGACATAAGTACAGAACTATGTCAAACCGACGCTTTTTATTCCTTTATAATGAATTATAATTACCACCTTTACCTTTAATGATAGAACGTCCAAGCGTTTGTCCTGCCGGCAGCTCCTTCCAGAAGGACAGTTGTACAAGCCTACGGTCCTGCTGGAAGTACTCTCCCTTGTTATGGAATATGTCCTTCTCGCAGTACTGCCAATCTTCCGGCAGTACGGCGACTTTTACAGTGCCGTAGTACATATTTAATCACCCACTTTCATTTTTAAAACCGTTTAAATTTCGGACGCCACTGGCGAAATTAATAATGTCTTACAATACCTTTTACGTATTGTAACTTCGCTCCTACTGGAGCTATCGCGATGAAACTTGCACAAAACATAGATAACTTTTTTTGCTGATTCGAACGGTTTGGGTTACGTCCTGCTAGCAGTACTCAAACGTTATATAAGTCAACATGGAAAAATACGTACTACCAGCAGGACGTTACGTTACGTCCTGCTGGTAGTACGCTTGGACGTTCTATCATTAATAGGGCCGTAGCCACACTGTGTTATCAGCGCAGACTCAAAAAATTTCAATGGAGGATAAAAAGCTAAAATCAGAGTTTTCTTTCTTCTGGGTTTGTATAAATCCGTTGACCGCTGTAATCTCTTCTGAGGATGGTTTTTGGATGGATGGTTTCTGAGGATGTTCTGAGGTTTCTGAGGTTCAATAAGTTTTGTCCAAAGTTTGCAAAAATCTGACTTCCTCTAAATTAATGTTTTCTTCTTCGGCGCCAATTAGGGACTTATCGTTTATTATTATTATTGCACAATTCTTAGTAAGCTCTGGCTAGAACAAGCTTAGCGTACCCCTGGCTACGGCCCTGAGTTTAAACCTACCCTCCCCCTAGAAACGCATTCGATTTTATTAGCAAATGTTTTAGATCTTTGTAGAAACCGTTACCTACTGGTCAGTGGTCACAGACAGACCGATATACAAAATGAGTACAAAATAAGATATTATTATTTAAATTGATATTATTCTTCATAAAGAGCTTTCAAACAAAAGCTTCTCCTATCTTACGTTATGCCCTAAAAACATGAAAACAAAAGGAGAACACTCGCATATGTAAACGTAAGGGAATTTCTTTAATAAAGTGGTTTTGTAAAATTATTAGTACACTTGATTACAACGATTGTGTAACTTTTTGAAGTGAAAGGAAAAACAATTGAATTACATTAAAGCGGCATGTGCAGATATAAATTTCAAAGGACGTGTTTCAATGATGTTATCCCGATTATCCTTAACGGTATTGAACGTAGTTGGTCCGTTGTTTTTAACCCTTTCGAGTGAATTATTAAAATTTCGGCCTAAAATATTTCATACGATACTAATTACGCGTTTGGTTTAGAGGAAAATTTGGATTTTTTAAAATGCGTACGAACGCGAAAATGTAAGAATCGTGATATTTAAAAGGAAAATGTCTTCTTTTGTGAAGTAATACGCGGAAGTGAAGTAGGCATGCAAGAAACAGGCAGCTTGATTTGACGCTGGCAGGCTTTAACCCTCATCAGCGTCAAAAATTTAAGCGAGCAACTGCATAGTCGGTCCGCGGAGGGTTGTGGAGGGTTTTGCGCCAACCGTACATCCGCCACCTTTCCCCGCGATAGCGTATCTCCGATCGCCAATACACTGGAAACTAGAAGCTTTATGCATGCAGAGCTGGTACACAGGGAGAATTCGTCGAGGGTGGTAGATGAAAATAGAACGAAGTTGTTGAAAGCGCGAGAGAGATGTCCTTTGGGTCAGTCGCGGACTATTGAACTCGCGATTCTAGAAAAGACGATGGGTTTCGTCATCCCCTTTAAATCATAGTGGGATATTTGTCCTGCCGTGTCTACCTAAGCCATTAGTAAGAATTAGTTCACTTGCTTTACCGGACCCTGTTTATATTAGACCGCCGATGAATAAATAATTATCATTTTCTTCTTCTACGTGCTCATTCTATCCCTAACGATTTTCGGTTAAATTAGTTACATTTAAATTTAATCAACCGATATAAGATATAATCGCACAGAAGGAAGCCACTTGAAAATTCATTTTGCAAAACTCATAAGGGCGTGAACAATTTTACTATTTTATTTCGTCCCTCTCGTCTCTCCCTTCGTTTAAAAAAATCAAACCGCAATTACGTTTTAATTGTTAGCAAACCCTTATCTGCTTATTTTGAAAACTATGCCTAATTAATACGTATTTCGACATTTTAATGTTTATTCAAAAGCTTTGCTAGTAATAGTAGCCTACTTTGCATTTTAAAGGGCGTGCGGATGTTACTCAATTGATTGGACTCTCGTCTTCGTCCGTACACGAGAGTGTAGGTACATATTTTCTTTTATTTTAGACCTTGTCTGTAACATGTACATAAATTTGGATCAATAAAGTGAATCAAAGATTTACAAAGATCCGTTGTTGTGAAGTATTGACGGACCAACCACACCCGCCACTTCTCTCTCCTGGAGAAAGGTTTAACAGAACTAATTGTATCCTTCATTTAATATTTACGCGACGTTCATAAATGGAACAAAAAATTAATTTGGATGCTCTATCTGGATAGCTTAAAAGTTTGCGAGTTCTTTTTTGGGACTTAAATAATACTCCTAATTAGGTAACGGCAAGCGTAACGCTCTGTATATTTGGGGTAAGTCCGGAATCAGGAATCGAACTTGCTCATATTGAGTTTTTAATTTTTTCTAGAGAAGATTAATTTTATGTAGTGTGTAATATACAAGGTGTTTCAGAATTGTTGGAAAATATTTTGGGGTGTCATTATTCCTCCATTTGGAGTCGATGAAGTTACACATTTAAATAAAATTCAAGAAGAGTGAGACACAGGAACATTTTTTACAAATATTCCGAAACACTCTGTATAAACAGCTGTATTCTTAAAATATTCTTCTTTAATCGAAAGTGGATTTAGGGTAAAAGTTCTAATTTTCCGACCCCCTCCCCAGTTTAATCTAACCCTTTAAAAAATTAATTTTTTAGCAGTTTTTTAATAATTATTAATTATTTTCGATGATTAAATAATGAATTTGTGAAAAAATGTGCCATGCTTGAAGTTGTTAAATATCTATGAATTTTTAAAGAGCATACTCAAAACCGTTGGCGTCATTTTACATAGGCCATGTGTTTGGTGAGATTACTGCAACGCGGGTAAATTTGCCTTATGACCATTCGAAACGGTCTCTTTGCTGATATAAATCAAGTCGGGGGTAAAATGGGTGTACATTTACAGCTTATGCACGCTTGGTCCTAAAATTGTTTCCAAATTTTATATTCGGAACGTAGGGAACGAACCATCATAGAGTCTCTGTCAAGGTTGTAATAATATGAAGATGAGATCCTTTTTGCGAATTTTGTCAAATATGCAAGATTTTCATTTTTTTGCAACTACGACTAGTTTATTTAAAAATGGAAAATTCACTATTTTTCTTAAGATAAATAATGACATACGTGTGGTTATTTTTATGGCTTTTCTCTGTGGGGTGTTTAGAGAAGTTTTTAAGTAACTCGAGGAAATCATTACATAAATTATTCTTTATTGTTAAAACAAATACAATTTTTTTTAACTTTGTTGTTCTACAATTCGCAGTAACTTATTTTACGTGCATTTAACCAGGGTCGGATTGGCTAAATCGGCAGGGCGGCAATTGCCGATAGGGCCAAACGCCAATAAACGTTTATATGTAAAGCAAAACAGATTTAACTTGACGAGCGATGGGAATGCGTAGATACCTGAATCGGTATTTATCCCCACCAACGCAGTAGTAAACGTATTTAAATTATAAAAGGGGCGTGGCCAAATCTGCGCCAGTCGCTCGTAAAGTAAAATCTGTTTGCTTTACATAAATAAAGCATAATGTCCTTGGCTTTAAATAATGAACATGTCCGCTGGAATCAGTCCATCGTTCTAGACTCAAATCAATTCGAGTTGACATATCGGTCGTCACGATGTGATCGATTAATAAACCTAACCTGACCTAGGCTGAGGGAAATAAATAAATAATTAAAAAACCTAACATTAACTCTTACCAATCAATTCATATTTTTAGAGTTTAAGGAATCATTTTTAGTTGAAATATCGGTTGTCATGATGTTATCGATTAATAAACCTAGCCTAACCTAACCTAGGCTTAGGGGAGTAGATAAATAATAAAATAAAACATAACATTAACGAAACTAACCAACCAATTCATATTTCTGATGGTGTTAAAGGAATCATTTCGAGTTTACATATCGGTCTACAATTCGCAGTAACTTATTTTACGTGCATTTAGCCAGGGTCGGATTGGCTAAATCGGCAGGGCGGCAATTGCCGATAGGGCCAAACGCCAATAAACGTTTATATGTAAAGCAAAACAGATTTAAATTGACGAGCGATGGGAATGCGTAGATACCTGAATTGGTATTTATCCCCACCAACGCAGTAGTAAACGTATTTAAATTATAAAAGGGGCGTGGCCAAATCTGCGCCAGTCGCTCGTAAAGTTAAATCTGTTTGCTTTACATAAATAAAGCATATATGTCCTTGGCTTTAAATAATGAACATGTCCGCTGGAATCAGTCCATCTTTCTAGACTCAAATCAATTCGAGTTGACATATCGGTCGTCACGATGTGATCGATTAATAAACCTAACCTGACCTAGGCTCAGGGAAATAAATAAATAATAAAAAACCTAACATTAACTTACTCTAACCAATCTATTCATATTTTTAGAGTTTAAGGAATTATTTTTAGTTGAAATATCGGTTTTCACGATGTTATCGATTAATAAACCTAACCTAACCTAGGCTTAGGGGAGTAGATAAATAATAAAATAAAACCTAACAACGAAACTAACCAAACAATCCATATTTCTAATGTTAAAGGTATTATTTCTATTTGACATGTATGTCGTCACGATATGATCGATTAAAGGAAGGAACCTAACCTATAAGCTCAGAGCAGTAGATAAATAATAAAAAACGTAACATTTAGTAAACTAAGCAATCAAACCATATTTCAAGTGTTAAAGGAATCATTTCGAGTTTACATATCGGTCGTCACGATGTGATCGATTAATAAACCTAACCTAACGTAGGCGCAGGGGAGTAAATAAATAATAAAAAACCTAACTTTACTTAAAGTAACCCATCAATCCATATTTCTAATGTTAAAGGTATTATATCTATTTGACATGTATGTCGTCACGATATGATCGATTAAAAAAACGAACCTAACCTAGGCTCAGAAGAGTAGATAAATAATAAGAATCGTAACATTTACTAAACTAAGCAATCAAGCCATATTTCTAGTGTTAAAGGAATCATTTCGAGTTTACATATCGGTCGTCACGATGTGATCGATTAATAAACCTAACCTAACGTAGGCGCAGGGGAGTAAATAAATAATAAAAAACCTAACTTTACTTAAAGTAACCAATCAATCCATATTTCTAATGTTAAAGGTATTATATCTATTTGACATGTATGTCGTCACGATATGATCGATTAAAAAAACGAACCTAACCTAGGCTCAGAAGAGTAGATAAATAATAAGAATCGTAACATTTACTAAACTAAGCAATCAAGCCATATTTCTAGTGTTAAAGGAATCATTTCGAGTTTACATATCGGTCGTCACCATGTGATCGATTAATAAACCTAACCTAACGTAGGCGCAGGGGAGTAAATAAATAATAAAAAACCTAACTTTACTTAAAGTAACCAATCAATCCATATTTCTAATGTTAAAGGTATTATATCTATTTGACATGTATGTCGTCACGATATGATCGATTAAAAGAACGAACCTAACCTAGGCTCAGAAGAGTAGATAAATAATAAGAATCGTAACATTTACTAAACTAAGCAATCAAGCCATATTTCTAGTGTTAAAGGAATCATTTCGAGTTTACATATCGGTCGTCACGATGTGATCGATTAATAAACCTAACCTAACGTAGGCGCAGGGGAGTAAATAAATAATAAAAAACCTAACTTTACTTAAAGTAACCAATCAATCCATATTTCTAATGTTAAAGGTATTATATCTATTTGACATGTATGTCGTCACGATATGATCGATTAAAAGAACGAACCTAACCTAGGCTCAGAAGAGTAGATAAATAATAAGAATCGTAACATTTACTAAACTAAGCAATCAAGCCACATTTCTAGTGTTAAAGGAATCATTTCGAGTTTACATATCGGTCGTCACGATGTGATCGATTAATAAACCTAACCTAACGTAGGCGCAGGGGAGTAAATAAATAATAAAAAACCTAACTTTACTTAAAGTAACCCATCAATCCATATTTCTAATGTTAAAGGTATTATATCTATTTGACATGTATGTCGTCACGATATGATCGATTAAAAAAACGAACCTAACCTAGGCTCAGAAGAGTAGATAAATAATAAGAATCGTAACATTTACTAAACTAAGCAATCCAGCCACATTTCTAGTGTTAAAGGAATTATTTCGAGTTTACATATCGGTCGTCACGATGTGATCGATTAATAAACCTAACCTAACGTAGGCGCAGGGGAGTAAATAAATAATAAAAAACCTAACTTTACTTAAAGTAACCCATCAATCCATATTTCTAATGTTAAAGGTATTATATCTATTTGACATGTATGTCGTCACGATATGATCGATTAAAAAAACGAACCTAACCTAGGCTCAGAAGAGTAGATAAATAATAAGAATCGTAACATTTACTAAACTAAGCAATCAAGCCATATTTCTAGTGTTTAAGGAATCATTTCGAGTTTACATATCGGTCGTCACGATGTGATCGATTAATAAACCTAACCTAACGTAGGCGCAGGGGAGTAAATAAATAATAAAAAACTTAACTTTACTTAAAGTAACCAATCAATCCATATTTCTAATGTTAAAGGTATTATATCTATTTGACATGTATGTCGTCACGATATGATCGATTAAAAAAACGAACCTAACCTAGGCTCAGAGGAGTAGATAAATAATAAAAAACCTAACATTTACTAAACTAAGCAATCAAGCCATATTTCTAGTGTTAAAGGAATCATTTCGAGTTTACATATCGGTCGTCACGATGTGATCGATTAATAAACCTAACCTAACGTAGGCGCAGGGGAGTAAATAAATAATAAAAAACCTAACTTTACTTAAAGTAACCCATCAATCCATATTTCTAATGTTAAAGGTATTATATCTATTTGACATGTATGTCGTCACGATATGATCGATTAAAAAAACGAACCTAACCTAGGCTCAGAAGAGTAGATAAATAATAAGAATCGTAACATTTACTAAACTAAGCAATCAAGCCACATTTCTAGTGTTAAAGGAATTATTTCGAGTTTACATATCGGTCGTCACGATGTGATCGATTAATAAACCTAACCTAACGTAGGCGCAGGGGAGTAAATAAATAATAAAAAACCTAACTTTACTTAAAGTAACCCATCAATCCATATTTCTAATGTTAAAGGTATTATATCTATTTGACATGTATGTCGTCACGATATGATCGATTAAAAAAACGAACCTAACCTAGGCTCAGAAGAGTAGATAAATAATAAGAATCGTAACATTTACTAAACTAAGCAATCAAGCCACATTTCTAGTGTTAAAGGAATCATTTCGAGTTTACATATCGGTCGTCACGATGTGATCGATTAATAAACCTAACCTAACGTAGGCGCAGGGGAGTAAATAAATAATAAAAAACCTAACTTTACTTAAAGTAACCCATCAATCCATATTTCTAATGTTAAAGGTATTATATCTATTTGACATGTATGTCGTCACGATATGATCGATTAAAAGAACGAACCTAACCTAGGCTCAGAAGAGTAGATAAATAATAAGAATCGTAACATTTACTAAACTAAGCAATCAAGCCATATTTCTAGTGTTAAAGGAATCATTTCGAGCTGACATATCAGTGGTCACGATGTGATCGATATTGACAGCGTTAAAGCTCCTTGCGCCTTTGTCATCCAGCACCCTGTATACTTAACAACTAATATTTAATACGTATGAAATGGACCGTTTTTCACATACTAAATAATATTTTTATCGCTGCAAATAAATTAATTCCTCCATTTATTATTTCTATGTCGAGTGAAGCACTTTGTGTAAATTAAAATCTAATTAAAACTAAGGGTGGCTCTTTGGAGAGAACATAGGGGAGTATTTACCCTTATGCAGTTATTTGAAAATTTGTTTTTAATTCCAAAACAGGATAATTTTTTAAGGGACTTCTAATTTTAATAAAGAGTCGATTAATTCAAGATCACCAGAAGATGTTACTTTGGGCTTATAAATAGTCGAATATAACAAAGCAATTAATTTGTCGTGGTAAAAAAATTTGTAATTTGATAAAACAAACTAAAGACAACTAAATCTTAACCTTTTCTTGGGTGTTAACATTTGTTGTAATTGCTTTTACTCAATAAAGATAACAAAAATCAATTCAATTATCGGTAAACTGGAAAGAGCCTTTTCTTAACTGCCGCAACGGGGATATACAACTATATAATAAATTAACCACCTTGATGTGAAAGCAAGATGTTAGTTCGTTTTATAGGTACTTCTATTCGAATCCCATTTAATAATCTAAATTCGTTGGGCACCGTCCATTTACACTTCGATTCAAAAGAAAAATTTACAAATGCACTCCGAGTCTGTTCGTATCACCGTGTGTGTTAGTTGTGCACCGTTGTACATTTTAATCTTATAATGGATTTGTAAATTGCATGGGGAAGTTCGCGACATTTGGATTGTTCTACCTTTTTATTGCCATGGAGACTTATTCCTTTCTCTCGCATCTTCCTTTGCGTGTTTGATGTGTCAAACTTTGAGCTATCTACCCTTATACCTAATAGTAATAATAATAATAACAACTAACACACACTCACACACAAGTTAGAAACTCCCTTGCTTCTCGAAAGATTTATTTTCAAATAAAGGAATTATAAAGGGTTGTTGTAAATGGGAAATGTGATCGATAACCGAATGAATGAGTGGTTGGGGTAGGTCGTGGATTTATTTAAAGAATTCCAACTTTATACTTTTATAAAAGTTCACATTTTATTAAATCTACCTTAAATTTTGCGGCCTTTAATTTGGCACAATCAGTAGTTCAGTTTCAAAATTAAAAAAAAAATCTTATAAAAGTTATGTCTAGAATAACATTAGAAAAGGAAAATTAGAAAAGGAAATTAATAGATATTTATACGAAACTAATTGGGTTCATTTTATCTACTTTCATGAAATAAGTTAAAAAATATTCAAAAATTTTGAATTTTCTACATTTCATTACCTTTGACAATCTTTAGCAATAATGCCTACAATTGTCAAACTATTTGTTAATTATTTCATTCAGTTCTGTAATAGTGTCATTACGGCATTGCTTTTAGTTTTGTAATGTTGATATTACGTAATGAAAGTAGAAAAATTATTATTTTTACCTCAGTTTTTCACTAAAGATGCAAGATTAATCTTTGATTCAAACGACATCGACAGGGGACAACATTAGTATTTGAACGAACTAGCTACTTACGAGTATAATAGTTCTTTATTAAATTGATTTTTAATTTGAACAAAAGAAATGGATTCGGTTTATCAACAACAATTTTAGTTAATTTACCTAATTTAGAAATGCGCTCTTTACAAATAAAAACACTTTACCGAATTATTCCTTCGATTACTTAACCCCCCTTTATTAGTGTTTGAATAATTTATATGGGCAATTAATCAAAAAAAAATTTGATATGCAAATTTCTAATTAAATGCAAATTTCTTGTATGCATTTATGAGTTGCAATGATTGTTTAGATAGTGACGTTTGCATCATTTGATTCTCGTACATTTTTCATTTACGAGGGTGCAAGCTGTTAATACAATATTGCAGTGACTTGAAAACAGTTTTTTTTACCTATAATTAATAAAATTGTACAAGTTGTCCAATAGATGTGATCGGAAGACTTTCTGTCTTCACTACAAAAATTACAAAATGCGTGGTTATAGTAGTTCTCCTAGAGCTGCGTTTATAAAAAATATTTTTACATACAGCTCCACCAGCTTTATTAGCGAGCTGAGGGGGCGTGGCCAGCGCCGTCATAGAATTTGAAGTACACTATGAGTTAAGGGTGGCATTTATGCCATTAGAAATAAATGGGGTTTAGACACATTTTTATTCCGCAAGATCTATCGGAAAAATTCAAAATAATTATTTATTTATAAGGAGACAAAGTGACGTTTTGTGTGACAAGACTGTGTTTGGCTGAAGAGCGAACGTAGCGAGCGAGTCCGGCAATACAGTCGAGTCACACAAAACTACTTTGACTCCGTATAAAACATTATTAAAAAATGCCAGTCCGAGGGGAGGAAATCCGTGCCCTATCTCAACCAACGTAATTGGGTTAGTTGGCGCAAGCCATCTCACCCGGTTTTGTTAAGTAAATAACGTATCTGATTTAATGATTTTTTGGTTTAATGATTACAAACCAAAAAGAAGCTGCTCTAGAGCTTGGTGGACTCGTGGAGTGAAGAATAATTAACTTTAGCAGTACAAACTGTAAGAAGTGGCATTACTGGAGTCAATAAAGCATCAATACAGTTTGGGATACGCTGTACTACTACAATGTATATGGTCTGGTATTTATTATATCTATGACTGGCTACAATGTATTTATGGTCTAAGATGGCTTCACAATGGATGTATATCGTTTACTACTCAATGTGTCTTCAATTGTCTTCAATGTGGCAAGAAAGAAAAAATGTAAAAAAGAAGTTTTATTTAGTGCGCCATCTCTCCCATGCTGTTAGGGTGATGTGGTATGCTACTTGGCTATGTGTACGTATTTTTATGGAATTGACGGAATTGACATACATACTCGCTGACAAAGTGTCTGTCACAAGATCTGTCAGCGTGGATTTTCACCACTATTAGTAGTGAGAGAAAAGTATAGATGTAGTATGCGTTCACTTTTTGGAATAAAATTAAATAATTAATTTTTGCTGTCATGGTAGCATTTTTTATCACTTTCTATCCAAAAAGTGAATTTCTTTTCTAATAAATCCCAATCTTAAAAGTATGGCAGTCTCTAAATTTGACACCTAACTGTCACAAAAATTGCATATAGGTCAATATTAAGACAGTGAGTTTGAAAAGTTTGCTTTAACTAAAAATTGCTTAATACAGTCAAAACCTGTTATAACGACTTTGAAGGAACCGCAAAACTCGGTCGTTATAACCGATAGTCGTACTAAGCAATTATGTTTTTAAGCAAAACTATGCAAAAAGCAAAAAAAAAGCCTTTTACTCGTATATTTCGTCGTTATATACGATATGTCGTACAAAGTGGTATCGCTATAACCGGTTTCGACTATAATTAATCATATACTTTCTATACTTCAATCTCACAATTCGAGATAGTGACTCATCCTAATATGTGTTCACAAAATTTAGCTAGCTATAGCGCGGCTTCTATTGAGATAGATGCAGAAAACACGTGCCGCTTTAATAGAATAACGTACTTTACTATAATTTGACAGAAGCTGACAGAAGCTTAGTAGTAGAAGTGGATCCGAGTACGAACGATTGTTCATAATGCTGTACCGAAAAATCTCGATGTAATCTCGTCTTTATTCTATAAATGACATAACTGTCTACATTTGTGAAACTCAACTATAGTTATAACAAAACTATCTAAAGGAAAATATTAAAATAAGCAATAAACAAATTATTTCCTGGCCCAATAACTATGTGTAGTAAGCGGAGAACTTACTGTCATCTTGAAAGGTTTTATTATAACCTAAAATAGTTGTAGATACACCATTGAATAAAGAGATACCTACCCTCTACTCTACCAGGAGAGAGTCATTTAGCTAATAATTTGGAACGCAATGGTTTTCTAAATATAGCGATTTCCGATCAATTTTCTCCTATAGAAGTGGTTGCTTATATTCCCACTTATAAGGAAAGATCAAGACAGCCAATTGCAGCCAATGATAATGTAAACTTGACGAAATGAGTGAGTCATCTATCGTTTTCCAAAATGGCGTTTCCGTCGCATTTTCTCTTATAGGCAATGGTTGCTGACCTTCCTTTATGTAAACGGTGCAAACGCGCAACTTTTAAATATGCTTGTACCTAACCTGAATTCTTGATTATAATTGGACGAATCTTTTCCCGCAAAAAATATTTTATATAAAATTATTTTAGTTGACATATTTTCCGTAACGCAAAATTGGTTGATGGAGCGTTGTACCTATACAGAATGACCTTTGTCTTCTTTCCTCATTATTTTCGTAAGCTTCCAAAAAGGTCCATAATTATATCAGATGGGTTTCTAAGACAAAATACAATTTTTCTTAATTATTTTAAACCATACCTATCGTATCATGACTTTTCGGCAGCTTTGGAAGATAATAAGGAAAGAAAAGGAAATTAAATTTTTCTCAATGAAAGCAGCGGTTCAAAATGTTAAAAATAGTATTTGTATTTTTACCTACGAAATTCTTGAAGAAAAAAATTCACCCTCTTCCATGTACTCTACACCCCTTTTTTGAGCGTTCGTCGACTGACCTAACAATTTATCTATCTTCGTCCAGACCGATTGCACATCTTTCAACCCATACCTCGTTTTGATCGCCATCGAAAGGACAATCCAAATATGTAATAATATACAGTGCTCCATTAAGAAAAGTGCACGTACAAGTACAAAGAGTTTGATCTCTTTCTATCTTGCAAATAGGATCTAGAGTTACTGTCTAGGACAGTGTTGGGGAACCTTTTTATGCTCAAAGGCCGTATCCTTAATTTTTTTACATTTGTCTGCATTTAAGCCAGGTAGCCCTAAATTTTAATAAAAAATGTTTTTGAGTTCAGTTAAAAACCCGCATGTTCTCCACCTATCTAGAACAAGCATTTCATTTTTTTGTAACGTAACCCATTACCCTTGGGATACCCTATACTTATCGTTTACCGATACTTTATTAAAAGCTCAATTGTTTTAGAACCACCGACATAAATCAGTAAACTGGTTTGGTTGAATTAATTAATTGTAGGTATTTTGTATTTTAATTTAGTTGATTTAAATTTGTTAACACCGTAATATAGGTGAATGGGTTTATTTATATACGGGGTGTTGTTTTTTATTTCAATTTTTATACAAATTTTCCGCGTGAAAGTTTTTATAACATCTTGTGCTTCCGTGTACGTATACGTACGCAATAGGAATAAATTTTCTCGCTCAAATTAATTCGTATTGATTATATAAGCGAAATAAATTACATTAAGTCACCCTCGCGTTTCCCTAAACATAAATTTGTATCGCGAAAATGGTTAATGATTATTGTGCTATGACTAATGCTTGGAATATTTCGCGTGTTTGGTGAATTTTGTTGCGACTGTACTGTGTTCGAAGGAGATAGGGCAGAGCCGCTGATCGCGTCTTTACAACCCTCGCATGTCGGCCTTGTACCATCGGGTGTAGTTATAGGTACCTGATCGGTCGCGCAATTGCTTTCTGTCAGCAGGGGTTCCACTTAAAATCGTTCTTCCACGAAATTCAGTCCTGGTGCGACTTGTTTTGCCCTTAAATTTTTAAAGGTTTCTCTTCTTTCTTTTCTAGAGCCCACACTATCGACCTTGATGCATGCACGCGATTATTTTGAGCCGATGCCCTCGAGATTTGAACGTGATGGTTGACGGTATCCTCTTTCTTATCTCTTGCTATTTATGGTCTATAGACGTTTTTGGGTCTTATTACAGTCTAAAGGTTCTATTTTAGACAAATAGCTGTGAGAAATTTGAAAAATATTTTTGTTTGTTCACGAAACTTTAAACGGTTTAATTACGATATTGTCGCGGTCTTATCCATTCTCTTATCATTATCGTTTATTTGAATAAATATAGTTCGTTCGTGCACAACTTATTATATTTATTTAACAAATTGACTATTAATGTCTTTGTTGGATTTAATAAAAATCAATTTGTTTGCCGAAAAAATTATCTCAAAGGGTCGGATTCGCTCTAATTGCCCTAGTATCGAAGATGTCTTTAAAAACCGTTTAAGGGATTTTAGATGTTCCATTAAAATAGAAACTAAAACTCCTTGAGAGGGGGTCGATATTTAACAAAAAACTAATGCGCGCGTATACTGTTCACAATGCCAAATTCAAGTCGAAAAACGATCTCAGATGTTTCAGAGCGACCCTAAATCACTATATGCCCATTGCCCCATTGTAAAACTATGCATGGAAAAAATTAATACGAGGTTTTAATTTGACCAGAATTTACCTCGATAAATGACCTGCGAGAAGAGCATATTAGGGTGGGTTTCAATTTCACTGTGACCATTTTGTTCAAATAAAATCAGAAGCTTTATCTTATGATGTTCAAAAGTCTTGCTTATGCCTAAAGATCATCAACTCTTCTATTGTTATGCGGCTCATGCTAGAAAAATAGGCCGCTATGGACTATGGCAGGGCTGGACTGGCCCGGCGGGTTAATATAAACCTGGACTATCAGATTTCCCGGTACTAATTTTTTTCCCAGTCGAGCCTTGGATGGACTATGGTGGCCCAAATCGACCGAATACCGTTGCATCCCAATTATTGCAACTGTTGTTCGATTTCAAAATTAAAGACATTGAGAAAGATGACCCTATAGGGGGGAGGGGTATTATGAGATAATTTCGAAAGTATTTCAATTAAATTCAAGAAAAAAAAATTGAGAGGGATGTTGAAGAAAGAAGATAGCTACCGAAAGCGAATGTTAGCTATAGGGTAAATATTTGAAAGATTTAATAAATAAATCACGAAGGAGGGATTCTTTCTCCAACCACAATTTCCCCTTACTAAAAGCAAATTATGAACTTTAAAAGTGTTTATAAAAGCCCCCACACTCTAAAAAGCAACAAGTGTCTATAAAAATCTGATATGAAAGCGGAATTCCTAAAGAATGTTCACCCTTGTTTGTTTTATTACTTTTATTACGTTCTACAAACTGTTGCGAGTAACAGGTGGCACAACAAAATAACTACCAGATCAGTAGAAAACCGTAAAAAGTTATTTAATAGGCTTAAATGTATTTGCAGTTTGTCTCTCTTTTATCTCTTCATTATTAACTAAAGTTGCTTAGGGGTGGTTTATTTATTTTGTTCGGCTATCAAAACAATTAATTTTGTACACAAATTTCAAAGCTTTTCTTTTTGAGTTATTGAGTGTCGATGAGTTTTATAGCTCATTTCGCAAAATTTTCGAAAGTTTCCTATAAAATGAAGTTGAAAACAAAGAAAATAATTTGGGAAAAAAACTTCACTTCTGCTTATTCTATCTTTCCTTTTGGGACCTAGATCTTTTTAAGTTTTTGTAACAAACAAGTAATTTATAAAGTCGTAAAGAAATGCATTTGAAAATTTGAAGTTTATGGGTTGGAACAGTTGGAGTATCTACAAAACAAATTTTGATCATGCACAAATCGATGGGTTATTTGGAATTATTAATTAAATAAAAAAGAGATATTTAAATTTAAAAAAATCGTGTTTTGAAAGAAATAAAATGTTTATTGATTAGCAGATTTGCAATGCATGAAAACTTTTTTCAATATGCGCCTAATAGGATAGGCAACCCAACGTACACACATTATTAATTTTTCTTATACTAGACCAAAAACGCGTGCTACATTCTCTCTGTTCGTGTGTCTGTTTATACCTCTTCTATCTATAAATATCACCTGTCTCATATTATGTCTTAATCATCTCATCTGTCATCTCATTTGTCAATCTCATCTGTTATCTTAAAATATATGTTAGTCTTATCTGCCATTTAATCTCATATGTCAAACTCATCTGTCATCTCATTTGTCAATATCATCTGTCATCTCATCAGATCTGTCAAACTCATTTTTGAAAGATTTGATGACAAGTGCGTGACAAAATATTCCCTCCCCATCTCTCCAAACCAATCAATTAAATGGAGAGATAACTCCACCTGACATATGAAATAACAGACGATCTTGACATTGACATATGAAGGGTGACAGATGAACTCTCCTCTGACATTGACAGATCAGATGACGACATTTACATATGGTAATTATGGTGACAGATTGACATTTAATACAAACTAACTATGGTGACAGACAATTCTCCATTTATGTAAACCAAACCCCCTCTTGCTTCCCCCACTTCTCATTTCTCTAAACCAATCCCTATCCTACTTCCCCACTCTCTCTATCTATATCTCTTTTTTATGTCTCTGTC
The DNA here is from genome assembly GCA_963924605.1 of Malthinus seriepunctatus. Taxonomy (NCBI): domain Eukaryota; kingdom Metazoa; phylum Arthropoda; class Insecta; order Coleoptera; family Cantharidae; genus Malthinus; species Malthinus seriepunctatus. The sequence continues at coordinate 131,379,589 of OZ004600.1, forward strand.
TCTTTCGGACCTTATTGCGCATTTCCGATGACCCAGGTCTTTTTTATTGTGTGGATAACGGAAGAACGTTATTTTAACTAACAATTGACGTGCTTTTTAAATATTTTGTATATTTTAGTAGTTTGACGATTTCTCCACCGTTTTTATTGGCGATTTTTACAAACTCAATTATTTTGTTTCCAATTTAAACGCAATTTTATTTAGTGTAATTGTTGTGCTTTAATCAAATTTTGCGGCAGTCACTGATGACCCTTGTTAGTCATGCGTAGCTCCGGTAATGCTTAATTAAATTCCCTCGTAATTTAATTGCACGTTGAGGAAATTCAAAAATTGGTTGGTAGATATTTTGACATCTTAAAAAGTCGCCAGTTTTATGTGGCCGTTTAGAAAGGCGGGAAAAACTTTTTGGCTAATATTTCAGCCCCAGTAGAGAAAACTGAAGTTTGGGAGAGCTCGAAGATATATGGGAGGTGCAATTTGTTTGCTTTTCCAACTCAGCAACTCTTACAATCAATAATTAATTATTTTTAAAGTTCACAGGAATTAATTGAACATTTCTTTAATTACATAAATTGTTTGAATCTTTATTAAATTTCTTAAGAGTTAAATCGATAATAAATTACATATTGTAAGGTATGTTGATATAGTACAATGTGTGACTTATAAAGCTAAATTGATATGGTTGACTAACCCTTCTTATGACCCAAACGTCTTACATTCTTTACTGTCATCAAGTGCAAATAGTAGTCGAAATGCGAACTCCGAACCTAATCAATCTGCATGTATCGCAATCTCAAGCAAGGGATCAGTAGTACAAAATGGTTCAGTGGAGCGGATTATATGCTTGTTTGGACAGGAAATTCGCGTCGGGGTTTCCAAAGTAACCTTTTGCTGCTTTTGTCTAGCTTTATATAAACAAGCATGGCGCCAAAGAGAAAATTTCGATTAATTTATTTTTTGAAAAAAAAGGAAAGCTTGGTTAGAATTTAAAATCTTTTATTCGTCTTCCATGTATACGACATCACGTCTCGTTTATCCATCTTAAATTAAGATAACTACTCGAAGTAAATAATTTTTCTCTCGTCTAAACTATTGAATTTTCTTTCAACAGCCAAATCGTCTATATTCGCCCCACACAGTTTTTCTACGTCGATCGGGCCACTGTTTTGAATTAGCAAACGCCCTTTGTTCCTTACTAATAGGACTTGGTTACGACGCTTACGTTATATCAGGATATGCGACACAAGATGTTTGTTTAAAAATCATGACGCGAGTATCTTCTCCTTTTCCACCAGAAGAAGATAAGGTATAATAACTATAGCTCTAATTCAATTCTTCTTTTTCGGCGGTTTCAAACGAATGATCTGGAAAGTTGGTATTTAGACATTCCGCTCGTAACCGTTAGCGACTTTAATATCCGGCTGATATCACTAATAGTCATAATTCCTGATAGGGTAAGGTTCAAAGAAGGCAATGACATGTTTGCATGTAGGAAATAAGAGCCAAATTAGTGATGGATGTGATGAATAAGGATGTTGGGTAAAAGCAACATCCTCTGTTTTTTTAAATTACACCAAGTTAAATTGAACTTTTTTTACTAATTAGGCCCTTATTTCTAATATACAAATATGTCATTTCCTTCTTTGAACCTTACCCTATCAGGAATTATGACTATTAGTGATATCAAGCGGATATTAAAGTCGCTAACTGTTACGAGCGGAACGTCTAATTATTCACTATCCCGTCCATTTGTTACAAAAACCCCTCTTAATTAGAGGGAACCCAACATAAGGTGAATCCACCACGTGATGACCGTTAAAGTTGCGCAGTAGATTAATGCAGTCGTTGCTTAGAAACGAACGTAGACAGTGCCGTCGTATAATTATTACATTACTTTGGTTTGGTTGAAATAATTACAAGCATTTTAAAAATTGTGAAGATCTCATTCACAAAGTATTAAACCTGTAATTAATTATTAATAGTACTTCAAATAAAAATTTAAATTAAGTAATTATTTTAAATTTTGACAACTTTTAAACATAATTTTTTTTGACAGAAGAAATAACTAGCTCCGCCACTGGGCTCTAAAGCCACGCCTCGCGCAGGTTTGGTCACGTGGTGGATTCAACTTACGTTGGGACTACTATAACTACCCCTTTTGAATTTGTGTATTTAGGAAGAAGTAGCGGAAGTGCGCGTAATTAGTGCCAGATACGAAGTAAAGCCTCCAAAAGATTTGCGTAGTAAATTTTTACTAGCTATGGAGCAAAGAGAAATTGATAGAAAATTAGAGGAAAAAAGGAAAATACAAGAAGCTGAAGAGGCGCGACTTAGGGTTTGTTTAATTTGACGAGTAATTATTTTGTTTTAATTGTTATACGAATAGGAATTGGAACGACCACCTTTTGACGAATTGTACGGACAAAGAGTGCACGCGTGGGTTTTGCTTTTGGCCGGCACAAAACAAGTAGAAGAATCTATTTTTATCGAAGCAACAACCGGAAGGTGGTATCCTTTCGATTGCGAATTTTATTTAGGAATCGAAAGTGTTTGGAATCACACCAATTATTGGGTATTCAGTTTCACGCTCTAATACAGTGTTTCCCAACCTTTTTCTAATATTTTACGCCCTTCTATGTAACACTATAAATAATTTTTAAACTTTGTAAGAGTCCATTTTCGAATTGCCCCCCTTAACAATCAAATTGCCCCCTGTGGGGCGGGGTCCTCACTTGGGAAACACTGTGCTCTAATACGACTTAATTTATTAGAATTGTAAATGATGTAGGTCAACTTGCAAGATTGTTCCTCTGGATTGGATAAATTAGATTTTGATTTTCAAAATGTAGAAAGTTGGGAACACTTTTTAATTGGAGAACCGGTACAATGGAGATCTAGATTTATTAACGACGAATGGGAAGAAGACGAAATCGAAATGCTTAAAATTATGGAAGAAAAGCATCTGGACATGCCGACCGGTTGGAGTTTACCGATTTATATTTCTTTCGACGGTAAGAATTGTTCAAGATAAAAACGTTTTATTTATTGTATTTAATAAGCTTTGAGCGATCGTTTTCCAAACGGCGTCAAAAAGTCCATGTTTAAGCGAACAATTGTCGAACAATATGCGCCTCATGTGCAACAAGATGGTTTGGTTACGAGAGTCTGTCGTTATAATAATTTAGAATGCGCTCCCAACGATTTGCACACAATCGAAGAGCGCTATTTAAACAGAGTTGATAAGCTGATTAAAGTCATCAGCGATATTAATACGGGAATTATTACGGAATATTACGGAAGAGGAAGAGAAGATGCCGCCAAGCGTATGAGTAATTTTTTTCTAGTGAATTTAGTGTGGTGATTGTTTCATTTTAGGTCATATTTATAAGTCTGGTCTTACGTCGTCCGTCGAATCGCCACGTACAATTGAATTCTATAACGATGCTCGAGCCGATGGCTTGCAAAAATTGGAATTGGATTTATTGTACTTCGTGGAGAATTTTGTGGAGCCGGAAAATAAGTGCGTTAGCTTTAGACTTTTAATGGTTAATTGTAAGTTTGTGCTTTTTAGAATTTTTTATCGTCATATAGATTTTGCTCAAAGAGGTAAACCACCTCCTGGAATGGTCGAAGGAAACAGGCGCATAGTAATTGTAAGTGTCGACGTTTTTCTAATACGATAAGGGTACTTCTCTTGTTTTTGTGTTCTCTGTGTCTTTCGGTTTTTGAGTTTCCCTCCAATTAGATTAAATTAGGAGCTGTGACTTTCAGTATGCTCGTAGATATTTATGTACAGTTGTATAATAGTACGATTCCACGTGAAGAGTGCAGCTTCCATGAGGATTATACGGTTCTGTTCATTGGTGAGGCCCTGAATACGATTATAAGATCGTCAGCGTATTTCTGAATATAGAATTCCTTAGTTGCATATCTACAAAAACCTGAAGATCATATCATTGCAATGGTGATAGAACTCCTAACGACTTCTTGTGGAAGCAGCACAGTGTAGCAGAAGATGAACTGGAGTTTCCACCTCCTCTGCACATCTTCTGCATCCCCGGAGTCTTCTTCTAGTCCCATCGTATGCAGGTGATTTTTAAGCTGGTAATGGCCCGTTATTATTGCTGTTTCCTCGAGTGTTTAATATTCCACTTCACTAGAAGTGACTTTATTTATCTCTTTACCATTCCATAAGAAATGCCAAAGGCTGGTTCTGGTTCAATGGGTCTTATTTTGCTGCCCTCTTTGGCCAGATCGTCCGCTTTCTCGTTCCCTGATATGTTGGCATGAGCTGGTATCCATACCAGGTTGACGAAATTTTCCCCCGCTAGCTATTCATTCTGTGGATGCAGTTGTTTACTAGTCCGGACCTCACCTCACAGGCGTTCAGCGCTTTGAGGGTTGTTTGGCTGTCAGATACTACGAAGATTCTTTGGTTGCAATATCTTCTATCTAACAGCATTTGCGCACATGTTACGATGGCGTAAATTTCTGTTTGGAAGACGGTTATTTACTCCCCGAAGCTTAAGATTAACCCTTGCCTCAAGTTGCCGCTCCTGATGATTCCAGCTGCTGTAGATGTTGGGTTTTTAGAGCCGTCTGTGTAGAATACAAGTCCATTCATTTCGACTACATTATACCCTTGTTCTCATACTTTGGCTATTCTGTCAAACACCATACTAGTGTGGGGTGTTCTTCCATCTCTCTTAGGATTGAGGCATGTCCTTGCCCATTTCTTCCTATGTAGGGATGTGAGTTTTTAGTCTGTTAGCCTCACTTAATGCTTTGGAATTCACCATCAGATGTAAGGGTGGGAGGTTTAGCATTGTTTCCATTGCTGCTATAGGCGTATTCTTGAGGGAAAATCTACTCTCCAATCACTATCTGTCTAAAAGGATGTAGGAGTGCCATTAAATGCTGTTGGGAAAAAATACACTTCCTGTTGATTGCTATATTTTCTACTATCATTTTACCCTCTTAGGGTCGGTACTTTGAATTTTGATTAAAATCCTGTTTAAGTTATAAGTTAACCAACCAAGTGAACGTCAGATTAAACTTGATACAAGAAACGCCTACTTGTAAGTTTTGACTGCGTTTTATTTCTAACCATGGCACATAATACCTAAAAACGTATTTCATTCCAACCAAGTATCAAATTAACCTAATCAGTGCTTCCGAGATTTAAAGTACCGACCCTTAGAATTCAGTGTACTTATATTTACGAATATATCCCCTTATTGTTTACTTAAATACTAACGCGACTCTCGACTCTCCAAATAATCTATTAAGTTAAATCTAATGCAATTTTTATTGTTTTTTTTTTTCAAGCGAATTATAGAAAAATTCAATCGAGACGAACGTAAACCTGCCTCTCAAGATATAGCTGTACGAGAATTCGCCATAGTCGAACGCGAAATAAATCTTAAATATCATTACGAAGAAGGCAAAGTAACGGCCTCTATGAGAGAGTTTAAAAAACCTCCGATAGCCGAAATGGGTGACCAACTTAGATTTAATCCGGCGTTAACTGTCGGATACCAAGCCGAAGTAGGAGCTAAAGCGCCAACCCAATTACTACTCTTTTATTTATTGGAACATCAATTAAAAGAAGAAGAAGATAGTTTGTATCACATACGAGACATGGAAGACCAAGTTGTAGAATTTCTGAAATTGCGCTACATAGAAGTCACTTTCCCTAAATTAACTATTGCTCCCTTCGATAGAGTGAATAATAAGAAAAATAGAACAGGAATGAAAGAACGAGTTAGTTAAAAAATCCATATTAATATCTCCATTAAATTATTCAAATGTTTCAGGAACAACAGCAAAAGGAACAAAAGGAACGAGAAGTTGAAGACGAAATCGATTATTTGGCACCTTATATTAATCGACTTGGTAATCCGAAGAGACTTTCTCGTGTGCAATGTGTTCAAGTTATCGATTGGTGTTTGACCGAATTCAAGCAATTGCTGCTCGACAGAGCTAACGGCATACAGAAACTGTTTGAAGCTGTACGCACAATTCTCCTTTTCTTTGAAAATATTTTTGCTTTGGTTTATTTCAGGAGGCCGTAAGATTGGTAGATAAGCAAGACTGGTATCTTTCTGTTCAAGATACAATTAAAATTGATGACGAAACCGAATATTTTGAAGAAATTAATCGAATTACATTTTTTCTCCATACCTTGGAATTGCGTTTAGCTCGCTATCGTGATCTCTCTCCTTACAGGTAACACACCAAAATAAACATTTTCAAGATTGGCTTATTTTTCCTTCAACCACTTACTCTTTAGGTATCAAGCTTTGGAGACCTATTTAAGAATGGATCCAAGACTTTCCGCTTATTACAAACCATAATAATTTAACAATTTATTTAATAAATTTTTACAATTTGTAAATATCACAATGATTAAAAAATCTCCATTTTTATTCGAATACTGAGTTAATTATTTGGTATTTTGTGAGTATTTGGTAATGGATCGTTAATAACTAAAGGACCAAGAACCCATTTGTCCAATGAGATGGCCATCTTCGTCAAAAGTGGCTAGGGTTAGTTTGCTCAATTTGTTACTCAAAGAAGGTAAATTGGGTGAGGTGTGAGTCGAAGGATTTATCGTTAGCGATGCGTGCGTTTCTGAAATTATAAAAAGTTTTTACCACCCAACTTGTGAATACTCTGTTTTAAATACTAACCACTTTCAGTATTTACTTGTTCCACTGGTCTATCGGGTTCGTCTGCTGATTTTCTCTTCAACTGTTGAACAAAGCTCGTAATCAAAGAATCCATAAGACTAGCTTGTTTGGAAAAAACCTGCAATATCTTAGATACGCGTGCGCCATTTTCAACAACCATAAATTGCAAAAATAAACAAGGCAAACAATTCTGATCGTCTTCTTTCGATGGTCTCGCGTATTCCCAACTTAAATCTTCATAACGTAACCCCAACAAGACGCTCTGAAAAATACCCTCTCTATCTCTATAATTTCATTTTACTTTTCAAAACTCACGCATTGGATGTCGTCGATGACGTAAATGCTTTTCGAATTAATCGCAACTAAAACGGGAATGTCTTGATGAGTCATCAAACTCATTAAACCACGCACGGGTTGTTCTATTTGGCCTTCAAAAAATGCCGCACTAAAATTAAAATTCAAATAGAAACATTAAATTGATCCAAAAAAAACACCTACCCGTAAAATGGCAAAGACCAACAAAATTCCAAATACTTTCTAACGAGCTTTCTGTTAGTTGCAGAAATTGGAATTCGTTTGAATTGTTCCATTAGTCGTACTTCGGCGGAATTTTTGGAACTTATAGGTAACCAAGTCCAAGTGGAACTTTTGCGTACGTGAGCCGGTAAATATTTCGATTGTTCTTCTCTGAAGTAATAAGTGGAGTGTACTTGGGGATTATATGGTCCTAATTCGATTCGAGCTTGAATTCCGCCCAACATAACAAAATGGGACACTTCGCAAGGATATCGTCCTTCGAGAATGTTTTGTTTGGCCTCTTCGTATAGGAGCTCCAAAATTTTTTGATCTCTGAAATTTGAAATGTCGAAAGTGAGTTTTTTGTTACAATTTCAGCCTCTGTGACGTATAGGGCTGGTTTAGTTTTAGTAAGTGACACCAACTTTGGAATAAGTATACGAAATGCTAAGGAGGGTACTTTTGAATGGAATTTTCATTATTTTATTTGAGCAAACCTTGTAAGATGAGTTGTGACTCACTTTATCTTTTCTTCCAAGTGCTGTGGGAAAAAGACATTTCTTTGAAACGATATAATTGGTTCGTTGCGTTGTTGACGATTATAAGAAGCGTGACTGTATTGTTCCACCAAACGTTTCCAATTTTGTCTTATTTGAAACGGCTTGTGGGTTGGCTTTAATTGCAATTCTAAAAATTCTAAAGTTAATTCCAAAAATATATAATATTGATTCAATTTCGAACCTAATAAAGAGCTACACATCCACAATATAAAGACTTGCGACGCCAATTGTTTGTTTAAATTTAATTCGTTACAATTTATAATTGCTTGACAAATTAATTCGCTGGAAGCGGATGGACTGTCTTCTATTTCCATAATTAGAGCGGTACGGTTGTGAAGATAAACGCACGTTGGTATTACTGGTCCTTGAATCGATTCGTTTGCACTTGCAGAAACCGTGGAACCCGCCACTGAACTTGGAGCTGACATTGTTGTATTTGTGTCTGGAAAAAAATGAAATTTTGAACTCTTACAAAATAGGAAAGTATACTATTAAATGGATTAATTTGAAGACACTTTTGTATCTCTCATCTAACAATGTGAAATGGAAAGCCTGGTCGAGTATAAGTACAAAAGGTTTGTTTAAAATAATAGGGTATGGAAGGCCTGTATAAGGGATGGAGCTTCAGCTTCAGAAAGGAAAAGAAAATGGAGGAGGGGCGGGAAGATGAGGAGGATAAAATGGAAAACTGTCGATGAGGAGGAAAGGAAGATGGAATGGCAAAGAGGAGAAGGCGCGGACAAAAGTATATGAGGTAAGAGGAAGAGCAGAAGAAGGATTTTCTGATTTCTGTTTTAATTATTTTGAAAGTATTGATGGATAAACAAATTATTGCATTGTTATAAAAAGTAAAAATCATAAAATGTAATTTTGAATGGCTTATCGTTTAAAGCCCTTTTGAAATTCAGGTTGAGAACTTGATCAATAAAGACTTACGGTTCGGTAAATTACTATATTTTATTGTTAAACAACTAATCGTTTATCTCTCTAATACCGCGGTGTTATCTACGACATCAAATGTTTCCGATTTTGAGGTTCATTCTAAAACATATCGTTACAACCTCAGACTTAATTTCCTTTAGAAACATGTTCTTAAAGATGACTAAGATCTCATTATTCAGAAAAATAAATCCCAATATCCTTTGGCAAAAAAATGGGAAGTACCTACTACTTTTTATTTCATGGCCAACTCGTGTTGCATTTATTAAAAATTCAAAGCAAAGTTTTAAATTAATTCAAATGTTTTTAGTTAAGGCCCGTCTACACACACAGGCCTTGCCTTTAGGTTTGGCGTGTGGAGGCGGCCTGAACGATGTCTACATGCTCCGGTTTGGCCTGAACGGTGTCTATACGCTCCGGTTTGGTCTGTACAGACCACCTGCACAGGACAAACCGAAAGGCAAGTCTGTGTGTATGTCTTCGCCTTTAGCCAGCCCGTATTGACGATTAATCCGAAGTTTTAGTGATTCAGTCCTCTCCTGGGATAATAAAAATATTATTTGAGTTGACCCTTTTTAACCGAGATCACATTAATTTTCAAATGTCAAATTAGATTTCGAAATCCTCGTTATGGTCACGTTATATGGGCAGTGGGCATGGGCACTCTGTTTTCTCCAGGTTGTTTGTTCCACGACCAATATAGAGAAATATTCCACATACTCTTGGGAATCGGTTTCATCTATTTAGAACTTGGATATTCATTTCTGCTGGATTTGTCGAGAGCTCTCCTAGTTTAGGATGTTTCGGTAATCAGTAAAACATGGCCCAGATTGGCCCGGATGAAAAACAATAACTGAATGGCGCCATTACTAATCAGGAAAAGAAGAAGACCGTTGTTAAGATGACAATGAGAAAATTATGAACGAATTAAAACGCTACTGTAGCGGAAATAGAACACTTTGCCCAAATAAAGGAACAAAGGGATGATAAATGGAACAATTATTCAAAATGGAAACTTTTATTATTCATTAAAATTTGAAAATCTTTTTTCAGAACATAAAGGCTACCATCGAATTGACATGAAATAACAACACGCATTTCACCATTTGAATTCCAATTTTAATTATTAATAAATAATTTGTTTAATTCTAAATTTAAATGTAGCATTTTGATATTAGAGCATTAGAGAGGAAGGTTCCTTTTGATAGGTTGACGTTTGTACGCATAAATAGGTTAATCAAATTTATCAATCGCATTTCTTGTTTGTGTTGCTATAAGGCAAATTAAATAAACGATAAGCAAATAATCCAATCTGGTTAATAACGTAAATAGGCGCAATAGAAATAAATCATATTTGGGTTTTTGCACTTTTAAAAATAATCCAGACATAGGTAATTTGTATAATTTGATTTGAGTAGAAAACTAAATTTTTCAAGCTAATTAATCGATTTAAACAGAAGCTTACGAAGACGTTAGAAGTGTTTTTTTTAAATTACTCGGTAAAATTAAAAAAGTCCCTAACAAACTTTTAACGGAAATTGCGGATAGCCAGGATGTGTGAGACCACGAGATAATTTTGATAAAAATTCGGAAATAAATCGTATATTAGTTAGTATGGCTTGTAAACAAGTGCAGTTACATGAGAACACGAAATCGCAAGAGTGGGTTTTGTGTTTTAAAAATTTTATTTAAAAGTTCAAGTTGTGCCAGAACGCCAGAAGAATATGGAGTTTTTAACAACCACCGAATACCTAATGAGCGATTTTACTACAAATTTTTTAAACGAAACCGTAAGTCCCTTTGTGGACCAACTTGCAAATTCTACGCCAATTGTTAAAATTGTTAGTGAAGAACATGTACCCGCAAGTTATAAACCCCATTTGGTATTATACGATGTGTTAATTCCAGCATTAGGAGCTGTTATAATAATATTAAATTTGGCTGTTGTTATATCTAGTGGATTAATTTTGAAAAAAGGTGAGTCTTTCACAACGAACTTAAATATAACTTTTAGAAGGCAATTTTCATCTTTTGTTTATGTTTATATACAGGGTAAGTTTGAATCTATAGTCCAGTAGAATTATATCGATACGAAAACTGATGTGGCCATTTTTTAAATATTATAAAATATAGAATCTTTTTTATATTTTCTACAGAACTCGATATAATCGTTAATTAAGGGAGTTTTGAGAAAAACTCCCTCAAACAATTCTCAACCAAAATATAATTCTAAAGGCCCAAACGCCGATATAATCCTTGATTAAGGGAGTTTGGAGGAAAACTCCCTCAATCAATGATATAATTCTAAAGACCCAGAACTCTATATAATCATTGATTAAGGTAATTTCTCCCTCAATCAACGATATAATGCTAAAAGCTCAGACGCCGTTACAATCGATGGTTAAAAGAGTTTTGATGGAAACTCCCTCAATCAACGATATAATTCTAAAGGCCCAGAAGAACTCGGTATAATCTTTGATTAATAAAGACCCAGAACTCTATATAATCGTTGATTAAGGTAATTTCTCCCTCAATAAAAGATATAATGCTAAAAGCTCAGACACCGTTACAATCGATGGTTAAAAGAGTTTTGATGGAAACTCCTTCAACCAAAATATAATTCTAAAGGCCCAGACGCCGATATAATCGTTGATTAAGGGAGTTTTGAGGAAAACTCCTTCAATCAACGATGTAATTCTTAAAGACCCAGAACTCGATATAATCGTTGACTAAGGGAAAACTCCCTGCCTCAATTAACGATTTAATTCTAAAGGCCCAGAACTCGATATACTCGTTGATTAAGGGAGTTTTGAGGAAAACTCCTTCAATCAACGATATCATTCTAAAGGTCTAGAACTCGATATAATAGTTGATTAAGGGAGTTTTGAGGAAAGCTTCCCGAATCAACGATATTATTCTAAATGTCCAGACGCCGATATAATCGTTGATTAAAGGAGTTTTTAGAAAAACTCTCTCAATCAACGATATAATTCTAAAGGCCCATAGATCCAAACTCACTCTGCACAAAATCAATAATATGAGAGATTGCATAGAGAAGGCTTAGGAAGATCTATATAATGTTCATCAGTTAGATTGATCGCATTCAGAACAGGCAACAGTTCCCAACACCAACAAATGACTCTCATCCTCTCTCTCTCTCTCTCTCTGTCTATTTTATGGCAAGGACAGAGGGAGCGATCCATTCAGGCTATGATCTGATGACTCAACATTATAAACGTTCGTAAGCCTCATCGGCCATCCATCTTATTTTGACCGGAACAAATGTTCAAAAAAATCAAAGCACGTTTCGTTTGAGCCTACTTGAACATTACAAAAAATTATAATTTCCTTTTGGACCATTTGTAATTTATAATTTATTCCACAGGTCAAAATCCACGATCGACTTACATGTTTTTGGGCAATGTCGCCTTAACGGATTTGGTCACAGGCGTCGCTGTGGTTTTTGGACAAGTTTTTCCCAAAAGTCATAGAGACCACTACGTGTGTGCCATTCAATTAGGTAATAAAGTTTAATTTTAATTGTAGACAATTTTTAACTTTTTGGAAATTTTAGGGATGATAGTATCGAGCACTTTGGCTTCAATTTATTCTGTGGGTTTAATGGCGATCGATCGTTATTTATATATTTTACACGGAATTAAATATCAAATGTGGGTGTATCCTGTAAGAGTAAAAGTTTTTATTCTTCTCTCTTGGTTTATTGGTAAGTTTTGTGTTTTTTTGTACTTTATAGGAAAGTAATCATTTTTTGTAGGTTGTGTGGTTGGATTTTTACCATTGATGGGTTGGTACGGAGATACCGATAATGGAAGAGTATGTTGGTTCATCACTATGGCTCCAAAAGAATTAATTTTGCTCACTGTCATAGTTGGTATGATACCAATTTTAGTCGTTATAGTCCTTTACTCAATAATTTTATATTGCGCGTTGAAAAAAATCATACAACTTCAAGAGGCTGACGTTGCAAAAGCATCAAACGCTGTCGAAACTAACGAACACAGTTTGAGAATATTTCGTGGCAAAGGAGCTCAAGAAGGAGATACGTCTGGTGCTAAGAAGAGTTCCAGAGCGCCCAGCAAGTGGAAGGCCATTAAAGTGGTGTTGTTCACGACGAGCAGTTTCGTTATAACTTGGTCTCCTTATTTTATTGCAAGTCTCATGTATGGTTACTGTTACGACAAACAATCGAAGCACTGCAACACTTTACGCATTTTAATCGCAAGCCCTTTTGCGATTTTAGGTTTTTGTAACAGTTTAATAAACCCAATCATTTATGCTTGGTGGCATAAAGGTTTTAGAACGTTTGTTAAAAACAAGTACCGTCAAGTTTTGTCTTTGAGAAGCAACACTACGACTGACGTAACACCTAGTACATCTCAAAACGCAAGTTCTACAAAAAAGACCACTCTTTCGAGTAAAAACTCGTATTCGGTCACCACAAGTAGTCAAAATGAAGAAGTCGTAGATAAGTACACAAAATATTGATCTTAATCAATAATTAATGATGTGCCTTTTGTAAAGGACTTTTTGTAATTTAATAAAAAACTTACCGTTAGTTTGTTTATCGCTGAGTGCGTCCGAACTACCCTCTTTAACTCCATCAGAACCAGACGTCGTCCTATCTCTTTCCCAATCTGACGTTAAACTGGAATAACCTCCTTGCTCCGATGTATAGTCTCCTTCCGTACATAAACTTGCATACGTTGCACTTACAGGTGGTACTCTTTGGGAAACCGAATATAAAGCACCCTGACTCGACGACAAATCTTCAGTTTGAATGAAATCTTCGTGACTTCTGAAAATTCCCTTTTCAACATTTTTATTTAAAAAAAATTAATTTTAGAGAAGAGATATGGGTTGAAAATAAACGAATGTACCTATTATATTGTTCCACGGTGTATTCGGGTGGTTGAGTGCTATAACTTCGATTTCGGTTGTATTCTAATCCAATTCCAGAAGGGAAATTATTTGGTTGACCACTTAATTGTTGAGTTTCGTTAGTTTCGCTCATCTTTGAATACTGACACCCTTGTGAAAAGTTTTAATTTGCGTTAGTTATTATTTTAGAATTTATTCGGCCTCTTAAAATCGCTGCTCTTGGTAAATAAAACTAGAAATTTTAGATTTAGAACTAACTCTCGTTTAATGTTTTGCAGGGCGAGTTATTGATTTGTATACGTACAGGGTGCGATGTAATGTTTGGGGGTTAAAAAATAAAATATAGGAAGCCTAAAAGTTCAAAATTTTGAATAGTTTTTACCAAGGGTTTATGATAACCCATTTGGCCCTTGACTTTTCAGCCGAAAGGCCCATTTTTGTTTGTGTAAACTCACTTTTAGAACATTGTTTTTCAGTAGGGGTTAAAAAATATCTACCATAATGAAAATTTAAAAATTAAATTTTTTAAAAATTTTGACCAATCATTTAAGATAAGGGCTGGGCCATTTGGCCCTTGATTTTGCCGCCGAAAGGGACAGTTTTTTTTGTGTAAACACTTTTAAGAAATTGTTTTTCATTAGGGGTTAAAAAATATCTACCATAATGAAAATTTTTGAAAGTTTTGATCAATAATTTAAGATAACCCATTTTTTGGCCTTTGATTTTTCAGTCCAAAAAGTCCATTTTATTTGGATGGAGGTGAAAATTTCGGAAAATTTATAAAAATTGTTTGGATCAGTATTTCGCATCGATTATAATTGTATTTTCATATTTTCCAATTAAGGAAATGTAATTTGTAAAATAAGAATAATTAAAAAGATTTCGACGAGGATGGGATTCGAACCCACGCGGGCAGAGCCCATTGGATTAGCAGTCCAACGCCTTAACCACTCGGCCACCTCGTCACAACAACGCATATTATATAATACAATGGTATATAAAGATTATGAAATATTCTTATCAAAAATATATAATTTAGACCCTTGAGTGGAAATTTTTAAAAAAATTATCAGTTTTAATCACAATTTTTATATTAAAAAATTTACAATGATGCATTTTTCACTTTTTTTCCCATTTGAAGATTGAAGGTCGTACGGAAGTGAATAGATAGATACTCACGACTTTTTCCTTTTCCATTCGATTTTTAAAAGGGCATTAATGTTCCAAAAACTGTCGTAATGAACAACTTTTTGATTCACTTTTATTACGCAGGTATCCTATCCATGCTTGAATCGCGGTTTCTATGGTAACGCAAGGAACAACCATAAATGACAACATTCCGCCACATGCATGTTCAAACTGTGTCGAAATGTTGTGTGTGTTAGTAGTCTAATATTGTTGTTCATTAGGATTTTACGAATAATGTGATACTTCAAGGTAATTTCGTTCACGGTTAATGGGTCGTCGTTAATTATTCATTTTATCCAAATCAAGAGTGCAATTATTGTGGGTAGCGTGGGTTTGGAAAAGTTGTCTTTTTTGAAAATTTACTTTTGGTAGCTTAGATATCATGACTAAAAATAACACCAATTCTGAATTTAGTATTAAAATTTTTGCATTTTTGGAAAATTACCTTTTTGCAAGTCTCCTTGAGGATGGGATTCTTATTGGAACGAAAACACCACCATGTTTTTGTCACTGAAATTAAAAAGGGATTGACCAAATGACCAAATGATGGTCAACTACTAAATGTTTGTGGGAGCCAAAAAAATATTTACCCGGTTGAAATCAACAAATTCAGATTCGTGAGGTTTGAAAATTAATTTTAGAAGGTAAACACTCAAAACACTAATAAGGGAATGAACTCTAAATTTCGGGAAACTAATTAACTTTTTAAAAATTTTCTTCCCTATGCATGTTTTTAGACGATGTCATTAAAACTTGACTTCATTGATTATTTTGAGATACACAGTAAATGGTTTTTCCTCGTTATTACGAATTTCCACAAAGCATTTTGCTTGTCAAATAATAATGTATTATACTGCTCAATTTGATGGATCGGAACGACTTTAAAGGTTTCGGAAGAAATTGCTTAAAATATATTTTCGTGAAAACTCTAAAATTAAGTGTTTGTGGGTCATTTGTACAGCCTTTTCCATCTGTAACACTAATGCAACGTTACAGATTTGTTGCAGTTTAATTTAAATGTTTTAGAAATCTCTTGCTGTGGGACGTGGGTGGAATCTGAGGCAGTTGTTAGGCCACCAGTACAAGGTAGCCTTATAGACCTTAGATGTTTTGAAATACATATTTCCGGAATTTCCCTACAAAGTCTTGATGATATGGGTATTAATACCTAATAGTTCAATAATGGGAGGTGATACCCTTTCCATAATGCTTCTTTCTGCTGAATTTGCTCGACTCAAGTTTTGAATCAATAATTGGGGGGTTTTAGCCTTAATCATAATTATGCTAAAGAGACATAATTCCTCTTTTCACTGAATCTCACAGAGTCGAGTTTTAGATTAATAATGGAAGGGGATCATAGTCTTACCATAATTCCTCTTTCAACTGAATAGCCTTGCTATAATTCCTATTTTCACCGAATCTCCCAAAGTCGAGTTTTAGATCAATAATGGAAAAGGACGATATAGCCTTACCATAATTTCTCTTCAACTAAATCTTCGAGAGTCTAATTTTAGACCAATAATGGGAAGGGGGTGATAACCTTTCTATGATCCCTCTTTCCACTGAATCTCCCACAGTCGAGTTTTATATCAATAATGGGAGGAGGTGATAGCCTTACCATAATCTCGTCTCCTAGAGACGTGTTTTAGATCAAGAATGGGAGGGGGTGATAACTTTTGCATAATCTTTCTTTAATCTTAATCTCCCAGAGTCAAGTTTTTGATAAATAATAGGAGGGGGTGATAGCCTTACCATAAACCCTCTCTTCAGTGGATCTCCCTGGGCCAAATTTTACAGCCGAGTTATAGTTAAATTACTATAGGAGTTTGGCCTCCCAGATGGTTTTATCACCATATAAAGTTTCAGTACCTACAGCAATAGCTGTAGTGGTAGATCTCGCAAGAAAACTAGTGGACTGTCTTTTTTGTATTGACTCTATTTCTGTATCCCAGATTCTTAGACACCAAATGTGGTATGTAGATAACTTTCTTCCTCATAGTCTCATTAATACTAAACGAAGCACTTGTTTGTTAAAGTTTACTGATTTTGTGATCCATATTATTTTCAGACCTTATGAATATTCTGAGAGATAGAATTCTGGAATTTCCCTAAAAGTCTCGATGTAATGGGCATTAATATCTAATAGTTTAGGAATGGGAGGTGATATTCTTTTCATAATTCTTCGTTCCGCTGTGTCTGTCCGAGTCAAGTTTTAGTTCAATAATTGGGGGGGGGGGGTGATAGCCTAGGCATAATCACTCTTTCCAATGAATCTCCCAATGTCGAGTTTTAGATCACTAATGGGAGGGGGCGATAGCTTTGTCATAATCCCTGTTTTAACTAGATCTCCTAGAATCAAATTTTAGATCCGAGTGATAGTTAAATTACTGGGGGTTAATAATTGGGGAGGGGGCTGATAGCCTGAGCATAATCCATCTTTCCACTGAATCTCTCAAAGTCGAGTTTTAATCAATAATGGGAGAGGGTGATAGCTTTATCATAATCCCAGTTTTAACTTGATCTCCCAGAGTCAAATTTTAGATCCGAGTGATAGTTAAACTACTGGGGGGTTTATAATTGGGGGGTGATAGCCTGAGCATAATCCCACTTTTTACTGAATTTTCCAAAGTCGAGTTTTAGATCACTAATGGGAGGGGGTGATAGCTTTACCATAATCCCTGTTTTAACTAGATCTCCTAGAATCAAATTTTAGATCCGAATGATAGTTAAACTACTGGGGATTCATAATTGGGGGGTGATAGCCTGGACATAATCCGTCTTTCCACTAAATCTCCCAAAGTCGAGTTTTAGATCAATAATGAGAGGGGATGATAGCTTTACTATAATCTCAGTTTTAACTGGATGTCCCAAAGTCAGATTTTAAATCCGAGTGACAGTTAAACTACTGGGGGTTAATAATTGGGGGGGGGGGCGATAGCCTGAACATAATCCATCTTTCCACTGAATCTCCCAAAGTCGAGTTTCAATCAATAATGGGAGATGGTGATAGCTTTACCATAATCCCAGTTTTAACTAAATCTCCCAGAGTTAAATTTTAGATCCGAGCGATAGTTAAACTACTGGGGTTTATAATTGGGGGTGATAGCCTGAGCATAATCCCACTTTTTACTGAATCTCCCAAAGTCGAGTTTTAGATCACTAATGGGAGGGGGTGATTGCTTCACCATAATCCCTGTTTTAACTAGATCTCCCAAAGTCAAATTTTAGATCCGAGTGATAGTTAAAGTACTGGGGGTTAATAATTGGGGAGGGGGCTGATAGCCTGAGCATAATCCATCTTTCCACTGAATCTCTCAAAGTCGAGTTTTAATCAATAATGGGAGAGGGTGATAGCTTTATCATAATCCCAGTCTTAACTTGATCTCCCAGAGTAAAATTTTAGATCCGAGTGATAGTTAAACTGCTGGGGATTTATAATTGGGGGGTGATAGCCTGGGCATAATCCCTCTTTCCACTGAATCTTCCAAAGTCGAGTTTTAGATCAATAATGGGAGGGATGGTAGTCTTACCATAATCCCTGCTTTCACTGGATATCCCAGAGTCTAATTTTAGAGCTGAATGATAGTTAAATTACTATTTTACCAACACTTATGGTTTTATCCCGGTGTAAAGTTTTAGTACCTATGCAAGTGCTCCATTAGTAGATCTCGAAAACTAGTGTTCTGTCTTTTTTGTATTTACTCTATTTATGTATATCCGAGATTCTAGACACCAAATGTGGTATGTATATTGTATAACCCTCTTCCACATAGCGTTAGCCTCAGTACTAAACGAAACTCTTGTTAAAGTTTGCTGGTTTTGTGATCCATATTATTTTCAGACCTCTTGAATGTTCTGAGAGATAGAATTCCTGATTTTCCCTATAATTAATACCCACTCTCCTCACAAAGTCATCTTAGTTTCCTGGAACTACCACGGATTAGCTTTTCTCTCGATTCACGGTCTATACACAGTTTACACAGTCAAGGCTTAACAAATTGGCCAATTGGCTGTGAAAAAACACTGTGCGCTACTCAGTTAATTATGAATTAATTAAACTGACAAACAATAATTAAAGTTAGTAAAAGCAATAAATAATTTGGAGTAAATAAGTTTTCGTAGGTACTGTCATATTGTTCTAAATCAGTGTCCGTGACCAGCAGGTGTCTGTTGACCTAAATTTTTCAACCCTATTACTACTTTGACCGGTATTTGCACTTTATGCACCCTTTCTAGTTTCTTTGCGTGCAATACACCTCTCAACTTTCACATAATCAATGCCCATTTTTACTAGAGTTGATTATACACGAAACTGTTTTTACTCTTTTGCCCTCTTTTTAATTTGAAAATACTTCACAGTTGAAGGTATCTCAAGTGTTATCAGAAAATTGTTTTTTTTTATTGCAGGTTTAATTTCCTTTAGACAGTGTTTAATTTTAATTGGCGTAACTTTTCGTTAATGCGAGTAAGTAATTAAGTTTACACATTTTAAAGAAATGGGTCACATTTTGATTTAAATCGGTCTTAAATATTGTTGTCCGAGGGTGGTGCAATACGTAGGAGCTTTAAGAAATTGGGCCAGTGTTATGTTATTATATTTAAAGGGGGTGCTAATCAAGTTGTAGAGATCGTACACCTAAACTCGATTGTGGAGCTAGATGAAATGGTGTAAACAGTTCGTCATGTTTTTTTCTTCTTCTTTCTTTTATCAGGAGGCTTACGACCTATGCAGTAGTCACCTATCAACCCACCAAGCGTTCCATTGAGTACTAAGCTCTTTTATGAATTAGTTGGACAACAAAGTTGTCTAATACCACCTCTGAACAATTTTTTACGATTGCTAAGGTGATCTTTACCTACACCCTAAAGTAGATTTCGAAGTCACGTGGAGGAAACCTTTTAGTGATAATCATTCCTCGACCTTCTCAGTATAATGATTGAGCACCTCTTCAATTTTTTTGTCTCTGTCAACCTTTTCAACGATTCTTTTTGGAAACGCCCATCGCTTTAATTATAATGTAAATAATTAAATGGGGTTATGCGTTCTTATCATTTATTTTAGTAATAATATAGAGAAAGGTTAAGGACCACTGGCCTAGTAATAAATGATGAGCTGTAACAACACGAAACATATTTATGTTGTGGTATAATTATATTTAGTTCAGTGAAAAGTGGCGTGTGTTTAGAATTGATAAAAACTTTGATTTCAGATAATATGTTAGTGTTAAAATTAAATGGTGGCGGTGGCGAGCTTATAATAATATGTAAAGGGTCCTTAGAGGGACCATGAGCAATGATACTGCGACAACGGGTACCAAAAAGAAGCCAACTTTGACCAACAACTCTCGCGGCGTCTCGACGCTTTTGTATTGTTGCCAGCAAGGGGACGTCGACAGAGTGAGACTTATTTTGCGTGCTCAGGTTAGTATGTTAGTACTATATTTTATGTATCTAGAACGATTTGATTAGAGGATATAAACATTTTACTATGTGCTATGTATAACTATTATAGAAGCTAATTTTACGTTTTATTCACAAAAAACAGCTCGTATTGCTCATTAGGCGTAATTTACGTAATTGGTTTAAATTCTAAGAAAAACTTTAACCAGTGGTTAAAAAAAATTTTAGTGCAGGTCAACTGTAAGTTTCGCTGTAGTTAAATTTCTTTCCGTTCAAAATCTCTAAGATCATCAGTTTTTGGCATATTTTTCGATTACTTCATTTCAACTTCAGAGGTCATCTTGGAAATCTTTTAGAACTAGGCATATGGATGTCGTTACTATTTTTGCTCATGTCCAGCATCTTCTTACCCATTCTCGGAAACTTGCGATGTAATCTTCTCACTGTCGTCTTCTACTTCTTTTCCATCTTATATTCACACTTCTTCAGTGAATGTACCTTAGCCTTTATGTATGTTCAACAATTATTATTCTACAAATTAAAATTTGATACCCTAATAATAAGGGATGGTTCAATTTCCGTGGCTACCCGCTATAACACTTTGAAGTAAAATAAGTGCGAAATTAAAAGGTTAATAAAAACAAATTGGTCTTTTTTTATTGTCAAATGACGTCATAGGAAAGAAAAGAAGTTAAACAAAGTGTTCTAGTAAACACGAAAGAGTCATGGTTTATTTGCATAAAATACCCTTTTCGGTTGTTTTTTTCACATATTTAATTCCTCTTTTGCATGTAATAAAAAAAAATTTGCATTTAAATAAAATAAATCAATTACAACCCTGTACAGTGTGTCCATTTTTCATGATTTTCGACAAATTGTGTTCGACACGATCTGTCAGCTTTTATTAGCGCGTGCTTGAAGATTCAGATTGGGGGAAGTCTGTCTTGACATGGCTAAAATTAGTGACACTCCACTTACCAAAATCTCGAGTCCTTTCTAGGTGTGGAATCTGGAATAACTTGTGACAAGTGACAACCTGCGAGCACTCTAAAGCTCCTTCCACACACACACAGGCCAAACCGGAGCGTCTGGATATCGTTCAGGTCACAGTTCGCTCTGTCTCTGAATTCAGAATCCAGATTCCAGAACAAGAAAAAAATCTAAAATACTAAGATAAGATTAGGTGATCATGGTAGCTACTTTAACGGTTCAAATGTTTTAAATCGGTGCTTGTAAAATTATTTTGTGGAGGTAATTTCTTGTTAAATCAGTGACGTATTCATAGGGTGGCGCAGATGGCGTGAACACCTCTTACTAACGCATAATATGAATAATAGACGCAGGGCAGCTGGATGACCAGCTGTTGGTGAGTAACGACTCCATGGTTGCTCGATGTTTTCTTGAGACCCTGGTTCTCTGCCTCTTTGATTTCCTTTATCAGCTGGAAAAGCATAAAGCATAAATTCTGAAATAGCAGCATACTGCTCGACGCTCCTTAGTCACTACCACCAGTGTTTTTCCTTCAATTTCAGAGGACCTATGTTAGGATTTAGCTAGAGGTCCCTTATAGCGAAACTCCTAAATAGGTCACTGTATCAAAGCATTGTTACCTGGAACTTCATTTTGTTAAAATCAAAAACTTTTTTCACTTCCAGTTCAATCGGAAGCGTTTTATTAACAGAAAACAGTGTCAAAAAATAGATATTTACGGGATTAATGTTTGTACCAGTTTCCAAGTTTTCATTTTTATTACAAGAGAAATGAACGATTTTTGAAATTTTGTCTTTCAAAAAATCATAACTTTGGTCCTGAAAATTTCTAACTAACGAAACGCATGGCATTCGATAGAGAATTGCGATGTCTACAACATTCCCAAAAATGATAAAAACGGCTGGTACCGATTTTGAGAAAATTCGTTTTTAAATTTTGACTAACTTTGGCCCTTTAACAGAAGTCAATTTTGCAAAAAATTTATAAATTGATTAGATTAGAATTAAAGCCTTATATTTTTGCTATAAATGCCCATTTTTAGATTTTCATTGTGATAATTATGGGCTAAGTTATAAGGGAAAAACCACGAAATGAGACAATCGTTATATTCGTCGCCATTTTGAATTTAAAAATTTGAAAAAAAATATTCATTTAATTAGAACTAATTTACGAACTTATAGCAAAGTTTAAATAATGTAGGTCTAAATTTGATGAAATGCGCCCAAAGTAACCCCCGTATTTTGGACCACCCTGTGTAGATTTTAATGAAATTTTGCTCAAGTGTTACTACATTGAAACATAAACACACTAACGTTTAAAAAAACTTGCATAGATAATGATTTCTATATTGTCATAGCAACAACTGCATTACTTTGTTTAGATGTTTACAAACTCACTCGAGTTTTCCACCAACTCGTGAAAAATAAATTGTAGGAATCGATTTCCTTTTGTTAATTTCAAAAATATGGCCTCAAAAAAATTATTTTTGAATTGCGTTTCGGTAAAAAATATGACAAAAAATTAGTTTGTGACGATGAATGGAAACGTCGAAGAAAATTTATTTAACAAAAGGTAGAGACTTTCAATTTTCATTTTCTTAAGGGCGAAAATGCCAATTTACCAGGAAATAGATTTAAGTTTTAATAATAAAAGGAGTTCAAGGTTTGAACTTTGAAAAAAGAAAATTAAAATCAAAAATTGTTAGTTCGAGGAAGCACACATAATTGTGTTTGTTTTAATAACAAATAACAAAACAACCCTATTAAGGTTTTGTTTTTGTTTACAACCCTTAACTGAAAAATAGTTTATAATTTTTCTTCAAGGTGAAAATCGTCGTAAATCAAATTGAAGCACTAAAATTGATTGTGCTTGCTTGCGTTTCACTTAATTAGCCTCTAATTAAAATTATTAATTCCACACTATACTTATTATTAAAGGGTGGTCCAAATAAACGATTTAAAAGAAAGCGACGAAAGGCGATTGTCAATCAATAAATTTAATTTACCTTTACTTTCATTATTAATCATTTTCATTTCCTCATTTATTGATTAGTTACAGTTTTGAATGAAAAATATCGATTTAATTTATTTAATGGATTTAATATTAAAAACCTCGATATCTCGACAGCCCTTAATATATAATTAAATGATAAATATTAAATTTATTATTAAAAATAACTTTGTAGATTATTGAAATCGTGGCTGCATGTACAGTCAGTCTCACAATTATTGGCCACCCTGGGTATACGCCAGAGTGCTTTGTAGCCAACAACGACAAAAGGACAGAAGGGGAGGTGGTTGATTTACTACGATTTACACCCTGGCTATACGCAGGGTGGCCAATAATTGTGAGGCTGACTGTACAATTTTCATGTGCATGGGTAACTTTTATTTGAAGCGATAGACACCTACAGGGCGCGATTCTTAAAAAACTGGAAAGGGGCGGTCTTTGGCTTCTTTTAGGAAGACAAAATTCTAAAGACACTGGCTGAATCAGAACACCATGATCGAAAAGTCTAAAGTCTGCACCACACACACAGACTTGCCTTCCGCCGACTTGCACAGATCAAACCGGAGCGTCTGGACATCGTTCAGACAGGTTGCACAAACGGGAGCGTCTGGACATCGTTCAGGCTCCGGTTTGACCTGTGGAAGTATCCTGAACAATGTCCAGACGCTCCAGGCGCTATACAGGCCAAACCGAAAGTTAAGTCTTTAACTTAAGTGTGTAGCGCGACCTTAGAGGGTGCATTTAAAAACTGATTCCCAATGTCGCTTTT
The DNA here is from genome assembly GCA_963924605.1 of Malthinus seriepunctatus. Taxonomy (NCBI): domain Eukaryota; kingdom Metazoa; phylum Arthropoda; class Insecta; order Coleoptera; family Cantharidae; genus Malthinus; species Malthinus seriepunctatus. The sequence goes on from OZ004600.1 coordinate 131,403,552, forward strand.
AATGTTTAATTTGTTTTTTAGCCCAACGCTCTTCAAGAACGCGATCGTACAGGAAAAAACGCCCTCCATTATTGTTGCACGAGTGATAAAATTACAGCTCCGCAAGCTGCCGACGTTCTCGTTATGGCAGCTCCAGATTTAATGGAAAGCCGAGACGAAGACGGTTTTACGCCACTTCATTTAGCCGTAATTGCTGGAAATATGCCTCTGATAACTTTTCTTTTGGCCAACAATGCGGATGTTAACGCTGTCGATAATGAAAAGCATACAGTTGTTCACTGGGCTACTGGTAAGTTTTTATTTGCAAATTAAAAGTAGATGGGTAATTAGATGGGGGAAAATGAGGTTAAAATATCAGTCTTGACCCTAATATTTTTTCCATGTCTTGTCTAAATATGTGTAATAGCGTGCTTAAACTTTATATTTATTGTATTCAATATTATTTTAGTCCAATTGTAACAATTTCAATTCGATGATAGGCATTGATAGTTTTGATTCTTGTAATCAAATCCCTGGTTTTATTTGTTCACCCTTTCAATTTCTTAACCGAATAGGTTTTAAGACATTATTATGAAAATGCCAATGCCAATTGGTAATTGGTGTTTTACTTGTATAAGTAAACTGATTTTATTGCTTTTCTATCATGTACGTGTCATCGATTACGTCTCACCTTGAATTCGAAACGCGATGACCATTAATGACCATGATGCGTCATCAAAATTGATTTAATTTCATACTTATTCCAATTTTATTTCAAAATTTCTTTTTTTTGATTACAGATAAGCCTACAATTTGCATATTAATATAGAATTAATTTTTGGGGTAGGTACCTATAATCGAAAAAGTTCGTTTTCACCACTAGTAAAATTGAAAAAGTTGATTGATGGTCCCAAAAATAACTTTGTAGTCCATGATTGAACAAAGCGACGTCGTCAAAATTATTCTTGAGGGGTCATGAACATACTTGAATGCCCTGGTACTAAAATGTTCTTTAAAGCTTTGTTAGATCCTTCGGAAGAAGAATCCTTGAATGGCCCGAAAAAGACCACGTGTAGATTCCGTGGGCTCTGCGGATAGAAATGGCCAGACCCGTAAGACCTTCGTATGGTCTAAAGGCCCACACACAGGCCTTGTCTTCCGCGGCCTGGCCTGTGCAGGCGGCCTGAACGCTGTCCAGACGCTCCGGTTTGGCCTGTGCTTTTCGTCGCAGGACTTGATTTAATTTCTTGAATAGTTTCGACTTTTTTCTTATCTTCGGAAACAATAATAGGATCTGAAGGTTGGACTTTAGAACTTTCTTCTTCTCTTTGATCTTCCACATTAGACGATTCTTCATCCTTTTTGGAAACAACAGGCACTTTTTGAACCTCTGTTGCCACTATCTTGGATTTTTGAATAGCGAGGGAAACTTCTGACTCTTCCGCTTTTATTGCTTTATTGCTTATAACTACATTTTCTTCTGGAAGACTTGCCTTGCATTAAATTCTGTTGGATTTCGCTTTCCAAAACTGGCACACTTTCAGTAGTCCCTATGTTTGCTTCTGTAATTACTGCCTCGCCACTTTTTGACTCTTGAACATCCTTATAGCTTCTACAATTTGATCTTCTACATTATTTAGATTTGCCTCTAATTCTTCATCATTAGAAATATCAGGGGAGGAACCTTCGACCTTTATTACAGTTTCAACAACTTCTTTTTCACTTTTTGCCACTTCGATGGAGTTATCGTTAACTTCCTTTGAAGACTTATGAATAGACGCCTCAACAATTAATTCTTCCTGCCCTTCGCCATTTTCATAACTTGTATTAGACCTAGCCGATCGTAGGTTTGATTTTTCTCCATTACTTGCAGCTAATTCGGCCTTTTGAGTTTTGTTATTTTTAACCTTTTCTTACTCGAAGCTCTCGAGTGTTTAGCACTTTTAAGTGAGACCACCTTCAAATCCTTCGGGACCTGTAAACGAAACCACCAGACCCCTAAAACTCTTGAATGACCTACGTATAATCACTTTCAGGTTATTTAGGGCCACGGACAGAAATTACTACGAATTACCATGTGCGACCTAGTCCCAGTTTTCTTAGTCCTACAAGAGACCTCTGGGTATATTTTCTTGTCGTCTCATCCTTGGGCATCTTTATTAATGAAACTAGGAGAACGAGACCCTCCATTAATATTTGCCTACAAGCTCTAAACCTCTAGATACGCCACTGAGAAAATCGCATTATGAAAATAAAGCTTTCCACTTGATACCTATAATCAAAGTAATATCTTCAATTAAAGTTTATTTCAGTTTGAAATTGAAAACTTTTAAGAAATGGATAACTTTGATCGTGCCACATTATAGGTATGAACTTATTTAGACGGTAATAACAAAACTTTTGTAAATTGCAGTTTGCGGCGAGACAGTGGCGTTGCAAGCAGTTTTAGCCGCAGGTGCTCCAGTTTCAACACCCGACGTACACGGCGGATATCCTCTACATTACGCTTCTCAAATGTGCGGTGGAGTAAGTTACAATATTAATTAAAATTAAAAAAAGAAACTAATTAAACTATTTTAGGAAAAGGACACTTTGGGATTACAAGTTTTGAATTGTCTCCTTTCCCATCAGGATATTAGCGTAACTGTCGAAGATGGCGATGGAAGGCAACCCTTGCTATGGGCCGCAAGTGCAGGTTCGGCTAAAGCTATGTTAGCTTTGATTAGAGCTGGAAGTGCCGTCGAATCCCACGATAAAGATGGTTTAACAGCATTACACTGTTCCGCCTCACGAGGTCACACCGATTGCATCGATACGTTACTAACTCTCTGCGGAGCTCTTCCCGACGTTATAGACACAAACGGTTGCACAGCTCTACATTACGCCGTAACTCTCGGTCATGCAGACGCGACGTCGTTACTTCTAACTCATTCAGCTAATCCCAACAGACAAGATCGTAAGGGAAGAAGTCCAGCTCACTGTGGATGTGCCAAAGGTCAATTTGAAACTGTTAAAATACTAGGAAGTCATGAAGCTAATTTGTGGTTACGTAACGCTCGAGGTGACCTACCTCTACACGAAGCTGCAGCATCTGGAAGACGAGATTTAGTGAAATGGCTTTTGGAAGCTCGTCCGAGTCAGGTTAACGCAAGAAATAACGACGGTCGTTGCCCCTTACATTTGGCCGCTTTAAACGACAACACGGACATGTGCAAAGTAAGTTTGTTTTCGAAAACAAATTAAGAGCTTTCAAATTCGTGTCTCTCTCGTTTGTATTGATGAGCTAGACATGCAAAGAGTTGACAAACTTAAGTGCGTGTCTTAAACTATTACTATCTGTTCCTAGTTCCTTTACTATCTTAGTTTAAATGAGTTTTAATTCATCAAAAATTTTAAATTGTCCTTTTTCGCCTTGAATTGCTCAAGTTGTTGCAAATGAAATTGACTGACAAAAAAGGAGGAATTTAATTTTCGTCTGTCCTTGATAATGAAACACGCAGTAAACACCTAAAATAAATCATTTAGCACACTCGTATCTTTTATGTAAAAATAATTTTGCATTTTGAAATCCTTTATCACCTTGAGAATTTCATAGCGTGACGTAAAACTTGGCTCTTAATTTATACCAATTTTAGCATTTATTAATTGCCGTTTCTTTGTTTAGATTTTACTCGACGCTGGTGCTCAAATAAACCCAGTTCTTAGAACTTCAAAAAATATTTTAATGACACCCTTGGATTGTGCCTTACAACGTGGTTTTCGTACGACAGCTAAATATTTACAACTTCACGGGGGTGTTCCCGCCAATAGGCTTACCGGTTTGCCCCAAAGTTTGGCCAAAGAAAGTGCTTCTAGTTTACAAATTAGAGACGACGTCACTCTTTGGGGAGGAAGTAGTTCGGATAGTGAAAGAGAAGAAGTCGATCGTTCCAAATCAAAAAGGAGGATTTATAAACGTAAGTTGTCTTATAAGTACGAAAGAAAAAAGGAGCCACTTTCTGTGAGTGATTATGAAAATGGAAAAGTTATAATGGAACAGTTACCACCTGGAAAAATTTACAAAAATAAGGATAAAAATGGTAATATTAGCGACCAAGGAAGTGTGTTAGCTCCTAAACAAGGCGAAATTTATATTTACACAAACGAAGTCAATATTAACGATAAAAACGGTAACATTAGGATACACCAAAACAGTAAAATAGAAGTTGACGATTTAGTTAAATTAACAAAACAAATGGATACCGAAATTAGTCAACAAAGTAACAACAATGGGGAACACTTAAAAGTAACTAAAAGCACCAACAAGCGCCCTAAAAGTGCTAAACACGCCAGAGCTTCGAGTAAGACACCGAACGGTAAAAAGCAAAGCCCAACCCAAATGGGAAGTAGTAGCGATAGCCAAAACAATAATAAAACTAAAGGAAAAGTTAAAAATAACAAAACTCAAAAAGCCGAATTGGCTGCAAGTAATGGAGAAAAATCAAACCAACAATCGGCTAGGTCTAATACAAGTCATGAAGATGGCGAAGGACACGAAGAATTAATTGTTGAGGCGTCTATTCATCTGCCTCCAAAGGAAGTTAACGATAACTCCATCGAAGTGGTAAAAAGTGAAAAAGAAGTTGTTGAAACTGTAATAATGGTCGAAGGTCCCTCTCCTGATATTGCTAATGATGAAGAATTAGATGCAAATCTAAATAATGTGGAAGATCAAATTGTGGAAGCTAAGGACGTTCAAGAGTCAAAAAGTGTCGAAACCGTGATTACAGAAACGAACTTAGAAACTACTGAAAGTGCACCAGTTTTAGAAAGCGAAGTTGAACAGAATTTAATACAAGGCAGCTCTTCCAGTCTTCCAGAAGAAAATGTAGTTGTAAGCGATGAAGCAATAAAAGTGGAAGAGGCAGAAGTTCCCCTCGTTATTCAAGAAGAATCCAAGGTAGCAGCAACAGAGGTTCAAGGAGTGCCGGTTGTTTCCAAAAAGGACGAAGAATCGTCTAACGTACAAGAGCACAAAGCCGAAGAAAGTTCTAAAGTTCAACCTTCAGATCCTATTATTGTACCCGAAGATAACAAAAAAGTCGAAACTGTCCAAGAAATTAAAGCAAGTCCTCCGACGAAGAAAGACTCGCCTCAAACTAAAAGTGAAACAAGCTCCAAACACAAAGCTAAGCCAAAAGCGGAAAAGAAACATCCAAAGAGGAAACCTGAAAAGGCAATTATTCAAGTAGAAAAGTTAGAAAAATTGAAAGAAGTTAAAAGGTTGCCAGATAGTAGTTTGAGTGTGCGGTCGTCGGAAGAATCTGAAGAAGATCGAAACTCTTCGAGTCAATCGAGCAATTTAAGCGATTCGCATAAAAGTCATAGAAGTTTTCAAATTCTCGACGACAACGGCGAACAGCAAACTGAAATTTCCAAACAAAGAAGACGTCAAAAAAGTCAACTGAAGAAACAAAGATCGAGATCGGAAGAATCGAGAATAACGAAAAAAGCGGATCCTGCGAATTATAACGACCACGAACGGTTGCGTAGAAGTAAAATTCCAACGCCGGTAATTTTTAGTAGGCAAAGCTCTCTTTCGAGAAGCGACAAGTATTTAAATTTACAAGAGAGCAAATTTGATTCCAATTTAGGGGGAAAAGTTCCTTCTTTACCAAACATTAATAATTCGCACGAAGGGCTCAAACATCCACCGAGATCAATTTCAAATTCGTCGGCTCCAATCGGCGGTTTTGTTTATAGCGATAGGGAGAGTGCTTCGGACGTAGAAGAAATAAGTAGCGCCACTAGAAAAAAACGCTTGAAAAAAAGATCTAAAAATAGAGAGTCGAAAAGTGCCGGAAGTGATTACGAAAGTAGCAATTTGATAGATTCGGGTTTTGAGCCCAGTCCTAGAAGCACAAGAATTCCTAAATGGAGAAATATGAGCGAGAGAGGTGTAAATATGAGTTCTGTAACTCAGACAATACAATCAAATATAAGAAGGTGAGTTGAGGGTTATTTTAAAACATTTTTCACCAAACGCTTGCACAGTTATTGTTACGCCTAAGCTTAAGATCGACTTCGTTCGTAGCACCTAATTTTCCGTCTTGGAATTTTAACTTTGGCGGCCATTTGAGCTAGAACCCGCATAGTATTACTACTATTGGGATCATTTGAAAAAAAAAAACGTCTAGATTTGCATTAACGAACCTCACAAGATCGGATGAGGGTAGTTCATCACCTCTATCCACATTCTCTTCAGCCTTAGTCTTATCAGTTCGGTTTTTCAAAACACTGCAGTTCCGGCTCTCGAGTGATGGCATTCTAGGTCCGATGCAGTCGAGTAGTGCGTGATTAACGTTAATGACGGCTGTTAGCTCTTCCGCGATTCCAAAATACCTGTCGCTCAATTTTTATGAACTATGTAACAACTATGCAAAGTGACTGAAATTTTCACACATTTACTTATTTTTTGTAACTTTTCTGTGCGTCATAAATATTTATTTTTTTAGATACCATTTAGAAAGAAAAATTTTCCAACACCTCTTAGAATTAAAGAGACTCCAAATAAGATCAGGTCAACACAATGAAGCCGTTTTGGTTAAAAGAGCAATAGACGCTTATCATAGATCGTGCGCCGCAACTGTTGGAGCCGGAAGATACGTTTCTGACGATTTAAGTTTTAAAAATTTCGAACATTTCTTATATAGTTCTTTAAGAAAAATTCAAAAAAGTGGTTTTGAACACCTCAATGGACTTCCCGAAGCACCTAGAAATCCTCTTTTTTGCACCCAGAAAACTCATAGATGTGATCACGCCACTCACGCATATACAGGAGTACCTTGTGCCGCTTACCGTAAGTTTTCTCCAATTACAATCAAAGTCTTAAAGTAATTCTTTTGCAGTGCCAAAAATTGACCACCACACCATACCCAAAATTGGATTTGATTGTAAACCGAGTGGTGGTTTTTTACCAAAAATTACTAAAAAGAACGCCGTTACTTTAGAATTATGCCACGGTAAGGACAAACAAGTAATATCGCTGCCAGCAGAAAGATTAAATCAAAATAAACGTTATTACGTTACTTTTACTGTAAAGGGTAACGAAAATAATTCGTCCATGTCTACTGAAGAAATAAATTTAAAAGAAAATTCTGTTGGACACACACACTCGAAAAGCGACTGAAGATGCTTTTCAAACGTGCAATAACTTGAGTGCAATATTTTTATTAAAACGATTTCATTTTTGATCTCTCTTGTAGTGTTCAATTGGTTTCGATTTAAATTAATAAAGTGTTATGTTTTTTATTATGGTTATTTTTGCAACAAACTCGCCTATGTATGCCAAATCATATACTCAAGTCGTAAGCTTGCATTATCCGTCAGTGACTGCCTGGATGTTGCCTGTCTGCTCTCTAGTTGCTTCATACTCGCATTTTTACACTTTGAGGCTTTTACAGGAACTCGTTACACCATTCTCGGGAAAGAGAAGATGCTCCAAAAAGAACTGCCCAACTTATCAATAGGGAAAATTCTGAACTTGATCAAAAGCACATGGTCCCTTAGGAGCACAAATCCCAGGAGCACAATAGATACGAGAAGTCGCTGGAGACCAGCCTCAGAACTACAATTAATTAATTAATTAGTCGCATTTTGAAATTTTTAGATTTTCCATTTATACAAGTTTTGACATCTGCCTCATTCATGCGCTTGCTACCTGAAGTAGTGAGATCTTCTCTTTAACAATATCTTTGATTATTCATCCTCTAGAAGTACTTTTATGGCAGTTACATCTAGTTTGCTGCAACCTTAGAATAATCTCAGAAAGGGGTGTTAGCAAACGTCGATAGGAAAAAGTGGGACGTAATAGCCATTTTAGACCTTCATCGTGATCTCTTATCATTTGATTGTAATGTTCTTTCCTGATAGTAACGCAGTAGAGTTTGTAAAAATATTCACTTGTTGCCAGGTGGTAGAGAAAAGAAAAAAAGTACTTTCCCTATTATAACATCTGATTTATGAAAGGTACCATGAAATACACAAGCACAAATAACTATTTACAACTTTGCAGATCGATGAAAAGACCTTATGGAGCCCCAATTATCATCACATGTAGCTTAAAATAACCATTTCGAACCATGAATATGGTTTTAGAGGTTTTAGGGGTTTCCAATCACAATGGATCATAAACCACGAACACGATTCTGAAAGGTTATTTTAAGGTCCTGCGAAGGAGGTTTATGATTCCAGCACCATTGAGATAGTTCTAAAATATTATTTCTTAGTCCTTAATGTTCTTACGTGGTAATGTCAAGGCCCCAAAAGGTTATTTATGATTCCAGTTTGAAAGGTACCATGAAAGGAAGCACAAATAACTATTCAGAACCTTAAAGATCCTTGAAAAGATCTTATAGAGCGCTAATAACATCACAGGAACCTTAAAGTAACCATTTCGAACCATAGATGTGGTTGTAGAGGTTCTAGAGGCCTCCATGGATCATAAACCACGTACACGGTTCTGTAAGGTTATTTTAAAGTCCCGCAAAGGACATTTATTGTTCCAGCACCATTGAAAAGGTTCTAAAAGATTATTTCAAAGTCCTTAATTTTCTTCCATGGTCATGTTAAGGGCTCACAAGAGTATTTATGATTCCAGTTTGAAAGTTACCTTGAAAGGGAGCACAAATAACTATTCAGAACCTTGAAGATCTTTGAAAAGATCGTATAGAGCCCTAATATCATCACAGGAACCTTAAAATAACCATGTAGAACCATGGATATGGTTTTAGAGGTCCTAGATGCCACCAATCGTCATGGATCATAAACAACGTACGCGGTTCTGAAAGCTTATATTAAGCTTCTGCAAAGGAGATTTATGATTCCAGCAACATTGAGATGGTTCAAAAAGATTACTTCAAAGTCCTTAAAGTTCTGGCATGGTCATATTAAGGCCCTTTAAGGTTATTTATGATTCCAGTTTGAGTGGTACCATGAAAGGGAGCACAAATAATTATTCAGAACCTTGAAATTTTTTGAAAAGACCATATGGAGCCCTAATATCATCACAGGAACCTTAAAGTAACCATTTAGAACCATGGATATGGTTTCAGAGGTTCTAGAGGCTCCCATTAATCATTAACTACGTAGACGGTTCTGAAAGGGTATTTAAAGGTCATGCAAAGGAGGTTTATAGTTCCAGCACCATTGAGATTATAACGTTTATATGCTTTTAGAGCTGCCTATAATTTTCCCTAGTTATGCACTCATATTCAATTTCAAGATCTGAGTTCACCCCCAGGTCCAAGATATGCCTAGTTGATATGATAGATCTAGGATTTGAACCAGGAATTCTTGCTGAATAGTTCAGCGCCGTACCACTGCAAACCATTATAATCACGACAAACTTAATTGAACTAAATATTAGTCGACATCATTTTAATGGCCTAGTGACCTAGTTCTGCATAGAGTCCTACCATAATAATTCTAAGAGCTTGATTTTGTAATCGCACTTTGAAGAATGAAGAAAAGCTCAACACAAAGGATCTGAGATGCCGATTTATTTGCTGTGTTGTAATTGGCATGTTGGCATCAGTTATCATCTCATCTCTCTAAATTAGCCAGTTCTGAAAAATTTGCCAAGAGTCTGTCTGTCTGTTTATGTATGTTTGTGTGTCTAGTCACTTATCTACCTACATTTTTGCTTATCTGTCTTCTCACTAGACTCTCGGAATACTCAGCGACAATTTTACTGGGTCTTTTGTTCTATCGCATCTCTTTCATCAAAATAGTTCGCCTCGCCTTTTATAAAATATTTAGTTTAATATTCATCAAAAAATGCATTTTTTGTGCGATGTAACACTGCCTATTTCAGTCAGATAAAAATAAATTATTTAGATACGGTATCTTGCAGTCAATGAATACGTCGTGCTTCATGGAAGATCACAAAAGCACGCTTGGTCTCTGGATCTTAACCACTTCATATTTATCTTTAGAAGTTTGAAATTTTGAAAGAGTTGTCGATGGTGTATTTCCTATAGATTAGGGGATTCGTGCAATCATCGAGAAAATAGTATGTATGTGAGTATGTGACTTCATGAGACCCGTGTTCTGTGAAGAACACTACGAGACTGTGAAGTCAAGCATGTAACTACGGGAAGGCCAGGGTGGGTCCAGGTCCACCTAAAAGTTTGCTGGTCCACCCTTGTGCCCACCCTGATAAAATGACAATAATAAGCAAAAATTCAAATATTTACTCCGATTCCATACAAAATATTTCATCTTTAAAAAGTTTTATGGACTACCTATTATGTGGTTGGACCACCCAAAAAAATGTATGGCCACCTGATTTTAGAAAGCTAGTTACGTGCCTGTTAAGTCTTGAAAATTCAATAGTTTGGTAAATGTTTTGTATTGAAACTATCGAGTGTTGACGTTTCGTTTGGTTACTAAGGGAAACCTTTTACATTACATACACACCATGAGGTTCCTCAGTACTACATTAGCAAATAGCGAAATAGGCGGATGGAGAAATGGTTTAGTGGTAGCAAACTTTGGTTATTCGGGCAACATCTAAATTTATTACCAAAAAGGTAAGTATTTTTTAGTAAAATAAATTTTCAAAAGAAAATAAAAATAAAAACAATTTGTAATAAATGGATCGATAATTTTTTCGTGACTAAGACATTTATTTAAGATAATTTTATTCGAACTAAAGAACTTAAGACGTCAGTCTACGTAAAAGAATGTCGAAGATGTACAGACAATTTTGGAATTTCTCGTTTAAAGTAATTAATTTTTGAATTTGTAAATAATTATGCTTCAATATATTTTTGGAAAACCTCCACCTAAACCAAATAGGTAAGAGAGTGTGTAACGTTTTCGTTTTTTTCTTATTTTTAAATTTTTGTTTGGGTTTTTTTTGCGTGAGCTTGACATGAGCGTGATATGATTTGAGTGTACTTATTTGTTTTCCAATAAACAGCAAACAAATGAGAGAAAAAAAAATAACGATTACCTTAACCTTTCATGCTTAGTTCAAGGACCATTGATTTTTTGATACCATTGTGAGAACATGGAATTGTATTTGCATTAATAGTCTCTCAAAAAAAGAATAAAAAGGTTTCAATTATTCCAACATTAAAAATTCATACCAATTTTTATTCATTAATAAAAGGAAATCGTTGTATTTTTAAGTGATCAAGATTAGCCCTAAATCAGATAAATGGCATTTTGTAGGGCCCTTTTATGTTTTAAAAAGTAAAGATAGCTTTAAAACGATTTCCAAACAAAATTTTTGCTGCCTTAAGACCCGGCCACACACACAGACTTGCCTTCCGATTTGCCTGTGCAGTCGACCTGCACAAGCCACCTGAACGTTGTCCAGCCGGTCCGGTTTGGCCTGTGATATTTAGGCCTCCTGCACAGGTCAAATCGGAAGGCAAGCCTGTGTTTGGCGCAGGTTTAACTCTTTCCAGAGGTAGGTATAAAGGTCCGTCCACACACACAGGCCTTGCCTTCCGATTTGACCTGTGCAGGAGGCCTAAATATCTACACACAGAAAGGCAAGCCTGTGTGTGTGGTGGGGACTTTAGGCGTTTTTAAGATCGAATACTGCAGCTTTGTTTTGTCTTACCTGCCATAACCCTCGCGTTTTATCATGCTTTCCTCCACCTTTTACGAAGGTCTTCAAGTGTTGCTGCGTACGGCTTCAATCGGCCCTCTCCTACAGCACAGTCATAAAAAACATATATACGAAGACCAGCATGTCTTAGCATCACGAAGGCAACAAGAAGTGCTTTTACTTTAAACTTACCACCTTTAACGTTAGGTCTTAGCCTTAAGGTGAAAGCCAGAATGGGCACGAATGAAGTGCAGATACTAGGCATGTCACGACGCCAATTATAGCTACAGAAAAATAACAAAGTTGGTTGAAAGTTCCATCAGACAAATAAGTTCCAAAATAGAACTTCTACAAAGTATTTTCGATGTGTCCTTACCTAGGAAGAGGAATTGATTAACGAAGAATTCCAACCTCCACGCATAGAAGCATAGTGATGTTCACTGAAGGGCCCATTCAGACGAGCTCTGACGAGATCAAGAGGTGGTCATATCATGAATGGCATACTTCTTGGTTCGCTCCCCGTATCTTCGCCAACGAGAGAGAAGAGAGAAAGAGAGAGGATGAGCTGTTTGGAACTAGCCTGTTCTGAATGAACCCATTGCTGGATGCGTAAAAAATTATGACAACATGAAGAGTCTTTTCCTACCATTTATAAATTTTATTTTTGTTTTACCATGTAAAGCTTTCTCTAGATTTTTTCTCATTGCATGATGGTTGTATTCAAACTCTTCACATTGCAGTGCTTCAGCATTCTGTTAAGATAACAAATTACTAATTGCCAACATTCGTGACCCATTATGCTATTATACAGCTTTCAAATTACTAAAAATTAAAAAATATATAAATAAATTTTAAAATATTGATCGAACTAAAATAATGGTTCAATAACAACCCTTTAATTATTAATTTGGGTCATTTTTAGTATTTTCCCCTCAGCCTACTTAATTGAATTAAATTTGTATTTTTCAGGTCTCGCACTCCATCAAAAGTAATGGAACGTTACGAAAAATTAAGTAAATTAGGCGAGGGCAGTTATGGATTAGTATATAAATGTAAAAATAGAGATACCGGCGAAATTGTGGCAATTAAAAAGTTCGCCGAAAGCGAAGACGATCCATTAATTAGAAAAATTGCCCTTCGCGAAATTCGCTTATTAAAGGTAAATTATTACTATTATTATCATCAATTATAACAATTTTCTTTATTGTAGAATTTAAAGCATCCCAATTTAGTCAATTTATTGGAAGTTTTTCGAAGGAAAAGACGTTTACACTTAGTATTTGAATTTTGTGAACGAACTGTGCTAAATGAATTAGAACGATATCCGAGAGGTTGTCCAGATCCGGTTACTCAAAAAATAGTTTGGCAAACTCTTCAAGCAGTCGCTTATTGTCATCAACACGGATGTATACATAGAGATATCAAGCCCGAAAATATTTTATTAACTGCCGATGGAGTAGTTAAGCTTTGTGATTTTGGATTTGCTCGAATGCTAAGTGAGTTGTCATTTTATCTTAAGTTTAAATTGGAAATTTTTGGCTTTTAGGTCCAGGGGAAAATTATACTGATTATGTAGCAACGAGATGGTATAGGTCACCAGAATTGTTAGTTGGTGATACACAATATGGGACTCCTGTGGACGTTTGGGCAATTGGTATTTGAGCAAACATTTATTTCCAATGATGGGTATTTTAAATATCTTTTGTAGGCTGTGTTTTGGCTGAATTGACTAAAGGAGAAGCTTTATGGCCAGGAAAATCGGACGTCGATCAATTATACTTAATTCGTTGCACAATTGGCGATTTGCTACCAAGGCACATGCACGTATTTAAAAAAAATGATTTTTTCCAAGGTATAACTTTGCCCGTTCCTCAACAAGTTTATCCGTTAGAAGTTAAACTGCCATTATGCAATGCAACCGTTATTGATTTCCTAAAGGTGAGCACATACGATTTGATAGATACATAATTATCTAATGGCGTGTCCACATTACATTAATCATTAACAAAGTCGATTGACATAATTTTCACACTCTTAAACATGCCAGTGCGTGTCATCATTTATCGACTATCTTATCCCCTGTCATAGCTTGCTTTGAGTAATTGTCCTTGCTTACGTGCACTGAGCAAGAGACTGCCTCGTAGTCAGTGTCTCATGCAAAAAAGTCTGGAGAGACTACGTGTCCATAAGACCCAAGACGTTTTCAGTCTTTCGCTACTCCTCTGTATGCCGTATGCGGTGTGCTGGTTTGAACCATGGATATTGTATAATACCACCATGTGGTTGGACGACCCTTTCAATCCTTAACTAGTATCTTTATAACTAGCAGTCTGAAAACGCCCAAACTGTCTAATTGCGAGTGTCTCAAACAATTTTTCTACTTTCAGAAATGCTTAGATAGAGATCCAGTAAAACGCTTAACGTGTGAGCAACTGCTAAACCATCCCTATTTTGAAAATTTCAACTTGAAAATCGAAGGTCTAGAAGAACAAAATCTTGAAAAATTGAAAGAAAAATCTAGAGTAAGTTTTAGCTAAATTGTACACTTATTACACAAAATAAATTTGATTTTTTGTAGATTACCAATCCTAACGGAATGTCGTTACCTCAGCTTTCCGATTTTAAACAAGTTAGTCCTTATAAGCAAATGCAACAAAAGAGTAACAATAAAGTAGAGCATTTACCAACAATATGACAAAAATTACCAATACCATCCAAATAGGAATTATTTAAATTATTCACTTATTTTAAATAAAGAATTGATGTGTTTTCGTTATTTGTGTCTGACGGGTAATATCAAATTAATAATTAAATAATAATTGATTTTTAATTCAAAAGTTCGCTTGTAAAACAATTATTGTAATTGTTAAGAAATTTTCTGTATCTACACATTTTTAAGGTATTTTAATAAATGTTATTTTTAAAATAATTGCAATAAATATATTCTTTTTCATTTTTAGATTTTATTAAAAATGATTTTACAAACCCTAACGTAACGCACGATACGCCACTGCTAAATATCAATATTTAGTTAGTTCGCGGAGTTGCCGCCAGAAGTCAAACAAGAATCAAAAAACCTAACCTCACACATTTTAAAAGTTCATGTTGTGGCACTGTTGTGGTTCTTGAGTTTATTTCACAAATTTTCAAAAAAACTGTTGTGATAATGGAATCTTCAGCTTCTTCAGACGAAAGTGATGCACCAACAGAATTTAAAAATGCAGAAATTCAACCTACAAACGAAAACGAAGTTTCTTTAAGCGAAAGAGTAAGTTGATAACAAAAAATTACAAAAATCCCATTTAATGTATTTTAGGAGCTAATTCGTAAACAAATATCAACGATGTCCTTTGAAGAATTACAAAAATTAAAAACGAGAGTAGGTTTGAAAGCTTACAACGAAGTTGTATTCGACGTAAAATCAAAGAAAACGGAAGTCAATTTTAAAAGAGCTAACAAAAATCGACCACGCGAAATGAGTTCTAAAAAGCGAGTTAAAACTGAAACTGCTCAAGTTAAAGTTAAACCGGTAAAAAGTTTTACACCACGAGACCCTCGCTTCGACCCTCTTTGTGGAGAGTTTGACAACAAATTATTCAAGTCGAATTATAAATTTCTAAAAGATGTAAAGCATCAAGAGAGGAAACAATTAGACGTAGAATATAAAAATGAAACGGATGACGGTCGTAAAGATAAAATTAAACTATTAATGCAAAGGATAGATAATCAAACTCGCGAAGAAGAAAATTTAAAGAAGCGCACAACACTTAAAGAAACCGAAAGTAAAGATATTAAAGAGAAATTGAAAAAGGGTGAAAAGCCTGTTTATAAAAAGAAATGTAAGTAATTATTTCGTGTATTATGAGTTAGTATAAGTTTTGTTTTAGCTGAGAAACGTATGGTAGATTTAGTTAATAAGTACGAAGAGTTGAAAAAGAATAATAAATTAGAAAAACACATGAAGAAACATGCTAAAAAAGTAGAAAGGAAAGACAGACGATTAAACAACTTTTTGTAAATAAAATTTATTAGCAGACTAAGAAATACAAAAATGTTTAACCAGTACGTAACATTTTTGCTTCTTTCTTCTCTTGAAGTTCTTTTTTTTGTTCTTCAACTATCAATTTTCTTTCTTCTAAAAATTTACCATATTCCTCTGCATCCAGATCACCTTTCACAACTTCCAGTCCTACAGATTTTGCAATTCCAACAAGCATCAAACATACGTCATCTAATTCCCGTACTTGTAAAGGTGGATCTTGTATTTTAACTTTTGCTATTTCATAAATATGTTTTAGGGTAATTTTTCCGGAAATTTCATGCCCTAAAAAGTATCATTAGAACGTTACTTTCCAAAACTGAGGCGAACTAACCAATTTGCATTGCGCCTCTTGAAATGCCCGCAGCTTGTTTTAAGAGAAAAGTTGCCGGAGGGTTATGAACTACTAGTTCGTAGCTACGATCGGGATGTACCACAACTCTTGTCGGTAACGGGATGCCTTCTTTTATATCTTTAGTTCTCTCATTGAAATCTTTACAGAAGGCAGCTATGTTAATACCGCGCTATAAAAAGAAAGTTGGATTTGAGAAGTTATAAAAGCATACCGTACCTGTCCGAGCATTGGACCTAATGGTGGACCTGGCGATGCCATTCCAGCCGGTATGTTTACTCTTAATTTACCATGATTTATTTTTTCTACAACTTTTTTCATCGACTTTAATCCCCTTGCGGCTTTCGACATTTTTAAAATGTTTATTATTAAAAATTGCTAACCTAAAAACTGAATTTGTGTGTGTACAGCGACCTACTTTATCGGCTTTAAATTTTAGAAAGCGCGGGATTTTTGAAATTAAAAAAAAGATTAGCTAATAAAAACTTATTTTTGAGAATATAATTACATTAATAATCGTTAATATTACAATGAATTTGGAAGAATTAAGTTTTGTACTGGAATTACACTTACTTCCACTGCAAATACAAATTACTTTAGTTATGTTTGTTCGTATTGTCATACATCCGGGTTTAACTTTATTTTGGTGTGCATCAACTAAACCTGTGCATCCTCGAATTGTCGTCACGTTCTCTTTGGTAGTTATTACAATTTTAGCACAAAAACTATTAAAGTTAATTGGGCATTGTGATAACATGTGGTAATTTTGATCGTAATAGGAAGTTAATCGAAAGTATGAAGTATCGCACTTTGGATATAAGTCTTGAGTATTAGATTGGCAGGTATAACAAGCCAGGTCGTTAATTTTCTCGAGGTTTGGTCCAAAAGTCGGAATTGTAATAATTAAGATTGGGAAGCACATAAAAATTGATATTATTAAAATTTGACTCGATGTCATTTGAAAATTGAGTCGATGACATTTGATGTTACTGTAGCTTATTTACTTAGGACCGTTTGCACCAGTTACAGATAAACTAACAGATAAATTATCTGGTGGATAAGTTGTCAAAATATAATTTTATTGCCACACAAACTAAAATCGGTGCAAAAGGCCATAAGTAGTAGGTTCCTTTGTAGAAAATTTATCCCTCGGTTATTTGATTTATCCTACAGATAGATGGAGGTGTACGGTTTTTGGCAACTTATCCGCCAGATAAATTACCTGTCAGTTTATCTATAAGAGGTGCAAAAGGCTATAAGTAGCAGGTACCTTTGTAGAAAATTTATCCTTCAGTTATTTGATTTATCCTACAGTTAGATGAAGGTGTAAAGGTTATTCACAACTTATCTGCCAGTTTATCTGTAAGCAGTGCAAACGAATATTAGGAAATGATAATGTACTCCTTAAGAGCACCTTGCATAATAATATTGGTAATACTGTCCGAGGGTGACGCTGTTTGCTAGCGGCAGTTCCTCAGGGCTCAATTCTTGGTCCTGTCTTATTTTCTTCATTGCCAATTCTATTTCCCACTTTTTTCGTTTGTGAAGTCATAAAAACACACTTTAAATATAAAAAATTAATTTATTTATAAAAATTGTTGCTTTTGGGGACAAATAACAAAGTACACGTACACAAATTATGACAGTGCCTTAAATCTAGTAGACGGTTTTTCTTCATACTGGGGCATAACCATAAATTTTGTTATAAAAAAGTCTCTAATTATCGTCGGACTATATTTAAAAATAAAATGATAAAATTTGTATCGGCAATTTTCATTTTTATACACGGCACTTGGGTTTTCGTCTAGTATAACGTGTTCAAAAATTTCATACATGTGAGGATCGTCGATTTTCTCTACAACTTTTTCACCAGCTATAACACTTAAATACGAATTATAACGTCTGAAATAATCTCCATAAAATAGCGATTGTTCTTCCGTCATAGACGAGTGCATTTCGTAGGCGTCTTCAACTTGACGTGCCATTATGTTACTTTGTTGGGCAAACGAACCAGGAATGAAACTTACAACTTTGATTCCATATTTACCCAACTCCACGCGTAAACCATCGCACCATCCTTTTAATCCATATTTAGTCGCACCATAAATTGATAATCCCGGAAGAGTCGCTTGGGCACAATGGCTCGATATTACGACAACGCGCCCTTAAACAATTTTTTCAAAATTTGGAACTTTCAGAAAATTTACACACCTTTATGGTGCCGCAAGAGCGGGCAAAATGCCTTAGTTACCCTAAAAGTGCCCATTAGATTTACTTCGAGTTGATTTTTGATCAACTTTTCCGTTTGCCACTCAAATTCGCCAAACACCATTACAGCCGCGTTGTTCACAATTGCCCATAGTTCTAAAATCGAAAAAAATATTTTTAGAAAAATTACTTCTACAAAGAGGAGGTTTAAGAGGGCGGTTTTTAACGAATGGACGGAAAGTTGAGATTTAGACATTCCGCTCGTAACCGTTAGCGACTTTAATACCCGGTTTATATCACTTAATAATCATAATTCCTGATAGGGTGAGGTTCAAAGAAGGCAATGACATTTTTTATTTTTTTAAAATTACACCAAGTTCAATTGGACTTTTCTCACGAATTAGGCTCTTATTTCCTATATAAATATTGTCATTGCCTTCTTTGAACCTCACCCTATTAGGAATTATGACTATTAGTGATATCAACCGGATATTAAAGTCGCTAACGGTTGCGAGCGGACTGTCTAAATATCAACTTTCCGTCCATTCGTTAGAAACTACCCTCTTAAGGAGTACTAATTGCTTCCTATATGGAAGAGAGTTAAATCTCTAATATTAAGGGTTTAATAAATGGGTTGAATAAATTTTGAGCTCCGTGCCTTTTATGGAGATTCCGAGCTTTTACACCAATTTTTTAAATTTCTTATATCGATTACTTACTGTAATTGGGGTCGGTTTTGATAAATTTCTCTACGACTTCTAAGGCAGCTCGAACACTTTGAGATTTGGTGACGTTAATTTCGATTAAATGTATATTTGTGCCAAAAAGTCTTCTCAATTCTTTGGCACCATTTGAATTTAAATTTAAACATCCCGCTAAAACTGTAAAGTTCATTTCACATGCGTGTTGCGCCAAAGAGAATCCTAAACCAGAATCGCATCCAGTGATAAAAATAACCATATTATTCGATACACTATGAACATAACTATTTTGTAGTGCATAATAGAAGCTCGAAATGGTTATTGTTGTTATAAATATTGTGTTAAAATAATTGTTGGTTTTAAATGCGTTTTCTATTAAAATACCTAGTCCAAAAAAGCCCGCACCTACGGCAATAAAAATTTCGTTGGCAAATTCGAACGTTCTTAACGCCACCGAACTTAACGAAATTCCCATGTTTATTTAAAAAGACACTATTTTAAAAAATTTTTGTTGTTTATTTACTTGACCTTTCACCACTTGCACACATTATTCCTTGCTAGGCGTTTGATACCTTATGCGCAAACAACCCCAAATGGTTTTTATATAAACGCGCCATATTCGAATTGACCAGTACTTATAATTTTGAATTATTCTAAGTTGACATTGATTAATTACGTGACGTTTAATTTTGTAAATTTAAATTTTTATCGCTCTTATTTGTCTGCTGTGGTAATCTTTCATTTAACCTTTGCTTGAAATATGATAATTTTACATCTCCATAATTTATTCTTATTATTCTTTCCAAAGTGACTTTTTATACCGGGTGTGTATGTTACTGCCCAAATACGAAATTCGTTTTTTATCTGTATTGGCCTGACATTATCCGAAACGGCCAATTCAAAGCTCAAAATGATATTGCGGTTCTAAGTTGTATTGCCATCATGCGTAATTACACACGTGACTTAGCCTTTTATATAAATAAGTTACAACTGACGATAAAATTTAGGACATGAAAAAATAGTACATTGTTTTATTAGGATTAAAAGTGCAACTTTGTTTAACAAGCAATTTTTGCATTTGCAAGGCGAAGCAAAGCGTAGAGCAAAGCCATACAAAGACACTTTTAATCCGTATGAAACATACTATCTTTTCTGCAACCAAAAGAACCGGATTTAAAATAATAAAAATTAAGATGAGAGAAATCAAAAACGCTACTAAAATCGACGCTTCTTGATTTTTGTTTTGTACGGAAGATGTCAATCTTCAAAGGTGAACCTAACAAACGCATCAATGAAAATGACCTTCTAAGGATTATTTTACGTAGAACTTGAGAAATATATTTTTATTGAAAACTTCTATTAATAAAATTAATAGGTAATTGAATTTTCTATAATTTTCATCTGAAATAATTTTTTCTCACGTGAGCATTTTAGAAGATATCAATCTTCAAAGTTGAACTCACAAACGCTTCAATGAAAATGCCCCTCTAATGATTATTTTGCGTGAGACTTGGGAAATAGATTTTTATTGACAACTTTTATTACTAAAACTAATAGGTAATCGAATTTTCTATAATTTTCATCTAAAATAATTTTTTCTCTAGTGAGTATTTTAGAAGATATCAATCTTCAATGTTGAACTCACAAACGCTTTAATCATAATGCCCCAATTGAGATTATTTTGCGTCTGACTTGGAAAATAGATTTTTATTGACAACTTTTATTACTAAAACTAATAGGCAAAAAGGTAATTTAATTTTCTACAATTTTCATCTGAAATAATTTTTTCTCACGTGAGCACTGAACTCACAAACACATCAGTAAAAATGCTCCTCTAAGGATTACGTTGCGCGCGACTTGGAATATAGATTTTAATTTAAAACTTTTATTAATAAAACTAATAGGTAATTGAATTTTCTATAATTTTCATCTGAAATAATTTTTTCTCAAGTGAGCACTTTAGAAGATATCAATCTTCAAAGTTGAACTCACAAACGCTTCAATGAAAATACCCCTCTAAGGATTATTTTACGTGAGACTTGGGAAATAGATTTTTATTGACAATTTTTATTACTGAAACTAATAGGTAATTGATTATCTACAATTTTCATCTAAAATAATTTTTTCTCACGTGAGCACTTTAGAAGTTATCAATCTTCAAAGTTGAACTCACAAACGCTTCAATGAAAATGCTCCTCTAAGGATTATTTTGTTTGGGATTTGGAAAATAGATTTTAATTGAAAACTTTTATTAATAAAACTAATAGGTAATTGAATTTTCTATAATTTTCATCTGAAATAATTTTTTCTCAAGTGAGCACTTTAGAAGATATCAATCTTCAAAGTTGAACTCACAAACGCTTCAATGAAAATACCCCTCTAAGGATTATTTTACGCGAGACTTGGGAAATAGATTTTTATTGACAATTTTTATTACTGAAACTAATAGGTAATTGATTATCTACAATTTTCATCTAAAATAATTTTTTCTCACGTGAGCACTTTAGAAGTTATCAATCTTCAAAGTTGAACTCACAAACGCTTCAATGAAAATGCTCCTCTAAGGATTATTTTGTTTGGGATTTGGAAAATAGATTTTAATTGAAAACTTTTATTAATAAAACTAATAGGTAATTGAATTTTCTATAATTTTCATCTGAAATAATTTTTTCTCAAGTGAGCACTTTAGAAGATATCAATCTTCAAAGTTGAACTCACAAACGCTTCAATGAAAATACCCCTCTAAGGATTATTTTACGTGAGACTTGGGAAATAGATTTTTATTGACAATTTTTATTACTGAAACTAATAGGTAATTGATTATCTACAATTTTCATCTAAAATAATTTTTTCTCACGTGAGCACTTTAGAAGTTATCAATCTTCAAAGTTGAACTCACAAACGCTTCAATGAAAATGCTCCTCTAAGGATTATTTTGTTTGGGATTTGGAAAATAGATTTTAATTGAAAACTTTTATTAATAAAACTAATAGGTAATTGAATTTTCTATAATTTTCATCTGAAATAATTTTTTCTCAAGTGAGCACTTTAGAAGATATCAATCTTCAAAGTTGAACTCACAAACGCTTCAATGAAAATACCCCTCTAAGGATTATTTTACGCGAGACTTGGGAAATAGATTTTTATTGACAATTTTTATTACTGAAACTAATAGGTAATTGATTATCTACAATTTTCATCTAAAATAATTTTTTCTCACGTGAGCACTTTAGAAGTTATCAATCTTCAAAGTTGAACTCACAAACGCTTCAATGAAAATGCCCCTCTAAGGATTATTTTGTTTGGGATTTGGAAAATAGATTATTATTGACAACTTTTATTAATAAAACTAATTGGTAGTTGAATTTTCTATGATTTACATTTGAAGTAATTTTTTCTCACGTGAGCATTTTAGAAGATATCAATCTCCAAAGTTGAACTCACAAACGCTTTAATGAAAATGCTTGCTCCAAATGAAAATGCCAAAATAGAAAAATTACTATATTTGAATTTTCTATAAATTACATCAATTGTTTATTTGGAATTTTTGAACCCAACAATAATTTTTTCTCATTACATTTTAATTTTGAATTAACGCACAAAGTAGGCAACGCAGATTTTCTCATCTTTTTTCTTATTCCACTTTCGAAATTATTTCGGTCTCTCGATCTAATTTCGGCGTACTTTAATTTAAACGATGCTTGTTGAGATTTAGAAGAATTTGATGTACTAGCTAGCGCTGGTTTAAAATTTTGATGTCCCGTAACTGAAGAATATAAGCTGCTAGTATCGCAATACTGATCGTAGCTCTGGAAATTTTCTTTCGGAATTGGATCACAATTTGCGAATTTATTGTTTGGAATTAAATTGTCAACTTGTAATTTGCTTCGACACCAGATTCGTTTTTTATTTAAAATTGGAATTTTGGACGCTTTTTTACTACCGGTCTTTCCCAACGTTTCAACTTTTATTTCGGGTTTGCTTGGAGACCCTATTGAGTATTCTTGAACAGTATCAAGGAGGCCACTCCAATATATTTTAGGAACTTTAGGACTTCTCACGAAATCAAATGGACTTAACAGTTCAGATTTTCTTTTGCTGCTTTTGCTGTTACTCGATAAAGTTGTTTTCTGCGAACTTAGAGAAAGCGCTTCCCAAGGGTCTATTTTGAAGGTTCCCATACTCGTGTTGGATTTACTTGTACACAGATTATCAGCCTCTTCATTTCTTTCTTCTAATAATGGTGCCAACATAGAGAAGTCACGAGTGTTTCTAAAACTCTCCAAGTTAAAAGTGTGATACCAATTGCATTGTCCTAGATCTCCAATACGCCTACAGCAATTAAAATTGGGACATTGATTTTGGGCATTATTTGGTTGTGGATTATAAAAGTTATTAGAACAACAGGTGTTACTTCGAGTGGTGTAGCACGTCCTCAATTGTCCCGGTGAATGGGCTGAGATCATAGCCTCGGATATAGCACACAAAAGCTTGTTATGTTCGTCATCCAACAAACTTTTGGAACACCCAGCAAAATCATATCGGCCAGGATCTATTGGTGATGGAAAATTACTCTTTTTACCAATTGGCTTTGCAGAGGTCTTAACATGATTTACGGCATATTTTTTTCCACCTACTGGACTTTTTTTAGGTTTGGAATTATTGGATGCTTTTGAATTACTGGATGCTTTTGAATTCTCCGTTTTGCTGTGCACACTTTTAGACGGTTTCAATTTTTCTTGCGATTGGTTCTTGTTTGAAGAGGATGGTTCTTGCGATTGGTTCTTGTTTGAAGACGATGGTCTCGTATCATCATCATCGTTTTTCTTTAAATGAGCACATTTACAACTTTTGCCTTGTAGCAAAGTGCTCGAGGTGCCTTCGTTTTTATCAAGTGTTTGTTTGACATCGTTTTTATCATGTGTTTGTTTGACATCGTTTTTCTTGCAACAACAACACCGACAACCAGGATTATCTTTTTGTGTTTTCTTTTTCCTTTCGCACAAACAAAGTTCGTACTCTTTTTCGGTCGAAGACTGACAACAACAACAGATATTTTTTTCAGCTTTATTTTTCTTTTCTCGTGGACCGCATATTACGATTTCTTTGTATTTTGGGCACCTACAAACACCTTTATCGCTTTTATGTTTCATTTCCCTTTTAGGGGGTTCATCGCAAATGTAGTTGACATCTTTGGGTACGCGCAATATGCAGTTAGGTTGAGAGTGACGTAGGTAAAGAGAAGGAGGTGGTTTTGGTTTACAAATTCTAGGATGACAACAGGGTGGTTGACATACTGTTGGTCTTTTACATAGAATGGGATAGCGACACGGTTCTTGCACGCAGTTACTACGGTGTTGCAATACTGGTGGTGGACAAGTAATTTTTGGTTTTTCAGATCTATTTTGGCATATGCAGGTCGTTCTTTTAGGGGAAACTTCAGATTTTGCACATTTCAACCGTAGAGAAAAATACTCTTTAATGGACTTCTCAGAAGTGGAACTCACGGAACATTCGTTGAAATTACTTTGACTTTTTGCGCAAATCAAAGATTCGGTTTTTACGTTACATTTACAACAACAAACAGCAGATTTAGAGCTCTGTCTCGTGGTATTGGTATAGCTTGGGTTATATAAAGATTTAGATTCCAAATTATTTTCTCGACAGCCACCAGGACATGTGTTAAAAGTAATACTAGAACAAGGAGTGTCGTACAAATCTTGCAACTGTTGTTTTTCGCAATCGTTTAACCTTGTTTGGAAGTTCTTTTTTAACCAAGTGTTAAAAGAGGTTCTCTTTTTAACCTTTGGAATTTCATTGCTTTCTATGTTTTTCCTGTACATAATAAAAAAGTTACTATTTCAATTAAGATGCTAGAAGTAAAATACCTTTCTGCCTGTTTCTGGTTCATTAATTCGTCTCTTTTCTTAATCCAGTTCCAACCCCACCATCTGCAAAATTGCAAATCCCATAGATCCTTAGATGATTTCGAGCATGGCGGTTGTGGTTGAGGAGGGTAATCGACACAAGGACACGAAGGGGGCGGTTCATTTAAACTTGGATTAATAGAAGATTCTATATCATGTTCGTTTGCACAAAAACAGTTTCTAGAATTATTCGATGTCGAAACACTGTAATGTCCATTATGTTGAGCTCCAAAAGTCTTCTTTTCAGTTGGCTCCTTACGTTTATTTATTGAACTGGATTCGATTTCCTTGCTTTTTGTCATATTTTCTTCAAGTTATATTTACAGGCATTTTCATTAAATCCTCTACACTATTTCAACATTTAAAGCGAAAAATTGTGCTGTAAAACTTTGCAAATTTCAAATTTAAAAAAACTAAGTAATGTCAAAGTCATTGTCGCTAAAAACTAGGTTGGGTTTCTAACGATGAAAACATGCCTCCTTATGGGCCTCATTAAAGTCGTATACAACCAGTGGACTATTCTCGGGCGCCAGTTAGATTTTTCTCAAAATTAATTATACCGTAATTTATAGTAATTGGAAGTTTTGGAGGTTTTACAACGCTTTTTTGATCTTTTTCTTGGTCAATGTTATGGGAGCAGTTTTAGAAAGATTTTTATCGTCCTGTTCTTTTCTTCCAACATTTTTTGTTTTTACCACCTAGTGTTAGTCTAAGGGAGTGCACAAATTAATAGTTTTGAGCATAGAGCCTATATACCTTAGTATAGATCATAGCGTTTTGGGGTGCGCAAATTGAAAGCCGAGAGCATAGAGCATGCTTGCAGTGACACATGATCCTAGTTGCAATTTTAAGCAACTCTACTTATAGGTCTGTTCGTTTGTCTTGCTCAAACTCACTATAACTTAATCCTGCTATTGACGAGGTGTAGCAAATGTAGAAATGAATGCGGTTCCAAGCAACATATATGTGCAAGACATAAGAACAGACTTTTTGTTTTCTACTCCTCATCAAAATTAGGAGTAAGTTGGAGCAGAACTAAGTTAGTGCAAGACAAAAGAACTTCGTAAGAAGATCTTACATAAACTCTTTACTGTACGCTTTTAATTTGCGCACAAAAAAAAAAATAGCACACGGCTACAAAATCGCTACACTAATCTACTGTATGAAAATATTTTGAAAGAGTATCAAAATAAATATTAACTAGCATTAAGGGTCTATATAAAGACGCAAAAAAGTTTAGCACTCCCAGCGACAGAGAGCTGATAGATAGTATACAGAGAGCCGACAGACAGCCTACAAAGAACAGACAACTAGCCTACAGATAGCCCATAGGTAGCCTACAGAGAGTCGACAGATAGCCGACAAATAGCCTACAGAGAGCCGACAGATAGCCTTCAAAGAGCTCACAGAGAGCCGACAGATAGCCTACCGACAAAGAGTCGACAGAATAGCTGACATATAGCCTAGAGAGAACCGACAAAATAGCTGACAGATAACCTTCAAAGAGCTCACAGAGACCCTATAGATAACCCATAAATATTCGACAGAATAGCTGACAGATAGACTACAGAGAACCGACAGATAGGCTACAGAGAAGCGACAGATAGCCTACAGAGAGTCGACAAATAGCCTGACGACAGATAGCCTGCCGACAGAATAGCTGACAGAACCAACGGATAGCCTACCTGTTTCATATTTTTTCTTTTAATTTCTTTCCAAATTTAAATTTGCGTTCATACTGTATATTTTAATCTGGAATATTATCTGATAAGAAATAAAATTTCGAAATTAAAAGTAATCAAAGCAATGTCATTGAATTAAATTCCACCAGGTCACAGGTGCGTTTGCAGATTGGTTGTGAAATTTTTAAATAATTTATTAAACAGTAAAATTGATAACCATTATTATCAATATTGAATCAATTTTTAGTACGTTTTTAAACTTGTGTTCGCGTGCATGGATATTTCTGTGTAAATACGGTGTCTTGGGACTTTTTGACAACAATTTCCAGTTACTTAATCCCTTCAACAGCAATATAGCAAAGGTTAGTTTTTCCAATTTTTAATTAGGGCAGTTTTAATTTCACCAAGTAAATTTAATTCTTTAATAATCAAAACTTGTTTAGTTTTACTAATGATACATTTTTGAAAATTATTGAATAATCAAGGAATAATACAGATACGCGTGTTATAATATCGCTGTAAGAAAATTTCTGAAGGATTTTTTTAAATTATTAAATGCGTCCGTCCTTAATGGCCCGTCCACACACAAAGACCAAACCGGAGCGTGTGCACACCGTTTAGACAGCCTACACAGGCCAAACTGTAGCGTCTGGACTGCGTGCAGGTGGTCTGTGCAGGCCGCCTGTACAGGAAAATGGTAAGGCAAACCTGTGTGTGGACGGGCCTTCATGATTTAAATATAAAAATCGAAAAAAATCTTGTTTTTCTGCTTTTATTTTGAAGTGGTGAAGTATTATATCAATAGCATTTATGTAGAGACCTATGCAGTGTACACTTGTACAGGCCAAAACTGCGCAAGCAATACGGAGTAAAAGTATGTGTGTCTCCGCTTTTAAGGGGAGGCCTTGCCTTCCGGTTTGGCCTGTACAGGCGGCCTGAACGGTGTCCAGACGCTCCGGTTTGGCCTTTACAGGCCGCCTGAACGGCGTGAAGAAATATAGTGATATTTTACCCTCTCTCTTAAGGCGCATCCACACACACAGGCCTTGCCTTCCGACAGGCCGCCTGAACCGTATACAAACGCTCCGGTTTGGCCGATGCAGGCCGCTTGCACAGATGAGCCCCTGTGTGTGGGCGGACCTTTAGAAACGCAATTTCTTCAAAATTAATGGTCAAAGAAGAGCTTTAATGATTGTCGTTCGACCACCTTTCCTTATTAAAATGTTTGGGATTGATTGCACCACTGCTGGGGAGTTGAAGTGGCGGTGCTCAAAGGAGCAAGTAAAAGGGTCCCTCTCGATAATAAAATCGACGAATCCGAGAGATTGTAAAAGAAAATTAAATTATACCGAGTGCCCACGATCAAAGCGGAACATAGCCAGTTTAGTAAATTAAATTTGCAGTTTGCTGCTCACCAGCTTCATGTCAAATTCAAATAATTGTATTAATTTGACATTTCATGGCTGTTTATAGTTTTTCAAATTATGAAAATATTTTTTTGCACAATCGTGTTCTATTCTGTACTTACCAACAATGTTTATACTAATAGGAAGTTGATTTTACCAAACCATTGTATGTGTCCATAGAAACAATAAAATAATGATTTCGAAATATTTAACCAAAAGCACAAGGGTGGTAAGTGAAACAGATGTTTGAGCTATTTGTTACTTTTATTCTTGTTACTGGGACAACATTGTTCTCCAGCGGTTACTATCCACTTATAAAATCGACAATAGTTTTGGAGAATGCGCCGTAGAAGGTTTTTTAAATCCCGCCTTCGCTTTCTTTAGTTGTCTTAAGAGTTATGAGTTAGTATGTTTGGGAGTTATTTTTAGATTTAATTAACTGACTCGATTTAACGTTAAAAAATTATTTTAGTTCAATTTTTATATTTTAATTTAATGTTAAAAAAATTTTTTTTTTTACTATATACCAAGGGGTCAACCACTGTTCTGAATTTGTACACTGACTGCAGTTGACTGCCCATGAGTGCGTATGCTATGACTGCCATTGACTCCAGATGACTATCGTTGACAGCTCAATTTTTGTACATTGACTGCAGAGAGTGGATAACCCCTCGCTATATACGCAGCAGCGGTGCAAAACATTTTGTATCTGAAAAAGTTTTAAATAAAAACAATTCATTTAATGATTGTTGTAATCACGGCGAAGTATGTTTGCAAGCTTTACCTGTTTTCCCCCCTGTTTTAAAATCATTATTTAAAGGTTCACATCCAAAATCGAAACAATTTTTTGAACATATTCGAAGTTATAATAACTCATTTTCTTTTGCATCGTTTAATGCAAACTTTATGACTTTTAATAATACACGGAAAGGTCCGTTTTGTTTTAAAATACAGGGTCAAATATATTATCAAATTAATACAGCACTTTATCCATCATGTGATGAGATGCCAACCTATGGTCAACTTTTTATTGTAGATTCCCAAGAATCAGTAGAATTTCGTTTAAATCATAATACTGAATGTGACAAAGAAGTTATGAACATAATTGAAGATTTGATGCGTGAACATAATTTATTTGCACAATCTTATCAAATGATGAGCGAAGAATTGGCTAATCAACGTCTCACTAATTCAAATAATGCAAATGAAGACCCTGAATTGCACCTTTTATTTACAATGAAACCTGGAATGGACCGAAATCGTTATAACTTTCAAAGAGTAAATGAAGTTGCCGCAGTATTTTCCACAACTGCTGATGGAGATATTCCAGAATCGTACGTAACAATTCGAAACAAAAGTGATAAATCATTGCAGTTTGTTAGTACAATGGATGGTAACGTAGAACCTTGGATTTATCCTCTATTTTATCCATACGGCACTCTTGGATGGCACAGAGATTTGCGTTGTACTACAAAAAACAAACGAATTACTCGAGCATGTTATATTAAGTACAGAATGGCTATTTGCGAAGACACAAATGTTCTTTTGATGGGACGGCGATTGTTTCAACAATGGATAGTCGATAGTTACGTCAAAATTGAAAAAGATAGGTTAACTTTTTGTAGAAATAATCAAAAGAAATTACGTGCGGAATCTTATCAAGGGTTAATTGATCATCTAGAATTAAGAGCACAAAAGAATCATCAAAGTATTGGAAAAATTGTAATTTTACCATCATCATTTCAAGGTTCGCCGCGAAATATGTTACAAAATTACCAAGATGCTATGGCAATTGTAAGAAAATTCGGTAAACCAGATTTATTTATTACAATCACTTGTAACCCCAAATGGAAAGAGATTTCTGAAAACTTAATGGAAAGCCAAACTGCTTCAGATCGACCTGATCTGGTAGCTCGAGTATTTAATCTCAAAAAAAAAAATTTCTCATTGATTTGATAGTAAATAAAAACTTTTTTGGCAAAGTACAAGCGTATGTTTATGTGATTGAATTTCAAAAACGGGGTTTACCACATGCACAGGCACACATGTTATTATAACTTTAAAACAGTCTCACAAAATAACTACTTCAGAAGTAGTTGACCGATACATAGCTGCAGAAATACCAAACCCGGAAATAGATTCTATACTACATGCTATTGTTTTAAGAAACATGGTTCACGGTCCATGTGGAAATTGGTGTTTAACAGAACAGAAAGTATGTTCAAAGAATTTTTCTAAAACATATAATGAAGTAACAACTCTGGATGAACAAGGATATCCAAATTATCGACGTAGAAATACTGGACTTTTTTATAAGCGTTCTGATGGTTATGTTTGTGACAATAAATATGTTGTGCCTTACAATCCACATCTTCTCAAAGTGTTTAATTGTCATATTAATGTTGAAGTGGTTTCTAGCATTAAGTCTGTCAAATATTTGTATAAGTACATTTACAAAGGGCACGACGCTGCAGGAATAACAATTAGCGAATCAACTAATGAAACTATTGAACACGATGAACTTGGTAGTTTTATCGAAACAAGATACGTTGGTCCGGTAGAAGCTGCTTGGAGAATATTAAATAAACCTTTACAAGATAAGAGCCACTCCATTACCAGATTACCAGTGCATTTACCAAATCAATAAAATGTTATTGTTAGTGATGATTGTGATGAAAGTGAAATCAGAAATGCATTAGAAAAACAAACAATGCTTCTAGATTATTTTGTACTAAATGTAAGAGACCATGAAGCTAGAGGGAACCCAACATAAGGTGAATCCACCACGTGATGACCGTTAAAGTTGCGCAGTAGATTAATGCGGTCGTTGCTTAGAAACGAACGTAGACAGTGCCGTCGTATAATTATTACATTACTTTGGTTTGGTTGAAGCAAAATAATTGCAAGCATTTTAAAAATTGTGAAGATCTCATTCACAAAGTATTAAACCAGTAATTAATTATTAATAGTACTTCAAATAAAAATTTAAATTAAGTAATTATTTTAAATTTTGACAACTTTTAAAAATAATTTTTTTTGACAGAAGAAATAACTAGCTCCGCCACTGGGTTCTAAAGCCACGCCTCGCGCAGGTTTGGTCACGTGGTGGATTCAACTTACGTTGGGACTACTATACCCAGTACGTGTATGGTGACATACCAACCCACTATGTGTTTAAAAAAAACAATAATCATACTAATACCTACGGGTATCATTGGCAAAGACGTCAGAAACAGTTCAACGTTATTCAACGAATGTATTCTGTAAGTCCCAGTCAAACTGAATTATTTCATTTACGTTTATTATTAATTCACATCAAAAGAGCAAAGAGTTTTGAAGATTTAAGAACAGTAAACGGAGAAGTTCAAGAATCTTACATAGCAACATGTCTTAAATTAGGACTGATTGAAAATGATCATGAATGGAAGAGAGCTATGCACGAAGCTGAAGTTTGGATGATGCCGAAACAGTTCAGATGTTTATTTGTTCGAATTCTGATGCATTGTCAGCCAACTCATCCTGAAGAACTATGGAACGAATTTAAAAAACCATTGTCAGAAGATTATGTCAGACATTTTGGCGAAATTAGAGGACAAAACAAAGGTTACGCTGACATTAACTTGCTTCTCGGTGCTGAAGGTTTTGATCTTACGATGTTTCCTACTATGCATCAAATAAGTGAGATTGAAACTAAGGATCATGTTTTAGATGAAGCGGAAACGATCGAAGATGCATCAAAATATTACGCAAATTTAAATGAAAAGCAAAAACATATTGTTGATATTACACAGTAGTCAGAGCGCGCGTAAGCGCGCACTTTGGTGCTAGTTTTGAATAAACTTTAAAATTATAAAAATGATTTACAACTGTCAACTAGTGTCAGTTTAAAAAATGAATTTATTATTAGTTATTTTTCACGATTGTGCAAAAAATAGTATGCAATACTCGGATCGTTAAGTGCTTTTCTTAACAAATCTCGAAAATTAGAAAAACTCGACCCTACGGGTCTCGTTTTGCTAACATTTTCTGGATTTGTTAACTATGCACTTACCGACCATGTATTGCAATGTACTATTTTATGTTCCGCTTTGATCGTGGGCACTCGGTATGAGAAAACACCCTTATTTCGTTTTCTATAGGCCACCCTGTATGTCGACAAGAAAAAAGACAATTTCGAAATGGATTACTTATGTAATCTACGCAAGTATACTTGCATAACAAAGTAACATGCGGGTACTGAAAAGGGTTAAGTCAAAAGATAGTAAAATAGAAAAATTAGTTTATTCCAAGTGTTCTAAAATCACTTGGTTTTATAATAATATTTAATTTTTTTGGACATACTAGTATTATTTGATGTCCATTAGCTTTTAGTTTTGAACTTGTGTTTATTGCTAACTGTCGAGCTTTTCTTTTTATGTTCATTTTTAATCCAGTTTTGAAAGTATATCCTTGTTTCGATTTCGTTTTGTTGCATTTCCATGTTACCAATTGTTGTTTATTAGGTTTACTGGAATTTATTGAACAACCGGGTAGGGGTTGAAATTTAAAATTTTCTATAAATGTAGAATACAAAATTTTTCTAAATTGCGAACCAATATTTTCATAATGTCCCAGATTACTATTTTGAGTTACATTTTCAACTTCGGATTTGGTTCCACTCGGACCTTGTATTTCATTTAAAATTTGCATTTTTGAGGCTTTACTTTTTACCTTTTTTTCGAAATTTTTCTTTTGAAACAAAACCGTTGTTTTGTTTTTAGCATTACTATTTGATAATGATAAAAACGCTTCCCAAGTATCTTTTAATGCTTTGACTTTCGAATCTGTTTTTTGCATTGAAGGTGCCACATTTGAGAAGCTGTCCATTTTGTCGTAAATATCTACGCTATAAGTTTGACACTCTTGAAACCATTTACATTGTCGGTCTAGATCTCCAAAATCGATAATTTCGTAACAACTTGGTGCGTGATAAGTAAAGTAATAAGGATAGCAATCACTCGATGTAGTTTCATTGATGCTGCTTTTACATCTTTCTTCATCCAACAATCTTTTTGCCGAAGACCCACACGGGTCGTATCGACAAGAATTTACTGATTGTGGCAGATTACATTGTGCAGGCAATGGTTTTGAAAGTAATTGAATGGTGGGTGCCTTTTTTATCTTCTTTGACTTCTTGTAATTTTTCTTCTTCTTTTTCATTTTAAATGTAGGTTGTTTTATGTTCTTGTTTCGAGACGAAGATGTAGCACCATTGTTTTCGTTTAAATCGGCACAATCACAACAGGCATCTTTTAACGAAACTTCTGAAGTGCCTTCGTTTTGATCAAGTACTGGTTTTTTAGATTTCTCTCCGCAATGACCACAAAGACAAAAGTCATTTTTGTTGTAATGTTTAGTTTCCCCCTCGGTGAGCTGTGTGTCGTATCTATAATGAACAGGCTTGAGTACCTTTGTGGTGCCGTTAAGTTGAGATTCAGGTCTCAAACGAGGAGATGGTTCAAAAAATCTAGAGCAGCAGTAAGAATGTGTTTGTACGTAGCTAGTACGATTTTGAAATGTTGGTGGTGATCTTTGAGATCTCTTTTGGCATATTCTACAGCACCTCGTTCTATTAGAGTCAATTTCATTTTTTGTACCATTGGATATTGGAGGAAAATAGTATCTACTGGACTTGTATGTGGTAGAGGTGCAATTTTTTGGACAAAATTTGTTGCTTTTTTCATAAATCAAAGAAACGAGAGGGCTAGATTTTTTTCTTACGGTATTTGCAGAGCAGCTGTAATTATGTACGTGTTTCCTGTAAATATTAAATAGTTTAATCAAATTAAAATTTGACCTCGGAAAAAATCTCAGAAAGATGACTTTTTGGGTGAACCTTAATATTGTTGTTCTAAACAATGTCTTTAAAGTCCCCATCGATCCGACCTCTGCTAAAAGTTTATAGGCGGAGAAAGCTAAGAAAATGCAGTTTTTCCGAAATATCTCGTAAACTATAGATTTTTCGATAATAATAGCTATTACCAAATTTTTGTAGATCGTAAAATTTCCTACAACAAAGGTTGTATTACTATCACTCATGGGTCCTAAGTGTGTTGCCAAAATAACACTTAGAAAGAATAAAACCGAATAAATAATGATTTAGTTTAGATCATTACCTTCAAAAGTACCTATCGAGTTTCGATATCGTAAA
The DNA here is from genome assembly GCA_963924605.1 of Malthinus seriepunctatus. NCBI lineage: Eukaryota > Metazoa > Arthropoda > Insecta > Coleoptera > Cantharidae > Malthinus > Malthinus seriepunctatus. Next base: position 131,437,638 of record OZ004600.1, read on the forward strand.
CTCCAGCACAATTTGAAACGTAATTAAATTCTGCATCACTCTTCGCAAAAATATACAGGGTGTTATAATTAAAAAATCAAGATTTTATCACTTGAGTATAACTAAGTTTGTTGCCCTCAAAAAACACCCTGTACAATAAAATCAATTTTCTTTGATGGGAAAGCATAAAAGACAGTCTTAACTACGCCGACAGCAAATATCTTGTCTTAACATGATAAAAGTAGTCAAACGAATCCTAATTTGACTACTTTTATAAATGCAGGAGTTGCTTGAAAAAATTACATTGTTTTTTCTCATTGTTTATAAAGGCAATATCAAAGTTCATACAAAAATCCAGCTTTCTGGGAATTTTTCAGAGGTTACATCATAATTGTGTTTATGTAATTTGACTTGATTATTTTAATCCTCCAGTGCTCGCGTCACTGACGAAATGTCAACCAATTTCATTATAACCACATAACTTTTTTCTCTTTAAGTTCTGCCGGTACATTTCGATGCGCGTACACTGATGGGTTTTAATAAAGGTAACCTACCTCACTGTTGGTTTATGTTTCGTTTCTTCGTTTTTGGCACCAAGCCAGTTCGAAACCAACCAGCCGCAAAAGCCTATATGCCATTCTGCGCATAATGGTGGTATAGTGTCTTTAGTATCATTGAGTGGCAAAATACTACCATATTGTTCATTATTTCTATTTCCACAGCCACGGCAACTACAGGTCTTCTCTTCAGTTATCTTATTATTTTTAAAGTATTTTCTCATATTTTTTTAAAATTATATGTACAGGCATTTTATTAATTCTTTTCTACTATTTTAACATTTTAAAGGAACAATTGTATCTAAAACTTGGAAAATTTAAATAAAAACAAGTATTGTCAAAGTCATTGTCACTAAAAACTATAGGTTGGGTTTCTAATGATGAAAGTTCTACAACACAGATCCCAGATGGCGAGCGGTAGGGATAAGTTCGCGCAAATTTGGCCACGCCTCTTTGGGAAATCTTTGGTGATAGTGTCCCTCCTTGCTACGCTATTACATTTGGGACCAATTTATTTTGCAGCCAGTAGGGCCAACCACTGACAGTAGCTTACGAGTTATGGGGGTACATCTTAAATTATTTCTTATACACTAGCAGCTGGGAAGTTTCTGCACTCGTGCAAAAGTACAACTTAAAGGTCCCTGAACAACATCTGCTGAACCGGACATTCGCTTTACTGAAAAGTTTACCAAACTTCTATTTTTGTAAGCTGTGAACACCTTGTCTATTATTGCATATTGGGATTTGTCGTATTAAAAGAGGACGAGTTGTAACTCTGTTCACAACAATCCGCTACAATGGTTGAAGTTCAACAGGACTTTTATCGGTTCCAAAACCGAATAAAAAGAGCATGATGAGGAGTAACAAATCCGTGAAAAAAACTGGGTTCTGCTGGCTCCGCTGATAACTCTCAGTGAGAGCCCATGTCTTAAGGTTATAGGCGATAACTGATCAACGGTCTAGCGTGCAAAAGATGACGAACAGCGGCTGAATTCAAAGGCCCCCTAAATAGGGGTTATGACGATTAGCTTTAGCAACCTGATGGAGAAATAGGGAAGACTGGAGGAATTGCCTGATTGGTTGATCAGTGATAGATCTGAATTAATATATTGCGCATTTCTTTTCTTATTATCTCTCATGAGCTGCAAAAAACGTCGTAATTTATGGGATGATCACCCTATACAGGGCCGTAGCCAGGAGTACGCCAGGGGAGCCTGCCCTGGAAAATTTTAAGCCTGTTCTTGCCAGAGATTGCGAAGGATTTCGCAATAACAATAAAATGATAAGTGCCTAATTGGTGCTGAAGAAGAAAACATTGATTTAGAGAGTCCAATTTTCGCAAACTTTGTGCAAAAAATTACCATTCTCAGAAGAGATTACAGTGGTCAACAGATTTATACAAACCATGATTTTAGCTTTCAGCTACCCTGATAACAGTCTGGCTATGGCCCTGACCCTATATCTATTTACAAGAATAGATACAACTTTCCAATTATTTCAACTTATTTGAGTCTATCACACTCAACAACTCATAGAGCTCATTGCGATCGTTGTCGAAAAGAGAATCTAAATATCCAGTAATTTACGAGGTGCCTAATAGCCTAATTCAAAAATGATTTTACGTGCTATTGCCCTATGTATTGGTAGGTCATTCAACACCCGGTATTTAGGCTCAGTAATATTTCTATTTCTAATTTAATTGAAGCAAATTTACAAAAGAATTTAATTTTATCAGTAATACATAGTGTAATATAATTTTGCAGTTGAATTTTAATCTTAAAGGTATCTTTTTGGATTCTTCCTAATACTACATGGAACGTTGTTGCGATTCGACTCGAATATTTGGATTTCCCATCGGATCTAAACTCAGATCATCTTCGGTCGAATATCGACCGAGCCTCGACATTATCAATAACAAAACAATCACACCAAGTATCAACAAGATAGCCAACATACAATATCTTTTATAAATAGAGCCTGCACTTCTATTTCGAGGTTGCACACTTAGAGCATTTCTAAAAAACAAAAATTTAAACATTACATAGTCCCTTTCAATTCTAAATGAACTCACTTCCACCAACGCCGTACCCATTCACCGGCAGGTCTTCTTTTATATTTATCATCATCATGATCTAAAGTAACACCGTGGTTATCACGTACATCTTGGAATATTCGTCTCGATGGCACATCGATGGCTCCCCTACTAAATGCCCCATGATCTTCTACATGAACCACCGAATGTGGTGGACTCGGTGAAACGCTAGGACTGGGATTTACAGACGAATTGTGATTTATAATCGAAGGTTTAATTTCACGATCTTCAGAAAGCAAAGGCAAACCCAGCCCTGCCCTAGCCCAGTTAACGCCGGCCAATTTTTCCCTCAACACATCCGCTACAGGACTGACTAGATTTGTAGGTGGAAATAAACCACCTCTGCAAGAAGGACAAGTATAACCTGCAGGTGCCGTCGTAGGTGGTAGTTGTCTCGAAAACGCATCCAAACAAGACCAGTGAAACACATCTACAAAATTCAAATTGTTACGTTTAAAGATAAATTTAATTTCTAGTTAACTTACGATAACAACTTAAACGTATGCAATCTTCCAAATTTAATTCTTTCGCACAAATTTCGCAAATGGAATTATAATCGCTATCTTGTAACCACTGGATGTAAGATTGCACTATACACTGAGAAAGTGTAAATTAAATTTTATTATGTGCAAAAATGGGGTAACTTACTTTTGGATGATTTGCAACCATACAATGTTCACAAACGTTTACGTGATGTTCGAAACAAAATTGATTTGTAACACGCCTTTTAGGACATTTACACAAACCCATTTTTAATTACTAAATTTATTTTCCTAATTAAATAATTTCAAAAACATTACTTTTCTAATTAATTTGTTTATTAATTTATAAGCCACGTACTAATGACATTTTCAAGTTTTGACAAGTCAATTAAGCGGCGCTATCTATGAGACTTCTCGGGAAACGTTTCAGTAGCGTGCGGTCGGATATTTAATTAGGGTTAATTAAATAAAAAAATTATTTAAAAACTTTTTATTATAAAAATAGGAGTCTATTTTTGACAATTTCATTTTATAGACTTAAGAATTGTCTTTCTACAAATTGTCTAAATAAAGTTTTGAATTTTCAATACTAAGCGGGTATCAAATTTCCAATTATTTGCAGTACATTTTCTTTACTTATTGGACATTTCATATACAAGGAGGCACATTTATCCAAATCTCCCGTTTTTCCCATATCGATAGCTTGTTTTACAGCGCTACCATCGAGCATGTAAGAAAATAGGGCATTGCTAAAACATTAAATAAGCTCTTTGTTCACTTTAATAATTTTTTAACTTACTTGGATAAGTTGAAAACGAATTGATCGATCGAGTTTGATTCTCCAGTTTTAATATTTTTTTGCGATTCGTGTACGTACGAACAAATCACCCTTTGCATACAAGAGCTGCTATCGATGTTGTGTTGTTCCAAAGACGTATCGATTCTTGCCAAAATATCAGTTATGGAAGACGAGTTACCATCAAGACCTAAACGAGAAAAATTATAATTAAAAAAATGTTTGATAGTGATCTCTGTTCAGCGAACAGACGCAGCTAAGCCACTCTCAAAAAAGCGCGCGATATTCGAATAGAGTTTTTCTATTGGTCGAATTTTAAAATCCGGTTTACAACAAGAATTGACATGCACCAACCTTATTTGACAGAAATTCGTGGGAAGTGGCTTAGTTGCATCTGTTCGGTGGACAGAGTCTAGTCGATTGAGAAACCTCGGTTTGTTAAAAATACCAATTCTAATGCCCTCTTCAATTTAAATTGAAGCTAATTGACTCTTGGTCATAGTATCATATTTTATAATTTTTTTCTGATAGAAGGTTTGATAAAAATTTGAGGAAATTCTACTTTCTTTTTGAATGTTGGAACGGTGGGTTTGATTTGTTGTCCCACTTACTTCTATACGCTGGACCAACCATATGAAAGATGGATAGAATTTTAGGCGCAATCAAAACGGCTCCTAACCCAAGAATGGCTCCTAAAGCAACGCCACCGATGTCAATTTTCATGGGTTGCATGTAAGCAACACCACCGGCACCAGGTGGTGGATATCCCGGAACACCAGCTCCCGTATTTCCATAACCGGGGCTCGAAAGTCCAGGAAGTTGCCCAAACCTTTGGTAGCGATTAACGGCAGTTGATTCTTTTGCGTCTTTGGCATCTTTAGCTGAAACGTTGCGTGCTTGATCTGGTAGATTTGATTCGTAATATCTATGGACGTTGTTGCTCGGTTGGAAATTACTAAAAGAGAAATTTTTTAATTTTACGTCGAATTGATTGTAATTTTGAATCGTACCTGTTGTGATCGTCGCCCGAATATTTTTTGGGAGTTGCGAGAACAGCAACCAACACCCCCGACAAACATATTCCAAAGAAAATAACTTTTTTCATTTTTGTGTTAAATAAATATTAATGGAGTTATTTGAGTCAACTGAATTGCGTTTAGTTATATTTTTATATTTATATAAAATACTTGTCACACTTCTTAGGTAAAAACAATGCATAATTCAAAAATAATTATTTTATAAGGTAGTCAACGTAAATAGAAATTGCAAAATAAATAATTTTGCTTTCTTTCGTCGTAGAAGTAATGACTTCTTGTTGCAATAACACGATGGGCACGATGAGACAAATATATTTTTCTCCGTACAAAAGATATGTCCTAATTGTATTTTATATTGTTTTAGGAAGGTTTTTTTTGTTTAATATGAACTTTTATTATTAAATTCTTCTTTTAAAAAGTTTACATAACTCGAGCTTTTGTTCCGTTTCCTGCTTATTGTTTCAATTCAAATTTTGAATAAATAAAATAAAATGATTTATCAAAATTATTACCAAAGAAAAAATATTTTGAGGATTTCAAACGAATTTTCGAAAGAGCAGAATTTCATTAATTTCAAACTGCTGCAACCTGCAATTAAATTGCTATTAGGAAAATAAAAGTAAATTCTTTTCTGCAGGATTTTTCCAACTTACAATAATTGAAGATGGGCGACTACTACCAAAATACAAAAGATTGGTTTACAAATGAATTAGGGATGCCTTAAAGGGTCTACATATATTGAAGATATTGGGAGAACTATGCCGAGGGGTTGAGCAGGTTGAGCAACAAAAATTGAGCAGTCAACGGTAGTCATCGGCAGTCTATGGCAGTCATAGCATAGGCAGTCATCGACACTCGTGTACAAATTCAGAACATTGGCTGACCCAGGCTGACCCCTCGGTCCCTGCACACGTTTTTCTAAAAGGGTAAGTACTTTTTGGTATCTATTATTTGATTATTTTCCGGGAGGTGTTAAATGCTCATGTAGTTCGATCTCTAGGGTCTATTGTATGAGGGCCGGTTCTGCCTTACTAGTCTGCATACGAAGACTATGTGGGTGTGCGAAAATATGGTAAAAATTTACACTTAGGGGATACCTACTAGGGCAAAAGCGGATACAAATTTACTCTACATATCTTTTATATACCTAGGCTTAGGTTTAACCCTAAACAATCGGAAAAAAATAATTAATAATCGAAAAGAGTCTAGTAAACATTTAAAAAAAAATCTCCTCATCAGGACAGATAGGGTAAAACAAGGCCGTAGCCAGACTGTGTTATCAGGGCAGGCTCCAAAATTTTCAAGGGAGGCTGAAAGCTAAAATCAGGCGGGTTTTATCTCTTCTGGATTTTTATAAATCTGCTGACCACTGTAATATCTTTTGAGGATGAAAGTTTTTTGCTCAAAGTCTGCAAAAATTTGATTTTCTCTAAATCAATGTTTTCTTCTTCGGCACCAATAAATTAGGAACTTATTGTAATTAAAAAGTATTTATTTATTTGAAAAACATTTATAACAGCTAAAAGTGTCGTTTTCCAGCAGTGCAGTGCTCTGCGCTTCGTAGGCCCACCATTTGCATGTGAAGCACTGATTCCAACATTCTTTAGATATAGAATGTACATAAAGTTCTTTGAAAAAAATGCAGACGTCGGTCGTCAGTATTTTTGACTTTTGATGACACCTTTCTTTACTTTTATTTTTCCCCATAAAATTTCTTTTTGGTGTTATTTTTCTGATTTACAAAGTTTTAAAATAAAAAAATAAAGTTTTCTGCTCCCACTCCTCTTTGTAGGGGGATCTATTGTTTGTTCTCTTAATTCAAAATTTTCTTGGGAAAGAGCATGGATTGCCTTTATTATCTGGGATTTTTTGCTGTACAAGCCTATCATCCGGGAATACATTTTTATTAAAAAGATATCTTCTTTTTATCAAACTCTTTTATAGCTGTCTGCATTATAGCTCCTCTAGTGAAGGTCTATCTGTACTAATATTTCAACTTTCAAAATTCATCCACTCTTATGAATCATGATCAGGATCTTCTAGTTGGGCTAAGTTCTTGATAACGTTATAATCCGACCGTACAGTTGGGCCAAATTTGAAACTTGAAAGGATTGCGAACTAACTACCTGTGGCTTTTAATAATAATGCGGTTTTATGACAACATTAAAAATTTCTTAAAGTACTACGTCTTATAAATAATATAAATATAATATCACTTTTACTTTAATTAAACCTACATTATTTTAACAAGGAGCTAAATTTTAAAAGATAGAAGTATAGTAGATAATAAATAAAGAAATCGACGCGGATTTTTTCAGAGCGATCCTTTGGCCCAACTGTTCGATAGGGTTAAGTAAACCCTAAGCGTCTCCTTGAACCTGAGGTAAAATTAAGCCCAACTGTTCTACCCCCCTTATGATAAACCGATAAGAAAAGACCCACTTCTCAAGAGCTGGGACTGTGTAATGTTTGCTAAATATTGTCATTATGCTTTCGTCTACATCGACGAGGGACTACTTATATTTTTCTTAAAGGGGCTGTAAAAGTTGGAAAATTGTTGAACAACGATATATGGTAAAATTCTTTGCTACCAAATATTTTCCTTGGTAGAGGTAGTACGGTATCTCGTAAACGATGCCCTTGAAAAAAGCTACGCGAAGACGGAGTTATTTAGAAGGAAGAGGGCCATTGTAGTGAAATTTTAAAAGATAAACACATTGACTAATTTATATAAATGACAAGAGATTTAATATTTTTTAAAATTTTTTAGTAACAAGCAAGTTATTCACATTTTCGACTACTGCGATGGTGTGACTCTCGTTCACGACATTCCGCACGGCCTCTAACAACTAAGTAATCTAGTCTAGGGGTGCCACGTACCCTGAAGACATGGAGCTCATACTCAGCAAACGCAGAGGTATGTCCCTAACCTTAAATGGAAAGCTTCCTAACAAAGCTGAGTAGAAAACTTGAAAATTCTAGGGTTTGATAAATTTTTGAAGTTGGGCATATCAGGCCAGGACTTTCTGAGCATTTATCAGGGCGAGTAATTTAAAGGGATTTGTAGATATGAAGTTAAACCTGGCCTAGCTGCTCAATAATTTTTGTCAATTTTATTTATATTACTATCATCCCTTTTATGCAGTGGATTAATTAACGTAGTTTTGAAAGTGTTTGAATTATGATAATAGCTACAGAACGTCAGAGAGACGATGTCAACGGATAGAATGATAATAATAATAAGAGCGACCTCCCTCAAATGTCTTTTTAATTACAGTTAAATGTTGTAAAATTAAAATTTCATCTCATAAACGACTCGTTTTATATATAAATTTCAAAATATTGTGTAAGAATTTCTTATTTACCTATTTAACCAAAACTAATTAATTTAATTTTATTGTATTTGATAATTTTTGATTTAAGAGAGAGAGAAGTTAGATGGATGTTTAATTATCCTTATGACAACCTATTCGCTTGCCTAATAGTCTTATAGCCAATAAAACTCTTTTTAGCGTATTTATAAATATTGATAAAACATAGCTAAGGCGCTAGGCACACGTTAGGAGCCATCGTCCATCACCTGTTACCTTTAAGCTTGCGCCACACACACAGGCCAAACCTGAGCATCTGGACGTCGTTCAGGCCGCCCGCACAGACCAAACCGGAAAGTAAGACTGTGTGTGTGGCGCAGCCTTTAGTCAAACCTTAAACGCCTTAACGTGTGCGATGTGTGACTTAGTGCGATGCGAACGTTGCGGGTGGATAATGATAAATGAGGTGAAAATCCAAAAAAATAGATTCTTTAAACATTGCGTGCAATGCTATGATCCCGCACCGTTTAAATCGCATTTTCACCTCATTTATTGTTGAACGGTCGCTCGCGACGCTCGCATCACACGAAATTGCGTCTACGTAGGACACAGTTGACCCAGTGTTAAGGTACCGTTTGAATTTTAGTAGTGTTAGCTGGTGATACACGATGACTTCAGTGTGACAAATCTGTAAAGACATAAAGTTATAGAGAGAGACAGATAATAGGCCAAAAAGTTAGACACTTGCTCGTAAAAGGTTTCAACTTGTGTAAGCCAACACGTATCGGACTGTCACATGGTTCTTCTACTCTTTATTGATCTCGAACTACTGTTCGCTCAGTCTTATTTTCATTCGAACGAACTGTCTGTTGGTAAATTCGGTAAAGTACCAAGCCTGGAATCTAAGGTGGGTGATTAAGTACCTCCCATCTCTCATCTTCATTTTTGAAGCAATTTTTATGTCTCGGGCTTAGTACCGAGTTTTTATAATCTGATCAGCAGGCGAATCTAAAGTTTAAACGTGCTGCGGTTCGAGATCAATGAAAAGCAGAGGGAGCGTGTGATAGCAGTGAATTACTACCGAAAACCTTTAACTCAGTAAAATCTGTCCCTGCGGGAAACCGCAGGGACAGATCAAAGATCTTTGGGACCTGCGGCGCTAATTATTTTCGGACCTCTGCAAAAATACACTGCAGTTCACAATAATATTTACTTATAGTCTAGTCAACGAAGAGGTTATAGAGCACATGGAAGAGGATGGAGTTTTATTTTATGAATGTGTTTGGATTAGTTAGGAGGTAAAAGTGCTAAAAGACCTCGATTCTAACAACATGGCTACATGGTGGTGAAAAGGTCCCGTTTTTGAGGTTTTCCCTTATATCTCGAAAACACAGTATCCTAGAGAAAAAATTATTTTTAGCAAAATGAAAGCTTATTAAATTTCCTATATGTAATTCTTGTATTCATCTTTTTCTATTCCTTATAGTTTTTGAGATACCCGCCCACAAAAACCGTTAATGTATGACAAAAAAATTGCCTCATGTTTTACGCCAAACTTTTGCCCTGGTTCTCTAGCACCTCTGTAAAACAGAGGTGATAGAGCCCTTTGTTTTACAGTAAAAGTCTTCAGAAAAGAAGTTATAGTGCATTAAATTTCCTTTAATATTTTACTTTTTTTCCGGGCGATCCACACACTGGGCCCTGAAGTACGTGCTTCATGCGTTTCATGGGGTTCAAAAGCTGGTTTTGGTGTTAGGTCTTCATCTGGAAGTTGAAAGTGGGAAAATACGCTTCTGCATATAAACCAGTTGAGCACCACCGTAGGATGAAAAAATATGGTCCCAACTGGCCAATTACTAGTAGCACTTTAGTATAATCCTACAATTTCAAACTAAAAAAAAACTAAAAATGAAACATCTGACATAATGAGACATCTCTACGTTACTACATTCGAAACTAAAACAGTTCACAGCGAGGTACAGCGTAAATGTCGCAGCAGAAAAAGAGCAAAAGCATGTGCGACATACGTATTATACCTCATGGCGCTCAACCGGTTAAGCCCCATTGGTCATTTTGATCTAGAACAGGGTTTTCCAAACTTTTTCTTTGATGGAACACTTTGAGGGTCTTTGAATTTTGACTGAGCGCCTTGTATAATTTGAAGGGTAGGTAAATGACACATAATCATTTAAGCTTTGTTATAAATATTACTTCGCGAAGCACTTGCTACCTTCACGCGAAGCACTAGTGCTCCACGGACCACAGTTTGGGAAACCCTGATCTAGAAGAAGCATTGACGTTATGTAATGGGACTGCTTTTTATTTGAGTTTTCTTCCTTAGTCGAAAAGTTCTGGTTTTGTGAATCCATCCGCTGTGTCTCATTTTTCTTAGTTATCCATCGTTGCTGGAAAGCCTTCATTAGTGCAAACAGCCATTTTCATTTGCCTCGAGTTTTTTGCATCCAACTGCTGCCGCCTTGTATGTCGTTTTGTCTGCCCATCTCTAGTTGGTTATTCTCTCTTATCACGGTCTTCACTTTATAACTTTACGTGTTCAAGAATTGTCGTTCACTCTGACCATGTGGCCTACCCAGTTTCATCTTAATTTATAGACTCGATCTCACGTTTCTTCCTTTTGTTTTCTTTCGGACTATGACGTCAACAATTCTAGCGCGATCTCGAAGGTATTTAGAACGCGTTTCTTGATTATTCTGTTTACTCGTACTCGTACAACCCTATTTCATAAACTTTGTCGCATGTTAGTGTTTAGAGTTATTGGAGCTAAAATGAGAATTGAATTTGCTGGTTCAAGTTTCTCGACCTTTATGCCCGGTTCATACAGGCACGTAACTAGCTTCCTAAAATCTTTTTTTTGAGTGGACCAAGTATTTTTTAAATTTTTAAAGATGAAATTTATTGTGTGGAATTCAGGTTACGCTGTAAATATCTGATGACTGTTCGCTTATTTTAGTCATTTTTTCAGGGTGGGCACAAGGGTGGGTGAGCAAAATTTTAGATGGGCCTGGGCCCACTCTGGCTCTCCTGTAGTTCCTCCCGTAGTCCCCAGGCCACGTGCCTGGGTTCATGAATCCAAAAGTTAGGAAATGACCAATATCCTTAGGTCTAAAGTTTGGGATGGCTTTAGGAGCTTCTGTGAGGGAGTAGCACAATGGGTCTGACTAAGTGGCTTAAGTGCCCGTGAATTTTAGCTTATCTTCAACCCTAGCAATCTTAACTTAACGTGGTAAAAATGAGTAAAACGGCAATAAAATGAGCTCATGGGGAAAATTTGTTCAATTACGTACATTCGATTATTATAATAGGTACTCTTGGTGTGAATTAACAATTAAAGAATTAAAAAAATAAGAAACTTACCCGATTATAAAGCAACTTAATTTGATAAAACAGCTTAACTTGAAAGATACGTCTGAAGTTTTGACGGTCGTAAAAGTACCTTGACATTGAATATTCCCACTCAAAAAGTTTTCTAAAAAATTGTAAATCTGATTAAAATTGATATTGTTGGGCAAATTAAGTCTAATGTGTAAAAATTAGCTGTACAAGCAAATTGAGTGTAATTATTAATAATTATAAGATATGTCGTGTGAGATAAGTAAGCGGAAGTAGAGGAAGAAGAAGAACAATCGAAAAAAGGACGACGATTTTATTATTAATTTAAAAGTATTCTTAATTCGCAGTTATTATACATTTATATTTATCACTTTCCCTATTGTTTTTTAGATATAAGTAAGTTGTAACATCTTTCTCCAATTTACACATTACAATTGATGCGAAAAGTTTGCTTACAAAGTTCTGGCTCGTTAGAGTGTCTACAATATAAAAATTTCTACACAAGTTACACAAAAAGTGTTGATGCAAAGATGGGGATGACAAAAAAATTGCAAATGTTAAAAAAACTATTGAGAAGTCAAGTGAGTTACTTTAGTTAAGTATTTCGGTGTGAAAGGTGTCATATAATAAGTACATAAACAATGAGTGAATACTTATTATTTAAATTATTATCCATCTTTATTTTATTAACTGATATTACTAAGGGTGAAAATTTTACTCGTCGTTATATGACAATGGATAATATTTCGAATGGATTTCAAACGAAACAAAGTCGATTATTTTCATTTACTACCGACGATAATGGAGAAATTAGTGTAAGTCGTTAAGTGCTTTTCTTTTCATCAAATTAATTTACTAAATTATTCCTAATTTACTTTAAGTAAAGCAATCAAAATAAAAGCAACTACCCAAAAACACAAAAAGCTCTCATTTACGCGCTTTTAATTTTCATATTTCAATTCTGAATTTTTTTCGTGCTCAAATAGCCACTTTACTTTGTCGTTTAATCAAACAACAAATTTAATTTTTAATTATTTTTGAGTCAGTATAAATCGACCCGCCTATTTTATGTTAACGCTCGTAAGGCCAAAACTACACAATAGGTTTGGATAAAATTTGATTTGAGTCACTTAACCAAAAGTATCAACCCTGCTTATTTTAGTAACCCCTTAGATTAGTTAAATGATACCAAATACTTGGTGGTAGCACACTGTATATTTTGGTATGATTTGGTAGCTTGATTGGCTAGTTGTCCGGCAATACCATATATACACTCGGTTATAGGACCAGGACCGTGCCTAGCCAATTTTGCGCCCGGCCAGATAATTCGTGTAGCGCCCTCAGCTTATTAAAATATTAATTAATAAAATTATTTATAGAGGGTGTCCCGCGAAGAATCTGCCTAACTTCAGGGGTGTATTCCTTAAGTCATTTTAAGCAAAAAAAGTTATAACAACATAGGTCAGATTCGGAAAGGTTAGCGAGTTATGGCTAGTCGAAGAAAATAGTTAAGTATTCAAAATTGTAAAGAGTAGGCTTTGAAAAAAATTGTTAAATAATGCTTTCCTTTTTTACTGTTACTACTAAGTTAACTTAACTGGTAATTATGGTTATTTGAAACACGCTATTAACGTTTACCTGCCGTGCTGGAATATCATCGACGTTTTCCACATCGTAACCCACTACTATCTTCAACAAGTACTCAGTAACCTTTCCGAATCGGACCTATGTTGATATAACTTTTTGAGCTAAGGAATATACCCCTGAAGTTAGGCAGATTATTCCCGGGACACCCTGTATCATTCATTAATTAAATTATTAAATTTTTAATTAATTTGGTACCATTACAATACAGTTTATTACAGAGCGGTCATAAAATAGAGTGCATTATTTTTTCTTTGTCGGGTGGCAAGTCATGTTTGATGTTGACAATAATTATAATTAAGATGTAAAGGTTGACCCAAAACACATAATGTTTATCACATTTTTCTTTAATTAGTCAAAATTTTAGTCTCGAGTGTAGTCACGAGTCTTATTGCGATCTAATTTTTCAATTTTATTGATACAGTTGTTCCATCGGATCATTGCCGGTGGAGAACTCGGCTAAGTACGCAAAAACACGCAATCTGATACATAGTGTAGCAACTATCTTTGTTGGCGTTGGTAATATGACGTATGTTGTCTTATTGTCACATAGCTGCAAAGATTCCCTGGAACAACTGTATGTCATTCTTACAAATTAAAAAGAATTTGCGATTAGTTTTTGTAGTGGGGAATTAATTGCTTTTGCTTGCTCTATACATTGGTATTGTCAAAAATTAAAAAATCAGATACACCCTGATTCCCCATAAAGGCTCGTATTCTCACACAGGCTTGCCTGTGTAGGCGACCTGTACAGACCAATCTGGCGGCCTGCACAGGCCAAACCGGAGCATTGGAGACATAGCGTTCAGGCGGCCTGCACAGTGCACAGGCCAAACGGAGCATTCAGGTGGCCTGTGCAGGCGACCTGTACAGACCAATCCGGCGGCCTGCACAGGCCAAAGCGGAGCATTGGAGACATAGCGTTCAGGCGGCCTGCACAGTGCACAGGTCAAACGGAGCATTCAGGTGGCCTGTGCAGGCGACCTGCACAGGCAAACCTGAAGGCAAGCCGAAACTGTACTTTGCGTCCACACGTACAGACTTACCTTCCGGTTTGGTCTGTGCAAGCACAGTTTTATTTAAAGTCTGTACAGGCCGTCTGAATGCTGTCCACACCCTCTGGACAGGCCGCCTGCACAGGCAAACCGGAAGGCAAGTCTGTGCGTGCCTTTGGTCTGACCTCTCATTGAATTATTTTTTGCTTATTGATGAGTGTTCGAGTACTTTTTTTAAGCTTCAGGGTGCCCCCTGAGCTAAAAATACATAGATTTTTTAAATGGGACACCCTGTATATTTTAGTATGATTTGGTAGTTTGATTGGTAAGCTGTCGGGCGATACCAAACACTCGGTCATAGGACTTAGGGTGAGTTCAAAATAGCTCTCCGTTGGCCGCTTCCGTTGGTACTTTGGCCAATCAGAGCACAGTATTTTTCAAATTAATCCGTTAAATTTAGGAAGAATGGGACAAATTATATTTCTAATTTGTATATTTTGGTATGCTTTGGTAGTTTTATTGGTTAGGTATCACACGATATCAAATATTTGGTGATTAGTGGAATAGAATTAGGATTTGTACGGATGTTAGTTCCCATTAGCAATTTTCTGCAATGATCTGAACAACCCCTGACAGTTTCGACAGTCCAACTAGTGCAGCAACATTTAAAAAAGTGACATTATTCTTGCACTTTCACGTTTTCGTTCTTAAAATGAGAAATAACTCGAGCTGTAATCAATGGATAGAAAAAAGTTATGCTAAGGAATTGTTTTGGATTTAATACCAAAAAATTCTAGCCCAATTGCGAGACTTTTAATACATTAGATTTGGCTAAAAACCTTCCCGAAGTTAAGAGGTTGTCAAAAAATGTTTTCATTTATTCTGAAAGAAGTAAGCCAATTTTAAAGATGTTGCACAAAAAGATCAATCAACTCTAAAATAATTTAAAAAAATTATCCACATCATAAAAATTTTTTATTTTGATAGCGGCCATTACCAGCGGGGTCGAAGTTTCTTACACAGGGTTTTTGGATAAAACAGAATAAAATTTTTTTTTTCTAAAATTCGTGATCTAAAAATCTGAAACTTAGTAGATAGCACGTTCATAGACAAACAAACTCAAAAAAGAAACTTAGTTTTTTCAGAAAAAAACTAGTATTTTAGGGGTTCAAAGTTAGCGCCACCTCCATCTGAAGAGATAGTTTTAGTGGTGCGATTTTCATGAAATTTCTACCACATGATGACTTTTATAAGATAAGCCTACTGTGTAAAAATCATTAAAATATTTACAGTACTTTTGGAGAAAACGATTCTTTAAATTTTAACCTCAACTTTTAGAGCCTACAACTTTTTGGGGATGCATTTTTTGATAAAATTGCAAGAGGAGCAAATGTCCTATTTTGGGCCCAATGTTGGGCCCCTATTTGTCAATGTTTTTGGGTGTTATTCGGGTATTTCTAGCTTTTGCAGGTGTTATTTGTCAATAAAAAGTTTCTGATGAAATGAAATGACCCATACATATTTCTAGGGTAAAATATAATAGTTATAGGTTTGTTTGTCCATCAACATGTTATCTACCAAGTTTGTGATGTTTAGACCTCGAATTGGCCAAAGCAAAACATTTTATACCGTAATATCCAAAAACCCTGTTTATTTTACATAAGAAACTTCGACCTCACTGGTAATGGCCGCTATCAAAAAAAAATTTTTTTTATCGCAAGCAGGCCAAATAAGAAGCACCCTCCCCCACATACTTTATTTCTTCCAAATTAAAGAAAACAGTCAACATCACCGTGCACGTTAGATTTTGATTTGCTTTCTCTTTTCAGCAATGGTGTTAAAAAAAATTTCTAATGTTGAATTTTGGTTTTAACTTTATAAATTATTATAGGCTCGAGACTTATCTTCGGCAATCTTCAAAAAGTAAATATTTGATGCCATACGTTCACGCAATTTTAACGAGATGGGCAGACGCTTTTATTTATTTGATTGGGAGTCAAAATGTACGGAATCGCTCACTTCATGTTGAAATTCAGTACACTGAATCGAATAAATTGAGAAGATACTATTTCCCAAGTAGTGAATATCATGTTTGATTGGAACAATTTAATTCACTTTTGCAATTTGTTTGCCTGTTTAGGAAGTGGAAGGGCGGCGAGATAGTTCATCGACGATCGAACCACTTGGTCCCAAGTGCAGCATCGCCCAATACCCAATACTAATATTGACATTTCGTGTGGTTCATTGGAACTTTTTCCAAATAGGGAAAGACCTTCCCTAAAACCTTGGCTCAAAAATTTAATTAATATTTTTTTATTGTATAATTATTAAAGTCCCATAAATATTCGGGGAAAAAATTGAACATTTTATTGCAAATCAATTTTATTTTTAATTAAACATAAAATTATCAAAAATCAACGTCCAAAAATACAGATTTACAGATACAGGTCCATGTAATTTAACTTTCACATGGCCCATTGGCCTTTTGACGGTAGGGACGATTGGGAGAAAATTGATGTTGTTTATGCCCCAAGCATCCTTTCTTATCTAGTACTACTATCTGTTAACTTTAGCTACAAATTAAGCTTATTACAGCTGAATTGGCATAAACTAATTTTTACAGTCCTGTCTTTGAAGTGAATTTTTTGAAATTAATTATTGTTTTATTCTTTTAGATCGAAATTCAATTTTCGGTTCCATTTATTCGAATACCAGTAAAAAGGGCTTTGGATGTCGGACAAGGAACTTTGGCCAACTTTAATATTGCTTCCTTAGCAGTTGGAGGGGCAATCGCATTATTCACGGGATTGATTTTGCCCACGTTTACAAAAACGGTCGATCGAAAACCATTCAAACCATATCACAGCAAGTATGGAAAAAGTAAGATTTTTAAAATTTAAATTCTTAAGGCAATGAAACAATGGGTATTGTGTAAAATTGTATATTTGATATAACACTTAAATCATAAAATAATGAAATGATTACTAAACATAAATATGAGTATGAAAAACAAAACCATGGATTTTTTGGGGGTTGCCCATGAAAATTTTACATGATTTGAGCCATAATTATTAATTATTTAGGTTAAGATTTTAATCTAATTCTCCTTTAATTAACCGTTACTTTTTTCCTTTCTTCCCTTTACCTTTTTTATCTTTTCCCTTGCCCTTTCCCTTACCTTTACCCTTCGCTTTAGGAGGAGTAAAATCTGCCGGATTATACTGTGTGTCGGTGTGAACGACGTTCTTTTTTCTTTTTAAGCGGTCCGGTCTAATTACTCCAGCGGGCGGTGTAAATTCGATATCTAACTCACTGTCCGTAGACGAATCTTGTTCACAACAACATGCTGCGTCGTCACCTGGTGGAGGAGGTTTTGGCTTTTTCTGTATTCTAAATTGCATGGGGGTACAGTCCATATAAGGATTTTCGTCGCACGCATAATTATCAGGATCTTTCAAGGGGTTCATTTGTATAAAATAAGTGCCCTCTCTTTTTTTGATAGATAAAGTTGCTTTGGGAGCAACTGTAGCGTCCGAATCGGATTCGTAATAGCTTTTTTTACTCTTAAGCGATTTTTTGGATGACGAGGGTTTTATTGCTTCAAGATTTTCCATTAATTTTAATCCCTTCGATTTACGATGAGCAATAATTCTATTCGCCACAGTTTCGGAAACTGCACCAGGACGCCAACCGTAGCGAGGCTTTAAAAATAAATAATTAGATGGATACGATAATTTTTTAAATAAAAACTTATTACCTTAAGACCTACACAAGGCGTCCAGACATTCCACAACCAACCCATTTTAGCTGGGACCAATCTACCGGGTAAAACGCATCGTCTGTGACCGATATGCATTCCTGGATAAATGTCTCCAACTTTATATTTATATTTGCCGCGACAACCTTTTCTTTTCTTAGCTTTCGCACCCTTCCCACCTTTTCCACTTTTCGCACTTTTTACTTTTCCACTTTTGCCTTTTGTACATTCTCCGCACGGCTGTTTACCTCCTTGAGCCGAACATGTTGTAGGTGTACAGGGACCTTTACCTCCGCCGGAACCTTCCGTATCTCCGCTGTCCATTCTTCGGTCCTTTTCTTTGTTCGATGATGAATGTAGGAAAGGGCAATCCGGTATACTGCATATGCTACCTTTTGATTCGATAGGAGGAGGACTAGTAGGAGGACAAGTTGGTGGCACGTCTGCGTTAATAAAAGGACATATTGGTGGCGGTTTTTGCGTTGGCGAGCTGCGCTGACCGTTAAAAGGACATGTCGGATTATCGCATACTGGCTCAGGAGCTTGATTAGATTTTGGATTGAATGGACAATTTGGAAAATCGCAGACTGGTGGACACGGTGGTGGCGGACATGGTGGTGGACATGGTGAACGTTTTGGTGGACACGGTGGTGGACATGGTGGGGGAGGACAAGGGCTTTTTTTCGGTGCGTAGCATGGAAGAGATTCTTCGCTAGATTTTAGTGCTTTTCCAGGACACTGCGCATTCCCACAGATCTTTTTCTGAGAAGGTTTTTCAGGAGTAACGGGGGGATAAGAGCATGTTGGATTTCCACAAGGGCCGCCTGGAGGAGGGCACGGAGGCTTTGCAAAGGGGCATGCAGGGTTAGAGCAAACATGGGGTGGGCACGGCGGAGGTGGGCACGGAGGTGGAGAGCATGGAGGTGGAGGGCATGGAGGTGGAGGGCATGGAGGTGGTGGGCATGGAGGTGGAGGGCAAGGTGGGGATGCAAAAGGGCAAGGAGTTAAAGTACCAGCGAACGGACATCCGGGGCTGCCACAAGTAGGTGGAGGACAGGGTGGAGGACATGGTGGTGGACATGGATAACAAGGTGGTGGTGGACATGGAGGACAAGGTGGTGGTGGACATGGATAACAGGGTGGTGGTGGACATGGAGAACAGGGTGGGGGTGGACATGGAGAACAGGGTGGTGGTGGACATGGTGGTGGAGGGCATGGTGGAGGGCATGGTGGTGGGCACGGTGGAGGAGAGCACGGCTGTGCATATGGACAATTTGGATTATCACATGTTTCGTAAACTTCTTCTTCCGTGTAAGGACAAGGATGTGGGGGACCAAATGGGCAATTGACGTCGCCACAAGTTGGGGGAGGAGCAAAAGGACAATCGGCGTTTCCACATGGCCCTCTTGGCACTATATTATAACGCAGTTCTTTGGGTTTTAGGGGACATTGAGGGTTTCGACAAGGTCCTTTTGGTAGAGGGTCGGGACAGTCCCAATGGATCGGTTCAAGAGCAGGCATACATGGAGGTAACGGAAATGGACATTTAGGTGCACCACATAATTTTGCTAATTCGGGACCGTCGAGTAATTGAAATTCAGTATAAGCTTCGTCTGTAATTGCTCCTACTATATTCCTCGTATATGGACATGCGGGAGAGCCACAAGCAGCCTTGCATTGATTGAGTGAAAATTTTTCGTCTTCGGTAGACCCTTTTTTTCTACTAAATGGGCAGTTAGGCGCACCACAAGCAGACATTAATGTCGAATCGTTTTTTGGGCATTCAGTTAAGAGTGACATTCTTGGCATCTCCTCTTGTTTATTTTCGCTGCACGTGTGAGATCCGCAAGGACCGCATGGGTCTTGGCACGGATCGAGGATACATTTAGTACAATGTTTTTTACACGCTTCTTGTACAAGATTTTGCGCATAAGGGCAAGACGCCGTTCCACAAGGACCTAAAGCTGTTTTGTAAGCGCTTAATACTTTATCGTACGAATCCATTAAGTCTTTGCACATTACTCTAGGTTCGGGAGGACCGTTTTGATCATCGCCATCAACAGGAGGAGCACCGCCGCATAATCGCAACGGATCTTCATCATTTTCATCGCAACAACAACTCGTTTCAGTCGTTTCCGTGTCGACGCTCGCTTCACAAGTACCGCAGCAACCACAACCTGGTGTTGTACTGCAACTAAGCTCATTTTTAGGAATGTAAGGTTGATCTAAACATTTTGGTCTCGCGTAAATTCCATAGGGGCCGTAGTTTCCGACTTGTCCATAAGTGTGACTCATGCCATACGATATGGGGACTTCGAGCGTTTTGTAAATGGTGCCTAATCCCGATCCAGGCGTTGCTGCAGGTCCGAGTCCAAATTCTTTAAATTTTTTAGCTCCAGGGCAGTCGGGGTTCTTACACAGATAGTTGTTTAATGTCTCTGCTGTCATATCTTCCGCTTTGAGTGGTACTATAAAAATAGGTATCTTAATATCATGGAATTTATCATGTAGTTCGGTTACCTCTCGGTAATTTCCAAACTTCCGGATCGGCAGGATTATATAAGGGAGCAATGGGCACTGCCTCTGGAGTTTCTTCTCCTTCTTCGCTGTATCTAAATTTGGTGAAATTAAACAGTTAAAAATTTTTCAACACTTTAATGAGCCTTTTCTTTACATCACAAATATTTTATTTAAGTTGCTTACTTCGTAGCTTGAAAGGTTGTAGTGGCGTTAGCACTTTTAAACAAGTATCGCCTCGAAAACGGTTGTCCTTCCATCCCTTTCCTTTGAACTACTTGAAACTGAGTTTGTATGCTCTGACCGTAGCACGATAGTCGAACGAATAAACACATTACTCCAAGAACGGTGTACGATTCTGTGCTCATTACATCTAAAGCGTATTCTTTGTTAACCGGAGGCGTGTGTTCGGCATTTCCTTTAGACAGTTCGACCATTTTTAAAAACTCCTCGGGCCACGGAATCGAAAGGTCTCCAATTGTCATCATATCGGTTAATTTTTTCACTTGTAAATTTAAGGGATTGGTTTTCAGCGCAGTCATTAATTCTTTAGTCTTGGATGGGAATAAATAAGACTTTCCCATGTCCAATTGCACGGTGCGTTTCAACGAATCTTAAAGCAAAAGTTATAAGTTTGAAAGTTAAAGTATTTTTATTTACCATCGGAGGAAACTGGACCTTGCATCGTTCTACCAACGCTCCCTGCATCGATATCCAAAGTTGCTATTTCTCCGAATTGAACTTTGACAAAAATTTCGTTTACATTTGGAATGTCTATTGTTCCCGGAACAAATTGTATGTTGTCGATAAGAACTTCGAGCAAATACAATTGTTCTTCATCCATGACGAAAATTTTAGTTTTCCTTTAATTATAATGGAGCCAAAAAGTTACTCACAAACAATTTGAACAATTACTAAAATTTTGGATAAAAAATTATCACATTTGACGTAAAATTTGGCTCAAATTTATTGATGAATATTTTTTTGTTTGAACAAATGAATTTTCACGACTACTAATTTTTTTGCGCTATTGAAAATTATTTTTTTGGGCAAATATGCGCCAGTAAATATACAACTACTAACACGACTATCTCTTTTGTGATTGAAAAATTGAAAAATCTTTTCTGTTTGTGAGCTACGTAAGAGTTTTTGTCATTAATTAGTGTTTGTTTGATTTCTAACGTTTAATATATTTTCAGTTCATAAAGAAGAATCGGTCGAATGGTGGCGCTTTATGGCGGTCTTAGAACAAACGTTAATAGAAAATAATGTGGATTCGACAACTTGCATGCAAAAAGCAATATGTTGGATAGTTCAAAGCTCATTAAATCAACATAAAATTGTGGACACTTTGATCTCAAATCAATGGATTAAAGAAGTTTTAGATGGAACTCCGTTACAATCGGCTATAGATGTTGGACTTGAAAATAAAAATTGTGGAGACGAATACAAAAGTTGTAAATTAAGTAAAAAAATGTTGAACGAATTTATTCAACAAATTACTAAAGCCATAAGTTTAACTTAAAGACTGACTGAGTTCAAAATTTGTTATTTTGTGTAATTTTGTTATATTTTACTTGTTACTGCTTATTTATATTGAAATGTTATGCTAATGAAACGATAGCTGTCTTATGCTATGTTTTGCAAAGATTAACTCAAACCTTGTAATACTGAAATTATATAGAAGAAATCTTAAGTTTGTTGGACCGTCCATTAAATAATAATAATAGTAGTTAAAATGAGTTAATCTGCGTAAATACCTAGGATTGGAAAGCTCTCTTAAATTTATATTTGATGTGTTTGGTGACAAAAAGTAACTTACCCTGTTGTACAAAAACCTTTTTTAACAGAAGTCAAAATTTTTACTAGAAAACAGGGTACTTGAAGAGCCCCATAATTTTTCTAAAAGTGCCCCATGAGTGAAAATTCATCATTTTTGCAATTTACTTATTTCTGTACCTTTTAGTAGTTAAGGGCTTAGGGTTTTCAAAAGTAAACTTCTGTGACACTCCTAGAAGTAAAACCTTTAAGTTTCTGCCATAACAACAAAAATTGGAGAGTGTAGGTTACTTTGTGTTACGCTCAACATCTCTTTGTTTTGTTACAATATTGTTATATCTTGTGCTTGCTTTTTGTTGTTTATTAAAATATGCTTTGTGGTGACTTATAAAGGATTTTATGCTCATTATTATGTTCCTTATGTTATGAATTGCTTGTTAAAATATTAATTTGCTGTTGATATAATATTATATATTTGTTATTAATTTTTGCTTATGAATAATATCGAAAATAAAATGTGATAATTACAATTATTTTTGTACGTTGAAATTCTGTAAAGTACTCAGATGTCAGTGTCTCAATGTATTATAGAACTAGCTTAGAAGCAACTCTTTGTACACGTTATTAAACTGTTCTTCGTACAGAAACGTACAAGATCGTATAATAACCAACTCATACTCAAACCCTATTGGCTCAAGTTATAAAAGAGGGGAGATAATCACCACCAAAAGTTAATAAAACACCGACTTTCGCCATAAGTTGACTTTTTTATCAGTAACATAGATCTTCAATTTTTAGAAATTTAACATTTACTCTAATCGAAAAATGAACTTTGATTTGAGAATTTTTTTTTGATTGGAAGTTGCTCACAATATTATTCTAAGTATGCCTACCAAGTTTGAAATCAAAATCTTCAAAATTAGGTGCAAAAATTCGAGTTTATTATTGAAGAATTTCTTAAATTTTAATGCTTCAAAAATTTTTGAAATTTTGTAAATCTAAAATTTAAATTTAAAAGGCACAACAATAGATAATGTATTCGATACTTTTAATGATTCACTGTGTGTCATTTATAGTAAAATATTTCGTAATTTATTTTAGTTCCAATTTAACTTTCGAGTAGGATGGATCGTTCCAAGTGCCGGTGCATTTAACACATCGACATAAGGATTAGAAGAAGAATATTGTCATACTACTACGGCTGTGCGAGTTGGTTGGTATTTCAAAAAGAAAATCCTGGATATGAAGATGGAATCGTGGAAATGAAGCAGCCAGGTGCATTCCCAAATGAAACGACTGAAAAAATTGGTAAGCAAGATTTATTATGTAACTTCTCTATTATTTAATGAATTAAAAGGGTTTTAATTCCCTATATTTGAAATGTTATAAAAATGACAAAATATTTTCAATTAGGTAGTGCTTAAAATACGTAGCCATTAATTTAATAAAAAGCAAAAAAAATAACTTTTTACAACAAATCCTTACATCTTTTACATCCTTACCATCGCAGCCCTCGCTTCGCTCTTGCTGCGATTATGGTGCTTCTGTTGAAAAGCATTACTTTTAGAACTAGGTATACAAATAACTATTTCAGGGTGTATTTGTAATAAATTTTTTACAAGTAATATTTTAGAGTTGATTAATTAATTTAGGTTTAGCGCTAGTTTCAAAATAAACTTTAGTTAATGACCTTCTCACTATGTAAAATATCTCTTAACAATTTAACATTTAACTAATTTAAATTTTTTATGTAAATCTAAGGAAATCTGATATTCTATTCTCTTCAACGTCCTGTATAATGTAGCGATAAGCATTTAACTTGCATAATAATAAAAATAAATAAAACTGGATTATAAACATTAAATTTTTAATGAATCACTTTGTGTATATTATAGTAAATATTTCGTAATTGATTTCAGTTTTACTTTAACTTTGGACATGTAAAGATCGTTCGTGAAGTGCCCTCTATACCAGAATAATTCCAAGGATCAATGAATCGAGGATTACAATAAAATTAACAAAGATTAATGTAAGTACTTTTTGTCTTTTTAAGGGTATGTGGCGTAAGAGATATTTTGCAAATACATTATAAGTATTTTTAGAGTTAATAATTTCTTAAGTTTTGGGCTATTTGCAAAACGGACTTTAGTTAATAAACTTCTTACTTTATGTAAAATATCTCTTAACAATTAAACATTTAACTAATTTAAATTATTATGTAAATCCGTAGTAATCTGATGTTTGAAATTCTATTCTCTTCAACACCCTGTATAATGTAGCGATAAGCATTTACCTTGCATAACAATAAATTTTGTAAAAAGAAAATAAAAATAAATAAAAATGGATCATAAACATTAAATTTTTAATGAATCACTTTGTGTCTATTATAGTAAATATTTCGTAATTGATTTCAGTTTTCCTTTAACTTCGGAGTTGTGAAGATCGTTCGTGAAGTGCCCTCTATACCAGAATAATTCCGAGGATTAAAGAATAGAGGATTACAAGAAAATTAACAAAGATTAATGTAAGTACTTTTTGTCTTTTTAAGGGTACGTAAAGTGTACGAGATATTTTGCAAATACATAAGTATTTTTAGAGTTAATAATTTCTTAAGTTTTGGGCTATTTGCAAAACGGACTTTAGTTAATAAACTTCTTACTTTATGTAAAATATCTCTTAACAATTAAACATTTAACTAATTTAAATTATTATGTAAATCGGATACTTAATTTCTTCAAGAATTTTAAGATAACTTCCCTTAACTAATTAAATTAATTTACTAAATAGCAATAAATATTCCCGAAAATACCTTTGCTTCTTGTGGTTTCTTGTTGAAAATATTTAAAGTGAAGCTGTTGAGAAAATTGATCATATAAATATAAAAGGCACTAGTGATTTTAGAAACAATTATTTTTAATTAATTAATTTTGCAAATGAATAAATTAATTGGAAACAATCATTGGTTGATTATGACCATGTAATTCAAACAAGCATAAATTAATATAAAGGCACTAGTGACTAATGCTTTTGACGATCCAGTCTGTGTCGTGACATAATACTAAAACATGTCTCAATTTCAGATTCTGTTCAACATTTGACTTGAATAGATGGTCCCTTAAGTGATGCTGCCTAGAAATTCTAGGAATGAAAGAAATTCATTTGGAAATTCGAATGGACTAAGAAAAAGTTATTGTAAGTATAATTTTCTAAAAGAGCTTTCGAGATATTTGGGGGTACTTATGTTATATCTCCTTAAAATTAGAGCTCCCGTATTTTTTGTTTTCTAAACTAGGGGTTTCTAAACTATTCACAAAATAGTGTTTCGGGCAGCTCCTTCTAGAGGCTCAGAGTTCACGAAAACTGTACTAGAAGTTAACCCTAGAAGTTTGTTGAAGCATTTTGCTAATTAATTTGTTTGAAAATTAAAAATTAATTACTTAATTAAAAATAATCATTGGTTGACTCCTGTGTCGAAACATGCCTAACATATACTAAAATATTTCTTATTTCAGTTTCCGTTCAAATCTTGGACTTGGAAAGATGGTCTTGTAACTAACAGTTCTTCATTTTGCCAAACAGCGAGAGGATTACAAGAAAACTTAATGGACCAAGTTGAAGTTATTTTATCTAAGTTTATTTACTTTCGAGCTATTTTGGATCAAAATAATTATGTTGAATTATTAGTTACTAAAAGTTAATTAATTCGAAATAATCATTGGGCGAAAATTACTAAAATTTAAGTAAGTAATTTTAATTAATTTTAAATAGAGAAGACACCCTAGAAGTTGTTTGCTTTTTGCTATGCTGCATGCTGCATGTACTTTTTTTGTAATTAATTTTTATTTTTCAATATAAATTAATTACTTAATCGAAACATATACTAAAACATATCTTATTTCAGTTTCCGTTCTATCGTCTTTTGGTCCACATCAAAAGGATTTTTAGAAAACCTAATGGACCAAGTTAAAGTTATTTTACCTAAGTTTATTTTCTCACAGCGCTTTCGAGATATTTTGAATCAAAATATTTGTAATTATTGGTTAATTAATTGGAAATAATCATTGGGCGATAACTACTAAAATTAAAGTAAGTACCTAATTTTAAGTAGAGAACTCGCCCTCCTAGAACTTTATTGAAGCACTTTGCTTACACCTTGTATTTTTAATTAGTTAATCGACACATGCCTATTACATACTAAAACGTTTCTTATTTCAGTTTCCGTTCAAATTTTCGACTTTGAAAGATGGTCTTGTGACTAACAGTGCTTTATTTTGCCTAACATCGAGAGGATTACAAGAAAACTTAATGGACCAAGTTGAAGTTACTTTATCTAAGTTTATTTACTGACAGCGCTTTCGAGATATTTTGGGTCCAATTATGTTTAATTATTGGTTATTAAAAGTTAATTAAATAATTGGAAATAATCATTGGACGAAAATTACTAAAATTTAAGTAAGTTATTTTAATTAATTTGAAATATAGAATATACTCTAGAAGTTTGTTTGCTTTTTGTTATGCTGAATCCTGCATGTATTTTTATTTAATGTTTATTGCAAATTAAAAATTAATTACTTAATTGAAACATGCCTAAAATACATACTAAAACAAATCTTATTTTAGTTTCCGTTCAATCGTCGACAGTGAGAGTGCCTTTTAGTCCACATCAAGAGGATTTTTAGAAAACTTAATGGACCAAAAGAAGCAAAGAAGCACTTTAGGAAGCAAAAGTCCTTTTAACGATTCAGCTTGTGTCCAAAATGGGTACATCAGACTAACATCTCAATTAGTTTCAGATTACATTCCACCTTTGATTCGGCAAGATGCTTATTCTTATCAAGCCGACAGTGTCTTCTGGTTTTGGACCCAACATGAGGATTAGGAGATTTAACGGACCAAGATTAATTTATTTTTAATTTATTTTGGATTGTATTTAAGTAGAAGGGTAGCTACACCTCTCGATTAGTTTTTTTTAAATTAATTTTTTTCAATTTAAATTCATTGCTTGCTTAGAAGGGTAGCTACCCCTATTTACTGGTCATCGCTAGCGAAGAGTAGCAGCTAGGTAAGTTGCTTCCAACAGCTCTTCTCCACGTTAAAGAGAGCGCGAGGGGAAGCAACCTCTAAGACCACTGCGAGTTGTCCTCGAATTGGTCGGAGGTTGTTCCTCTTTTGTGGTCTTTAATGTGGCGATGGGCGTGGTCTCCATGTTGGAATGTGGGTGTGCGTTGGCGCCGGGCGGGGAGGGGTAGGTGGGAGGGGGGTCGGCGGTCCCCTCCCCCCTACCCCTCCCCGCCCGGCGCCAACGCACATGCGCACTCCTACACGGAGTCCACGCGCATGCGCATTAAAGACTAAGGAGGAGGAGCAACAACCGACAATTTCGAGGACAACCCCCAGTGGTGGACGGGGGTGGCACCCCTCGTACTCTCTCGGACAAGGTGCAGGGTTGAAGCGACGCCACCTACCTACCAGCTACTCGATAAGCAGCCATTACCAGTTTTAATATTAATTAATATTTTGTAATTATTTATTGTTTTAATTATGTATTATGTCTTGTGGGCCACCGCTTGATGAGCAGAACTCCTCAAGCGATGACTCCTCAAGCTTTATTTGTTACAGTTATTTCTTTCCAAATCTAACGAGGGGTGGACTTGTTGCCGCTCATGCCCTGGGCTGCAACCTTTAATCTTTTTTTTAATGGTATAGCTATTTTTACAATTTTTAATTTCTGCTGCATACATCGATTAGGACACAAGACTGAATCATTAAAGGGACTGTTATGTCTCTTGAATCTCGCTTTGGTGATTTACTAAGCGTTGGCCCGTCAATCAATAATAAATTGTTTACAAATAATTAGTTTTGAATTTGTAAAATTAATTAATAGTATATTGTTATAATTTTCTTGTGCACATAATTATATTAAATATGTATATTATAGGTAATAGAAGATATTTTTGTGTATTTTTTCATTTTAATAAACAGAAAAATCATGTAGATCTTGACTTTTTTTCCAGAGATAACAGCACCCTTAAAGAATTTCTCTCAATAATCTTCTTCTTTTTCAATTATCTCGAAAAAGATATTCCCTGTCCTACTCCTTTATTCTCTTGATTGCCTTACACGTTAAAATCCAAGTCTTTAATTATTATCCACTGTCTCTTTAGTACTTTAGTTGTTAAAACCCAATTCTAAAGAAATTAGACCAGTACAGACATATACAGGTACTGATGAAATGAGCTAAAAACATAGTAAAACAGAGGGAGTTATAGATAGATAAAGAGACTGATGAAATGAGAGAAAAACATAGTAAAATAGAGGGAGTTAGAGATAGATTAAGAGATAAGGAGATAGATAAAGAGGCTGATGAAATGAGAGGAAAACATAGTAAAATAGAGGGATATAGAGATAGATAAACAGACTTATACAGCGACTGATGTAATGAGAGAAAAACATAGTAAAATAGAGGGAGTTAGAGATAGATTCAGAGATAAGGAGATAGATAAAGAGACTAGTGAAATGAGAGAAAAACATAGTTAAATAGAGAGAGTTAGAGATAGATTCAGAGATAAGGAGATAGATAAAGAGATTGATGAAATGAGACAAAAACATAGTAAAATAGAGGGAGTTAGAGATAGATTCAGAGATAAGGAGATAGATAAAGAGGCTGATGAAATGAGAGGAAAACATAGTAAAATAGAGGGATATAGAGATAGATAAACAGACTTATACAGCGACTGATGTAATGAGAGAAAAACATAGTAAAATAGAGGGAGTTAGGGATAGATTTAGAGATAAGGAGATAGATAAAGAGGCTGATGAAATGAGAGGAAAACATAGTAAAATAGAGGGAGTTAGAGATAGATTCAGAGATAAGGAGATAGATAAAGAGACTGGTGAAATGAGAGAAAAACATAGTTAAATAGAGAGAGTTAGAGATAGATTCAGAGATAAGGAGATAGATAAAGAGACTGTGAAATGAGAGAAAAACATAGTAAAATAGAGGGAGTTAGAGATAGATTAGGAGATAAGGAGATAGATAAAGAGGCTGATGAAATGAGAGGAAAACATAGTAAAATAGAGGGATATAGAGATAGATAAACAGACTTATACAGCGACTGATGTAATGAGAGAAAAACATAGTAAAATAGAGGGAGTTAGGGATAGATTCAGAGATAAGGAGATAGATAAAGAGACTGTGAAATGAGAGAAAAACATAGTAAAATAGAGGGAGTTAGAGATAGATTCAGAGATAAGGAGATAGATAAAGAGACTAGTGAAATGAGAGAAAAACATAGTTAAATAGAGAGAGTTAGAGATAGATTCAGAGATAAGGAGATAGATAAAGAGATTGATGAAATGAGACAAAAACATAGTAAAATAGAGGGAGTTAGAGATAGATTCAGAGATAAGGAGATAGATAAAGAGACTGGTGAAATGAGAGAGAAACATAGTAAAATAGAGGGAGTTAGAGATAGATTCAGAGATAAGGAGACAGATATAGAGACTGACGAAATGAAATAAAAACAGAGATAAAGCGACTGATAAAGAGAAAGACAGAGTGAGAGAGAGGAGAAGGAACCTGGAAAAACACCCGGGGTTTTCTCTGTCTCTTTTTCTGTTTTTTATCTATCTAAGTCTTTATCTCTGTATCGTTGTCTCTTTCTCCTTATTCTCTCTCTTATCTCCTTATTTCTATCTCCTTATCTCTGAATCTAACTCCCTCTATTTTATTATGTTTTTCTCTCATTTCATCACTCTCTTTTCTATCTCCTTATCTCTGAATCTATCTCTAACTTCCTCTATTTTACTATGTTTTTATCACATTTCATCAGTTTCTTTATCTATCTCCTTATCTCTGAATCCATCTCTAACTCCCTCTATTTTACTATGTTTTTTTCTCATTTCACAGTCTCTTTATCTATCTCCTTATCTCTGAATCTATCCCTAACTCCCTCTATTTTACTATGTTTTTCTCTCATTACATCAGTCGCTGTATAAGTCTGTTTATCTATCTCTATATCCCTCTATTTTACTATGTTTTCCTCTCATTTCATCAGCCTCTTTATCTATCTCCTTATCTCCTAATCTATCTCTAACTCCCTCTATTTTACTATGTTTTTCTCTCATTTCACAGTCTCTTTATCTATCTCCTTATCTCTAAATCTATCCCTAACTCCCTCTATTTTACTATGTTTTTCTCTCATTACATCAGTCGCTGTATAAGTCTGTTTATCTATCTCTATATCCCTCTATTTTACTATGTTTTCCTCTCATTTCATCAGCCTCTTTATCTATCTCCTTATCTCTTAATCTATCTCTAACTCCCTCTATTTTACTATGTTTTTCTCTCATTTCATCAATCTCTTTATCTATCTCCTTATCTCTGAATCTATCTCTAACTCTCTCTATTTAACTATGTTTTTCTCTCATTTCACTAGTCTCTTTATCTATCTCCTTATCTCTGAATCTATCTCTAACTCCCTCTATTTTACTATGTTTTTCTCTCATTACATCAGTC